>JABYQE010000003.1:0-731396 GCA_022376435.1 Amylocystis lapponica
TTTCCTGTCGGCGACGCCTCGATCTAGGCATTCTCGGAGGTTGGGCCTGCTCCGAGTCCCTACCAACGTCATCGTTCATAGGCTCCCCACCAATGTTGTGATCATCGGGTCTCTGTCCCGAGTCAGGGGGTCCCTCCGAGTTATCTCCCTCCTCAGCTGGGTCATTGTGGCGGTGTTCTCTGCTGCCAGAACCACCATCTGTGTGTGGCAGCTCCCTTCCTTGGGGAGCTTGCCTCGTTATACATCCCTCATTGTGGGGGTGAAGCGCTGACTGCGCCATTGCCCTCATATTGGGGTCAGAGCATAGACAGCTCGTTGATGCCGTCTGCGACGACGTGTCCGGGGTGCAATCCACCGGTGCGCTTCCATGTGAAGCATTTGTCTGGTGCTGACTTGCACCATGTGTAGGGGGGTCATGTTCCTCGCCCGAGGGGCCCCGGGACTCAGGGCTACGCAGCCCAAGCTCCCAACAACCACCCTCTACAGTCCCGCCTACCGTACCACTTCCCCCATCATCAACAGTTCGGCCGGCGGCTGAGCCCAAACCGCTCCGGGGAGCAGCTCTCGATCCACCAGTACCTGTTAAACCGTCAATGTTAGTACTCCAGGAGTATGTGTGTAGTCTATGGTTCGAATTGTTAGTAGCCAATATATGTGACTCCACCCCAGGTCAGCCGCACCCAGAGTTTCAACGTCAATGGAAATAGTTGCCCCCCAGATACGCGCTCGTTTGGGCGAGCAACACGTACCACAAAGGGCTTCCCCACACGGGGAGACTCTACCTACCACAGCCTCAATAGTTGTATTTATACGCCTTCCGCTTTCCTGTCCACCCGTTAAGGTGCCAGTAAATTTGGGCAGTTAGCGTGCGCGGGGCGCGGAAACACTCCGCACTGACCCCGTCTTCTTCCGTCCCCAAAGACGGGCCTAGACTCAGGGAACCATGGTTCAAACACAATAGACATAACATTGCAGAGCACACAGGGAGTCATATGTCGCAAGGGGATACAGCATTGGGAATGACACTCATAATCAGTGTTTACCACCACGCTGGACGACCTGCCATCCGCCATTCCCGCGTCGTGAGCCTCCGCCCCCTCGACCACCGCGTCCGCCTCGACCACGGGAGGACCCTTCGTTGGGTGAGGCTTTCCTCGCGTCGGCGGCCCGCTTCTCGAAGTGGCTGATGTCATCACGGGAGGGACCATACCAGCCCTCCGTGCGTAAGAACGGGCAGTCGAAAGCAGGATGTGTCGCCGACTTGCAGCCTACACAATCAACAAACTTCTTGTCGATGACGAGCTTCTTGAGGCCAATCCAGTATTCTTGTTCGCGGATGATCCGCAGCCACTGCTTGTGGACGTCACGGTCCGGCGTGATCGGTCTCCCCAGGAGTTGGAGGACAGGGGTCGGGTCGCCTGCGGCATCCGTGAATTCAATCATGGTGACAGTAAAAGTGGCAGTCGCCCGTACGGCCCGCTCGTTCGCAGACCCAGGGACACCACTCTTGGCAAGAATCCTATCTGTAAAGCCACGGAAAGCCGCTGAGGCCCAAAGCTTCCGCTTGACCTCCGCTAGGACCACCCCTTCGCTGCCCTGTCGGACAGCATCACCGGAAATGTTCATTATGACCCAGGACCGAAGCGAACGGTCAAAGGGCAAGACACTGAAAGTGAGGTCTGGCGAGATAGCGAAAGTCTGATGCCACAGTAGGAACTGACGAAGCGACTCCGTTGCCCCAGAGAGTACGATGGTCCAAGGTTTGTTGTAGTTGCGTTTCATATCCGGCTTATTCTTCCAGACAGGCAGGCTCAAGTCGAGATCGCCGCTGGGGACCTGTTCCGCATCGGGTTGCGAGGTCTCCCGGACATTGAGAGAGACTATGAAGTCCCGGATCTGAGTGTGGATTTTGGGATGAGTCGCGAAGAAGGTGTTCCCCGCACCGTACACCAAGACCGCCATATAGTTGCCCGGGGCAGCATTAATGACATCCACTTGATTTTGGGCCATGTTTCCAATCAGGTCATCGTACTCGACAACGAGGCGAGGGAACACAGCATCGGTAAAGGGAGTGGGGTTGTCTCTGGGGACGGAAGTCGGGATCTCTCCCTCGCGTGAGCGTTGGAAGTGAGGATTTGACTCCTCCTCAGTGGGCGGAGCAAGGGGATCTGGCCAAACAAAAGGCATTTCTCGACGGTGTCGGCCAGGGAGGGGAAGGAGAGGACGGGAGTCACGCTCGTCGATCGTTTCCTCTTGTCGTTCCTCTGTCTCCCCAGGACGCCTTTCTTCTTCCTGAGCACGCTGACTCGCGATAGCAGTTGAGTCCGAGGCACGCGCCCGCTTGCTTGCGGGGGCTGACGAGTGGGGAGGACTCGGTGATGGGGGGGCGTGGGGAGCCGTAGCGGGCAACGCTCCTGGATAAAATTGCGGTGGAGGGTGTCAACCAACCAGCAGGGTGGTGTTGGAGTGCTAACAAGAGGATGGTGGTGGCACTCACACCGCCACGCGGGCCTTTTGTGTCACCCTCGTGGCCACTCGGGCCTTTGTCCAGGCCAAGCGGGCAAAGGTCTCCCCTACAGGCCATCACCACTCGTCGCCTCGACGTCATTGAGGGATGCTCAGTGTTTCAAATAGCCGTTTTCAGAGTAGGGAGAGGCAGGGGCAGAGCCCAAAGAACGACGGTCGGAGGTGAGCATGCAAGGTGGCCAGCGCTACCGGCCGCCGTTCTCCATCCGCAAAGGGCGCGACTCGGACTCTCTCCGCCCTCAGATTTCGAAAGCTCTCGTCTCCGCATCGCATGGAGCGTAGAGGATTCATGCAGATGTCATAGCCGGTGGTAGTAGAGCAGCTACGTAGAAACATTCTCAGCCAGTTCGTAGTACATGGCTTCGCCACTGGCAGTGGCGCCGTCGTCGTCAACGACAACGGCCAGGCAACGCAGACTGCGTGCTATATCCTCCCCGCGAACCGGGTGGAGGGCGACTATTAGCTTCCCCGAAGGTACTAGTCCCTTGGGCCCCAGAGAGGCTAGCCGCCGGACCACCAGTGGTGGTGGTCCTTGTCCAAGGGGCCGCGTCGATTCTCACTGGGCTTGATATCGGTCTCTGTCGTCTCGAAAACCAACGCCTTCCCAGTCTGCTCCCATTGGTCTGCATCCGCTTGTTTTTCGTAGGGAGGCAGGTATCCCGCTCGCAAGTTCCTCTTTCTTTCTGTGCTCATTCCGAGCCTGTCATCTCTTTCCTGGACCAACTCTTTCGGAGGACCTTGGTCATCACCGGTATAAGATACCATGAGATTTGGCGGGCCGAGGGGCAGGTCCGGATGCAGGTCCACCGCCCATGTATGTATGGTCTTGCCGTATGTGCTGTGCAACTCCAGGATGGCGGGTTGCTCTGCAGTGTCAGTTATAAAATCTGGGACAGGAGTCAATGGTCAGAAACTGCAACCCTTGGCATGTCCGCGTAGTACCTGGCACAGTATTCTTCACTTGTATCTGCAGAAAGCCGCTCTCGACCTGATGAACAGGATTTATCTCGTGTCATGGACATACATACGCGTGATGCAATGCTCACTTCGTATTTGTGGGAGTGCCAGTATTTCTTCTCCTCCTGCGGAAGTGATGCAAATATCTACAGGGATTCTCACCGCAGTAAGCTTCTGCCAGGTTACCATTGTTTGGATATCACCTTCTCTGAGACAATGTATTCGATCCCGATGAGCTTCGCATTAGGCTGATCAGAGTCATAGATAATGCACTGGTGGAAGTCGTGCGAGAGGTGAGTGCAGTAGTGGTGAGCCTCGATATGGCGGGTCCGGTCTTGCCTGCCAATTATGATTGTAGAGGCGGCGGCATACGAGGAAAGGGACATACGAATAGGCGTGGAATGCACATATATGCTGGTGGATGGCATTGATGGGCTTGAAGCTCATCATGGCGGTGCCTGCGGCCATGTAGGACGCGGAATGGTACAGTGATTTCTTGGTGTCGTTGTCCATGGCAGGTCGATGGAGGTGAGCCGCGCACGTCGACCTTATTATATGCAGGAGCGACACGCATGACGTCGTGCGAGCATCATGCTGTCCGTTGGAGAAGGTCATTCGGCCCGCGCCATCGACACAAGTCCGAGAGAACGGAGGAGTCGATGACATGCACAAGACGAGCGAGCGCTTCCGATCCTAGGGTTAGGGTCTCTACCTATCCACTCTTCTCATCGTCTCCTCCATCGAGCTCGCCTGCCCTCGCTCTTGCCCACTCAAAACCCAAGGTCAGTAATCCACAATGCCTCATGGAACAGACAAGATATACTGTCGTCCCTTTCCTACCACAACGAGGATGGATCGGATTATGCAGTGGTGGATGTAGTGACGCGACACTCATGATGCCCTCTCTTCGTCCAGATGTCCGCCACCATCGAAGAGGTCTCTTCCGACCACTCCGAACACGACCATGATCACCACGACCATGATCACGACCACGACCATGACCACGACCATGACCACGATCACGACGAGGACCCGACTTCCCAGGCTGCCCTCGACAAGATCCAGTCGCGTTCGGAGCGGAAGGCGAGGAAGGCGCTCCTTGGCCTTGGCCTCAAGAAGGTGCCGGGCATCACGCGTGTAACTCTTCGACGCCCAAAAAATGTGTGTCAATTGCTGTACCAAGTCATGTGTCACTCATGCACAGTCTCTTGTGTAGGTACTGTTCGTCATCGCGACTCCCGACGTGTACAAGTCGCCCAACAGCGACTGCTACATCGTCTTCGGTGAGGCCAAGGTACGTCTGACGCGGTCTTATCCATCACCACGTCGGCATGTTACGTACTTATTGTGCAGATTGAGGACATGAACACGCAAGCGGGGCTTTCGGCCGCTCAGCAGCTCAGCAACAGTGTCGGTGCGGGTGGTGTTCCGGGCCTCGAGAACTCTGGTGCGGGCGGAGACAATGACGACGACGATGACATTCCGGAGCTAGAGGCCGTCGAAGAGGACGGCCCGATAGATGAGACCGGCGTAGAGCCCAAGGACATCGAGCTTGTCATGCAGCAAGTGGGCTGCTCACGCGCGAAAGCAGTGCGAGTATTGAAGGAAAGTGGGGGTGACTTGATCAATGCCAGTGCGTGCTTGTCTCCGCTATCATTCACGACCTATGCTAACTCTGGAGACAGTCATGGCTGCGAGCGAGTAGGCTCCTCACTTCTGGACTCAGTGTACTTGTTGTTCGCACCGCTTTTGTTTTGCTCCACCAAAATCTCAGGAGAGTGGCTGTTTGCCAGTGAGATATGCCAATGTCTCCTCTTTCGTTCCGCCACAGTTCGTGTGTCGTTTCGTTGCTTCACGATCTCGTCCAGAAATGCATGGCGTTTCATGCGTAGCCACAATCGACGCCCATTCAAGTCTTATTGCAACACAGTTCAAGACACCCAGCATCTCACTTCTACATAATAATTCGAACGCTCCCATCCATCCTGTACAATCTCTATCCCCCTTCGTACAGCATTCTCTCCGATCATGGTCGGTGGGGCACCCATATGAAGTCCAAGTTCAACTGCTGCTTCACGCACCAAGCCTGCAAGCTCGCCTCGCCCGAACATATGATAGTACCGATTGAATATTTTGGGAGAGGGCTTACGTGGGTGGGTAGTGGTTGAATCCTCTGGTGAAGCATCTACCTCGGTAAATGATTCTGGTCTTCGTGTCGGTTTCGCTGGGGAGGAAAACACCCAAGGCACAAATACATCCTGGCCTTGACTCTGCGTCTCTTCAGACTCGAGCTGAGTAGGAATCTTTCGCTTTGACTGTTCGTCCTGCTCGATAGCCCACACGTATATGAGGATACGACCATGCGCTGGTGACACAGATTGTAGCAGGCGCTGGATGTTCCAACATCAAAGCTATGGGCGGGACCAGGAACAAATACGCCAACGGAAAGCATACCTGCACCGCTACCTTACGCCGCACATGGGTCGACAAGTGGTGTATAGTCGCAATTGAGATCGCATAGTCCTGTTCCAAAGCAGCGCTGAGTATCGTCGGGGGAGCTGCGACCCGAAAGCGTCACACGAACAAATGCCCCGTCTCTCCACGGTCTGTCCAGCACGTCGCCCCACACGACCTCCCGTAACACACCGCCACCGCGTCGTGCGATGTCCAGCAGGTTCCGGCTCCTGTCGAGCCCGACGGTCCACACACTTCCTGGCCGCTCGAGAGGCAGCGGGAGATATTTGCCGTTGCCAGTGCCCGAGTCGAGGCCAACCCAACCGCTGGGGAGCGCGCCCAGGAAGTCGGCGATGATAGGCCAGGGCTAGAGAAATGGCGCGATGAGGACACAGGCGCCGTCGGCGAGAGAACACAGGTGCGCACCTTGTAGCGCGTCGAGGAGAAGTGCGGCGCGATCTCATCATACACCGCGTGGACGTGCTCGTCCTCGTACACTTGCGGATCGTCCGACACGGCGGCGGCAGTGACGGCAGTCGCGGGCATCAATGCGCCCGACCACAGACAACAAATTCACGTGTTTTTAAATATGCAGGTGTGTGCTACACCGATGCGGGTATCACAGAGATGGTAGTGGCATGGCAGGGAGGAAAGCGCGGATGCCGCTCAGTTCTCGGCGAAGCCCATCTCCTCATCCAACAACTCACGGAATCGGCTCCCGTTGAACGCTGGGAACGGCACCAGCCTCGCCGCCTCTAGTGTCTCGATGGTCTCTGATAGACCGCTGGGGGATCATCATGTGTGTATAAAGTACGGGGATTCCGCGAAGGAGCTCACGAGATGGTAGAAGCTTTTAGATGACCGAGGCCTTCCAATGCCGATGCAAGCTCCTGCTGGTGGTTGTCCAGCAGCGTCTCGTTCGGGACGACGATGAGCGGTTTACCGAGGCGAAGAACGTCGATGATGGTGCCGGAGCCTGTGGTGCAAATTGGATGGGCTCAACGGAGTGCGATAGCGAGACATGCCAGATCGGCTGAGAGCTACCTGCATGGCTGATGATCAGATCTGCCTTTCCGTACTCCTCCTGCAGGGATGGCTTGAACCTCCAGACTTCGGTATCGACCTCTGCATTCCGCCTCCAGCTCTCGCCGGCCTTTTTGAATGGGCCGGTGTCGAAGTGAGAGTTGCCGCACTGCACGGCGAGTGTGGAATACCCCCTCGAGCGTAGTGCATCGAGTACAGTGTCCGAGAGGACGTGCTGCACAAGAGAGTCGAAGCGAGTCGAGCCGACGGTCACGAAGACATGCATGCGCAAAGATGACTCGGACGAGGCAGTAGAGGCAGATGGGCTGGGTGGCATCGCTCGCTCGTTGCTCCGCCCCCCATTCTCTCGCTGCTTAAGTCACCTCCTGATCCGATTGTTTTGACGCTTGCAAGACCATGGGCTACACCCTCTGCGTTCTAGGTCCTCTCTCGCGCACCTCTACCGATGTGTCAAGCTGACAGGTGACCAGGATGCGGAACGATGGGAGTCGCGATAATATCAGGCGTCCTCGCCAGTTTGGAAGCCAAGGCGGCCCTGCCAGTTCCTCGCACGAACTGGGAGTCTCACACTCCCGGAACGCGCACTCCTCATGAGCTCGAGGACGAATCGCTACCGTCGCGCTTCATTGCATGCGTCAGCAGGGAGGAGAGCGTCAAGAAATTGACAGCCGTATTTCATCCTCCCGGCGCCCATGGGAGGAACGTGGAGGTGTTGGGTTCTCAAAACGTCAAAGCTGCACAAGAGGCCGATCTAATTCTGTTGTGGTACGTGCACAGTCCAATGTCGCGTGCCAGCGACCTGACGAGAGAATGGACATGTAGCTGCAAGCCCCAGCTCGCACACACCATCATCAATGAGCCCGGGATGAAGGAAGCCTTGGCTGGCAAAATTCTGATCAGCATCCTAGCCGGCGTGACGATCTCGCAGATAACTGCATGGGTTCCCCCCTCGACGAGGGTCATCCGAGCAATGCCCAATACACCGTGCCGGGTACGTCGTCCGTTGCATTGGTCTCCAATGGCCACTGACTTGCGTGATCGAACCAGATACGCGAAGGAATGACCGTGGTCAGTACGTTGCCCCCGTCCGCCTCGCTCGAACTCGAGCGTTCTATGATCTTGAATATCTTCTCCACCATCGGCCGATGCCGCTTCCTTGACGAGAAACATTTCGACGCGTGCACGGCGCTGTCAGGCTCAGGACCGGCTTTTGCGTGTATCTTCCTGGAGGCGATGGCGGACGGAGGGGTGATGATGGGCTTACCAAGAGCCGAGGCACTCGAGCTGGCCGCGCAAAGTAAGCACTGTCGTCGAAGCCAATGTCTCGTAGGAATTGAACACCCCCAAGCTTTACAGGGTGCGGCACGAATGACGCTACAAGGTGGTATACATCCGGCGCAGCTCAAGGATGCAGTGACCAGTACGTCATGGGTTGACTATTAAACATGAAATCCATTAAGCCGGGCCACTGTAGCACCAGGTGGCTGTACTATTGCTGGATTACTCGCGCTAGAAGATGGGAGGGTTCGGTCGACGATCGCTCGCGCAATCCAGGTTGCGACAGAAAGGGCATCCGAGCTAGGACAGCCCGCAAAATAGTGTTCACCTAGAATCTCACAGAATATGTACTTACTCCCAAAGCTTAGCTTTATGTTATAGTGCGTCACTTGTTGTATTGCTCTCGCACTTGTACGACTATAAGAGGACTATTGTAGAACAGGAATAACAGAAGCATGTCACCATCATTCTATTCGATGCCCTCACATTGAGGGAACCGCCAAGGAGACGGGCAGTGAATCAAAGAAACACATTATCGTCTTGCTCCCATAAAATGAGGATGGACGTGTGGGAATGCAAACGTCACCCAGAGTGTTGGAGAGCATGTTCGGAGGGGTCAATAGCAACATGGCAGCTGGACAAAATATATTATAAGGGTCTGAAGGCCAGGGCATCAGCAATAGTCAACAGAGTATGAGGCAACAACCTCACCGTATGATACATCTTATCCAGCCCATATCATGCACGGACGCAGGTTCTACGACAAGAATTGTCACTAAATGAGATGTATGCCGCGTGTGAACCACTCCTTCCATGTGACGTGATCAAAGACCACCCCAAGTGAACAGAGACTCAATGAAAGGAGAGGCAAGAATAAGAACGGAATCGACGCATGAACGTCATGGATATTGCTCAGAAGAATGAGCGCCGCTCCGTGGGAGACATCGGTGGGACGCTAAAGTGAGAGAGCTTTCACACGCTGCAGACAAGGATATGAAACAGGACAAGATGAATAATGGACTGTCCGACAGTATACAGCGAGAAATCTGGCGGTGAATAGTTAGCTGAGCTGGCAGATGAAGAACCATTACTGGGGTACTGACCACAACAGATTCGAATCCTACTACCGATCTGCAGGACAACGCGATGCTCAGTGACCATGACCATGACAACGGTGGTGAGTACGCACAGAAATCGAGGGTCTCGTCTGCCCGCTTGACGTTTTGCTGGTGGGTTGGGAAGAAGAAAAAAGGTCAGCTAGATAGCCGACGCGGTCATGTGCCAAACTGGACCAAACAACTTACTTTCCACGCCTCCTCGAAGTCCGCTGGGAGAACGATATATCGGTTCTTGCGAACAGCTACAAGAATGTGAGCGAATTGAAGACCAGCGAAGGTGAAACCAAAAGCATGCCTTGCAGGCCAGCTCCTTGCACGATCGACATGATCTCCGCGGATGATAACCGTTCTGGCCGGGAGACATCTGCAGGGCCGTAAGTTTCCACGATACACCTTTGATAGTGGGAACGAAACGCACAATCTTCGAGGTCAACGTCTGGACCCAGGTTCATTTTGCTGGTGACCGTCTGGAAGATAAGGCGCTTCTCGCGACGAGATGGCAGTGGGAACTCGATCTTCCGATCGAGACGACCGGGACGCAAGAGCGCAGGATCCAGCGTGTCCGCACGGTTCGTAGCCATGATGACCTGTCCCACGCGTTAACACTTTCGACGCTCACACATAAGGTGTAGTCAACGGATGCACCTTCACGTTGCTCCCTTGGTCGAACCCATCCATCTGGTTCAGCAGCTCGAGCAGGATGCGCTGCACCTCTCGGTCCGCGCCCGTCTGCGCATCGAAACGTTTCGTCGCAATGGCGTCGATCTCGTCAATGAAGATGATGGCGGGTGCGTTCTCGCGCGCAAGGCGGAAGACGTCGCGGACCATGCGTGGGCCCTCGCCGAGGTACTTCTGCACGAACTCGCTGCCGACGACTCGGATGAACGACGCGGTGGTGTGGTGCGCGACGGCCTTGACAAGCATCGTTTTGCCCGTGCCTGCGGCATCCCAATGACATGTGTGAGTAGCAGCGGCGGCACGGGTGGACGCGCCACGTACCTGGTGGCCCGTACAGCAGGACGCCTCTTGGCGGGTCGATGCCGATCTTCTTGTACAGGTCAAAGTGCGTCAGCGGCAGCTCGACCGCCTCCCTGATCTCCTGCTTCTGCGCGTCCATTCCTCCGACATCCGAATACGACACATCTGGCTTCTCTTCCTTCCCCAGCATCGCAATTGACGAGTCCGCTTCGGGCGGGAGGATATCCACCAGCGCGTTTGAGTGCCGGTGCAGTGCAACGGACGAGGAGGGCTTGAGGAGCTCGCGGTCGAGCGTGGAGAGTATACGCACAACATAGTTCGAGCCTGTGGTGGAGCCTACGATGCCGGTGTACTGGTCTATAGGCTCGAGGAACTGGCCGATGACCAGTGGGACGGACTGGATGCGCTTGACTTCTTCCTGCGCACGGATGAGCTCACGCTTCAGGTTCGCCTGCTCGTCCTTGATGTAGCTCTCCTGTATCTCGAGCATCTCAAGGTGCCGCGCGAGCTTCTTGTACTTGATGTACAGGTCCTCTTCCTGGAGCTCTTGGAAGAGTGCCGCTTTCTCGGTCACGACCGTCTCGAAAGTCGGTTCCTGGTGCCAAACATGAGATGTAAGAAGTACCATAGTCAAAGGAGCGCACCTGTTTCTGAATTTCGATGCCAATTTCATCCATTGTTGCGGCGAGGAGGATGCGGAGAACACGGTCTGTAGAGTGTACGAAAGCTGACGCGGCTTCACTCGACGACGCGTCCTGGTGCGCTAGGCCCAATCAGGAACCCTAATATCGGGTTGTGCCACCGCTAATTGAGTCGGCTTCTCTAAGTTCTCTTCGACTTCTGAGTATATCCCCCTCCAGGGCCCTCCTTCCGCACGGCTTTGGCATCCTGCTAGCATATCTAGTCAGCCATGGCACACGTCGTTGTACCTCTCGACCAGCCCTCAAACTACAAGGACTCGCAAGCACGCGTCGACCGGCACAAGCAGAACGAGCTCCTGACCAAGTCCACCACGCTTTATGTGCGTCAGTTCGCCCCCTGCGAACCAGCACACTGCATTTTCTGACGCCGGACAGATTGGCAACCTAAGTTTCTTCACGACTGAAGAGCAGATCTACGAGATATTCTCAAAATGCACGAGCCCGGAGGAGGGCGGCGGAATCAAGCGCATCATCATGGGACTGGACCGGAATACTCGGTGGGCCACATATCACCAGCCTCGACGCTAAACTAGTGCGCATTTCTCATCCGTGTGTGCGGACGTGCAGGACGCCGTGCGGCTTCTGTTTCGTCGAGTACTACAGCCACGCAGAGGCGTTGGCGAGTCTGCGCTATATCAGCGGGACAAAGCTGGATGAGCGCATAATCCGGTGCGACCTCGATCTGGGATACCGGGAGGGCAGGCAGTTCGGCCGAGGGAAGAGCGGAGGGCAGGCATGTGTGCTAGACGCTGTCTTATGTGACATTACTAACGGCCAGCAGGTGCGAGATGAACATAGGCAAGACTATGATCCGGGCCGCGGTGGATGGGGTGCGCAGGCTCAGAGACTAGAAATCGAGCGAAGAAGAGAGGTAGAGGAGCGTTACGCAGACGCACAAGAAGGCCCCGGGGCTGTGGCTGGAGGTGGTGGCGACTGGAGAGAGGCAGAGGGTGCCGCAGACAATACACTCAAGCGCGGAAGATCACCAGAAGATGAGGGTGAGAGTGGGAGACAGGTGCGTCGCGATTGCACTCTACCTCTGTTTGCGCTAACGTTTCGGGGGATGTCAGGGAGCTCGTGCACGTCTGGATGACACAGACCACGATGCCGATCGTATGTGAATGATGTGAGTTGTACGTCGAGGGTTAGAAACTTTGCGAATCTTGCGGAATGTGTAGGCATTCTGATTCACCGAGACGAACGTGCGCTCGGGGCGTATATGCGTGTGTTGTGCTTCGAGAACATCCGAAAACTCAACGCTATATGTGCGTCTCGGTCCATAAAATATCTGGTGCACAGCAACCTTAAAACAAGAATGACATTTGGTTTAGACTCATGGTCAGGACTGACTTGCAAGATGCTTGTGGTAACCTCACAGTACTATGCTGTGAAGACTGGCATCGAAGCAAAGGCTGATATTTCTAATAGACCACACGGGCATGGATAGGATACTTGGTATCATGGATCTCCGGGTGGAAAAATGTCATGTGTAGACTGCGGACAAGGCGGTGCGCTTCGGACACGGATGCGAGCCGGACAAAATGACGGGACGTGAACGCAAACTTCTCATGACCGTCTCTATAAAGCAGCGCAGTAAGTTCCAGCAACATGACGCGCTCGACGCGTCATGTACACGAAATAGTATTTAAGGATGAGACAGGACTCACATTTCGAGCTTCACGATCTCCCTCTTGTCGTTGTCATGTCCCGCTAGCTTGAAGCTCTTGAGAAATTCCTTCAAGGCGTCGGGTGTCAACTTTCCTGGCAGTCCCGACAGGACGACGCTCCGTCCGGTGCTGGTTACTCCTGCACCGACACCGTTACCATCCATGATACCGCGCTCAGCAGCCTGAGCACGGCCTCTGGCTCCGCGTGTCCGGGTTGGGCGATGGACTTGATCTTCACGGACTGAACCTGCCTCGATCATGGCACCTCCGACGATGGTGCCCTTTAAGCTCCTCAATGCGCTGGGTACGAAGTCGGGCTGGGTGAGGGTGACATAGGCCTTGCCAGTTGGAAGGAAACGGTCATAATCAAGGGCGACTGAGAATGATGGATTCAGCGAGGCAATATTGTGAAGTAGAGAACATACCACTGTCGACATTCTCGATCCTCTGTTTGGCACACAGTCTGCGGATGTCAGTGGGCAGGGCGGACCGAGGGAGGCTGCGGAGCTGTATGTGGTGGCTCTGGGGGATGAAGAGATCTAGAGGATGTGAGCGTCGTCTGGTGTTACGGGGACAGCTCACCTGTCGAACGTGCGGCGGCCCTAAGAGCGGCAGAGGCCATGCTGCTGTAGCGAAGAGGGTGCAGCTTGCAAAATGGTGCGCATCGGGGAGCGTGGGAAGACGGCGAGGACGAGGTTCCAGACGGCCGGGTGGATGACGTCACGACGGCGCACGTTCACAAGAGACCGTCGATTCCGCGGACACCTGCCAACAACAACGTCCGACAAATCCTTCGCCCGCGCGCCAGGCCTCCGTGCGTCGTCTGGGCCCGTGCATACATCCCGGCTTCCCCGGGCTTCTCTCTAGCCTGTCGACGCACGTCCGGCCGATGATCAATCCATCGAACTCCGTGGACGGTCGTAGAGCATCTTGGGCGACCGTATGACCGCTCCAGACTCCAGACGCCTCGCCCAAACCGTTCGTCTTCCACCGGGGCACTCTGGCAACGAACCTCCCCGACGTTTAGACATGTCTGCTGCCTCCCAGCCAAGTAGTCGGACGTTTCTACTTCCCTCATGTGGCTTTCCGTGCTGACTTTGCCTTCTGACTCAGGATCCGGGAGCAACAGCGCTCGCGATTACAGAGGACGAGGCAAGTCTACGATCATCACGTACCATACCACCTTTCGCTTACCAAACTTCGACAGCTCTCATCGAACATGCTTCCGAAGGCGACCATGCCCAGTCTGACCCATGACTCGGCCGTTTTCGTTCGGCTTACATGGCTTCGCAAAATTCCAGCTAGGCCGATTCTTGCATGTATATAAACCGCACAATTTCCCCGTGGTCACCATCAGCCTCAGCAGGTCTCACCTCCTCACAGCTGGTGTCTTAATCCCGACAACTTAGTAACGAACCCCCCTCTAACGACTCCACCCTCCTCTCACAATGGGCAACGCTGCATTGAACCTCAACCCGCCCAACGCGGACCTGAACCTCTCCACCCATGGTTCGGATTGGTTGTGGGCTGCATTTTCCATCTTCGGTGTCTCTCTCCTCACCTCGGTCTGCCTTGACTTGTTGGTACGTTGCTGCCTTTGTCTATTACTCCAACGAACTGACTCTGGCGTCCTTTCCTAGCGTCCACGCGGCACACGGCTATTCCACCAGATCGCTGTAGTCATCTTCGCCACCGCGTCCATTGCCTACTTCTCCATGGCTTCCGATCTCGGCTCTGCGCCAGTCCGAGTGGAGTTCCGTGGACATGGTTCCGAGCCCACTCGCCAAGTCTGGGTAAGCTCGCTCTCACGCCCGCGATCATTCAGCTGTCTGATCTGCAACGCCTTCAGTTTGTGCGCTACATCCAGTGGTTCATCACCCTACCCCTTCTGATCCTGGAGCTCTTGCTTACTACCGGCCTCTCGCTATCTGACATCCTGACGACGCTGTTCTTTGCGGTTGTCTTCGTCATTTCCGGGCTCATTGGCTCCATTGTCCCGAGCACATACAAGTGGGGTTACTTTGTCTTCGGTGTGGTCGCCTTGTTCTACATCTGGTGGGTGTTGGTTGTGCTTATCAATCGGCCGGCGTACTAAATCAAAATCACCACGATAGGTTCTCGCTCCTGGTGCGCGCCCCGCGTACGACCTTCCCTACCGGGGGTCTGTCGAGCTCGGGATACTTCCTGAGTGCGGGATGGTTGTCGTTCCTGCTCCTCCTCTACCCCATCTGCTGGGGCTTGTCCGAGGGAGGCAACGTCATCACGCCAACGTCGGAGATGGTCTTCTACGGCGTTCTCGACATCCTCGCGGGCCCGCTCCTCCTTTTCTTCTTCCTCTTCTCCATCCGGAGCGCGGACTACGAGGCGTTCGGCTTCTACTCCGGCAAGTTCACCGACACCGCTGACCACGCCCACGCTGCGCCATCCAAGGCATGATGTGCCGGTGTGGATGGATGTGGATAGGCGAAAAGCATTGACGACTTGGAACGACCCCTGCATGCTGCTTGCTTCTTTTCCTTGCTGTACTATACCTTTAATCGCTTCTTCGCTGGTCTGCCGGCCCCTTTCGTGTAATGACTTCGCATGGTCCTTTCATTTGCCTGCCCGTATATTCATCGTTGGCTTGGCGTACAGTAGTTAGTGTACAATAATGATCATCCCACATCCACTACCGATGGCTTCTGCAAGGGTGCTTGCTGTTTTTAGTTGTGTTGAGGTCGACAGACTATTCTGCTGTCCTTGCACCACTGCGATCCCTCGTATTGTCGGAAATTCTTGAATCTCTTCCGTGGCGGAGTGGTTGGCGACGTCTGTACCTCCTCGACTCTCGGCTGGAGTCGATTCAGCGATTGCCTCACCGATACCAATCTCGATCACGACGAATCGAGATACGGGGTGCTCGGCCAAGGCCGAACTCAGACGTCGGTAGGCGTGTGGCAGCTCGACCAACTCCACCACCAACAACAACCGCGAGTTTAGCGTGCAGGGCCCCCGGCGTGCACAATATTATACACTCACATCCTTATACTTTCCATCCAGTCTTCATCCCAGCCAAACAGCACTCACAGCATGTCTTCCCGTGGCGACTTCCGGCGCCGCGACTGGGAACGGGACGAGCGCGATAGGGACAGAGAGCGCTATCCCAAGCATCGCGACGGCCCCCGCAGAAGTCGGTCCAGGAGTCCGCCGCGCAGAGGAGGCGACAGGGGCAGGAGCGCACGCGGGCCGGGTGCGCTGCGTCTCGTTCTTTCAGCCCTAGCTGTGTGACTGACGCCATCCCATAGACCGCCGGGACTATGCGCGCGACAGGGAGGGCCAGCGGGACAGGCGGGATGAGAGACCGAGGGACGACAGGGACAGGAGGGACGCTGGCCGGGATGCGCGCAGGGATGCACCGCCGCGAGACAGGGAGCGAGAGCGCGATGCGGAGCGGGACAAGGGCAAGGATGCACGGCCTGGCGAGCGTGCTGTTGAGCGCGAGCGGAGGCTGGACGACCACGAGCGTCCTGCCCCGAACGAGCAGGAGGCCACGCCGGGCGGCTCGCGGCCTGGTGCGTGTTCTGTATTCGTCATGCGGTGTCTATTGATGTGGGTGTTGCGCCAGCTGCTCCTGGCTCTGAAGAACCTCCCAACCCTCTCTTGCGGCAAGAACCTGAAGTGCCCAGGGAGGACGCCGAAGAAGGCGAGGCCATGGAAACTACCAACGACGAAGAGGACGCCATGATGGCTATGATGGGCATGTCCGGGTTTGGCACTACCAAGGTAGGCTATGCACTTTCGCATCGCGTTCCCTCCTGGGCTGAGACGATCGTCTCATTTTCAGGGTAAGCATGTTGAAGGCAATCAGGAAGGCAGCGTTGACGTCAAGAAGATGCGCACATGGCGTCAGTACATGAACCGGTACGTGCACCGCCAAAATGTCGCCATTCTATGACTCACCCTCTTCACCTGACAGGCGCGGAGGATTCAACAGGTGCGGTATATTTCGTGCACTTGCCGTACTTTGTCTCACTGCTTTCCCTAGGCCTCTGGACAAGATCAAGTAAGGTCACCAGGTCATCGGTGTCTCGCAAGCATTGTCTGTTGTGCTACTCGCGAGGTTGATATTTTGATGAGAGTATATTCAGTTAAGTCGCATCCTGCCTGCCGCATATACCGTATACTACCCACGAATGAGCAGAAGTTGGCCATGAGCGGCGCTCATGCTGTCTAGAACTCCGTTGCGTGACCATCGACGACACGATCGGTGAGTGTATCATGACAAGAGGCGGCACGGTTGCCCCATTGTGGGTACATTGTGTCGCTCCTCTGTTCTGCTTCGCGAGATGAAGAGATGATCATGATCATATTCTTCACGAAAAAAATGCGGATCTATCGATGATGTTCGAGAACGGGAACTGTACAGACCATGCAAGTCCGATAAGCATTCGACACACTAAGTAGTACAGAGAAGGAGAAGGAGTGCCATGAAGCGGTGCGCACAGACATGACATACACAAGACGACGAGAAGGGACGAGGATATAAGGAGAATGGAGAGAACAGACTGCAACTAATCCGATGCTCTAGGTCTGTCTCTGCAAGACCAATCAGAACCCGTGTATCTTGATGGTCGCCCGTGCGATGCCCTCTTCGACAAGGAATGCAGAAATCTTGTTTCGTTGATCACCCTGGAGTTGAATGACTTGGCCAGACTCCTCATCATCGACGAGGGTACCGTTACAGGCGAACTCCTAGACACGCCACATGCAAAAATCAGCCAGCGCTCTTGCGACACATCGATGGGCCACCGGAACGAGTCGTTACCTTCTTGAAGGCCTTCAAGAGCTTCTTCGGGTCATACTCTGTGCAGAAAAAGACGGTCAGACGCCACAGCTCCACGGAGGCTGTAGACAGGGACAAAACGCACCCTTGGGCAAGCCCTGCAAAGTCGTCAAGGTCTTCCGACCGTTCCTCTGCTGAATCCGGACGTGGATGTAGTTCTGCTGGGACCCAACGTCTGCGTTGCCGCCGAGCGGGTCTCCCTCGTCTGCGAAAGGGTCTGCAGAGCAGCACAAAACCCACCGTCAGCCAGCGTCCGACGAATCGATAAGATCATGTCGTAGCGGCTGGACTCACCGAAAGTGTTGAGGTTCTGCACGCTCATGCGATGGTCGGAACTGTGTAAATAGAAGGGTTGGAAAATAAGACTGAGAGGGGATTGTTTGCGAAGGAACGGAAGGAGCGGACTGGGCGAGGGAAGTTGGGTGGTGAGGCTGACTGAGCGCGGTGCCACTTATAAGGGACTCTCCTCACAGGCGACACGGCATTACGTAATCACGCCTTCATCTGCGGCGGGCGTTATCCCGCGCCGCAGATATCCATATCCATCTTACGGAGTATCCGCTGTGCGCAGGTTTGAGAACCACAACCAAACCACAACATCGTCGGCGACACGGCGATCTTGCTACCTTCTTTTCTGACCGTTTTCCATGGCGAAGGCCGCTGAGGAGGCGAAGAAACGGAAGCCACCTACCTTCCAGCACTTACCCGCGGATCGCGGTGTGTTACTTGTTTTCCAGTTGTAGTCAGATGCTCAATGATCACCATGCCGATTTCCATGGTTAGCCAAGAGACTGAAACGTTCCTGGGTAGAGAAAACCAAGATAAAATCGCAGTGGAAAGCACAAAAGCGCAAGGAGGGCTTGTTGTCGAAAGAAACACAATTGGAAACGGATGGCAGCGGAAATGAAGAGGCGATACCCCACCGGAACGCCGACAAGGCGGGAAAGGACCCAGGTTCTTCTAGCCGAGGTCGGTCTCACAAAAGGGATTTAGCGGAGGAGGGCGATGAAGAAAAAAAGGAAGATGAAGACGCATCACCACCACCGCCTCCCGGACCTTCCAAAAATCATGAGGAGTCTGCCGACGGGGACCGCCTTGAGCAGAAGGCAGCATTGCGGGAATTAAGCAAGCAAGCCTACTCCCGGTCGTCGCTGCATACCCACAAGGCAGACCCGTTACACCGGCACCGGACGACGGATCTTCGTCTCGGGGAGAGTTCAGGAGGTCGCGGACGGGGGAGGGCCCGGGGAGCCCCGAGAGGCCGAGGGAGGGGGCAGCCGGACATGCGTCTTCGAATGAACGTTATGCTAGAGAAGATCAAACGGGACTTCACTTGACGTGAGCACAGATCGTCGACTTCAGTTATACTACATCATGAGGCGGTGAAGGTCAATACAACGTCCGAAAACACAGCAATACACTGAATATGAATACCAGGACCACAAGATCATCGCTCATGCCTTACCACAGATCTCACAGTGTACACTTCTTTTCCTCGCCGCCCGACTCGTTCATGCCCCCCCACCCGATTCGGGCGTGTCTACCTCTGCTTCTGTCTTTGCTTTGACGAACCGTTCCCCCAAACTCTCGAATAGCGGCTTCGTGCTGACGGTAGTCGTCGCGGACAATGGCTGTGGATGCTCGCTGAGATGTCCCGGGCTGGGATCGTCGAGCTCGTCCACAAGGCCCAGAGCTTGTGGACCGGCTCCTTCCACCCCCGTGACTGGAGCGATTGTGGCAGATCCGCCCGCCGCCATCGAGGGCAGGACGAGGGGACTCGGAGGCGGGCTACGCGAGCTGGATCGCCGTGCATCTTCGTGCAAGAAGGGAATAGGGGAGAACATTGGTGTCGACGGTGTCGACAGGGCAATGGAAGTTGTGGAGATTGGCCCCGACACAGGGAGGCCACCCGGTTTCTCTGGTGTGAGCGGGAATGCGTCCCATGTAGACGTTACCAGGAGGGCCTTCTCCACCGCACGGAGATACTTTCCAAGGAATATGTAGTGTTCTTGGGGCCGTATGCACAGTTCGCAGACGCGCTGGATTGTGAACGGTGGACTTCTGTTCGAGCGCTCAACCCGGTGAGATCACGATAGTCAAAACATACAGTTGCTTACCGCTCGAATTCGTTGAGCTGTGCATATATGATTTCCTTGAACTCAGTCGCTTCTCTTGCATTCAATGTTGCCTTGGGAGGTTCGTTCGGGTTGTTTTCATTATATTGACGTCGCGGAAATGGCGGGAGCTTTAATCCACCAGGTCCAGGGGCCGTCACAGTAGCCACCCTCGTGTTATTGTCTATTGCTCCGGACAAGAACTTGGCGATATTCTGGACGGCACTGAGTTTTGATGTGATAAGAATCTGGAAGGGACGGGTACCTTGTCGATCTTGCATTTGATGATGTCTCGCAAGTGCGTCCATTCTACGCTGAAAAGTCCTCAGATTGCTATGCGCATGCCACAAAAGAGTAGGCATACTCAACCACATCCGTTGACGCTATGTGATCTAGCACATCATCGTATTCTGCCAACTCGAGATCGTGATTGAGTTGTGGCACGGCAGTAAAAGAATTGGGTTGACCTACCTGGCTTCCACACGAATTCGGCTCCGGACTTTTCTCCGACCATGATTCACGCAACAGAGTGGTCAGTCTACACGCAGAACAAAACTTGTAGTGGTGGTAGCGTGACAAGGACGCGCGCGTTGGACCGGCGCGTCTCTGTAGGACGGGCACCGCGACAGTGATGGACGAGAAAGGAAACGTTCCTGTACGCTCGTCCCACAAGGTCTCGCGACCATTCCTTCCCGGGCCCACAGAATGCCCGAGCTTCTTCCACTCTTGCCGCTTGTCCCTGACGACGGCCCGTATGCATGACATACGCTCGCTTGTCCGCCACCACCAGCGAGTCTATTTCTCTCCAAACTATACCGGCTACCGACGAACCCCCTGTCATAGCCATGATCAGACCGAGTTTAGTGTTCCCTGGATATGCTCATGAAGTACCGCGGACAGATGGTAGGAGAGTACGGGAACTTATAGTCAGTTATGCACCGGACTGGTGAGCATGCCGATTAAATGTCTGGTGGCAAGTCATTCACCTGGTGCTAGGATTGTTTCTATCGGTCTGGGGTGCGTCTTGCAGAGACTTTGGCTTGCTGTACGTTCACACAGATGTCTCTAGCGGAGCCTCGCTCGCGTTGGATCTTATCCCCGGATTTAAGAGAGAATTTTCTCTCACAGACACGACGTAAGTATCTCTCCTGTTAGCCCTGGTTCACTCTTTACTCATACCACGTTCGACTCTAGGATCTTTCATCCGTATGTCTTTGTATCTCATTTAAGAGGCCTACAGCTGAACGCATCTCCAATCTGCTATAGATATGCATTGCACGAGCGAGTACCAGTAAGCAATCATTTACGAGTCAGTACCGCACAGACATTAAGATCATCGGAACTCAGCCAATTGCGTTATACTTTATTTGTGGGGCTGCTCCGTTCGTGCTGCAACTCGTGATCAACCTCTTCACTGTGAGGTCTTGGTGGGACGCCCATGCTGGCACACTAGGACGTAAGTTACTCCCCCTTAGTCTCGTGAGGGCTGCGGCTCATCGTTTCTTCGTCCAAGTGATCCTGTCGCTTACACTTACTGGTGCCATCACTCAAGTGACCAAGGTCACCGTAGGCCGACCTCGCCCTGGTTTGTATCTCTATATGAGTGTTGCAGGCCGACTTAAATATGGCCATGCAGATCTCATTGCGCGTTGTATGCCTCGGGCAGATGTGACCATTCCATCTTTTGGGTTGGCTACGGCAGCTATCTGTACACAGACCGATAAATCTATTATGGAGGACGGATGGAGAAGTTTTCCTAGCGGCCATTCCAGTTGTATGTACCTCCCGCATGTTTTTCTCTGCCCACTCACTCGGAGAACCTTAGTATCATTTGCCGGCCTCGGCTTTCTCGCATTCTATATTGCGGGAAAGTTTCATCTTTTTGATCATAGGGGACATGCGGTCAGTCCTTCAACCCGTACAGACTTCAACGCGTCCCTGACCTTCACATTAGTTGAAAGCATGGCTAACTCTTGTACCGCTAGCAGCCGCGGCATTAGTCGCGATCTCGCGGACCATGGACTATCGTCGTATGTCAAATTACTTTGTTGCAGACACGATGCTGACCTCTGAAAGACCATGCGACGGACGTCATGACCGGCTCACTCCTCGGCTTTGTGGTTGCCTACTTCTCGTATCGGCAGTACTACCCGTCGCTCGCTGCGGAGCTCTCCCACCGCCCATATTCGCCACGGATTAAACGCGAGGAGCTTTTGCCCATGCACCGTCGCTCCCCCTCCGGCTTAAACGCACAGGGACGTTACATCGACGTCCGATTAAGTGAGGACGACCACGAGCTAAGGCCCGAGATTCAGCCTGGTAGCCAACAGGAGCATCTCGCGGTCTGGAAGGATGATATCTCTCGAAATGCGGCATCCTCACAGGATGTGTACACGAACGAACTAGGATAGAGACATTCAAGTCAAATAGACCATAAAGCCTATCGGGGGGACCTGCATGGGAAGTTTGTAGTTATGTCTATCATTGAATATATACTCGAAGGAGCACACGTCCGGACTGAGCGCGCATTCCACAGGTCTCTGCTATCCCTCTCACCCACGTAATTGGGGTGGGGATAAAATGGAGTCTCACAAGCTGAAGATGCAGAAGGGAATTGGATAAATAAAATTCAAATGTCGTGTCCGGCAATATCTTGAAGGCATTTTGGGTACCGACGGCGTTTCGCAACTAGGAATTAACATCTTCAGCCGTTCATATAGCTGAATTCGAAGATCACACGCATGACGTTATTCACACATGTTATGGTACAGCGACTGCGGCAGCGGATGGAATAAATGCGAGTAATACGAAGACAACACCCCTCGATCTGAGTCAAGGATCACTTTTGGTATGACCACACATTCCGAAGCACTGCACACGAAAACCTATTGTCAGCACCACAACGAGAGAGTGGATGAATAAGTCACTCACATCCCGCCTTCGTTGCTAGTCTGTTTATCGAATCGTCACTCTCACCCATGGCGCGGACCTCACCAGAGAGCGCGAATGTAGTGGAGGTGGGGAGAGCCCGGCCGTCAGCGTCGACATCGACGATGCTGAGCTGGACCGAAGCGTGGTCCTTGGAGGTAATGAGGCGGTCTGTGCGGGCCAAGTTTAGTGAGTGGACTCAGGACAGAAGTCTAGGACGTACTGGTCGCCGCGCACTTGCGGGGGACGTAGAGATCGACGAGGACACCCTAGAATCACCGGGTTTGTCTAGCTCTCATAAGAGAGGGCTCGTGCATCATGGTTACACACCTGATCGTTTTCCATGGCGAGTTATAGGTCTCTGTTAAACCTGACGGTGTGTATGCGTGCGGCGTATAGCGCGGTGTGGAGAGTCGGCGTAAGGTTCGGAACTGTATAGTTGTTACTTCCCTTATGGGAGGTTACATAAGTACCAATCAAGCCAGTTCATGGTAAATGTTAATTTGTCGCATTTTATTTTCCATGATACAAAATGAGTAAATATAGCACAAAAGGATCTCACAATACCATAAATAGGCTGGAATCGGGGTGAGAACGCACATTTAGTATCAAAGTATGCCTGCAAAGGTGATCTGCCGACTTATGTAAGGGGCCTGCCAATTCTGTAGTGGCCGATGCTATACGTATAGGGTTGCCGAGTACCTGCAAGGTACCGAACTCCGAAGCGCTGGGATGTCGCGGACAGCGTGTGGGTCTCGAGCGCTTCGCGAGACTCGGACTGCGGGGAGTCATATGGGGATTCGGATCTGTTGTGAAGGAATATGCGCGCAGGATGCTGGACACCATGTATATCCGGAATGAAGAAGGCGATGAAGCAAGGGGCAGTGCACTGCTCGAGTAAGAAATCGCAAGTACAAGTAAGTAGACAGCACCGCGGTGGGGATGGTTGGAGGGAGGGAAAGAGAATATGATCATGTGGCCACTGGGGAGGCGATCGTGACGGGCCGGCAATAAGGTTCTCATCCGGCATCGCGGCAGCAACGTCTTGCCATCGGCTGGCGTCCTGCTTACTGACTGGCCAACGTCCGAAAATGTTATATATGGTCCCTGTATTCGCCCCTCTTGTGCGAGCTCGCCCCACAGATACCTCCGCACGCCCGGCTTAGAGGCACTTGTCGGTCATATCCAGCCTGTCGCGTAACATAGTCTTCTAGCTATGGACGAGAAGCACCCTCAGCAGTCCCAAACCCCCGCTGGAACCGACTCGGATGCCAAGGAAAAACAGCGCGGAGCATGGAAAGCAAATGACGAACAAGTCCTCCCAGAAAATCGCCTGTGGATTGTCTTCTTGGGTCTGATGGCATGCATCTTCTTGTCCGCGCTGGATCAGGTCCGCTACGCGCCATATTTCTCTCCTTAGTCTTGACCCTTATGTCGCTGTTCAGACCATCGTCGCTACCGCCCTCCCGACGATCGTAGCCAAGATCGGTGGAGGTAAGGATTATAGTTGGGTGGGAAGGTACGCGAATATGCAGGGAGCGAGTACAAAATCATCTCACTTCGGGTTCTGCTCTTCTTCAGTGCATACCTACTAGCTGCGGCAGCGCTATCCACCGTCTACGGGAAGATCTCTGATATCGTCGGTATGGTCTCCAAACACCTAACAGTACTGTGTGTTACTTACGGATGTTGCAGGACGGAAACCGGTACTATATGGCGCAATAGCTATATTCCTTGTGAGTACCGACGACTTACAACGATACCTTGTTGAGTATTCATCTCGTCTCCCGAGTTAGCTGGGTTCCGCATTATGCGGGGCTGCGCAGAACATGACCTGGCTAGTTGTATGCCGTGCAATCCAGGGTATAGGGGGTGGTGGCATTATGCAGCTTGTTCAAATCACGATATCGGATATCGTCTCGTTGCAGGAGTACGCTGTCCTTGACCCTACTCTTCCTGTGACGACATTAATATGAAATACAGTCGTGGGAAGTACGGTGGCTATATAGGTGCTACTTGGGGCATTGCCAGGTGAGGAAGATTATCATATTCTCCTCAGTGCATGTTGCTAACAGTACATGATCCTCAGCGTGATTGGACCCCTATTGGGTGGTGTGAGAATCGCCGTCACTTTTATTCTTCGCTCGATTACTCAATGTTCTTCCAGGTATTCGCGGATCATGTCTCATGGCGATGGTATGCACTTCAATTGCTAATGAGCAAGCCTGTAGACGGTTGCTGATCTGCGCTATCACTTTCTTCAGGTGTTTCTTCATCAACCTGTGCGTCAATCTCGTGTTTGTAGGTCTTAATAAACTTACACTTTACTGTAGACCCACGGGAGGGGTCGCATTCGCGCTTCTATTCTTTTTCCTCAACCTGAACCCACATCATGGGAAACCACTGCGGCAGCACGTCAATGAGTTCGACTTCATTGGTCTTGCGCTTATCATAGGCGGTGTCGTCCTTCTCCTCCTTGGCTTTAATTTCAGCGAGTCAGGTTGTGAGTTAATGATACGGAAACCAGAACACAGAAGGCTGCGACTAATATATCCGTAGGGTCAAGGGCCCAGACAATCGCGCCGATCGTGGTCGGCGTATGCCTCCTTGTAGCTGCCGCGATCAATGAAGTCTACACTTCGCGATCCCCCATCATTCCTCCGCGCTTGTTCAAGGTAATTTCCCAACCCTATGCTTCGAACCATAGCTAAAATTCGGAATGTTACGATACAGGTTCGGACGACAGCGTTGATCCTGATTACCGTCTTTCTGCATGCACTCGCGTTTTTTGGAGGTAATTTTGCTTACCGTCGTTATAAGTCCGTAGCGTGTCAATAATCTTGCGGCTCCTCAGGTGCCTACTATCTGCCCGTGTATTTCCAGGTTCTCGGTTCGTCCGCTACGATGTCTGGAGTCAGGTACGCGGCCGTGGTGCCTAGCCGAATCTCGCCGCATTGACGCGGTTGGTTCTATGCAGGATGCTGCCGTACTCGCTCGCTGGGGCTCTTTTCTCAGTCATCTCCGGTCAAATTGTGGCGCGTACTGGCCGCTGGAGACCCGTCATGTGGTTCGCGTGGGCGATTTTCATCCTCGGGAACGGCCTCATGTACATGCTGGATGAAAATTCCAACAAGTATGTTGGTGCCAAATTGCGGTATTCCCAAGCTGATTTCTCGTGCGTTTCACAGTGCGAAGAAGGTGCTCTACCCATTTGTCGCAGCAATGGGTCTTGGATGTCTCTTCCAGGTAGATTGTCAACATGCGCGTCGTGGTGTTCAGGTGTTGATGTCATTCATGGAATTGTAGACGCCACTGATTGGACTGCAAGCCGCCATGCCCGTCAAAGATATGGCAACAACTACGGCGACATTCGGTTTCCTCCGGTAGAGACACTTTCCAAGTTCGGTCCGAGTAGCATCCTCACCGCGTCTGCTTGTAGGCTTCTTGGTGGAACCGTTGGTGTTACAATCGGCGAAGCTATCTTATCTGGAGTATGTTAGCGGGGCAGTTTTCGGTCTGTGCCAAAGCTAACGAATCTGCCGCTAGGTTCTGCAAAAGAAAGTGAAGAATATCCCAGGACTCACGATTCCAACTACTGCTTCCTTCCTCAACGAATTCGTTCCGTCCATCAAAGATATCGCGGTCGGTGTACTTCTTTTCTCCATAGATATCTGTGCTCATTGGCTTCCACAGAACGTGTCGCAACGTACTGCGCTCATTGCGGCTTACTGCGAAGCAATCGATACCATATGGCTCGTTAATATCCCAATCATTGGAGTTGGCTTTATATGCAGTGCGTTCTACCGCGTTTGGTCCGTTATGTATGGAATACTGACTATCAATACGTCGCGGCAGCACTTTTCCTTCGTGGATATACACTGAAGCGCGCAGTTGTACGGGCAGGACAGCAACAGGCGGATATCGAGGTCGGCCAGGATGTGGCCGAGGCAGGCGGCGAGCCTGCGTTACCGGCGGAGGACGAAGAGTACAATGAGGTCCGGGAGTCGAAGGACGACGCACGGACAGCCGATGGCACGATCAACGGCTCCTCCGAGGGCTCGAAAGACGTTGCAGAGAAGGTATAGCTGCGCAAGCAAACATTCACGAGCATTTGACGCGAGTCACGCAAACACGCACGTACATGTACTGAAGGGCCATGAGCGGCATGGTTACACGATAGACATAGCATACATTGAGTTGGTTAGTACTGCATACATTCAAGTTGGAAACAAATACAGATTGGCACTATTGCGCGCTGGTCTCCGGAAGTGATGTGGCCCGGAGTGATGGCGCTCGATCATACAGTTAGTGATTGAACAGAGGCAGGAGGTTGCCTGATGTCGATGGGCGGCGCCTTCACGGGCTAAGCGCCGAGTGCCAATAACGACTCGGACGCTGGCTTCACCCGTTCAAATTCAATGGCGTTTATTGAGCAATGCATGGACGCCCCAAACGAGGCTGTAGTTAAAGAAACTTGTATGTCCTGTGCCACACGTAATACCACCGGAATGCATGTATGGATACACCCTTCACCACGAACTGGCAGGAGATAGGAAGGGTGATGATGAGAAACGCTCACTACAACCACCAAATACAGATACTAGAGGGCAGCTATCGGACATATCAACTCCACGTCAGCAACCGAGGACATTCCGGCGTGTTGCGGCAGATGCGATGCAGGAACGTCGGGGATCCTGCTGCGGAGCATTTCCAAATTTCCGAAAAGGAGAAACGTTCGTGTCTGCACAGCCCGAAGCCTCGCCACAAAGTGCACGCACAGTAGCATAAATGGATCTGCGCAGGCTGCACTGGCCTTGGAAGGCACTGGGCGGCTGCCGGACATGAAGGCGCTATGGGTGCGAGGGATCTTGTGATACGGGTTGACGGAGAACCTTGTCGGAGACGCCAGAAAACGCCATCAAGGAGGCAGAACGCCGGTCACGGAAAGCGGCGGCGACGGCCTCGCGGGTTCTAGATGGCGTCGGGAGGTAGATGTTTCGAGCGTTGGCGGTTGGGGCGCTGTGGATAGGGAAAGTCCATGAGGAGACGGCACAGAGGCTTGTCGAGGGCGCGTGGCCTGGTCCGAGGTTGCGATATAGGGAGAAGTGATTGCCGCACGTGTCATTGACCAGCTTCGCCAGCCAGTCACCTTCACCTCACTCTCTCCTCCCATCCTCGCTCCATCTTTTGTCTCCGCTTCCCCCATTATGCCTTCAGAACAGATTCCCGTCACACCTCATGACCAGGTCCAGCAGGACCAAGCACAGTCCCAGATCAAGCATTGCTCCGCGTGTCACTCTCCGCTCTCCTCCGACGTCCCGAACACCCCCCCGTTCATCTTGCGTGACGCTCCCGACGCTAGCGACGCCGCTGTCGTTTGCAGCTCATGTCGTTCACGTCTCGCTCTCTGTGCTGAACCCCCACTACGCACGAGAGACGGCCTTTTTGCCGAAGTTGAGCGCGAGCTTCTTCGTCGCGCGGCTTCTCTGCAGGATGGCTGCAACGAGGCTACCGCCTTGCAACTGAGTCCGCGCCCCCATGTCTCTCATACCCCCTCCGATCCCTGCCCCGATGAAGACATGGAGTCCGAAGCACCAGCGCCAGCTCAAGCCCCCTCCACAACCGTTGACGCCGCCACGCCATCCGCACTCTCTCCGCTGCAGTCTGCTGCGACTCCCGAGGGTCAACAGCCGCAGATACCCTTGGCGTCTACACGCCCGACGCTGACTGCCATAGACACTCATGACCTCCATCCGTCGATACCATCGTCGCCGCGTGCGCTCCAGCCCGTCGTCAACCCCACAGTGATAGCCTCTGGTAGCAAGCCCCGCTGGCAAGCCAGTCCTGCGTCGTCGCCAGACCCGCTCGTAGATATCACGCGCCTGCGTGTACGCTCGCAGGGCCATCACTGCTTGTATCCCGGTGCGACCTTTCAGGGCACACAAAAGAGCGGGCGCAACAGTTACGATGTGAACGTGACCATTGTGGTCAGTGCGATGTACCTGATGCGGCATCTCGTTCTAAACCTGTTGACTTAGGATGTTGATTTCTCCTCGTCGCATCTGTGCGGGTACCTTCGCATCCGCGGGCTCACAGACGACTGGCCAGAACTTACGACCTATTTTGATGCCGAGATAATCGGGAGCCGGTACGGCTTCTTGACACGGAACTGGGGCGCAAGCGAACAGGAGGACATGGTTCACTGGGCACGCTTCCCTGCATTCCGGCATGTCAGGCATGATCTCAAGAAGCCGCACCTTACCATGAAGGATACAAGCCGCGGCGCTGTGTTCATGCGGTGGAAGGAGAAGTTCTTGGTTCCGGACCATCGAGTGCAGGACATCAATGGAGCAAGCTTTGCAGGTGAGTAACGGTTACTAGCGAACGTCGTGGCAGTTCGGCCCTCTCTGTTTGCCTGTTCGGGCACAGCAACGGAAAGCCTGACAGCTTGTATCCTAGGCTTCTACTATGTCTGTGTGGACTTCAACCCTCAGCAGTCTGGGACCGCCAGTACACAGCCGCTTCCGTCGCCCGTCGAGGAAGTATCTCCAGCGCCAGCTGCCCCCGCACAATCCCCCAACCAAACGAAGACAGAGCCGGCTTCTCGCGCTCGGCGAACTTCGGTGAGCCATGGGACCAGGCGGACAGGCCGTTCGTCATCTCGCAGTGCCCCCTCCAATGTGGCAACGATGAGTGGATTCTATTTCCACCAAAACTCGGAGCCGTGAGTAATCGAGTTTGTGCACCGATAATGTGGCGTCTGATAGCTGTGCTACAGATACCAGCAGTTGTCCTTGGTCCACGTGCCTGAACGCACTACTTCCTGCTTTGAATTCAGATGAGAGGGTGTGGGCTGGGGACGAGGCTATATACCCTTGCTTCTTTTAAAGTTGTCTTGGGTTGCATGAGGGATCACGCAGCATACATGCTGGAGTAGTTCCCTACCTCATCCCCTTCCACACGGTGATGTCTGTTACGAGTTTGTGTACGTATACGCGCGCTTTGACGACCCTGTCCTGGACTACCCTACATCTCACGTCGCTGCTACCTCCTTCCCACTCCGGCCTTGCATATATGATGTTTGTACGATCTTCTTGACTTGGCTGGCGGTTGTAAGTAGATGCTGCCGTGCATGCACTCTGGAAAAACTGAGTGAAGCGCGCGGGTGAGGCCGGGAGTTGCCGAGCCATAATAGGTGCGAGTAGGAGTCGAGCTTTGAGTCTGGCTGAGCTCTGCACCACTCTTCCTCTCTCAGTCCTCCCCGCCACCGCCGACGATGTCCTCCCATCCTCATTCTTCCACTTCCACCGCAAACATCGTCGGCGTTCACTATCGTGTCGGTAGGAAGATCGGTGAAGGCTCTTTCGGTGTCATCTTCGAAGGTAGCGTCGCCTGCACTCCTCCCATACCGTTCAGCATCCCAACCCCGCCCAACCCCCGCAGGCACAAATCTGCTCAACTCTCAGACTGTAGCCATCAAGTTTGTACGCGCCGCCACTCATCTTAGTCCTCCGCTACATGCTGAGGTTATCCGCTCGTCACTGCCACTCTGCTATAGGAACCTAGGAAGGCCGAGGCGCCCCAACTGCGTGACGAGTGCCGGTCTTACCGGATCCTTGCAGGATGCAGTCAGTCGCGCTCTGGTGACTCTGCGAGTCCGTGTTACTGACGTCCTGGCCCTTGCCCACCGCAGCCGGAATCCCGCAGATATACCATTTTGGCCAGGAGGGCTTGCACAATATTCTCGTAATCGACCTCCTCGGACCCTCCCTCGAGGATCTCTTCGACATGTGTGGACGCAAGTTTTCCATTAAGACCGTGTGCATGGCTGCGCGGCAGATGGTCAGTGATGCGCGTTGCTCTCCGGGTGTAGTATGGTCCTCAAGCCAGCCGCCCTCCAGCTCTCTCGCGTGCAGATAATTCACGAGAAGAACCTGATCTACCGTGACATCAAGCCGGACAACTTTCTCATTGGCCGCCCGGGAACCAAGATGGGAAATGGTCGGTGGCTCATCATGTCAGCAATGCATGTCGCTCAATGAGCCCCGTGCGTTTCGACAGTGATTCACGTGGTCGACTTTGGAATGGCGAAGCAGTATCGGGATCCCAAGACGAAACAGCACATACCATACCGGGAACGGAAGAGCCTCAGTGGAACAGCTCGGTACATGAGCATCAACACACATCTGGGACGGGGTATGTTTCTTGTCCGATCAAATTGTTGTGGTGCTTGATGCTACTCCCAAACCTCAGAACAGTCTCGAAGAGACGACCTCGAAGCCCTCGGTCACGTCTTCATGTATTTCTTGCGTGGCAGCCTGCCATGGCAGGGTCTCAAGGCAGCGACGAACAAGCAGAAGTACGAGAAAATCGGTGAGAAGAAGCAGACAACACCCATCAAGGAACTGTGTGACGGCTTCCCAGGTGTGTTCTTTGTTCGTTCAGCTTCAGCGTGGCTCATCGAATTGAGGCGCAGAGGAGTTTGGCATCTATCTCAATTATGTCCGGAAGCTTGGATTCGAGGAGACTCCTGATTACGACTTCTTGCGCGAGCTCTTCGCGAAAGTCATGAAGAACAACAATGACGTTGACGATGGTGTATTTGATTGGAATCTGCTCAACGGTGGGTTAGACCGTTAATTTCCGATCAACATGCTGCTGATATTGTATACTGATAAGGCGGTAAAGGCTGGGAGGCGTCTATGGTGAGTGGTATTTTTACGCACTATGTTTGGAATGTGGTAATGATTTGCGTTAAAGGGCCAGAACCAGATACTTGCGCAGATACAGAACACGGGCCCTGGCAGTCCGGCGCAGCAGGATCGCCGCAGAGATGTCGAGCGCCAAGCGCGCGAGGATCGACGGCGCGCCTCACAGGGCGGAGCTCCTGGTCCCGTTCCACCCTCTCCCGCCCTTGTTCGGCACGGTTCGAAACAGCGCCAAATCCCCGCTGCGCTCACGCCGGGTGGTGGCAACTCGCCAGGTCAGATCACGCCTCAGTCGGGTGCCGCCCAGATGGATGTGCCGATTGGCACCATGCAGCGGCGGGCGAGCCAGCAGCCGAGTGGGCAACACCCTTATGCCAACGTCACCGGCGATTCATATGCGCGCGAGCAGACGGTGGACGAGTACTCTGCAAGTCAGGTCGCGCAGTACGGACGCACATCGCCTATGGTGACCGCTGCGCCACCCGCGCTAAGCAATGTCCGTGCGGTCGGTGGCGAAATCGGGGTGTCGAACGGGGGCAACTTCCAAAGCCAGCACGAGCCGGAGCCGCCAAAAAGCTCCTTGTGGAAGATCCTGACATGCCGATGTGGTTGAACGCGGTTCTTTCTGTCCTCTCTTTTTTCTTATCTAGGGATTTTATGTGTTCCTCACTCTCGTTCGTGCTGTTTACGTCCGCTGGCATTTTAGATACCTTCCTGCCCCCTTCCTCACTGCTATCCTGCCTCGGCCTCTTCATTGCTCACAATACCTCTAGTACCTCCCTTAATCTCCTGCTCTAATCGCTGCGCGCGGTGCGCACGCGTCAATTGACACTCATGGTCGGATGTGGACTGGTACTCGAATGAAAGCATATGCATGGTCATACTACAGATTGTCCCATAAAGCAAGTAAACGATGTACAGTTGATCCTCCCATCTTCTCGATCCAATATACCGCTGTGCGGCTTATACATGCTAGTTTCTGGTTCTCGATCGGCCTCGCGCCTTATCCTCGTAGCTTGTGCGATCTGTTTGACTGCGAGTGCCGGAGCTGGTTGCTGTTTGCATTTATAGAATCAATCAGCGAGTCTGTAGGAACAGCAAAACATTCAGCACGTACCGGAGTTCGACCCTTCGTCGAAGTATGACGGTCGTGATGGCGTCCTGGCACCACCACTGTCTGGTGATTGTGATCTGGACGGCGTTTCCGAGGACAGAGAAATAGCATCCCCTGCACTGAGCCGGTCGTCGTACGCGTCCAAAGACCTTGACCTCGACGGTGGTGTTTGGCGTCGGGTCATTGACCTTGAGTATGATGTCGGTGTGGGCGGCCGTGGGGTCACAGACCTTGAGCGGGACGGTGTTGGAGTGGGCGGCCGTGGAGGTCTCTGAGTATGCTGATTCGTGCCAGATCCTATAGTAATGTCAGAGTGGAAACTTACTTTTAGGAACAGCGTGAGACTTACTCGACATGTTATATCGCTCGTCCTGGTTCACGGAAGAGTGGGCTACAGATGCTTGGGCCGTCGGCCGGTGGAAGTAGTCTTCCCCATCAGAATTGTACGGGCGAAGTTGGCCAGGAGTCGCGTGGAGACCGTGTTCCCGGTCTGCTTCATGGCCTCGGTGATGCGACGACCCTGCAGTGTATGAAGGACTTCGGTCCTCGGACTGTGCGCGTGCCTTAGGGTGCTGTGTTACATCCCAGCGACTAGGGCGCTGCTGGGGAGGAGTTGGAAGACTGCGAGTGTAGGTTTCGTTTCTACGGGCCCCCCTGTCCGCACTACCCATGCCACCATGATGTTCGTGCTGTGCCGGCAATGCCAAGGTAGCTGGTGTGCTGGTATGTGCATCGGCTTGGGTAAAAGGTGCGGCAGCTTCTACCCATTGACGATTCGGGACCCAGCCTTCCTCGGGCCTATGCTGCCAATGATGGTGATTGCCAAATTTTGGACCTCCGCGACCTCGACCGGTGTACTGAAATCCTCTATGTGGGCCGTAACCGCGGAAACCACGACTGGGACGGTCATTGTGTGGCGCTGGAACTTGATGATGCTGTAAGATGCCCCGTCAGTTCATGTACAACAGAAAGACGACATCCACCCGGACCTCGTGTACTATCCTCATTGGACTCTGATTGAAGAACATCGGAAGAGACTGGTCCTGCATCGTTGCTCCAACTCCAGGACTCTGCGATTGCTGAGCAGTTCCATTCTGTACGGACGCTGTTTGCTCTGCGGACGGTCTCGGGACGTACTCGTGGATGTATTTGATTACCGCAGGTTGCAAATCGTCCTTGCGAACATAATCGCCAAGCATATCCTTCTGAGAGGCACTGGACACCTTGTGTGCCGTAGAAAGGGCTTCCACCTTGCTGCGTAATTCGTCGTAGAGCTTGCGCTGGTCGCCTTTATCTTGGTTGACATGGGACCGCGAACCCTCAACCTCCTTCGTCAAATTCTGAACCTGCCTTCCGACCTCCACCTTGAGCATCCCGTTCTCAGCCTCTAGGTTTTCCACCTTCTTCTCTAACTTTGCTACCTTCGTTACGAGAGAAGCTACCATGCTTCGCAGTGTCGAGTCCTCAGCCTGGTGTATGTCTGCCTCTGGAGCTCCTAGCACAACCACTGCTGAACTGGAGACAGGGCCGAACTTCCCTTTCTTCGGCACACCTTTCGATCGTGTGAGTCTTGAGCCCGCCAGGTTGCTTGAGCCAGACGCCACCGGGGTCTCGAAATTCGCCGCGTCCTGCGATGCTGATGTCTGCACTGTAGATAGGCGCAACTCGACGTTTGTCGTACGCGATATGTCTCTGCTCTCCGACATTTCCACATCTCCACCTTCCGTGTCCGTCTCTTTATGCGACGCTCGACCCCGCGCTTTCGATGGTCCAGAGACCTTCGCACCAGCCGGCTCCTGCTTCTTCGGCTTGTCTGGCACCTTTCTCTTGGGGATATCCGGTGCCTTGCCCTTGGTAGCATCTGCGCTATTCGTGTCGACCTGGGCAGGAGCGACTTTCCGCGGTGGGCCGATACGAATGGACCCAGGTTCTGCACCCAGTGCCTTATAAACGTGGGCCGCGGTCTCCTCATCAGTGGTCTGCGGCCTGCGAGGTTGCCCAGAATCGACCTCGACGATCGAACGCTGCGACACGTCTTTCCGACCACGAGTAGCACGCGAAGATGCCTGAGATGTGGAGGGCTGCGATGCCGCTAACCCCTCGTCGACTCCATCGTCGCCGTCTTCCATATCATCCTCGTCGTGATCACCCTCATCGTAATCAACTACGTGGAGCGATTGACGCTGTGACCGTCGATTAGGAAGTGCCCGTGGCCGGCTGGTCTCAGTGCGACGCTTCTTGACTGGACGATTGTCTGCATCTCTCGTGGAGCTTTGCGCTGGTTTGGAGGGAACCTCGGTCGTGCTGGCACGCGCGGCATGCTTAGGTGGACCAACCCGCGTTAAGGGCACATCCTTTGATGTCCTCGGCGGTGCAGCATCTGGTTCCGGGGCACCGGTAGACTGACGAGCGGATTTGGAAAGTTTTGTTATAGGAGGCCCAGGGTGTCTGGAGTTCGCGATGGTAGAGGTATTAAGAACGTCCGCAAGATTCCCTGCATAATCATTGTTGACGTTGTTTTCGTCTTCGTCGTCAGAGATCACGGTACGTTTCTGCAAAAGAACACGATTTAGAGTCGGTAAAAAGCACTGCAGATACAGAACCTACCCTACTGGGCCTAGCTCTTCCTGGGACTGACTCACGACGGTGATCTGAGGAGGCCTCCTTCCTCGCTCTCTTGTTCGATCCTTCGGAATCCATAAGTGTAGTATATGCCCTTTTCAAGTTCTTCCAGCCACTTGCTGGCGCAATGAGGACTGTTGGTCCAGCCTTCCGCTTCCGCGCATGATGGGCCGCACCACCAGAAACGAGATGTGAAGTGGACGAAGAGGCGGAGGGTTGGTCAGCCTGCCGCTTCAACGACATCGTCGGTTTGCCCACGGCGGACTTCAGAGGGGTTTCAGCTTCGGAAGCTGAACCGTCGTCCACGTCTTCGATGTCCATCAACGATGAACCACCCAAGAGCTCCTCCTCAACTGCTTGTTCAGCGAGGGCAGACTCGATGCTATCTGGGGCTTCCGATAGCTCTTTAGAAGACGTCTCGAACTGCTTAGGCTCGCTTGCGGACTCGTGGGCCTAAGCGACTTATCAACATGAAATCAACGCATGACCGATTAAAACGAACATTCAAGTCTTCATCGTACCACCCGAGTTGCGTGAACGACGGGGCGATTGGCTGGCACCACGTGTAGCGATCTGCCATGATAACCAGCCTGTCGCGATGCCTCGAGGCAGCCCCGGTCCTTTCACCCTGCAAGGCCGCCGCGTAGTTCCGCATGACGTCGGCCCTGGCTTGCTTGTGAAAGCTGTGCCAGGTAACGTGCGTGTCGTCCTTGTCACGAAGTAGAATGACTTCGGCCGCATGCACGCCTCCCTTGAGAGTGTGATCATAGCATTTCATACTATGACAGGGTTTGCAATGCACGGCGTGGATGGCAGGCACATAATGCGAAGCACCACTGCGGCAACGGCGGTCCTACAGCGGACACATCAGTCAAATACTCCCAGGGAGCGTAGAGTACCTACAATCGCTTCAACAGTGGCGTCACGAAGCTTGAGAAGAGTAGTCGCAGCATCGAAGATGCGGACATGATCCTCTTGCTCAATGATATCGCTACGATGCATTGGTCAGATCGGCTCGAACCCGATGAAATAAAACTCGAACCTCTCGGTGAGCGCCTTGAATTTGCCTTTGCGTGTCCCATCGGTCTTGAGAATTTGATGCAGAACCTTTGCCGCCTTGTTTCGAGTGCGCAAGAGGTCCTCGAAGGGGCGATATTGGACGGCATTCATCGACCCACACCTACAGGTGCGACCATCAACGTAACAGGCAGCACAGATCAGTAGGCCATCTCCGATAGACGTCACATCGTTTGGGGTACATTCGTGGCACTCCAAGAAGCTCTGGAAAATGTCCGCGCCACAGAAGTCGCATGCAAAGTTCTCGGACTGGAGCGTCTCTGTATCCTTGCCCTTACCCTTCTGCGAAGAAGAGGCGCGCGGAGGCATCAGTCGGAGATGAATATGGCCAGAGCTTCCCTTAGTGTCGGCGGCCCAACCCGCGCCGCTCGAGATAACGTGGGTGAGCATGGAACGGTTCCTGGTGTATTCTTCAGAGAGCACCTCGTCGAAGAGTTCCACGAGGGCGGTGAGATCTTCAGAGCGTTGCCGAAGGGTGGGATATGACTCCAGAGACGGAGAGCGTGACGTGGATGTTCGAGACGTCCCACTTGCGCTAGAGCCCGAGTAGGTGACGAGGGACTCGTTCGCTTGCGAAGACGGGATGACCGAATCAGATCTTAAGACTTCTTCTTCGAGCTGGGAAGTATAGTGCAAAAGGGAGCGGTACAGAACTGACTTGACGCGATACAGTTCTGGGCGACAGACGCTGAGGTAGCAAGCGCTTATCAGTGCGTATCCAGGCGAGGAAAACGAGCAATCATACCGTTGGTATATCGGCAATTCGTAATGAAGAGCCGTCCGCAAACCTTCCAGCGTCATGCGCGACCACGACATCTTGACGGTAAGCCCGCCGTGGTTCACCACCTGGTGGCAGCTACGGGACGGGACCAGTACCAGGTCGCCCGTCTTCTGTTCTGCGACGTAGACGTCAAACGGCGCCTTCGCAAGCTCGTCGACACTCGCTATATGCGTCTCCCAGTCGAGTTCCTGGCGAAGTTCTTGTTTAAAGTAATTGGAAACAAGAGGGGCGTCGGAGGAGGCGGTCATGAACCAAAAGGAGGAACCGCCATCTTCGGTGTAGCACATAATGTTGTGCCCTGAGGAAGCGCAGAGGTCTTTGTGGCACGGCGTGAATGTATCCCCAATTCCGAGATAGCACATCAGAGATTCAACATTCTTCTACAAGGAGGTCAGGCGTGTGTTGGAAGTGAGAGGAATGTTATGAACTGACCGAGTCAGGAAGATGTTGCAGAAGATCGTTTTGACTATTAGGCAGCAGCTCAGAGGGCAGAGCACCGGCATCGCATAGCCAGTCTCTCCATTCCGCTGGACAGTCTGCATCCTTGCCATACAAACGTTCAGTTTCTGGACAGACGTATGTTAGCTCACTCGTAAAAAAAAGCCATCACACGCCACTATGTTGTTTGTTCCTTTCACGAACCGTAGCGACGTACCATCAGGCGCAATATATGGTGACTTCTCGCGACATTCATCGACAAAATCCGTCATGCTGATGGTCTTGTCGCCCCGGGTGTGCATGTTGCGAGTGATCAAGGCTTTTTTCAGCGGCAAGGAGATTGGTTTCTGAGCATCCCGCAGCCTACAAACAGAACTCACTGTCATCCCCATGATTCTTGAGAAGCCATTGTATGTTGAATATATCGGCAGGCCAGTCCTTGCGTTTGTGCCAGCCCTCGATTATCAGGGGAATACCGTCCTGCTCGTGCCTTTCTATGGCGCGCGACACATCCTCAGCCGGACCCAGAGCAGAGACGCGATTGATATGGCGGAACTTCTCGCCCTTGTCAAGCAAGCCGTCGAGCGACCAACCCTTGGATGTAATGAAGGCGCGACGTGATGTGGGCGATGGTCTAGTCGGGCGTCTACGTGGCGGCCCCATTGGAAGGTCGTCGACGTCCGAGTCGTCTTGTTCGGTTGACAAGGAGGAGAGAGGAGACGATGGCGGAGTCCGAATAGAGGTTTCACGCGTGCTGCTTGCGATCGCGTTGGGCTGTGGCGCGGTGTCTGCGGTAGTGGTGGCCAAGAGGCGAGAGTAGTGTCGGTCACCCGGCGTGGGTGGCGGGTCGCCCCACTCGTAAGGAGACTTCATTAGACGTTTCCTCATGCGTTCCATAGACACGGCAGGAGGTTGGTGAGACTAGCGACACGAATATCCGTCGAAGAAGGCTTTATAGAGGCGCTATGGCCTAAAGGGCGGTGATAATACAGTGCATGGAAGTCCCGCGCGTCTCCGTAATACGGACACTGGACAGCCCCCGTAGTGCCCTTTCATGAGCTGATTGCACGATAGCAAATGGGCTACGCCTTTTGCAATGTCCGCGTGGCCGCAGTTAGCTCTCCGCGTGTACAATATTGATTCGATGTCGGCGATACTTGCATCGCTGGACACACATACGCCCACTGGCACATCCGTGACACCCAGGCGCCCAGGTCCGTGATGGCGGCGACGCGACCCGTCACACTGTAGTTGTCACGCGCGTCACGCTTCAGGCTTCCGCCGATTCAATCATCTCCGTCCCGAGTCCGTCCCATTTCGCTTGCTCTCTGACTTGCAACCACATTCGCGTCGCCAGCACCGGCTTTTCTCTCGTTCTCCAGCCTCGTGGCGGTGCTTCCTGAGGCTAGAGCCTTGCAGTCTTCTTCCTCACCATCATATCATGTCCAACGTGTCCGCGGCAACTCCGGAATTCGACTTCTGGGAATTTGTCAGCTGCGCCAAATGTCACCTCCCCTTCGTAACAGAGCAAGGTGTTTCCCCTCAGATACCGTTCTGGCTCACAGAGTGTGGTCATGTGGTCTGCAACAGCCATCTGAGTGAGTTCCAACTTATCCGCGAACATAGTGAATCGGCAGCCCATGGTGGCTGTACGATCTTCTTGATCTATAGACTCCGACCAAAGCTGCACCCAATGTGGTCAGCGAGGTATTCAGCTCATGCCCCTGCAGCTGGAGGTACGTGTATGAGCCCAGACGCGATATTCTTGGTTCAATGGGTATGGCAGATGGATGCTCCTATGGCCGACTGGTTCCGATCTGTGCCACTCGCCTTGGACACGCTGACTTTCTCAATCAGGGTCAGTGTGTTGGTGGTCAATGCCTCGTTGCTGATTGCGTTTGATATCTTACGATATGTACTTCCCAGATCCAAATGGAGACACTGGCGTCTTTAGTGCGCCACTACAAGGGGAAGTGTTTGCAACAACGTTCACTCCTGGATCGCCTGCGAGCGGACCTGGCAGACCGCAGCATGCTGAAGAAGTACTTTCACTTCCTCTTCTGTGTTTCCTTGCACCTTAGCAAACCAATTCTGCCACCTAGAGCCCTAGACGACCTCCGATCAGAGAACGATCAGTTACGCCAGTACCTCGAATACTGCCAGTCCTCGGATATTCCCAATTCAAACGGAAAGCGCCGAATGCTGGACATACATCAGTTCGACTTGTTTACAAGATGGGATGCGATAACGGGCTGAACACGCTCTACAGGAACCACAGTGGTAGCCGGACCAATTCTAGTCCACGCTCAATTGTCACGCCTGTAGGCCCGGATAGATTGACACTACCGGCCGATCGTCAACAACCCAATCTCTCTTCTCGCCATGTACATCCTCCGCGATCGGACGGTACAAGACAATTTCAGGCATTACAAGATGGAGATCCTGCTGAACATTTTCAGCAAGAGAATAGGCCTGGGTCCAGTCGCTTCGCAGAGTAAGTTGCCAATATGATGAGTGGTCCGCATGTATGCTCGATTGATATTTCGATCCGACAGACAATATGCGTATGCACCGCCGCAATCCCACCAGTCGCCGTCGATTCATATGCCAACGCTGTCCCATGCACAGGCTGCTCCTGCTAGACAAGCTGTTGTACGTCAATCTCAGGGTGAAGTTCGCGATCAAGAAGCAGGACGTACAGTCACGATGCCACCACCGCCACCGACCACCCGTGACCCACGGCAGAAGTTCACAGCTAGTGCCCAAGGATCTACTCAACAGGGTTCCGGTCAACACCGTAACCAAAGTACAGCGAACCGAATGCAAATGCCACCACCACCACCGCCTCAGCCGCAGCGAGGCCTCTTCCGTCCTCCCGCCACGCCTCAGCCTCCTGCACTGGCATCTAGTTCCTCGTCTCGCCGCTTCGTTCCTACCCCTAGCCGTCCAGGAACGACAACGTCTTCTGCACCCGGAACATCCAATCGTCTCTTGGCTGCGCTTCGATCTTCTGGCTCTCAACGATTCAGCTCTTCTGCAAGCTCTGGCTCTGGCTACCCTGTCGGCGGACCCAGCTCGCAGACACGAAGTCATGCGGCGTCGATGTCGATGTCTGGAGGTCAGCGGATGCCGTTCGTTCCCGGTGGTTCATAACTGTTTTCGCTTCCGACTGTGTACTTACGTGGGGATGTATGCTTGGAATGTTTCTCAAACGTTGATTGTATGCGGCTTTAAAGTTGTTGGGGATGCCCCAATGTTGCGCGTGTATACGACGTTTCTTGTACCCCATAACTGGAACCGACGGATCGCGATCGACCCTGGCTGTCGGAGGCGGCGCGATCGGGAGGATGAATATTTGAGTCACGTGACATGCGTTGCAAGTCCGACTGTGGCGTCTTGGAGCGTGGTTAGCGCCTACAAGGCTGTTCACTACGTCGTTCTCACAGCGCAGGACGCTCACAACCATCCCATTTCTACCCCTTGCGGCTCTCTGCTCTCTGCACGCTATCCTGATATATTAACGAGCGTTGGAAAATGGCGTATCGACGCAATTCACCGCAGTACCCTCCGCAGCAATATCCGGATAATGGAGTGTCTTCGGACTTTAATCCCTACAACGAGCAGCAGCCGCATCAAACTTACGAGCAGGCAGGGTATGGTTACGAAAACGCTGGTGCAGGATATGGAGGATACAGAGATGACCCTGTGCCCCCGACGAAAGAGAGAGAGCGGAGCACGTTCGATGGTGATGATATTCCTGCAAGACCAACGGGCCCCAAGTGCGTTGTCTCGGCTTGAGTATATTTCTCGTGGGTGCTCATAGCAATGTCTCAAGGACCTCGCGAAATTTGAGACGATGGAGAACCGACCATCAGGGCGACCTCTGGACCAGAGGCAGCCGTGGACGGTGTATAGGCAGATTCTTCTGCTGCACGATCATGATTTTTGTGTTCCTCGTCATCAGTATCCTGCTTTCCTTGGCTTTGGTGAGTTGGCAGAGTTGGAATGTCGTCTGACGCGCTGAACCGGATTTCGACACAAGTGGATCAAGCCTCCGAATGTAATTATCAGTCAACCGACCTTTAATACCTCCGGCAGCCCCGTGAGTCTTCTGGTTTTTTGTTGAAGTGTTCTTGTCTGAGCATACTCTTACAGTTCCAAGCGAGTGCGGATGGATTTACTGTGAATCTGGATGTCGCGGTCAGGTACGTATCATTTCTGATTTATCAGTAGTCTTTCTCACTTGACTTGATGTTAGCATCAACAACCCGAATTACTTCTCCGTCGATTTCTCGGAGATCACGGCTTCCGTGCGTCTTCTATGTATCACTATCTTGCTACATTTGAATGTTAATGTTCTTGTTCGCAAAGCTCTTCTATCCTCCCAATAACACGGCGATCGGGGGCGGCTCCGCGAACAACATTGACTTCAAATCGAACAAGGAGACGAACTTCACACTTCCCCTCGCGCTGCAGTACAACATCACTGCAGACCCGAACCACGCAGTCCTGCTCTCCCTCGCGGATAAGTGTGGAATCATTCCAGGGACATCTGCGTCAAGTATCACAATTGACTACAAGCTCAAGGTACATGTTTGTCTTGAATATCTTATGCGTACCACTAACGCGCTCTGTAGCTGGGAATCAAAGTGCTGTTCATCCCCATCAAGCCTGTCATCAGTAGCAGCTTCACATTCCCCTGTCCGATCACTGGAAGTGACATTGCGGTATGTATTGTACATTCGACGCCTCTCCTGATAGTTCTCTCACATTGCGCCTCTACAGGATTTGCTAAAGGCTGCTGGTCTGAACCTCGGTTCGTTGGGAGGTCTACTCAGCGGCCTATCAGCGTTGCTCTAGACCCTCTGCCTCTCGCACGACCGCCGCACAGTTAACTCTTTCCGCTATCTATCGTGTCTCGGACTTGGACTTGCACTGACTATCCATACGTAGTATTAGTCGTGCATCTTGCTCGCGGACATATATATGTATCACATAATCGTGGTGCACATTCTTGTATTGTTGTATGCCTTTGGACATGCTGCTGGTGATAATGCTTGCGGTGGGATCAGTGCGGACTCGGATGGGAGGAGCCCATATTCGCATCCATCCAAAGCATGCACTCAGGTCCTCGGGCTCGTTGAGTTCGGCCATGAACAGGTTGCAGGAGGTCTTCTCGAAGGCCCATGGCGACTTCCCGAGCTTCAGTTCACCATTTCACTCACCGACATTTGCAGGTCTTTTCATATCCTTGTTCAGGAGGACCCTGCCAGTTCACTCTACATTCAGTAGGCAAGCATGGAGAATCGGGGTACCCGCGCGATCGGAATACATCCTGCAGGCAACGAGTCAGTAGCCGTGGAGAACGTTGAGGTGGCCGCGTGTCATTGTGCTCTGCTCGTACTTACTTCAACTCGCACACAATTTACGCGCCGACGTGTGATGCTAGAGAAGATTGCTTCCGGGTAGCAGCTATATCCTGTGACGAGTGTACAAGTACTATCGGGGGGTACATGTATCGTCGCCGTCGGGAAAACACAATCGATCAGGGTACTCGGTTTCCATGTGCGGCAGTCGGATTTTCACAGACTCTGCCATCTTTCTGCACTCCTCCATTGTGAACCTCCTCGTACTTAAAGAGAATTCATCGAGATTGATGATGATCATGAGCTTTGGTCGGTCGTGCACTAGAAGGGCCAGGAGCTCATCAATCTCTCCCCAATCCAGTATATCCAGGTCCTCCTCGTATGACTCGTATTCCAGGTATAAGCCGATAGAGATCTCCTCGAGATGCGGGGAGCGTATGCTGGCAAGGGCTCGGAGGAGCACATCCCACCCTTCCTCGAATGCTTCATCCGACAGTCCAATATCCAACAAGCCGAGCGAGACAAGGCTGGGGTTGTGAGACAAGTCAACGTATCCCTCGTATTCCTCGAGTTCGTCAAGATGGGGCATGAGATCAACGGACAGTTCCTTGAGCGACGCTCCAGCTCCTCGAATGAGACGCTGCGCATATATAGCACGAAGTTTTGTGGAGACGATCGATGGACAACCATGGCCAGTATGGAGTCTCTCCAGGTTCAGCGTGAACGGGCTTTGAAACAAACATTCCACGACGTAGAGATCGGAGTCCACCCATTTAAGTGCACTGATTACGGTCATGGCGGTCCCGGGGACGAGAGCCGAGGGGGTCTCGGAAAGAGGGATATCCCAGGAGGGTCGGTCCGGCCCATCGTACCGCTCGCACTCATGGAACTCAAGTTCATGCAGCCGCGGACATGCACGGAGGATCCAGATTAAGTCGTCCTTCAGTGGTGGCTCGACCTTCGAGAAACGGAGAGTTGTGACCATAGGAAAGACAGTAGACAGATCCTGCTTCATGTCCTCGGACAGCTCCGGTGCTCTCCAGTGTAAGATGGATAATTCTTCCACCTTGTCGAGGTTCTTCAGAATACGAAATAGCTCGTGATGAAGCCAATGGTCCTTTGAGTCCAAAGGGATAACGGAAAGGTCGAGCTGCAGGTTGCGGACACAACTTGCGATATCCGGAGACGCTTCGAGGATACTCTCAAACTCCAGGTACTTCTGTTCGGTGGCGATCGTCGCCTTAAGGAATAAATGAATGCGAGTTCTGCGAAGCCATGAGCGAGATGCCAAGCTGCACGCCTTGAGAGCACGACGATCGTATTGGAGGAAATCAATGGTGAGATCACATAATTCGGGAGGCAATGTGGGGATTGCAGACTGCATAGCCTAGCAGCGCATCCTGGACGTGAAATTAGCTTACGGGCGTGAGGCTCTTGCACTGTTGCACGCACGCACGTACCGATGGCCCACTTGAATGTCCTTTTTTGCCGTGTTCTACAGTCCCGCCACTCCGTAGCTTTACTGGCTTCCAATGTCAGTATCATACGAGTCAGTGGGTAACACCTGAGAAATCTCACTGTGACAACGCTTGCAGGATGTGCTGGTCGTGGCAGTTGGGAGTGAAAGAGAACGTGTGATACACGGAGCCAAAGAGGCATGAGATCCTCCTGTGAGATCTGGAAAATGAAAGGTGGCACGTGCTCTATCTCACTGACTGACGTCTTGAGTCCGGCTTTTCTGCCTGCGCACTCATCCACACCACTACTATCGATGCCCCTCACTCCAAACGTGTCTCGCCTTCCCAAGCCATATAGTGTCATCAAACCTCACTCTCGCTCAGTTTCTTCCCTGCCACGGCCCTACCGCTTTCATATCGGAGCTAGCTATGCGGGCAAGCCCCCAGACCCCCAGTCGCGCCGTCTCAAAACAAAGTCTTTCGCTCCGGATAGCGAAATAGGTCGATGGCGAGACAAGACACTCGCAAAGTACGAGTCTGCTGCGGCAGACGATCACATTGGCGAGGATTTCTTCTATGTCCAAGATGTGAGCCTCCACTGCTGGTCCTTCTCGCGCTACTTATATCCCACGGACTTGTGTGTGCACTTTGCAGATGCGCAATCAGTCGGTAGGTAAGCCACTGGCCCCTTGCGCGCTCGTCTCGCTAATATGTCGATGGCATGGAGGGAGTCGCACTCGGCCTCGCAGATGGCGTGGGAGGCTGGGTTGATTCAGGCGTAGATCCTTCACTTTTCTCCCAGGCACTCATGTACCACGGGCATCGCTACTGCAAAGCTGCATGGGCAGGTGAGCCAGAGACCGACCCAACACAAGACTATGAGGAACGCGAACAGATTGAGGGCTGGGAGCTTTCTCCACGCGAGTGCTTAGAACTCGCCTATCGCGGTGTGCTTAGGGAACGGGGCGTGCCAGCCGGTCAGTCTGTAATGCACATGGTTGTCAACGTCCCTTATGTCAACCCCAGGCTCCAGCACAGCGTGCCTACTGACCTTGAACGCATCGTCTGGTGTTCTCCGATCGGCCAAGTGTGTGGTTTCCAGTCGGTCCTTTTTCTTCTGTCTCAGAACGCGTCCGCGTTTAGTCTGGGAGATAGCGGCTTCTCAGTCATCCGTTCATCTTCCGTGATATATCAGCAACGCGCCCAGCAGCACTTTTTCAACTGCCCAAAGTAGGCCTGCGTCCAACTTGCGATAGTGGCGTCATGTGAAGCTGAACCCTCCGCAGACAGCTGACAAAGCTTCCGGCGTCAACGCCAGTCCAATCTGGCTCGATTATCGACTCACCAGACGATGCAGACCTCTCGGAGATGAAGCTGCGCGACGGAGACCTTGTCATCGCATATGTATGATCTCCCCTCCAGTATTATGCGCCTGGACCTTACGCTGGAGGCCATATAGACAGACGGGTTGTCGGATAACGTCTTCCCTACAGAGATCGTCTCAATTTGTTCCTTGGTGGCTCGCCAACATGCGTTACTAGCAGCTTCTCCGCTGTACCGTCATCCAGGCGGCTCGGAACCCGCCGCAGAGCAGGTACTGCAGGTGAGCTCTTAGGGTCTGAACAACGCTCGTCCTGATACCCCCAACGAATCGCAGGACAACGCGGAGGACCGGTTAGTGCAGACAATAGCGGAGCGGATTGTGGACTACGCACAGTTGTGCATGTCCAATAAAAAGCGCGTTAGCCCGTTCGAGCGGGCCGCAGCGCGGGAAGGCCTCCACTACCGCGGAGGGGTAAGTGTTGTGTCCTTATCTATCGTGGCGGTGTTGATGTGTGGCCGTTAACGTCTGCAGAAAGTCGACGAGTAAGCAATTTCGCTCCGTTTGGGTAGTGGGTTACTGAACAGTGGCGCAGTGTAACGGTACTCGTCGCGCTCGCGAGGGAAACGCTATAGCATTTCCCTTGGCCTATTTATGCATGGCTGTCTTTCTGCATTTGCCCACGTGGGCGCCACATACCGGTATGTCAGCACGAAACATCTCAGGGTGGACCCACACTAACGCCGCAGTGCGGCTTTGTGGGCTTCGACAGAGAGAACGCCCAGCCTACTTATTGATACCAGACGTCTTGCATTATAGACTATTTTGGAATACGATATTGCGCATAACACTGATGCGTAATCTTTACATTGCAGTGTAGCCATCCTATACTTACATAGTACAGACGTCGGACCCGGCGCCCATTATGCTGTCCCGACCTAGAGTGATTGAATCATTTATTGATCATGCGTTTGCGTTTGTTGTGGAGTGAGTGGTGATATACTGATACATTAGGGACATTCACAGTGGTCGATTATAAGGACGATTTGAGAGAACATGCTTTGGATTTTGATGATGTAAGATCGCGAGAGAATCAGTAAGTACTCTGAAAGACCGGAATTGCTCTCGCAATCTTGTTCAGATTCTCGTTTGCTATCCCAATGACAGAAGTAACAAAGATCAGTGACAGAATTAAGTAAGATCAGTATGGACACAGAACCACGATTCTACGCCGCCAAAACACCTCAGGAGTCGCTTTGGCGGAATCGTGGATCCTGCAGCGATTCAGCTGAATTAAGGGTTCCCGACGTTTGTCCGGCCAAAAATCGAGTCTCAGTTTTTTGCCAAAATCACTCCCGAATCACTCAGAATCGTCCACTGTGAATCCCCCTATTATGCACGAAGGCAAGTTGGTCGTCCTGAACCCAAGTATGAGACGCTTCCATTCCTTGCACCTTTGTCGTGTCCCCCGGCGGTGCGGATTCTAGATCTGCCTTTCGATGAAGCTCTGAACAGTGCCCGCAGGAGTCAAAGGGTACTCCTTCAGCACAACTTCCCCATCCACAATGAACGTATTGGGCTGCACGAAGATCTTCCGGGGCTGAGAGCGATGTGGAAAGTGCGTTCAGTCAGCCATCGTCTCGAGTTAGACGAACCCAGAAGCGGACTCACGAGCTTCTTCCTCAGTACGATGTCCCGGATCTCGTCACTCCAGCCGGGGAGCGGCGTCGTGAGTTCCGTATAGAATGCACGCGCGCCCGCACCGTCTGCAGTGCTCTTGCGCACCTGCAGCTCGACGAGTAGCTTTCCTACCACGTCGCGGCCTTGGGTGAGCACTTTCGCTTTGTCGACCTGTGGGTTCAGGTGAGCTGCAGGCCAGAGGGGACACAAGGGGAGACATACCCGGACGTAGATGTTTTCGAGTGTACCGTCGGCAGCGCGAACCTCCTCGAGGCGGGCGATGCCCGACTTTACGAGGAACTGTGTGATGCCCAGACTGCGGAGGCAGCGAGACCAAGATCAATTACAGCATCGGAGGGAATTGGTGGGGGCATACCGGGCCTGCATGTGTGCTTGGCCGTGCTTCTTCGTCGTTGGGTCGTAGAACTCAAGCGCACGCAGTCCCGCCCTTGCCATTAGCAGGAATGTGATGTACTGCACGTCCTCAATGTCGTCCTTCGACACATACTAGCGGGTTGAACAGTGAACAGTTTGGCACAGTGGCGAGAGTGTAGCGCGAACGGCAGAAAGAACTTACGTTGAAGATCTTCAGGATTTCCGGTTGGCTGACAACTGCACACAAAAAAAAGGTTGGCTGCGACCAGACTGGCATCAAGTTGAACACATACGGAAGAGCGCGACGGTCTCGGCACGGCACTCCTCCATCGACGAGGACACCTCGCCGAGGACAGCGTCGTAAGTTTGACCAGGCTTGTACCACGACGTGCTTTACCATGATCAAACCAAGACCGTGCATGTAGAATGACTGCAAAACTTACATCGGTTTCCCTGTCAGGGGGTTGATGATCTACATAGATGACCAGCCTTCAGATGAGGCTCTCACTGGCCGCATCGTCGACACCACGTACCTTCTCCGGGTCGAAGTTCTTCTTGCCATCCGCGTCCTCTTTGAACAACTTGCCACTGCCATGCCCAAGCAGCTCGTGGTTAGCCACCTGTAATTCGAATGCGCGGGAATCCCAAGCATTGTACACCTCGACGTCGTCGGGATGAATGAAAGTCAGCTCCTCGTCTAGTGCATCGAACAGTACGTGAGTAAGGGACCCCAACGAACGCTGGGGTTTCCTCACTAGGCGCCTTGGCAGCCAAGACATTCTGGGAGTCCGATGATGAGCACATGTAGAGCAGTGGCGGTCAGTCACTTACTGCCAGAGAAACGTTCTTGAAACCGGTGGACTCCCGGATTTCGTAGTAGTTCTGAAACCTATAGTAAGCACCATTCATAGATCCGAGTTATCTGCACAATCGTACCGGGATCTAGGGGATTTCAACGTTGCGATGATATGTCAGTGTACATCTTCAGAGGGAGGCGCCACATACGTTGATCCCGGCAGGAATGCCTGAGATGAGACTTTCAGTTAATTATCTCCGTTATCCGGCTGGGGAATAGCTAACCTGCCGTTGCAAAGGTCACGACCTCCAGAGCAGTGAAGTCCGGTTTTCTGAACACGTCGACTTCGAAGTCCTCGCCCCAGGGCAGTGCCTTCAGCAGTTCCGGCGCGTCGTTCACAAGTTTCTCATATTTTGTGCTGAGCGTTTTATCCACAATTGCAGTGAAGCCTGTGGAAGGTAGGAATGAATTACAGCGATATTTTCGTGGCAAGCAACGGACCTTCCCACTCTGCGCGGCCTCCGTATGGGTCGACATACGTCTCCACAAAGCCGATGTAGCTCTCGACTACCGGGCCGATGTCCTTTACCCATTCAGTGGAGCCCCGCTTGTGTGCAGCTATAGAGCCCGTCTCGAATCTATCCAAAATTGTGGATAATCAGAGCACATAACAACTCAGGACAACACGTACGACTCGATATAGCCGTCAAGCATGGCGAGTTGATGATCATTCGCTGCCGATTTCTTCGCCTGATAGGGGGGTGAGATGGTGGAGCATAGTCAGAATGTTGAATGTGGCACCTCTTTCAGCGCGGCGACTACCCTCTGCAACGGTTCAGCGAAGTCGCCGTATTCGACAGAGAGTGTCGCCGTTTTGTCAAGAATCTGAATGCTGTGCGTTAGGGATTGCTGAGGATTTGCGGAGGCAACTAGAAGGGTGAACGCGTCCGGACCGTCCTTCCTCAGACTGTTCGTCCGCCGTCAGTCGAGGAGGGACTAGAAGGGCTGTGTAGGAGACGCACCGAGTGTTCAAAACATCGATGCCAATCTTTTCTGCCGCAGCCTGTACGGCAGCAACTTCCTCGTCCAAGACGGGCTCTCCCAAATAGTAATTCGAGACGTGCCCTTCGTGCCGCTTGCCGATGAAGTTGCTCGACTCGGGCGAGACCTGGTAGATGTGGTCTTTCAACTGCATGAACTCAATCAATAGTAACTCATATAAGATTCCTTTCCGCCTACATCTTTCCATAACGGCAAAGCCTCGGAAACATTTGCGGACTTCTCGACGACGGCAGCGAACTTTGCTTCCGTGACACGCGGAACAATCTTCGAAAATCCAAATGACTTGTAATTCGCGAAGTTACTTAGAACCTAAACCCCAAGAAGAATTTAGAACACTTATATTGTAGCATATGACGAGACAGCACTCAGGTGTACGGAGACGCACCTGACTTGTATACTGCAGTAGATCGTCCCATTCCTCTGTAGTGAGGGCAGACCGTTGCTTGAGTCCCTCAAGATTGGCCAGCTTTCCGCTGTCACTGAACGTCAGAATCAACAGATCGTACAGCTTCTGCGCCTGCGGGGTCAATTGGCCTTGAGAGATGCGCAATCCGGCCCATGACGCTTGGCCGACGTAGTGAGTGTATTTTCTTTCCTTGGAGCTAGTTGCGAGACTGTTACTACACAAGCACAGAGAGAGGCAGGCGCGTCGGACATTTACCTCAATTGAGCAAACGATTTTGCGACATCGAGGCTGCAGAACGGTGCGGCACGGTCTGCGAGGAAACGTTCGGCAGAGACACTGGCCATTGTTCTGACTATCAGGCCAGGATTTGATACACGGTAGGACGGCGGACGGCGAAGGAGCGTCGAGGGGATATGCAAACGGCGGGAGAGCCCCAGAGCTGATCTGCGCATCGACTCGGACCTCAAGCCTCCGGCAGCTGCCAGCACGCGATATTGAACAGTTGTACTGATCCACAGGCGCCCGCCGCCACCAGATCTCAGATTTATAGCAAGCCCGTCAGCGTCTAGCTATCTGCATATTCCCGTCATATGGTGTGTACAACTACCTTTGTCTTCAACATCCGGAACGCGGACACCAGACTAAAGACTAGTGAACACTTGGTGTACGCACCGCACTAACCCAGTCCGTCGCCGCCTCATCTAACGCGTCCACTATCCTCACCGACTCAAAGTGCCTTTTCAGGCTCTCGCACATGGCGGACACCATTTCATCTCGAGGCGCATGGAACTTCATGACTGGTTGTGATATCGGATGCCCGTAGCGCGTCCGCACGGCATCCATTTGGCCCAGGCTTTGGGAGAGAGCCAGTAATTCTGTTTCGGGGAAAGGCACATCGATCTGCAGCGTCGCAAGGCGGGATATACAGTGATGGTGTGGTGCAGAGCAGACGCAGCCATTCCTGCATGTCCTCCAGCCGCTCAAACGAGAGCAGTAACCGCTTCACTTGCGACAAGGAACGAAGAAACTCGCCACCGTTGACGTCGCGCCACTCGCCACTGGGTCCTCGATACGCTCCCACACCGGTAGCGACCCACTAAACCTCACAAGCGGCATGTGGATTGCGGATGAGATGGATTTCAATGTGGTTAGATATTGCATGAGATCAAGCGGCGACAGCGCTTGTACCAGCGCTGGGTCGCTGAACAACTCCTTCGAATCGTCGGAGCGCGCTTGGCCAGTCAGGCATAAAGCTATTGGCTTAGCGAGTAAGTCGAGATGGGAGAGCAATCCGTTCGCGAACTCGGGGTGTACGTTCTTCAAGACTAATCTGACCAAGTGGCGAGGTGCAATCCTTGGGGCCGTATGGCTCTCTACGGAGTCCCACGAGGCACCCAATTGTGCGACAATCAGCTCCTTGAGCCGGGGGCAACGAGATAGGAGCATCATGAGATCGGAAAGACGCCACTGGCATCTGTTCGCCTCGCCGACACAGAGATGAACGAGGTTGTCAAACTGGTTCGAGGGGAGCCAGTGTCCAACGTGGCCCTGCAGAGCGAGTATTTTGAGTCGCGGTGCATGTCCTTGGAAGAGGACGAGAAAGGTGGCGTGAGACTGAGAGGATCCCCCGGTGAGACGCATCGTGAACCGTTCGAGCTGTGGCGTAGAGAAATTGAGGTAGACCGTTGCGTCATCCGGGCGGTGTTGAATCATCATCGATTACCAGGTTCCGAACACGGGACGCATGTGCAGCGAGAACGCCCGCCATGAATTGGCCCTGCACATCGCGCACGTACAGGTTGAGGGGTATATTGCGGGACCGCTCCAGAAACACCTTCTGAGCGCTGTAGTGTATAGCGAACGGAAATCGTCCCGCATGGGACTCATAGATGCTTGCCCATAGAGACGGGCTATTCAGCGCAATGCTGCACCAATGACTGCAGATATGAGTCATCACCACGAGATGGTGTGTCTGCGTGCAATAAGATGGCTCTCGATGGTTGCCATTCCTTGTAGGAATCGTCAAAGGCACGTGCCTAAAGACGAGATGGAGCACCTCTGCAGGAAGTGTGTTGACCGGAGCGCACAGGTTGCAACTGACACGCACAGCCAACACAGCGCGTACAAGCACATCTCTTAGGAGGTGCAGCTGGGAAAAGGTTAGAAAGGTAGGATGGGCTTCAAAGAGTCCCGCTGAATACTCACGTCATCGGTACTGTAGAACGAAGGATGCCTAGTCAGAATACGTCCGGATTATCAAACTGGTGCAAGTTCACCTGATGTCATAACTCTCGTTGTACAGCTTTGCCAACAGAGCGACGGCAAACTGGACGATACTCTGGATTTCTCTTGGGGGACCAGCAGAATGCATTGTCCGGACAGAAATATTGCGAGAATGGTGATTTTTGTAGGCTTGGGCCAGTGGAGGGTAACAGGCGCAGCGCCGGTGGAGGGGGGTGAATAAGAACTCTGGGCCCCGCTGACGCAACTTAATCATGCTCATGCTAAATCCCCGCTATCGAGTGATAGGTTGCTGCGGGGGGCTAGCATGTACGTGAAGCGGCAGCCGCTGATCGTAGCGCTGAATAGAAGTCAACGAAATGGTCTAGTTGGCAATCTTGCAGCCCTGACCTTGGAAATGTGATCCGCAGTGAACACTACAATTCACGTACTGTACGTCACGTTGGCGCGGCCTTGCCATCTGTGATGATTAGCGCAGGATCAGTTTCCCTCTGGCCATGGGAGGAAGGCACGATAAGATACACCAAGAGTGAACAGTACCTTTCAGCTACATCTTTTGTGGGAGAGCGTGCCCGCTTCAAACATAATCATCCCCGACATCGCGAATTTTTGCGAAGGACCTTGTATGAATCAATGATTGTCAGCAAGTCGCATGCGATCAATCACGCAGTCGCACTGAAGCGCAGGGATGCCGGCAGAATCCCCTTAGTCCCCGTTAATGAAGGTCGAGATGGGGGGACTGATTGGCACTTACGTTGAGACGTCGTGTTTACTCCAGTAGCCTCAGCCAGTATCCGTCAAGTACCATAGCCGCCAGATTCAGATAGTTAGGATTCCTCGGTGCAGTTTTGATTGAGATTCTTGACGGCGTGACGAGGGACCACAAACTGCTACACAATCCGAAGAAATTGTAAGTCGCCAGGTGTCGCAGCCCGACGTGCTGCTATATAAGCTGGGCACCGCAAAGGTCAGCTCTGCACCTATCCGTAAGTGGGTCTATCATGATCGATCATTTCGACCACATCTCGACTTGTCGGCACAACCAGTCGATTTGCAGACCGGCCTTCATAGTGCACCCACTGATTGTATTATCCCACCGAATGCATACACAAGTATGATCTCGCGAACTTTGGTGTGGGCAATGATGTAGGAATCCCGCGCGATGGGTGAGCCCAAGCCGGAATCGATTGTACTAGAGAATTCAGTTGCCGGTGAGAAATTTGACATACGGTGAACAATAGGTGCACACACACCATAGCTACGAATTATGCGAGCACAAGGGCCATGAATGCGCACCGTATATACCGATTCCTCATTTTCTGTCCTGCTTCTTGACGCTGTCTCGAACGCGGACATAATTCGCCCAGAGAACCTGCCACTCCGTCTCCAGAATCCCTTCTCCCGCCTTGCTAATACCTCCCACCCGATCACCTGCTACGCCTGCCCATCCCAGGGCGCGCTCATAATATTCAAGGGCCTTTTCACGTGATTCTGGTCCTTCGGTCCCTTCAGCTAGTATCCCCATGAGGCTCCACGCTTCCGCAGCTGTTCGACGAGCGTCACGGAGCAAACTACTCGCGGGTCGCGCCATCGTCCGGGACTTGGCATAGTCAGGGATCAGCGGTGTCTCGGACGAAGGAGGGTGAGGGATCTGTGATTGGGGCGCATCCGGGTGGACATGGGGAAGGCCCGTCAAGACCAACGCAACTCGCTCCGAGGACTCGGCTGCCCTTGACAACCATTCGATAGAAGTAATTGGTTTCTGACGTAGCGCGTAGAGCACTTCAGCGAGGTGAATGGAGAGGAGGGAGGAGCGGTGGACAATGTACAGGGCATGCAAGGCCTGCGGGCGCGTCGCTGCATCGAACGATTTCGGTGGAGTAATCGACCGCAACAAGCTTAGAGAGGATTCCTCGAGAGCTTGGGCTTGCTTGAGCTGCCCAGCTGTCGCATAATGGGCAGACAGTGACACAAGAGTCGACACTAGCGTGCGCTGTGCGAGTGGAGATAAAGGGAATGACTCGGGTACAGCAGGTGGCACGGTCGCAACGGTGGTGTTGCCGCCCTGTGAGAGTTGTATTGCTCGGGTCCACCAGGCCAACGCATCCTCCGGATCTCCCAATCTTGAATTCAGGTCACCGAGTTTGAGTGCGGCACGAGCAGCATCGACGCCCTTACCAGGAAGTCCTGCCCACACCCGCTCATATTCCGACCTTGCCTCGAACAAGGCATCCCTCGTCCCCATCCGTTCCATGACATTGGCGTGGCGAGCGATGAGCTCGTGGAGTGTTTCAGGGCGAAGCCTCCCAGAGGCGCTATTCTTCAGCGCGGCATTAATGGCAAGATTAAGGAAGTCTTGAGCGTACTCCAGGCGTGTTTCGACGACATTCAGAGCCCCAGCGCTAGAACCCGCGCGGCCAGTGAACGCCTTGGACCCGATTATGCTCGCACCTGAGCCTGTGCCCCAGTACTGCGATATCCATGCACTACGTGCGGCGAGTCTGCCCTTCAACCCCAATCCAGGGTCCGTCCCTCCGGCAGCACCACCGGACCATCTCTCCGCCTCGAGATCCCATTCCCATTTGTGCACTTCCTCGTCAGTCTCCGGCGCGAGCTCGACATGCTCTACCCACATATGAGCGCCCTGAAACGCTGTAAATACCGTGGCACCGACGACAAACAGCCCGACGGCGGTGTACTTGACGAAGCGTTTGAAGACATCTATCGTGTAGACTGTATGTCGCGCAAAGTTTTCGTTCACCAAAATGGCTGGCTGCTCGGTGCTGTCCGTCCTCCAAGGGGTAGGCACTTTGCCCTGTGTCGACTCATATCGCCTGAGTAGCAGGCGGGGACGACGCAGACGGTGAAGAGGAAGGCGTAGGGGAAGCGATCGTGGTCCTGTCGAAAGCATGAATCGTACTTAGGCGCCCTGCGTGACCGGCGACCTGTGCGTGACACTGTAACGGAGACGTCACGACGCGAGCGCGTCGCGTTTAACGCCGGCGCTGTCTCTCCGCTACGTGCAGGACCGCGGAGCAATAACAACTTCAGATCAGCCAGCGAGCATCAGTAGCGGCTTTTTATCATGAAATTCCACATAGATGACTTACCTGTAAGCATTCATCCTTTACAACGTCTAACGTAGTAACCCCATGCACCAGATAATCTTCCCTTATGACCGAATATACCCTGGTACGCCGACCTGTTTCCGCACCCTTGCTGCCAGCTGAGTCCTGTCTCCAGAGCAATATGCATATATGTGTGATTTGAAGCGTACACTTGATGCAACAGTGCGTAGCTGGCAGTCCTTCCGCCGCGGTCGATATTTGACAGGACATTTCACATTTACAGGGCCACTGTGTGCTTGAAATGCCTTCAGGTACTGGAAAGACCGTTTCTTTGCTGTCACTCATTGTATCATACCAGCAGGTGGATAGCTTATTTGTGCTCATTCACTGAATTACTAACACAGTTTCAGTTCTATCCGACCAAACGAAAACTTATCTATTGCTCGCGAACGGTGCCAGAAATTGAGAAGGCACTCGCAGAATTGAAGAGGTTGATGGAATACCGCATTGAGTTCGCGGAGAGCGAAGAGCAGAAACTAAAAGAACAGAGCTTCTATGGGATTGGACTCACGAGTCGGAAGAACTTGTGCATTCACCCAGAGGTGAGTTGACTAATGCGAGTTTGCGGTATACGTTCTGGGTATTGCGCAGAACAGCACCAGTGCCGTTGTGTTCCCCAATCCAAGTTCCCATACCAAAGAATGCACGTCTGAGAACTATTTACCACAGGTCTCGAAAGAGAAAAAGGGCAAAGTCGTGGATGCCCGATGTCGGGACCTGACCAACTCCGCAGTCTGTGAGAGAGGACGACAAAACCCAGGGTCGGTCGACCTATGTGACTGGCATGAGGTTTGCTTCCATCCCTGCCATTCCTCATCTGACTAGCAGGTCTCATATTCCCTGACGCAACTTTAGGACTTAGGGAAGTTGGAGCCAGGAAATCTGATTCCACCAGGTATTTGGACGCTGGCAGATGTATTGCAACATGGGCGCGACAACCGTGTGTGCCCGTACTTCACGGTTCGACGAATGGTACCTTTTCGGTTACCATTTGCGGTAACTTCGCTCATTCATTTCCGTAGATGCCGTTCGTCGACGTGATCATCTATTCCTTCCATTATCTCCTCGACCCCAAAGTCGCAGAGCAGGTGTCTAAGGAGATGTCAAAAGATGCCATTGTCGTGTTCGACGAAGCACATAATATCGGTACACACATTGGACAAAGAAAACCGACGTATCGACACTGACTGACTTTGTCATGCAGATAACGTGTGCATAGAGTCCCTGAGCATTGATCTCACGAGGCCGATGCTGGATTCAGCTGCTCGGAGTGTTGGGAAATTGGGTGAGAAGATCGAAGAGTACGTTTCTTCCTACAATCATGGTCAATGATCAATATTTTATGATACCTTATACAGAATCAAGAGAACTGATGCTTCGAAGTTGCAAGATGAATATGCAAAGCTTGTCGAGGGTCTGCAAGAAGCCTCTGAGGACGAGGATAGCTTCATGGCGAACCCAGGTTAGTTGATGAATGTCGAGTTGAAGACATACTTCACATCTAATATACAACGCCGCATGCAGTGCTGCCCGAAGATCTTCTCAAAGAAGCAATTCCCGGCAATATTCGTAAAGCTGAACATTTCGTCGCATTTCTGACGCGCTTTGTTGAGTATCTGAAGGTTCGCGAGTTTTACATCTCACTGTGTTCCTCTCCACATGGGTGAATACTACGCAGACGCGCATGCGTGTTTTACATGTAGTAGCTGAAACCCCACTCTCATTTCTTCAACACCTGAAAGACATTACGTATATAGAACGGAGGCCGCTACGGTGAGTCCATGAGTCACCCTCACTATCATTTTATCTGATATATTCTCACAAGCTTCTGCGCAGAACGCCTTCAGTCGTTAGTGCGCACGTTGGAACTGAGCCGAATAGACGAATTTGCGTCGCTGCAGAAGGTCGCCTCGTTTGCTACCCTGGTAGCAACTTATGAGAAAGGTAATGCCAAGCCCTCCATCCGCCACATTTACGGTCTAGAATGCCTGGTTGTCAGGGTTCCTACTCATTCTCGAGCCCTTCGAGACGGATAACGCTACGGTCCCCAATCCCATATTCCACCTTACGTACGTGTGGTCGATTATTGAGTTCGAACTAGAGCTAACGCTGGTCGCACAGCTGTCTTGATCCCGCCATCGCTATCAAGCCTGTGTTTGAACGGTTCAGCACCGTTGTGATCACATCCGGGACTATCTCGCCATTGGACATGTATCCGAAGATGCTGCAATTTACGCCCGTTGTCCAAGAATCATATTCAATGTCCCTGACTCGCAATTCATTTTTGCCCCTGGTCAGTGGCTTCAGGTTTGATGGGCGTCTCTACTGATGTCGGCAATAAATAGGTCATAACTCGGGGAAGTGACCAGGTCGCGATTAGTTCCCGTTTCGAGGTCAGAAACGACCCGGCTGTCGTCCGGAACTTCGGTAGCATCCTTATCGAATACAGCAAAATTGTTCCGGACGGCGTGGTCGCCTTCTTCCCGAGTTATCTCTATATGGAATCTATTGTTGCAGCGTGGAATGACATGGTGGGCTGGTCTCTTTTCGTCATAAACTATCACGCATGGGAGGTGTTACTCACGCTGTCATCAGGGCATTCTTAACGAAGTTTGGAAGCACAAGCTCATCTTTGTGGAGACACCTGACGCAAACGAAACGAGCATCGCGCTCGAGAATTACCGCAGGGTACGTGCGCTTGCGGAGCCGGTATTTACTTTTGTCCGGGACTTTAATACGCCGACTCCTTCAGGCATGTGATAACGGGCGTGGCGCTGTCTTGTTGTCTGTTGCTCGAGGTAAAGTCTCCGAGGGGATTGATTTTGATCACAATTATGGTAGGGCGGTTATCATGTTCGGGTGGGCATTTCCGAATCTCGGATATCGTGACCACCGTCTGATCACCTCAACAGGATCCCATACCAATATACCGAAAGCCGCATCCTCAAAGCGCGCCTGGAGTATCTGCGGGATGCATATCGCATCCGCGAGTCTGAATTCTTGGGCTTCGACGCTATGCGGAATGCCGCGCAGTGTGTCGGGCGAGTCCTGCGCGGGAAAACAGACTGGGGTCTCATGGTCTTTGCAGATAAGGTATCTAATACTTCCGATCGAAATCGGTGCACCTCATCTAAGGCGTTTATCGTCTCAGCGATTCGCACGCGCGGACAAGCGGGCGAAGCTGCCCCGATGGATCAACCAGTACATCACGGAGACTGCCTCGAATCTGTCTACGGACATGGCGTTGACGCTGTCCAAGCTCTTCATGCGCACAATCTCCCAGAACCCCAACGAGAACCAGACTGGAATATCACTGTGGACGCTGGAGGACATCGAGAAAGCTCAGGCTAAACAGAAGGCTCTCGCATTGGAAGCCGAGCAACAGCAGCGCGACGAACCTATGGACGAGGACGAGGACTACTACGGAGATGGCTTGGATGATGATGTTCTCGCACAGATAGACCTCGACGTGTAGCAGTGTTCGTATGTACACGGTAATATACATGGGGACGGAGGGATACAATAACGTACAAGCTCAGTGCGTGAATTCAACAAGTCGGTGGTATCGAGTGTCGCGTCATAGACATATGTTGCATTTTCCTGGTTGCTGCACATAACGCTAGATGAGAATAAGGGAATCTCACAAGCACTAGCACTTGCCTCGCTGGTCGTTATGCGTTCGGGTTGACTGAAGACGTCTGTTAGTCACTTATACGATAGTGTGGTCCGTAGATGCACGTACGTATAATAACGACGACATCGACAATTGGTTTGCCCGTTTGCGCAATTAGGGGGATGCGCGCTGCTAATAAAACAGTCGCGGCGGTTGCAGTCGAGGGTGGTGTCGCCGGTGAATTGCAGATGACCGCAACCAGTCATCTTGATGAACCTGAGCTGGCGATGGCACATCTACAAAAGTGCAATCTGCTTTGAGACGGATCTTCCGGGGGGTAATCGGCGGGAAGGGGAAACTGACGGTGGGCGCTCTGCAGTCGGCGGAGGTAGGAGGAGCGGGAGGTGACTTGCAAGGGGAGGCTGGTTGATATAGTTGATCGAAGACCGGTGGCGATTCCGATCGCGTCTCTGGCGAACCGGTAACTAGAACGTCGTTGTACCGTCGCCGAGGAGAGGAACAGCACAGTGACTATGCACGCTGGCGAACTTCAAGTTGTATACCAACTCGACGAGCTGCGACCAACCACCTTTTAAAGGGCAAGATAATAGAGATAAATCTGCACGGAATTTCGATTGGCGGACCGAAAATCTGGCCCCCTATTACGCACGGCTGCATGGGGTACGTGTCGCCAAGTACCGATACCAGACAGAGGGACGGCCCCTCGAAGCATGTGCGGAAGATAGAGCATGAGGTCGGCGAGGAACCCCGGGCTCTTACTAGATCACATTGCAAATCCAGATATCTCACGTGAGTCCTCTCCTCCTGAGGCTCCAGCTCCGTGGTTCAACGTTCACTGTCGGCCGCTTGGCCAGTGCTCTCTCGCAACTAGAAAAATTTGTCCCAATTCTATGTCTACACCCCGAGCTATGCTTTCTCATCTGATAGGCTACTCCGTCACACAGCGCCAACCGAGGGTTGGAATCCGAGGAGAACCCAAGTACGTCCGATTATTTTTATTCCATGGGATGCATCCATATCAACCCTGTTCATCGATATCACTCCTGTTTGGCCCCCGTTGTTAGGCCTTAACGTCACTGCCAGTGAAAACCCACGTCCGCATTGCGGGACCCTTGGGCCTATTACGATCAAATTAAATAGCCCCCTGCACTAGACGGTCTGTTTTGCCTCAGTTTGGCCATGCCATATGCCAAATATCCTACCCAACAAAGTCATTCTGAACACCACCGCGGCCACTTCAACGCTCTCTCCCTTATGCGGTACGAAGCCTGCGCACCGAGTCAGGCAACAACTGTCCAGCCTTATGGTTTATTAAAGAAGACCAACATTGAATTCCTCTCGTACATGATTATCTGTCACTGCTCCTTCGTGTGCAAAGCTGGCCTACCCTGATTATGGCAGCGCCATAAGCTAGAATTTTGGTTAGAGCAGCTCACCTCACAGTTCCAATAGGTACACGTGCGCCTCCAGCCCCAAATTGTAGCCGGAACTGCTGGCTTTCATGCTGCGGTCAATTTCCCCTAGACTGCTTGACATCACCTAGATCTCGTTTGTAATATCTTTGACAAACGTAAGTGTCAGCAGTTATCTGAACCTGTGACCAGATACGTAACTTACATAGCGTCCTAGACACGTTCAGTCTAGGGCCATGTTCAACAGCCATGCATTTCATTCTGGCTGTGAAGTATTGGCACATTGGTCAATTCGACGGTCTAGTTTGAGGCAGCGCCACGGTGGTCTCCTCTGGATCCCCGGATTATAATCGCTGTTCGGGAGTGAGTGCACTGTCAGTTGACTCCATGGATTGCTCATTCATTTCCGTGTATGTATGAAATTGCACCCTGCGGTATCAGCTACATGATTTGTGGTCGAAAATGCTACCCCTGCCGCTTGTTTCCGAGAAACCTAGGCCAGCTCTAGTCCCTGGTTAGCGGCGCTGATCTTCAGTCTCCCTTGCGATCATCCAACCCTCTCACTCACTTGCACTCTCAGCTGTTTCTCGGCCCGGACCTGCCATTCAAGGCGCGCTCGCAACGAAACTGTCAGTAAGAACGATCGCCATTCCCTCCGGACTTCGAGATAGGACAATGCCAGCATTCAGGTGTCCGTCTGCAGAGCCACGGGGCGTGCAACGCTGCATGGTCGCTCAATGGCCTCTGATTAGGTTTCCGACGGCTGCCAATGTTCGGAGGCCAGTGCAGATGTCGTAAGATCAAACACGCGTTGCAACTTATTCCGCACATCATGAACATCGTGCCCCGGTAATTGGCGACACCGATTTTTGCCTGCTCTTGGCCACGCCGAAGTACTGTGTTCTGTACCGACACCTTGGCTGGACCGAGGTCAGTAGGAAGATAGATTTTTGAAGGTTGCCAGATGCAGCTTAATGGCTACGTCGTAAGCTTTTAGGCGTAACGCCTAACGGCTCATCAGCGCTCCGCTGTGGACGGCAAATTGGGTCGACGTGCTCACCGTTATCCAGTCGAGTTGACAGGTGTAATTCGGCCTGACGCCGAGCAGTAACGAAGGCCGCATAATCACAACATGTGCATGTATGTGGAGTATGGCGGTCACACGAGGATGGACAAGCGTCGCAGCGCACCCTTCGGTGTGAACCGCGATGAAAGGGTTTCTGACACAAGTGCCTCGTGTAAGGAGGGTTCCCGAGACATGGTTCGGCCAGACAACCGGCATGCGACAGTCCAGGGTTGATGGTCCAGGTGGGTCCCACGACTTGTCTATTTGGGTTGTTGTCGAACCCTTATCCAAATTTGCAGGAAGTATGGTCTCATGCAGCTCAACGGTTTCCTGCGCTCTACAAACTTCCATCCGCTGGTATGTCACTCACCTGGGTGCCTTCCGTCCTAAGGTCTGATACAGTGAGTGATCGCAAGCTGACGGTTTCGACATATTCCATACACTCCTCATCCAGGTCCGGAGGCGCAATCTGTCTGGCGTGCATAACCATTCCTTACTCCCCACATGCTGGCATTGGGCCCGATGCGTGGCCCTCCATGACACCTTCACGTACGGCATGAGCAAAGACCTAATACTTCCGCGTTTGATGCAGGATCTGCGAGATTGTCAAAACGTTCTGCAGTTCCGAGCTAGTCCAAATTTGTCATGGCTTGCTCTCCGCTCTAGCTGCAATGCTCCAGCCTCCATGCCAGCGGCCGAGGCGAACGTGCCATGTTGTTCCTGGCTCACGATTGGAGGATCTCTCCTTTTCGGAAGCCTACTGGTTCCTTTTCCGTTCCTGGGTAGGTTGGTCTCCAACCTGCGGAAATGGAGCATGTGCACGGAAGCAAGGAAGGGCGAGCTCCAGCGCTCGGCAGCGACACGGCTTGCAACATCGAGGTACAATTGCAACGCAATATTGTCTTTGAACACGAGTCGAGGATCAGAGTGGTCATGAATGTTATTGCTCTCTTTAATTTCTTACACCATCCGAGCGCATGCAATATTATGTGACTATGAGATACCCTGTTCTACTATATAGAGGCAGACCATAAAGAAGCAAAGTCCCGGTAAATCAGCGAAAGCCGAAAGCAAGTGCACCAAACTATGCGGGAATTGCCGGGACCGACTTCTCCTCTGGCATCCGTGAGAGATCCTCTTGGATGACTTCTTCGACATTCCGTATTGGCTCCCCCTTGATCACTTTCCTGACCTCATCGGCGTCGAGAGTTTCGTGTTCGACGAGTGCTAACGCCAGCTGAGAGCAGCAGAGCATGCAGATAGAAGGGTCCCAACAGCTGTATCAGTGTCAGTCTCATGGGCGTTGCCGGGAGGAACTCACCCTATGTAGCTCCTGCTCCTTCGACTTCAGAAGTTCCTGCACTCGTGATTCTCCAGCGATCAGTAGACTGTTGCGAGAAGACAAGCGTCAGTCAGCGTGCACATGCATTGAGGTGCTACTCAGGCATCTCCCGAACGATCCATCGATCAATGATAGATATGCAAGGTTCGCGCACGAGCAGAGAACGCGGAAGCCTCAGAGGTATCATGGAAGAACGGTTACGTACCTCCGCACTTCGTGTTCTATTTCATCGCTCTTCGCAGGACTAATTGTATCCTCGCGGTCGTTGTAGTACACGGGCCCGATTTTATCAGAAAATCCCCAGTTCTATAGCGGGGTGCGCGAGAGAATAATACCATGTCAGTCAGATAAAATCAACGGGACTCATGGAAGATCCGTGGGCGGAAGGTACCTTGACCATAGCTCGAGCAGTCCGTGTAGCATTCATCAAATCCGAAGATGCTCCGCTCGTAACATTCTGAGGCCCATAGACTGAATAGGACCCGAGATCAGCCAATGGAATACAGTAATAGACGACTGAACCCACTTAGTTCTTCGGCCACACGCCCACCCATCGAGACGTCGATCCTTGCAAGATACTCTTTCAGAGATACAGAATATTGGTCGTCTTCTGGTAGTAAGCTCGTCTAGCCAAGTTGGTGGGCGTTGCATGTGACACAAGGCTGTAGTAAGTAGAATATCGGCACTAATATAGATATGACATACCACACCGAGAGCGTGACCGCGTGGAACACAGGTCACTTTATGCAAAGGCATCGCACCATCCGTATACAATGCCACCAAAGCGTGTCCACCCTAGCGATCAACAATGAGCCAAACCCGGTGCGGGGACATTCTGCGCCAAACCTCGTGATATGCGGTCATCTTCTTGACTTCGTCGCTAATGTATGAGCTCTTCCGCTCACTGCCCATCACAATTCGATCCTAACCAAGTGGTCAGATATCTGCGAAACATGCCCGCAACATACTCACCTTGGCCCACTCGAAATGGATCAGTGTGACCGCCTTAGCGCCCTGCCTCGAAGCTTGAACTGCCGCCTGGCTTTACAAACCCGTCAGTCACGGTCAAAAATGTATCGGCGCAAGAATACTTACTTGACCATGTTCTGCAGGTCCGCTCCCGAGAAACCTGCAGTACCCCGTGCCAGTACCGTCGAGTCGACATCTGCAAAGTCATCGGAGTAAATGTCAGAATCTTGAAACTAGAGACATGACAAGGAACACATTACCAGGTGCGACGATGACATCTTTCATATGATGCTTCAATATCTGAGCTCGACCACGGACATCAGGCAGAGGGACAGCAATGTGCCTATCGAAACGCCCCGGTCGCACGAGAGCACTGACAAGCACAGTTCACTCCGGTAAGGCAGTCAAAAGCAGTCATGCCACTCACGGATCCAAGCTGTCCGGGAAATTTGTCGCAGCGATAACGATAACGCCTTCAGTTTGAAGGAACCCATCCATCTCAACTAAGAGTTGGTTCAATGTCTGCTTCATGTAGTGTTGGTCACGACTTGAGCGCTTTCCACCTATCGCGTCCAACTCGTCGATAAAGATGATCGCAGGCTGCTTCTTGCGTGCAGCAGCGAAGATGTCGCGTACACGTTTTGCTCCGACACCGACGAACATCTCGTCGAACTCAGACCTGCAAGCCTCGAGTTAGTATGATGAGAACATGACATAAGATCATATGCTAACCCAGAGGAGAAGAAGAACGGCACACCAGCTTCGCCCGCGACCGCACGCGCAAGCATCGTCTTACCCGTTCCCGGAGGTCCAGTAAGCAAAATTCCCTTGGGAAGTTTACCGCCGAGCGTCGCGAACGAGGTGGGATCCTTCAGGAACTCAACTACCTCTGACAATTCCTGGGCACCGAAAGACTCAATTGAGAATCACCACGATATGTACGACGTATATAATCACTCACATCCTTGGCTTCGTCCACGCCATGAACATCAGAAAATTTGTACGTCTTTCCCTGTACAGGTTCAAATTCGGCTTGTCGAGGACCAGCTTTCATTAATCCGGAGTTTTCGAGCAATACAGCAAGCATAACAAGGATGACTATGACAACACATAGATCAATGACGACGCCTCGTAAGAATGTGTGGTTTGCTTACAGAAGCCCGAAAGTCCCGTGAGTACGAGAAACCTTACTAGCCGAGGAACCCATGCCCCTTTCGCTGTAGAAAATTTTCATTAGCGATATAAAGATTAGAATAATGAGTTGATGCAAGGGAGCCCGACAGAACCATTCAGAATAACACTCAGTCCCTCAATTTGTGTGGTCAATGAAGTGTACTCATGCTCGGGACCCGGACAGGCACAGGAGAACCATTCCAAGACCGTGTGAAACCACAAGTCCCAGAAGATGGTTCATGCACTCGACCTCGGACCTCGAAGCACCTTGGGAAATGCGGCATTGCGAAGCTTTCATCATCACGTGATGTTATGCAATGGCTTCTTGAATTCCAATCCAGAGGTTGCTGCGGCAAGGATTTGCTTCCGACAATGCTTCATGTTTATCGGCGAATGATGGGAAGAAGGAACTGTACAATGCACACTCACGTTCACTGATTGTGACAGCGATTGGGGTTCCAGGTGCACCCAGGCCGCCTTTGAGTGCGGCTGCAAGTTTGGCCATGTCCGTGTTGAGAACTGCAGAACTGTCTGAGGTGGGAGTTGCAGCGCGTCCCGATAGGACCGCCTGAGCGAGGAGCTGACTCGAAGTCGGAGCTGTGGCGGGCTGAGCAGATTGTGACGGTGACGGGGCTTCCGATGAAGGCGAAGGGGTTGAAGCATCCGCAGGGGCAGGGGCAGTCTCAGATGAAGTAGCGGGGGTGGCAGCAGCAGGAGCTGCTGCAACAGGCAATGCCAGCAGTGTGTCGCGCCTCCGAACAGCGGCGTTGATGGATGAGGAGAGTCCACTGTTTATGAGAGCGGTCAAGTAGAGCTGAAAAGCAGTGTCCGAGCGTATGAGAGGATTCGTAGGATCCTAGGAAATTTGTGAGCTCGAGTATGCACAACTTGTGGTAGATGCATACGAATTCACACAGGCGCTCCCATCTGGTGATGACCACGTCATTTCCGGGCTTAACTTGTGTTGCCACTAAAGCTTCAAATAGCGTGATTTGCTTTTGCACGTCATTGGGGTTCGCATTGGCATCTGCCTCCAGTGCGGCGACGTTTGCTACAACGGCAGGCGATGGGGTCGGATTCGGCTTTCGCAGGAATATGGAGGACAAGGACAACGGTCTCGCAAGAGTTGATGGGAGGTTTTGACGAGCAAACGGTGGTCTTGACAATAGCAAGAGTGTCGACCGTGACGTGGAGAGCGAGCGAGATAGCCAAAGGGAGTGTAGTGGCGGTCGAGGGGGCCGACGCGCCTGGGCGCGTAGGGTACCCAACAACTGTTGGACTACACCGTAAGTACTAGACACGTCGCATGAGATGAAGCTTACTGACAAGAGACAGAAGGGGCATGTGTGGTCCGTGGCCGTCCTGGTCGCCGTGGATGTCGTCGACCAGAAATTTAGTTGGCGAGGGACGCAATCCCACGTGCCGTCCGAGCCGTCCTCATCCCGGGCGTTACGCAAGCGGACCCTCAGGCTGGCAGTTGCCGCACCCGCGCGCCATTTGTTTCTTTTTCTCTATCACGCAGACCAGGATCGTCCTCCTTCCGCATTCGTTTCTCCAGCCATGTCGGCTAGCAAGGCCGAAGGCCGGCGCGAGGATGCGCTCACAAAGCAGCGCACTCAAATGCGCGAGGACTTCGAACGCCAGAAGCAGACTCTGATCAACGAGACAGAGAAGGCCCGCCCTTCATCTAACCGTTTTGTGGGTCAGAATGATTCTATGGAGGATACTCTTAAGAAGAGCACTGTGGGCTTGGTGCGACTGGAGGACTTCCAGCAAAGAAGGAAGGAATTGGAAGAGGCGAAGGCCCGAGAGGCCGCTAGGACCAGTGAGCTCAAGTATGTCACCGTATCCTACCGCAGCCATCTCTACCTTTCTCCTCGACGTTACAGGCGACTAATTTTATGTTGAGCACCTGTTTAGGGAAGAGCAGAGAAAGGTGAAAAAGCGTAAGAAGGCGGCAAAATCGACGCTCTCATTCGCTCTTGACGATGAAGAGGGCGATGGCAATGGCGATTCTCCGTCTCCGCACGACAACGGAGACGGGGAGCAGCCTGCCAAACGCGCCAAGTCTCGCAAGAATCCTAACGTCGACACGTCATTTTTGCCGGATCGCGAGCGCGAGGAGGCCGAACGGCGGCAGAGGGAAGAATTACGGCAGGAATGGCTGAAGAAGCAGGAGGAGATGAAGCTGGAGGAAATTGAGATCACATATTCGTTCTGGGATGGCAGTGGGCACCGGAAGAGCGTTATGGTGAGTTTGACATACTGGACTGTCCCGGGGGTTGGGCCTGACCACATAGGTTCATGCATGGGGAATCTACCGCTGCTATGTAGTGCAAGAAAGGCGACGATATTTCTACCTTCCTCGAGAAGTGTAGGCAACAATTACCGGAACTTCGTGGAGTTGGGGTCGACAATCTGATGTATGTCAAAGTAAGCAACGAAATCATTCATGTGTTATTATCTCCATCTAACAGTGTATCTGCATACAGGAGGATCTCATCATTCCTCACGTTTGTCCGTTCTTTTTCCAGCGTTGTTCGTTGAAGCTAACGTGTATGTCGTAGCATTACACTTTCTACGACTTCATCGTGAACAAGGCGCGTGGGAAGTCTGGTCCCCTGTTCAACTTCGATGTGCATGATGATGTGCGCATGCTGGCCGATGCCACTATCGAGAAGGATGAATCGCACGCCGGTAAGGTAGTTGAAAGGAGCTACTACCAGCGAAACAAGCATATATTCCCCGCTTCCAGATGGGAGGTGAGTAACATCCGTGCATGGGGAAATGGAGCTGACATCTTGTTCTCTGCATAGGTGTACGATCCCGAGAAAAGTTACGGACAGTATACGATTGCTTGAGGGCAATGTGTAGTGTTCTCGCCTTTCGTGGACGTTTCCCTTCAGTATCCGGTAGCCCTGCTGATGACTCGTAACACAAGTGATTGTCTATTATATGGCACTTGTTTTCATGTTACAATGCCATAATCGCACTTGCATATGAGAGCATGGATGAACATGCCAGTGGTAGGATGGCAAAAGACAAAAGTTCCGGAAGATCGGAATTACGAACATTCGTAACTTGCAACTTCCCCAGCACCAATTTAGATCCTTTCATCTGCAGATAGCTAAAATGTCTCGTAATAATATGGAACGTAATAGTACAAGCACACCCAAGACTTTACATCTTTGGAGTGCAGATGGAATTCTATCCTACGGAAGCCAAGGGCTTGTGGCAGGACCACCTACTCCTGCGGTAAGGAATATCGCGCTACCATCCTCATCGATATAGAAACAATCCTCCAGACGGACACCAACCTAGGATGCACGAATCAGCTATTGGATCAGAGAATAAGTGCAGGATGCACCGACCTGTCCTTCGATGTAGATACCGGGCTCATCTGAGAACGCGTGGCCTGTGAGGATGATATCGTCGGAGCCCCCGCGCAAGTACGGTGACTCATGCACCTCAAGACCAATGCCTGCTCGACGCAGACCTGTCAAATCACCCATCCGACGCGAGATTCATTGAATGACGCACCATGCCCAAGCCTGTGCGTGAAGTATTGGCCATAGCCCTGCGTAGTGATTGCTTCCCGTGCGGCGCGATCCACCTCGGCTGTGACTGTGCCATTGTGTGCAGCGCTAATCGCAAGGGCTTGCGCAGTATGCACGAGACCCCACAATCTGAGGTGTGATCTGTGAATCACTGAGTCGGGCAGGGCAAATGTCTGCGACGAATGTCAGGCCAGCGCAGACATCACGCCAAAGAAACTCACCCTTGTAACATCGCTGTTGTAACCATGTAAGGAACCGTCACAGTCAATCAAGGCGAAGTCATGTTTCCCGAGTACACGGTCCGTGCCAGACCCATGGGGAAGAGCGGCATTTTCTAGTGGTGCAATGCAGGCGTTCAACATCCCTACAACGAACCACATAGGGTGTGCTCACCTCCGAAGAGTGTGAGAGCCCCTGCATCCTTGAGGCCGGCGCTAGTGAGCGCATTCACGACCATTCCACGAGCCTCGGATTCGCGCATGCCAATGTACATCTTCTCGCGAACTGCTCGAATGGCGAGAACAGTCACCTAGGATAAAGCATGTGGCAGTCAGTATTTGACATGCAGCCAGACGAGATCGAGACAGACCTCATTCACACACTTCATGATCTCAAGCTCCTCCTGGCTCTTTCTTTCCCGTAGCCGTTTAATCTCTACCGGAGCACCCGCCACTGTCGAATGGGGCGCCGCTTGCTGCAGACCATTTGTGATGAAGGTACGCACGTTCCCATCGACAAAGATATTTGACTGGGCAAGGTTTGGGAATGCAGAGACCACAACTGCAAATGGATCGACGTCTTCTGGCCAGGCGGGATACGCAATCTCAGATGCACTGGGAATGGGCAAAAGCTTTGCGCGTGTGGCTTCAAACGTGGGTGTCAATATCGAGATCTTAGCGTGCACCTCCTGCTCTGCATCCACTTCGGGAGACACGATGAGCAGTAGCGGCCGTTCGGACAATCCCCAGTGTGCTCCGGAGAGATTGGCGAAGAACCCAGCGCTGGGGCCAGGCTCAGCTATGTAAGCTGATGCATTCAGTGCGTGGAGTGTACGGGCAAGGGATGTCTGGCGCTCGAGGAAAGAGCTGGATGAAATGGGGGCGATATGTGCGCAGTGACCTGCCAGATGGGAGAAGTCCGGGTCATCTGAGGCGGAGAAAGTCGGATAGGCGTCGAGCGGGCGGACATGCCTATATGTGAGGGTGATAATGACTTGTACGAAAATGCACAGGACTATGAGCTGCACGACGCACACGAGCGGTCAGACATCGTTATCGGAGTAACCGGGTCGACCTACTGCAGTCGAACGATGCGCGATGGGCTTGGGCGCAAGTTCCTCTTCGAATTCGAGCACCTTCTCTTCTTCCACGGGCAGATACTTGGTGTCCATGTCCGGGTTCATGCTCAGAGGAATATGGCCGGAATGAAGGCCAAGTACTTGTCGCATATTTCGGGTCGGGCCTACGCACGTGATCACAGCGTTCTCTTGCCGAATTCCGCTTTAGTCTTTCACAGTGCGACATCTCCATTGCTCGTATGAGGACCGCACAATGACCATGGTATACTTGAGCTTAATGTAGATGTGTAGGCACTGACCAATAAATTAGGACTTGAGCGACAGGACGCTCGGAGGAGCGATGCTGTTTACTGCAACGTCGATCTTCGTGTATTACACTTGTTGGGCGATTCTCCTGGTTTGTCTCCTGTTCTCTACGTGCCAATACGTGTTGTGCTCATTCTCTTGTAGCCATTCTTTGATGCAGACAGTCCTATTCACGGCATGTTTCCGTCTAGAGAGTGGGCCGTGCGCATACCTGCATTTGTGCTCGTCTTAGGCATGTCTGCCATTGGCATCTTCATAGGATCACAAATCATAAAGGACAACTCTCGGACGGTCCATAGGCAGTGATTCACACAGCCCGATATTACCATGAATAGAGCGACTGTCACTCTCGATAGACGATGACATGAGGTCAACTGGCAATTCGGCGACTCCTCTCTGGCAACGACTCCTGGCGTTTTGCCGCTGCGTAAAGTTTTTCCTCCGCTTGTATTTCAGTCTTGACTTGGTTGACGAAGAAATCCAGCGGGACGTCTGGCGGGGGCTCCGTCACACTCCGCGTTACTCTCGAGAGCTGATGCAAGCAAAGCAATCAGAAAACAGACGTTTCAGCTGGTCAGACCCTCGCTGACCTTCTTGCCGCCACGAATGAGAGCACGAAGCCGACTGAGAATTCGCGCCTCTGTCGATGGTTCCAACGCGACTGACCGCGATTGCCGCAAATACAGGAAGAGATCCGCAACCGACGCCCATACTGTAGAAGCTAGCGGCTGCGTGCATGTGGTAAGCCGGTGTTAATGAATCAGCGGCGTGAGCACCTACCGCGACGTGCCCCGCCAATGCATCTGCCTCAAACGCACTCATGACACTCTCAAACGGCGGCCACAACTCATTCCACACCATTCTTGCGGAGAAGATCTCCCCGTTCTGCAGTACATTTGCATTACTGTCTCCCTCCCCGCGGTTCTCTGAGATCTCGCGCTGCCGTACAGCTGAGCGCTGTGCCAGCAGCAGCCACAATTTGATTGCGGCATACGCGCTACTGAGATCTGTATGCGCTGTACTTTGCGCGTCGAGCTCTATCGGAGGTTGGAGGTGCTGATAATGACTGAGTGAGATGTGGTACGTTTGCGAGAACAGAGGGAAGTAGTCGAAGAGCAAAGCAGCCTGTGCGCTGTTCTTGTGTACTAAAGCACCGAGTGCAAGCGCGTTCCACGTTCGCACAGCCGCATGTGCTTTCTACCATATCAAAAACCGGTTACGATTTCCGTTAAAAAAGAGTATAACAATAGGTTTTGGAAGAGACCAACCGTGAGTCTGCCCAGTACCCCTGGCAAGATTTCGCTGGCCTGCAACACGAACTTGGCCACTTCATGAGATGCAGTGAAGTCGGACTGCACAATCCCTTCTGACCCGCCTTCGCTATACAGAAAGAAGAGACCGTTGTCCGCCAGATGGGCTAGCCATTCGTCCGTCAAGATCGCAGATCTACCAGACCGACTGAGGACGGAAGCTACTGCCTATACGCGTTGAGTTGAGTCAGCGAAGACGAGACTAGATCAGCGAGGCGTGCCGTTCACCTCTACAAGTGCGCTGATTGTTGCGGCAGATATTCGCGCTTTTCCGCGCAGGCCATCTCCGAGCATTTCAAACATCACAAGACTGATTGGGTTGGTCTGTGGTGCCTCTGCCCCAGGTGCTGTCGCCGCCGCCGCCTTCCGATACAATGTCGAGGTGATCTGGAGGACTCGTGTCAAACTTTCCCCAGAAACGTGGAACCGGACGAGCGCTGCGCGAAGCAATGTCTCCATGAACATGAGCAGATCCTAAAGAGCCGTGAGACATCGAAACACGTCCGTATATGTGTCACATACTCGGCTCTGTGCCTTGTTGTGCTGAATGAGCGTACACGCAAGCAGAAGCAGAGGACTCGGGTCGAAAGCATCCGCCGGCCAATCAGCGGTGCGTCGTGCGATGTAGGTCAGGGATAATCCCACGACTAAAGAAGAATCATCAGAGGTGCATATATTTGGAAACATGTATACGTGCATTGCATTAGATCTGCGCTATAACCCGTGTGGTGTACCGTCTCAACGAACGACCTGAGGTTCTCGATTACAAGCTGATACGAGTCGGGATCATTCTCAATGGCCCTCGTCAGTGTATCACGGAGGAGCGCGTCCCGCAAGTCCACTTGTGGCGTCGAACTTTTGTTGGCTTTTGCATTTGCCACAGCGATATATCGAATGACATCGAAGAAGGTAGAGGGTAAATGGCGCTACAACATAAATATCAGCATAGCGAGAAGGAAGGGGTATGTCCTGAATTTAGTCAATCAATTGTGCTTACTTTGTACAGCACGAACAAGACACCACTGGAGGAATACCTGAACCAGACCTTGGTGAGCGCTCGATAATAGCAGGGATGGAGCGAATCTCACAAGGTCAGCGTCGAGTCTAGGAACAGTCGTGTTTGGTCTACGAGGATATCTTCACCATTTTGCTCATAGTCGAGATCTACCATGAGCTGTGCAGTGGACTCAATCACGTCGCTGTCGGGAAAGTCAGCAATACCAACGACGCAATCTTCCCGACTCACGTACCAGATGAAATTGCCGATTATTGTTGGCCACCGCCTTATGAAAGCCTGGCATGCCGACAACGCGAGCTGTCGTAGTTCGTAGCTTAGGTTCATGAGTAGCAAATCCAGAGTTCGTCGGACAGCACGACGAAGATTGCCCTGCAGATGCCGCAACGGCTTCGTCTCGAAATCATGCTTGTAGATGACGATTATCAGGGACTTTAGCATGTTCTTCACAGTGATGAAAGGCAGCGAAGCTATGTCTTCCGCATTGATGAAGAGTTCCAGGAGCACATCCACGAAGATAGACCCGACAAGTAGACTGCACGTTGTTTCGTCGTGAACCGAAGGGCCACCGATGTTTGATGGTGCGACATCGTGAGTCTGAGAAGAGTCCAGGACGTACATGAGATCGCAGATGCAGGCGTCGGAAGACTCTGGGATCTCGTCTAAGCTGCCGAAGCGGACATAGAAGCTGTAGCCATTAGGGGCGGGAACTAGGGAAACGTCCTGGAAACCAAGCACCCGAACGACTTGGTCTTTGATCTTCAACAGTGAAGGCGTGTCGACGTGTATACCGTCTGAGACCATACGCAAGGACAATGATAAGAGGGAAACCTAGTCCTGTCAATTGCGATGTTCCCACAAAACAGGGTTCACTCACCTGAAGTAAACCCAAGTCTGGATCTACATCACGGGCTGTGGTCGCCATAGAAGACAAACCATACATCGACTGTTGGATGGTCAATAGGAGTACTTATAAACACATCATCCGACTCGCCAGATGCGCCGCAGCAGGTCCGTCCTCGTCATCGCCATTCTTTCGATCGAAATCATTTTCAATGAGAGTTTCGATCATACAGTTCCACGATAGAACTTCGAAAACGCAGTTTTCAACAAGAAATACAGATGATTTATGATGTGCTTTACCTCGCCAAGTGGGGAAATGGGAGCGCAGCTGAGTCAGGAAAGAAACAAGTTTCACTCGTTCGGAGATCGGGGACTTCGCGAGTGCTTCATTCCAGCACAAGGCGATGGCGTCGAAGTGGGCCGGGAGGAGCGTTGAAGACCAGGTATCGACAGTGAGCCTTATCTCTTCCTGGAAAATCATGATTGAGCATCCTTATATCGAGACGGAAAAGTCGTTACCCTTTCATCTGTCCATAAACAGGAGAAGAAATAATAGAACACGTCGATCACGCTCGATCTCCATTGGCGATCCTCCACGTTGAACGCGGGACTAGTCACGTCCAAAATGATCCGGAACAGCCGCAACACTGCTTGCAAGCTGTGTAGAATCAGTATCGCGTGAAGGCCTTACAAGATCGACTTACCGCACGTCCCAATCATCCTTGACCTCGAATAATTCGTGCAACAGTGCTTGAAAAGGCTGCGCGTCAACTGCAAGAATGCGCAACAGGAGAGCAGTTCTCATGGTTGAGATTTCTGGGAGTTGAATAGCATAGAACTGCCACATGCTGTGATGCTTCAATTGACCGCGCTACGGATAAAACCTAGGAACTTACCAAGTGCATAGGGTCGACCCGTTGCGCAGAATGAAGTTGTCGACCTCATAGGACTCCACGAAGGCAGCGTCGTTGACAAATGCGTTGAGAAACTTGGCGGCCAGGCACGAGACTTCCTCGACCTCGGTCTCAACGTAGGACTTCAAAGCTTCCATAAGGCTGGAGCTGACGATGATGGGGTCTGTCACAGTCGTCGCACGAGCATGGGTCTTCCGCCTGAGCGCGAAGGGTGAGTACCGGGACAACGAGCAGGATAGAATTACTGACCTCGAAGGCAAACCAGTGATCTCCTGCTGCTGGATCATTCCGAGTTCAATCGCATGATCTCGTTGACATCCGTACAAAAGCAAGCAGATGGCCAACGACTGTCGAATGAAAGCTAGGCTAGCTGGCGTCGTGAGATCGAGTGAATCAGTTGACACTGCAGAAACTCACTTCTTTGCTAAATTCAGCCGTGACCGGAGAGCGCTAACCACCTGAGACGCAAGGCGGGTGTGGATTTTCGCTACCACAACCGCCTGAAGCTCCTGGCGCCCCATCGACTTTAGCCATGTCGACCACAGTGCAGCTTTGATCAACAGGATAGATTCGTCTAGCGTGGCGTTGAAGCGTTTGGAGAGTGACGTGAACTGCGCGAAAGTGGGCACGGAGATGTCCACACCCGAGCGGACAAACAGGCACAACCAATGGAGAGTTTGCTCGAAACCTTCTCTGCTCCCGGTTGCCGTATCGACAAGCACTCGCAGCGCAGAGGTCGTGGCGATGTTGTTTGCGTCCATGATAGTCATCCTGGAGTCGACGATAGAGTTGAGTCGCTGACTCGTCTCCACTTCTCTGTTAAAAAGCCGAGCGAGGGATTGAAGAGGCTGTATACTAACTCAGACTTTCAGCTACTCAGAAACCCAGCCAGAACGTACCTGCTGATCGAGACTAAGGTCATTAGCGCGGGCCAGCCATAGATTGAACAGACCGTCGAACGCAGTAAACACCAGAGATGCCTGAGACAGCTTGAGGATCAGCCTGAGCGTCTTGTCTGCAATCGCATGTTGTCTTCGCTGGTATATCGTCAGCTGGCTAAGTGCGATGTGTCGTGTGACGTACTTACCGCCTGCGCCTCATCCGTGCCCTTCCCAAGGAAATAGTCATCGGTGTACAGCCCTTCCTCCGCGATCTCAACAAGCAGATCAAACAGCATCGGTGCATATGCCTCGATGTCGCGGTCATGCAATGCTAGCATCCATCTTGCGACATGTCTGACCAACAAGTCTCTCCGACCGGCGATATAATCACCACCATTGTTCGTAGAACTCGCCAGCACGGGGCGCGCCTGAGCACCCGCGGGCCAGGGCTGTCCCTCCAGCGCGGCGCGGACGCCCGGGAGGCTCCGACCCTGCGCAACAAAGTCGCGCAGCATGATGGCAAGGTTATTATCCTGCATATACTAGCGTCAGGATCGGGCCTTCCCGGACAACGTCGCACTGCACCGTACCTCGGACCATGTCCATGAGAGCAGCGCCTTCGCGAGCCTGCGCAGGGCGTAGTCGGTCAGCATGCCGTCGGGCCAGAACCGCCGCACGAGGAGCAGGAGGCCGGTTTCATTGATTGAGAGGTCGAGATCGGACAGGCACGTCTCAATCGCAGAGACGAGCGTCTCCACCTCCGTGGAGACTTCGAGTCCGACAGGTAAGGGAAAGTAGCATGGCTGTGTCTCTGGATTAGGGATGTCGTCGAAGAGGCTCCACTGAGGGTGCACTGGTTGGAAGAAGCCAAGGTGGGCGAGGTACGTTAGTGCGTGTCGCGCAGCCACCTCCGAGAACAGCTGGAACTGGTCGCCCAGCTGGTCCCGCAGATGCGCTAGGGGCACAACTTCATAAGGGTAGGAGTCTCCTTCGTCTTCAGGGCCGTTGAACGAATCAGGTTGGGCGACGTTGAGCATACCGGTGGAGGAATCGGAAGTCGAGCTGGAGCCCACAGGCATCTTGATGACACTAGCGATGAAGGTGAGGGTGCTCCAGCTGAAGAAGATCCTGGTGTCCACAGCTCGCAATCTGTTCTCCGACAATTGTTCGGCCAGAGCGTCCGATATGGGAGGCTTTCCGGACGAGACATGGGCATCGCACAGGGATACCAACTGGTGCAGCTCGAATTCCTCGAGCTCGTTTTCGTCCGAGTTCCAACTGGTCGACCCTGCGGTAGTGACAACGATGGATCCTAGCGCGATACCATTATTTAGAATCTGTAGTTGAGACCACAGGACCGCGAAGAACACGGAAAGCTCCTCATACGTCTTCCCCTGCAGTTCTGCCTCGGTGAGGACGAAATCGTTAAAGTGGTCAAGGAAGGACTGTCGCAACGCGGACCACTCCATGGCCATGTACGAGTCGTCAATTGTGACCGAGCGACATCGCGGCAGGTCGTCTTCCGATGCATTCGTGAGGCAGGATAGATGGACAAACTGCCTGCACGCGCCGCACTTGAGTGCCTGCATAACACATCCCCACAAGGGCTCATGGCAGATGAAGCAGAGAGTCAGCGTGAAGAGGTTGACCGGGCGGAATGTATGCTGCTCCTTGTAGATGGACCCGGGGAGAACTTCGCGTCTGTGCGGTATAACGTGGCTGAAACGGAAGACAGCGATCCTTTGCATGTCCGGTTCGGCTGCCGATGAGTACTGTGTGTGGAAGCTGCCCTCGGGGTAGTCGTAGCAATCGAAGTGCACCGCGCACATGCAGAACGGACAAAGCAGGCCGAAACCGCCGATGGAGTGCGAGCACGAACGACACTCGTCCTGGGAAGCCCCCTCGAAGATGCTAGGCATGCCTTGGAGGCCGAAGCGCCACGGCACGAACTGGTGGGAGTGAGTGTGATCTTGTGGGCGTCGAGCCGGCGCAGGGCCCTGCTTCACACGGGCAAGAGATGCGGAATAGTCAAGCACGGGGAATGCTTTGCTGACAACGAGATGGCCGACGGCCCTAGGCCAGTAAGACATAAGAAGGCCCACAGCAGAGTATCGCGCTTTGGCGGTGTGGTACGCGATAACGGCGAGAACATCTGAATAAGCGTCCGGCTTGGTGTCAATTATCCTGCTGACCAATCTATGGAAACGATGCAATGTCGGGAGTGAGTGAGAGTGGAGATCGACGTTCTCGAGCATCGCGGCAAGTAGAGGAGGAATTAGAGAGGATAACTGATATACCGATATATCCTGTGAGGGCGCATTGGTCGACCGAAGTAGTTTGTTTGCTGGCCTGCTAGATGTAGACCATCGATGCCATTGAGCGCTATTGGGCACTGGCTCATTGGCATCCTCGACCTCGTCAACAAGAATAGAGACAAAGGGTTTCGTGGAGGCCGCGTCGCTATATGATACATCTGCAGCAACACGGTTTCAAACTGAAAGATGACCTGCAAACGCGATGGCCTACCTGGTGATCGGTCTTGCTGCACAGCCTCACTGTTGCCCTGTATTCGTTGGAGATCGTCCATTATATTCCCAATAATTCCGTCGTCAAAGAAGGCAAGTAACCGCGTGTGCATGACGGGCCTGAACGTGTAGAATGCAGGAATCACTGCAAGCGCAATCTGCGAGAGTACCTGAGGGTTATGACGGTGCGTATGCAGAAGAAACTGGGCGACATCCAAGGTGACGGATTGAAGACCATGTGGAGGCCTCGAGGGACGCGGAGAGGATATGCGATGGCGGCAGTCCTCTGTAATCACGGAATGTAATATGGAGATGCACTGCGACAACAGTTGTGATGCTCCCTCCGGTTCTGGGGTGGAGGAAAGAGACTCTGAGTGAGAACGCCGGGAACGAGAGCGGCGTCGGAACCCTTGGCCATTTCTCTTGGATCGACGACTATCGGAGAGCTTTCCTTGTTCACCTTTGGCTTCTGGGTCAAGGGAGCTACACAAGTCACCGCGGCTCAATATCTCGTGCTGCAACATGACAAGTCCAAGTTCACATGCCTGTCATAGAAGATATCCCACTTCTGCGCAACGGAGATGAGGAGGACATCCTTGAGCTGCGCCATGAGATCAAAGGTGACATCTGTGCTGAAATCCGAGTTGTCCTCCCATTCGCTATCCGTGTCTTCAGAAGGGGCCAATTTGTGTGTCGCTGCTTCCGACAGCATGCCACGCTTGTGCTTGGCAGCGGTTCTGACTGACTGTACGGCTACGCCAGTATCCTTCGGACGTGTGTCTGTGCCACGGACCAGGAGATCTAACATGGAAGGAGGCTTCGGTCTCCCTTGCAGCTGAGCTAGCAAATGGGCCAGCAGTTTGCGAGACTCGTTCCGCGCTTTGTTAATACCACTGGAGGGAGCAAGGGTGGGGATATTGGAAGAACCTGGCTCTTCATTTTGGACAGATGATATCCGAAAAGCGGGGAGAATGGCTTGCGATACACTGCGGGCGCGGCTGCGACCAGAGGGAGTGGTGGGAGACTTGGGAGACGGGGGAGCGTCGTAGCTGTACTCGTGTGGGGCACCGCTGGACAGGTAGCTCGTGTCCACGCGCAGGACGGGGTTGGACATGGCTGCAGCACAATATAAATATTATTATCCGAGGGGCGCTGCCTCCGCTGCGCGCGTCGCGTCGGAGTAGTGACAGGTCACGCGACGCACGCCGCTGCTCTCTCGTCTCTCACCGCCCGCGAAGCCATGCCCCGACGTCCGAGCAAAGCCGCGAGCGGAAATATTCTCGATTTCTTTGGAGGTGGATCAAGTCGCCCCGCATCCCAGAGCAGTCCCACTTCCAAACCGGCCACTCAACCTCGCAAATCGAAGCGGAAGCGGGCCCGAGGCTCGCTTTCTGATGTCATTGTCAAGGACAATGCTCCAGCAGACGAGGAGGGGAGCCAGAGCAGCGATGCGGGCGCCATACAATTCGAGCGCAACTCCAAGGTCATCGACCTGACCGACGAGGATGAACAACCGTCGCCTCGGCCAAGTCCCGCGAAGAGGCGCAATACACGCCGGACGAGGGCCGACAGCGACGAGGATGCCGATGTCATCGAGATATCAAGTCCTACCCCGGATAGGGAAGTGCTTGGTGCAGTGTCCTCGAAGGGGAGCAAAGGCAAGGGGAAAGCAAAGGCCGTGGTAGATGACTCGGATGAGGAAGAAGTCCAACCCAGAAGGCGCAGACTGGTCAGAGGAGTGAGACCTCCTTCCCCTGAAGAGGATGAAGCCGATATACTGGAGGAGGTCGATGAACACAGTGAGTATCTAGCTATGTTTTCGCCGCACTACATCCGACGTCTGACATCCTGACCATGGGACAGGAATCATCGAGCCCCGTATGAGGCAACGGAATAAGAAGTCCGCATTCCAGCGAAATCTAGAGATACTCAAAAGTATGTACAGTCCATGCTCCCTGTGTAGATTGATTGACAACATCCTGGTGTAGAGAAGAAGCGGGGGGAGGTCGCGAAATCGGAATCAGCATCGGAATCGTCAGATGACGAGGACAATCCTGCACCCTTCGCACATGCAAAGCCAGACAATGGTGGAAAAAGTGATTCCTCCGAAGACGAGGCCGATGAAGAAGCGGAAGACACTTTTATAATCGAAGATGACGACGCCGTCGTAGAGCTGCCTCCGGAGTTCAGCATGGAGAGTCACCAGGATCTCATACACCACTTCAAGATCATTTGCCAACTCTTTGTCCATCTCGCAGTGCAGAAGCCAGTGAATCGCCCGTCGGCCATCAAGCTCTTGCTCGAGAGTATGTCGTCCTCAATCTACCTGACCCTTAACATCAACATTAATGCTGTCTCGAAGAGGACTACTTCTCCGTGCCTCTGCGCATGACCCGACGCAAACTGATCGGAATGAGGGACTCGCTTGTGACATCTTCGGTGTGGCGTCCCGACTTCAAGAAGCCGCTCGAGAAGTATCCCGAACTCGAGGTCGTACGCATGGATTTCGCCATCCCTGAGTGCGATGCATGTCATTTGGGTGGTCGCATGTCCACTCTACTTGGAAGAGTCAGCGGCATTCCGTACGACAGGTCATCATTTGGGGTATGTTGTGGACCCAAACACGTCCCTAAGCTAACTGCTGATACCTCGCAAATAGCCACTTGATGACGAGTCCAGCGATGAAGACGACGAAACAGCCAAGGAGAAGAAGGAATTCAACCTTGGCCGGTTTTGCGCTGCTCGGACTAGAGTGTTTCACAGTTTCACTCATTGGGAGGTTCGTCCATTTTTATACAGAACCTAAGCGGGAAATCTTACACATGTGGGCAGTATAAACTCTTCGAGGCCCTCTGTCAGGAAGTCGACGAGCTGCGCATTAGCGGCGGGACCCGTGGTTTCGTCCGCGTCGCCTATGCCAAAGGCAGGAAGCCTCCAAAGGACGTGGAAGACGCCGACGGCATCATGGAATGGCTGGACGAGCGCAAGATCATCGACATGGAATGGCATAAGGTCAAGGAGATGATGGAGAGCGCCAGGAATCTCGAGAAACGTGCTGGAAAGGACGAGGACTAACTTGTTATTCTGGTAATACTTCTCGTATAGCTCTGATTATCATCATGTCGACATGTCTTGTTTGTGTCTTGTACTACTAGCTATTCGAGGTACGTTGGCCCTGCGGCTGTGGATTACTGGAGCAGTCGCTGCTTTTTTCTTGGTTTCCTGGATAAAACTTGTATACTACGATGTACACATTTGCTGCAGCCTGATTATGAGTGTGATATCCAAGCCTGCTCGATATAGCGTAGGCCATGGCCATACGTATGTGCTATATTGGCGACGAAGAGGATGTTGTGTTCGGACACCGGAGTTCGAATTCGAACCCAACGCAATTGATGCGCTCTGCCGACGCGGTATCCGGAACCACGACGAGCTGCAAGGATGGTCCACATCCTCGGCGTGTTGCTGCCAGACAGCCAGCTGGCCAAGGTGAGTCTGGAGTTCCTTGCTGTGCAACCTGCTGCCGCTAACGCGCCCAGAGTTTGCCCTCACGCACTTCTATGGCATAGGGCACAAAACAGCGCGCCGTCTGTGCGCCCGCGTGCAGATACACGACACCTGCAAAATCCGTGACCTGAGCCCCCACCAGATCATATCCCTCACCGCCTTTCTCTCCTCCCCGACCAGCGCGCCTCCGCTGCCGCACTACGCCTTGGCCTCGCCGGATTTCTCTCCGCCGAATCTTGGGGCGCCCATACAGCACCCTGTCGTCGAGACCCGTGCTGACCCCGAGGCGAAGCAGTCGGGTGGTGACCGACTACGGGGCCTGAAGATCATGTCGGAGCTGCGGAGGGAGACTAGGGAGAACATTGCGCACCAGCGCATGATCGGCAGCTACGTCGGGCGGCGGCATGCTATGGGCTTGCCGGTCAGAGGTCAAAACACCCAGAGCAACGCGTCGACGGCGAAGAAGCTCAACAGAGTGGAACGGTACAGCTGATGTGTTGTTGAGTTTCTTCGATACTACAATAGTCTACGTCCTGATAGGCGTTGGGGGTGCAATGCACATCGTTCTCTTAGACGCACAGACTGGTTTGCATTGCAGGGCTTCGATGAACAAATGGAGACATAAGTTATTGAGTCGTACATGAGAACTGTCCGTGATCAGTCGTCTCCTACGGGTACTTCCTCCTCTAGATACTTGACAAGTGTCACCCGAATCTCTGTTGTCTCGTCCCCGCGCAAGACGTCCGATGTAAAGGTTGCTTGTACCTGCATCTGTATCTGGAGAGCATCGTAAATCTCCCGTAATATAGCTCTGAGCGAGCGCATACCATCTCCAAAGAACCTCGCAGCACCCCACACAGCACATTGCTGAACCACAGACCACCTTCGAGCGCATCTTCCGGAAGTTCTACGAACTCAGCCAGAGGGTTGTCGTCCAAAGTTAGTGTGAACGATGCTCCTGATGCATTAGCGTTGGATGTAGCACTTGTCCGGGATGGAGAAGTAGGGACTGCAGCAGCATGCGTAACGGTGGGAGTGATGTTAAGGAACGCCTTGAACCCAACCTACACAACAGGATCAGAAACGTCTGGATTCATTCATTCCACGGCGCACCTTTGCCACGACCTCTCCGACATCCCTGAAGTCCGCACAGCGTCCTATGGCGCTCCGTGCGAGGAAATCTTCGATTAACCTCGTACCAATGTTGTACCCCATCTTCTCGAGCTGCTTGTTGACCTCTGCATAGTCCTCGTAGTCCTGGATGAGCTGCACGACAAGGGCACCATATGTCAAGGCGAAAAGCTCTGTATTCTAGTTCTGGTTTGGTCCAGACGGCATTATGCACTTGAGCTGAGGTATGACTCACGGTTTTCTCAGTTCTGCTCTTCCATATATCCTCGCCAATCGCCTTGTATTGTTTGCTCGTTGTGGCCATCAGGAATGGAAGCAGGAATGTTTCGTCTGGCGCGACCACCTCAAGATCTACGGCTGAGCGCCGAGCCTCAGCCTGAGAGACTTCGCGCGACGCGCGCACGACATCGTGATCTTTTGGACGTCGCTGCAGCTGGCATTGATGCGTTGCAAAAGATACATGACTATTGCTATTCTCAGTTCATTCGCAATCTCGAGTGTTCTCGCCAAGGATCGAACCACCCTGCGAATCTGTAATTTGTAGCTAGTTATACATCGGAAATACAAAAATGTACGTAGTTCTTGGCATCCTCATTGCATCGAGCAGACCATTGACAGAAAATCTGTTTGATGCAAGTGGACGCGGCAAGGGTTTGAAGTCAGAAGCCACGCACTAAAGACGGCGCCGCCACGCTGAGTTACCTGGATACTACGAGCTGGGTTGAATTTACTCACGATACGGGTCGTTTTGATTCGTCCGTCAATAGCGTTCCGGGCAAGGCACATCAGAAGCAATGACAGGGGCCCAAATGATACTCGGAATGGTTCTCTTCATCATCATTGAGGTGGTTACTTTAGGTTAGCCCTACTCGCACTTCATTACACGAGTCCAGGCCGATCGGTGCAGATACGAGACAGCACCATGCATGCGACGCGACAGAACGTTGACTTATGAGACGTTGAGAACTGAAATCCGAGGCTCGGGGATGTGTGGAGACGGCGCGATGTGCGGTGGCGAAGGGCGAAAAGGTAAAAGGCAAACTGCAAATAGATGAGCTGCCGGCCGCGGCCGCGCCTCGATTACGCGGCGAGTCAGATAATGATGTAAAAGAAGGTAGGGGGATGAATTGGATGGAGAATGATGGGACAGGAGGTGGACCGCAGTCGTGTAGGGGACGATTGAGTGAGCAGACTGCAGAGCGGCGACGGCGGCGACGGGAGATAGTACGACGAGCGAGATGCGCAGCTGAGCGGTGGCGTGCTATCGGGGATTGTTGTTTGTATCTGTTTGATTGACTAAGCGAAGCGCACTGAGCTTCCTAAAGCGACGATGCCTTGCGGTTTCCGTTCGCAGAGGGCCTCGGCCGTTCATAGTCCCTACACTCCTCGGATTTCCTCCTCCTGGCTGCCTTCCCTCGTCCGTTCTCCTTCATATCAACTCGCCGCAAAATCCACTCTCCTCCTCACCGTCGCTCCTTGAGGTGTCTCGCGCTTTCCGTGTGGTTACAGCTGCGGGAGGTCAAGCTCGCATACCCTACGTCCGTTCCAGGACCGATTACAAACCGTCTTTGTTCTGCGGCCTGAACTGCTTTGCATCGGTGCGTAGATCCTTGTGGTTCTATTGTGAAGCTCATGCACGACCCATTGGCTTCTTCTGCTCACGCTCAGGTTACCTGTTTCACCGCCTGTGCCGGTCGCGACTCAGAGCAGCACATATCGTCCAGCCGTCGTGGTACTCAGGCGCACGCACTAACAGCGACTGTCTACCTTGCAGTTTACTCGCATGGCATCTCCGCACGAAGTCCACACACCACCCCCTGCGACCATCGATCCTCAGCATTTCCAGCAGTTTCAGACCAATGATGGCCCACCCGCCTTCAGTGCCATGGTTCCTCCGTCACATCCTGATTCCTCCCTCCCGCCTCATTCCGCCTCCCACGTACATACCTCCATGCCTTCCCTCTTCCAGTCCGAGGTTGATCCTGGGAATTCCATGTCAGTCCCCATGCAGATGTCTATATCTTCTCTTCCGCCGCCGCCAGCAAATTTGAACGCTATGGATGTCGTCTCTGCTATTCCTCCAGCAAGCACTAGCTCTCCAGGACTTCTTCCAGATTTCCCGCCGCAGAACGGTTCGTTCGGATTGGATCCTCGTCTGACTGGCCTTGACGGCCTTAACGGTTCTCACCAGCTTGTATCATCACCTAGCGCGACGACAGCTTCGACTAACGCATCACACGCGTCTTCTCCAGGCATGAATGGCATGTCTACCTATTCGATCCCTTCCTCGTCCCTAGCTTCCGCCCTCGATGGCATGGCAGCCGCTCGCAGTCGCTCAGACTCGTCCGCTTCGCCAGCCAATCTAACGAGTTCGACTTCTGACTTGGGGTTTTCATCCGGGGGAAGCGGTCCACCGACATCAGTTCACGAGTCTGGATTTCAGTTCTCCATGCCTGGCTTCGAGAATCCGGTACATTCGCATCTACTCGAGGATACTTCGCCTGATGTGCCCGAGGGCGCGCATCTTCTGGTTGTGGGAGACATGTTGAAAAAGTGAGCCCTCCAGCAATGCTGATGGACATGACCTGACAAGGTCCCTGTGATTCTCTATTCAGAATCGCACTGGCTGCCAACTCGGGCAGCGAAGCTTGTTCCATGGGGCGGGCCACCGGTGCGCGTGATATTGTAGATCACTTGAAGAGAAATGTTCTACTGGTGGCGGAACTCGTTGCTGCCATGCAGCTTGGCGACGACTCTACGCAGCGTTCTGCGGAATCATCACCACACTCTCATTCCCTTGCTACGGCTTCCGGCTCGGGCTCTATGGCTTCTATAACGCCTCCGTTGGATGTCGGACAGCAACCGCATATAAATGGCCTACATTCATATCCCGTCACTTCCGGATCCCTGCACCCGAATGCAACACCTGATATGTCTGACAATTCTCGTAAGCGCTGTGCTTCGTCTGTCGCTGGTGACAGAGCCATGAAGACTATGAAGCTTGAGCCCAACGACGACGCGCCGTCGCTGCAACTTCAGCCTCCTCCCCCTCTCCATGTACCTCCACCATTGATGACGTCGCCTGTGTACTCGTTCAACCCGGCAATATCCTCCCTGCATACGTCTACGATGGGTGATCCTACATCTGCATCCGTTCCCATATCAAATTCACGTCCTGCAAGTTCTGCTGGGATTGCGGCACGTCGATCCTTGACTCTTCTCCCACAAGACGTAGTACATGTGCAGCCGCCGATGCATCCTGCAATGTATACACCATTGGATCCTGTTCAGGCGGTCCTGCACCCTGGGACAGATTTCACTTCGCCGACGTCTGCAACAAGTTCGACGACTCTTCCAGCTACGGGGTTCAATTCTGCCATATGGCCTGACAGCCATGTTCCCCTCTCTCGCCATCATTCACACTCCTTTTCCGGAGCTCCGATCATGGCGGGCATTGCGGAGTCAGGTATCAACATCGCTGGGCCGTCGTCAATGCAGTATTCTGCTTGCGGTACCTATGGTTCTCCAACCCGAGCGGTGCATCCTGGAGCGTCAGGGTCGAGTCCGCCGTCAGCCATTCCCCATGCAGTGCGCCCCTCGCGCTCGTCGTCCTTCTCCAATCTTCACGGCACGCCGTTCGCGTATGTGCAGGCGGATTTCTCTGTGTCGCACAATATCTTCGAGACCATGCAGTCCCGGCCATCTACGTCGGGGCTGCGCAGTCCGCGAGCGTCTTCTCCTGAATACGACGACGACATGGATGGTAATCATGATTCAGACGATGAAGGTGACTATCCGCAATCCTATTACAACACGCCGCCTTCAGCGGGAAATGGAGACGTATCAGAAAATACAGGAACGGAGGGGGCTACGGCGGGGGCCCTTCAGACTCAGGCCCGACAACGAAGGATGAGCCGCACCTCGCCTTCCGCAGATGGCGGGTCGGGATCGGGGCATGGCAATGAGGTGCCTCAGGAGTATCGGGCGGAGGTTGAACGGATATTCTTCGCGTTTCTGAATTCGATATGCTCGAACCGTGAGTCATCGCGCCGAAGTTCGTTCTTTCAGATTTAGATCTCTTCGTTCACAGTCGATGCTACGGATGCGAAGGGTGAACCGATACACCAAACGCTCATGGCCAAAAAGATGCAGCGCTTAGACGAATCTCCTGATTTCCGTCCCTTTAAGTTCCGGATTCAAGCGTTTACTAATGCATTCCTAGAGGAGGTATGTTTCAAGTGCCTGTGGTCTCGAATGAAGCTTATGACGATGTACTGTCAGCTCTCCGGACAAGGTTACCCAGAAGAGAAGATACCTATGAAAAAGGTATGCGAACACCAACTACTGCGCGGTCTGTCGGACTAAGGTTTATACTGCAGATTCGTAACTTCTTGTGGAACCAGCCTTTTATCTCGCGCTTCAACGAGGAGGGCAAAAAGTCGAAGTCAAAAGGGAATCACATCTGGCATGTCGATGCCAAAAAAATGGATGCTGGATGGACGTTCCGTCCGTTTCGGCGGAAGCTAGCTGGCACTCCGCCGGGAGTTGCATATGTCGGTCTGCGGTGGACGTGGACTCCGCGCATCTGGGATCCACAAGCCTCTCGCTCCAATATGCCTGTTAACTACAGTTCGCCATCGCTTCCATCGTGGCTCGCGTGGAACGATGACGTGCTGTCTGGCATCCCAACGTCCGATTCACAGAGCGGCGACGTGACGGTCGAAGCGAGGGTCGGTTGTTCCTACATATATGCGTTCGATTTCTAATCGTAGACCCACAGTTCATCCAAGATGGCAAGGAGGAGCTGTTGACGCACACCGTGCACATCACCATTGCACCGATGGCATCGGTCGACTCCACCTTCACACCATCACGGCGCCCGTCCTTAGTCGGCGACATACATAATCCTCGGCGAGTACTCAGTGATTCGGTCGTGGCGCAGACTACACCTCCTCGGTATGTCATATTTTTTGTTTTACTATCATACCTATCTGATAATTGCAGACTTCTGCGCACACAGTCATCTTTAGCGCCCTCGGGACCCGTGGTAGCGCCAGACTCGCAGGTGATGCAAGTTCTCACCACTGCCGCCCAGCGGGTTGCGCAAGAAGCGCAGTCGCAGGTGGTCGCGTCGCCGAATGATGCTGGTCCCGAGCTGCAGGCCTTGGCCAAGCAGCAGCACGTGCTCACCGTCACTGCTCAAGCGTTTAACTCGAAGATGACTGGAGAAATTCCTGAGGGCTCTCAGGCGCAGTCGAATGCACTGACTGCGGCTGCACAACAAGTGGTATTGCAAGCTGCACGTCAGGTAGCTGCGGATCGGTCCGTTGCCGCTGTGTCGTCTGGCTTTGTGCCGTCGCCCTCTGCCGCGTCTCAAGTCACGGTCAAGGACGTGTCTGTCGCGACGCAGTCGGCGGTAGCTCAGGCAGTCGATATGGTTGGACCGCTCTCCAGCGAGGTCGACGTCTTGATGACGGCGAGTTCTCTGCTCCAGCAGCAGACCCGTGGTTCACATACCGCCTCTCCCCTCCTCGAGTCGCAGATGGTCACTACAGTGGACCCAACTCGACCTCATTCGACTGGAACATCGCCTCCAGTACAGTTCAGCATTCCGCCGAAGGTGCCCACGCCTACAAGTGCGGCATTCTTTCCTCCATGAGGTCCATGCCGTTCTATTCTGTTTGGGTCTTGGATGCTGCTATTTTATAACGTGGTACATATTGGGGACCCCTTAGAGTGTTTCGTTGTGAAATTATTACCATGTTCTTCGCCTTGACATGTTGTGATGTATAGACAACCATGATTGCTTTCGCCGCTGTGATTTTGTATGTAGCATTATGCGTTCGCAGGAAACGTCCTCATTACAATCACTATCCGTCTAGCGGAAGGTTTCATGTGAACGGTGTATCACATATCGTACAAGAGGTAACATCGACCGGGTTGTCGAACGTACAGGCCAAACAAGACTTTGTCGTTGGCACTAATCGTGGAGGTTCAACGGGCTTTGCCTCCGGAGCAGCCTGCGGCACACCGCCAAGCAACGTTCCACCAAAACCCCGGCCTTCGTTCTTCCTCTTGCGCTTGGCATGCTCGTCGTCGGAATCAGAGAGCAAGCTGACGTCTTCGCTCTCTTCACGGAGATCCAGCAGGTCGTTAGTCAAGATTCCAAGCGAGAGGACAGAGGCAGAACTGTCATCGAGCTCTCGGCCATGATGAAATAACCGTTGAGAGATGGTGGGGATCTTGAATTCCTCTTGGAACTGAGATATTATCATGCATTGAGTCATGCAAGATGCGGTCTGGGAGCTCCGGGCTCACCAAGATCTTGAGATCCTTCACTGTCATCGTCTTCGTGATGGTCACTCGGCGTCGCTTGCCCAAGTCCTTGCCTTGTCTGATTCGATTAGACTGCCGTACGCCACCGGTGTTTCGCGACCCGTAGGTTATCATGGTGGAACCGTGCAAAAGCCGGTGAGGGGGAGGAATTGACTCCTCTGAGAACGTTTCAACAGTCGGAATCGGGTCTTTTGGGCCAAGAATCCGAACGGTGATCTCCGTCATATCGAACGTCGACTTCCTGAAGGATATTCTCAGTAGACTGCCTGAGAGAAGGAAGTTCAAGCTATACATACTTCTTTCGACGGCAGCCGTCGCAGACGGATAGATCATGCACCAACTTCCCACCAGTGTTCTCGACAGCAATCAGAGGGCCACCAGAGTAACTGTATGCTAAGTCAGAAGTTAACATTGTGGTGAAAAGTTTAAACGCACAGGTCTTCCAACACGTCCCAGTCACTCCGCTTAATGAGAGCGACAGAAGAATCTAGATCGCTCCCTAAATTAGGATCAAATGAAAGTAGGCCATGCTCGCATATAAATTGCGAATTGTCCACGCTGTCTGGGCGCGGCACTTCTCCGGGTCGAAGTAGCCACTGCCTCCACGATCGAACAAACTGGGCAGGGACGATCGCACATGGGACGTTCTCAAGCAATTGAGTGTTGCCATTCAACGCGTTGTCATGCATGTGCTTTAGTTTGGCCTATCGCAAATTAGCCTTCGTGAGATCGTCCATTAGGATGATCTACACACCTTCTCTTCTTCCGCTTGTCGGCGGATCTCCCGTTTATCTTCTTTGGAGATATGGGCCATGGCCTGACACACGGGACATATTTCGGTATTGGTAGGAACGGCCTGCCAGCCAGGAAATAGATCATGTAGGATCGCGCAAGCCTGGTGGAATGTTAGGGGACAGGTTTGTTGATAGAAATATTGCTTGCCTCAGCCGAGATCCGCCGGCGGAACGCAATGTTGGCCGTAACACCGCCATGTTCGCATACGACATGCTGCTCGAATTCTTCTGCGTCCGGTGGAGGATCCGGCTGAGAAGCAACATGCATCTTGGGCCTTGTTAGTCGCCAGTCTGGCGTGGATGGAAACATCAGCTATGATGAGAGCACAAACTTTCCGTCCCTCACCTTTCAGCCATGGTTTTGAGATCCAGTATCCCTGTTCATCCTCGTCCACAGCTGACACCTCGTCAAATCGAGTGACCAATCGAGGATGTTCGACTTGATACAAGTGTTCTAGTGGAACACGGCGTCAGAGTAATGTAACGAGTCATATGTTGGCAGTACCGGCGAATGCGTCGTCGACGCAAATCTCGCATACTTCCGACGGAGGTAGTAAAGGATCCAACGACCAATTGTCCGACAGGATCCGTTCATAGGCCGCCTGAAGGTGGTCAATAATAACAGAGTAAACTCAGCCGTAAAACGCACTTTCTTGACCAGTTTCATGTCGCTCGCCTTGTCTGGATTGAGGCGGCCATGGGCACATAAGATGGCTGACATGAAGTCTTCATTTTCTATTTGGTGGTGTGTCAGGTTCTGAGATGCGACATGTATAGAAGTGGGCCATACCATCGTCAGACGACTTGGCTTTCTCAGCCGACGGCGTGGAGGTACCGGAACGAGAAGGTGACGGTTTACGCTTGCCAGGTTTCGCAAGACAGCCTGTCATCCAAGTCTTGAGTGCTTGGCGACTGGCCACGATGGATTCCTGTGCATACTGTACTGTTCGCAAAAAATTGAACGAATGGAAGAAATAGTACCGACCTCGTCGCGTGAAGAGAGGCTCCACGTGCGGTAGATATTCATAACCTTTTTCCTTGTCTCGCAGAAACGAGCCTTGGTCTCCCGTTCCCTGTATTCCCGTCAGCATGAGCCATATGATCTCTCAGCATAGACTCACTTCTTGGCATACTCTTCACAGGCCTCGTCATGTGAGGCGTTTAAAGCAGTTACAACTTCCAAGGCGCGGGCAGGAGGGGTTGGTACGGCAGTCGAAGGTTCTCGTGGGGAGTCAGATCGTGACCCCGGGGACACTCTTGAAGATCCGCCGTTGACAGATAATGACGGCGCATCCAGGGAGTGCGGCTTCGTGACACGCGAGTATATCAACATGTAAGCATCTCTTGAAGAGTTGTAGCTATGACCACGTAACATTCAGCAAGTTTCCTCGCAAAAGTAGAAGAACACTTACACAGGTCTCTCGGGTGTCTTTTTCTCCTCGTTAGGAGGTGTTGGAGATTTTCTTGGAGTATAATTAACACTGAGGGAGTGTGATGAGCGAGTGCTGTTGGTGAACTTACTCGATGATCTCGATTTCACTGTCACTGTCCTCAATTCGCCGTCGTTTCCGCTGGTTTCCGCGCGGCGGCTTCGGAACCTGAGTAGCAGGCTTCCTATTGCAAGGATGAGTCGTCAAACAGAGAGGTCATTGTCTCGAGATGACACGTACTTCTTGAGATCCCCCTCAGCGGGTGCTGCTGCCTTGCCTTTCCCATTCATCTTGGCACCCAACGAGTCGATCTTTGTAACAGTCTCATCATTGAATTGATACCATGCCTGGTTCCTGCATTGCATAGATATATCAAGACTTCTGGTCAGCCTGAGGTTCGGAATTGGGCCTACTGGACATCGAAGACCTGTGCTTCATAATGGCCGTGATATGCACTGGTGCCCTTATGCAGCAACACCCCGCGCAACTCATAGAGATTGTCGCCACACCGCATGCCCTTCTTCACATAGCTTTTGCGCGCATCGACGGAACCGAGGAATCGGGTCATGTCGAGTGACATCGGGAACGATATCGCATGCTTGCACTTCCTCCGCTCCATCGACGACACATCGTACACAAACCGAAGCAAGGAAAAATGTAACACGGGAGGAAGCTGCCGCAATTCTGTGTATCGTCTCGCATCTTGTAGGCTTTCGCAGCGCGGGCAAGAATACCTAGTAACCAGTACGGAATCGTCAGGGGGTACTATAGAAAGAGAATAGATGGAGACGTACTGGTTGTCGCCAGATAGGGTCTCTGGCTGAAGGACGGCAGCGATCCGCTCTTCGAGCGTAGAGTTATTCTGCGGAATCAATTAAGAAACACACTCCAGTAGGAAGACACAATTCACACCTCAAGATTGACTTCAACTTCCAAGAAATCAGAAGCCCTCTCAGAGCGATTATGGCATTTTTCGCAGATCGTACCATACACTTGCTTGCCTTGAAACTAAACTGCTCGTGAGAATGCTTCTAGCACATACCGAATATAGACGCATACTTGGTCAGCTACGAGCGACTTGAGAACAGGACTAGACTGCTTCTGGAATTCCGTATCGAGATGGGCCATGAACAACTTGGAAAATCTGGGCAGCTAAGTCGATACGTGAACATCCACTGGTAACTTCTCTGATCACGCACTCCTGGGCATCCTGTTGCTCTGTTGTCCTGAGCTTCAGACTCTCAACCAACTTCACGGGATTGAATGCGCTTTGTATGCTTTCTTGCATGGCGGCAAACGTTACTTGGAGCTGGAAGACGGGAGACTCCTGCGGTGGAAGAGAGTCTAAGTCATCACTGAAAGTGCTGTTGATTGGCTGGCGTACCTCGTATTTGTGGTCTGCATCCTGTAATGGCTGACACTTGTACACGCCGTTGCGGAATGGCAGGTCTTGAAACCATACCTGGGTCAACAAATGAGCAGACGTGCCATGGGTCATTCCAGTAGGTTCACCCACTTGGAGAGAGGCATTTGCGAAGCACGTAGCGCCCAGATTCTGGCAATAGGCAGACTGAGCACGCACTCGGCCTGATAGAGGGCTGTCACGCACCTTGAGGCCCACGGGAGAGCCCGGATCCCGCGAATTGACGACAGGATCCTCCCCAAGGTCTGCTGCCTTCATGAAGGCTTCACGGGCTTTGTCTGGACGTGTAGCGCTGTGAGCCACCGGGCGACATGCCTGACACTGACATACCTTTGTCTTCCCACTTCTCCTGGCCGAGGTAGTTGAGACAATATGGGTTGCCTTTGCAGCCCCTGCTGCTACACGACGGCCCCTCGTCGTCAGAGATCACGATGACATCGTCCTCCAGCTCGCCAGCCGCCTTGGACCCAGTGGCTTTCTCCTTGGCCGGCGCGGGCTGCGCAACGACGGAGTACTTGTTCGCGCACAGCGGGTATATACTGTTCTTCGAGAACCCACAGGTGGCCAGCCGGTGCTCCTGGGTGATCTCAGACGCGTCGGTGACTTCTGTACCCACCCATCCCCAGGCGGTGTATTGGGTGTTCCCAGAGAGCTTCGCACGCTTCAGTCTTTCGCCAGCGGAGAGCCCGGTGGGCGCTGGCGACGCGCGGCGAGCACGTTTCGGTGGCATGGAAAGATGAGAGCACTGTAGCAAGTAGCAATGGGGAGCAGAGGAGGAAAGACAGCGCGGCGGTTGGCGGGGAGGACAGTGGTCGGACTGGTGCCGCGGACCGTGACCGCACGCGTCAGGCGCGCGAGCCGATCATTTGCATCGACTCTGTCCAAAACCACGCCGCACACCAGGCCAACATGTCCCGTCCAGAGCTCCAGGCTCCCCCAGAAATCGTGAGCAGCCCGACTTGCGCACCGCAGAACACATCCTGACCCACGCACTCAATCCCGCAAGTACTATGGCGACACAGAAGCCAAAAAATACACAAACAAGTCGGTCTGCGCACTGCATCCAGCCGTTATTTGCTTCCTTATCTCGCTCCAGCTCCCGGATACAGCAAATACAGGCCGACATGACATACCGAGCACTAGAGCTCCTGAACCTCCCCCCAGACGAACCTGCGTTCCTCCTCGATATCGGATGTGGGTCCGGGCTATCGGGTGAAATCCTGGACGAGGAGGGACACCACTGGGTAGGCGTAGACATCGCGCCGAGCATGCTGGGTGAGCATACAGTCTCCTGCAGCCCGTCCCAACCACCTACCACGAACGCACCGCCGCAGAGGTCGCGCTCGAGCGGGAGGTCGAAGGCGACCTCTTCCTGCACGACATCGGCCAGGGCTTCGGGTTCCGGCCAGGCAGTTTCGACGGGGCGATCAGGCACGCACCCCCCGCCGTCCTGCCGTCCTGCCCCCGCTAACCCTGCGCCCCGCCCCTGCAGCATCTCGGTGATCCAGTGGCTGCTGAACGCCGAGACGTCCCACCCGACGTCCTCGCCCCCGCACCGCCTCACGCGCTTCTTCACGACGCTCCACGCGGCGCTGCGCAACCCCTCGCGCGCCGTCCTGCAGTTCTACCCGACCTCGGACGACCAGGTGCAGCTCATCACGTCGATCGCGCAGAAGGCCGGGTTCGGCGGCGGTGTCGTCGTCGACTTCCCGAACTCGAATAAGGCACGCAAGGTCTTTCTGTGTCTGTTCGTGGGCGGCGGCGGCGGCGCGCAGCAGGTGCCGCAGGGCCTGGAGGGCCCACAGCCGCAGGACGAGGGGCATGCGAAGTTCGAGGCGAGGCGGGAGCGGCTGAAGAGCAGATCGAAAGGTGCGAAGCGGAAGAGCATCAAAGACCGCGATTGGATCCTGAAGAAAAAGGAGGTGCGCACACCCTTCTCGTCCTCTGTGCCTGCGACGTACTCACAGCCGTCCATTGTCAAGCTGTACCGCCAGCGAGGGAAAGAGAGCGTTCCTCGCGACTCAAAATTCACAGCACGCAAACGCAAGCCAACATTCTGACGCAATGTGGGACTGTTTATGTAGCTATAGCTGTATCAGATGTAGAGGGTGCTACTGCATCTCTCCTTTACGGTCCGATGTTTTGAGCACTACTAATAACTGTAAAGGCTCATCGATGCGCAGGGAAAAGCGATGTCAGCTTGTCCACTGCCTGCGCCGCCGTCGTCCTGATAAAAAGACCCTGCAACGCGGCCATGCTCACCCCTCTCCCCTGCTCCCTCTCGCGCGCAACAGTCGCCTCCACCTCCGTGCCCATCCTGTGGACCTCGCCCTCCTCGATGCGCTCCCAGCCTTCACCCGCACCATCCGCACCATAGAACCGCTCGAACAGCCTGCGCGCCTGCTCTGGGCTCGCGTCGTCGAGGAGCACCGCAAGGTCGACGCGGCCGGGACGCACGAGCGCGGGGTCGAGCCGCTCGGGGTGGTTCGTGGTGAGGAAGATGATGCGCTCCTCGCCGGATGCGACGCCGTCGAGCGCATTCAAGAAGCCCGAGAACGTCACCGCTGACTGGTACCTGCTCACGGCATCAGCATCGCTGGCTGACTCTGAGCGACTGCGCGAACGTACCCGTCCTCGCTTGTCTGCACGCGCTTGTTGAAGGCTGCATCGACATCTTCGATGAGCACGAAGCTGCGCTCAGGTGTATTTGAAAGTAGGTGAATGAGCTTGTCGTCCGCGAGGCCGCGCTCAGAAAGGTTGAGGAGGCAGATGTCATACGAAAGCGAGCCGGCGAGCGCCTGAATGAACGAGGACTTGCCGGAGCCCGGGGGCCCATGTAGGAGGTATCCTCGGCGGTACGGTATGCCTGTTTACGACGGATATTTGAGTGGCACTACAACAGACAACTTTTCAAACGCACCTCGGTCGACATACCACTGGCGTCGTTGCAGGAATGCCCTGACGTCCTCCTCGATCCGCTCAGCGACACCCTCGCCTAGCACGACGCTCTTGAGTGGGCGCTTCCGCCGTGGCTGCCCAAAGGGTTTCCACTCGATGCCCCAAGGCGTATGGATGACGAGCTTACCCTCTTGGGCGACCATCGCCATATCCCGCGCGTCATAAAGCAGCTGTGAAAATATGCCACGGTCGCGCGAGAGGGTTGTGAGCGTGATAGTCTCCCAGGGTATGCCTGACATGAGCTGCTGCGAGCGTGTCTCGCGTTCCCGCTTGACCTGGAGCCGAGCGGGGGAAGATGAGCCGTCAACGCATTTCGAGTTGTCAGCATGCAGACGCACCTGTATCCAGGCGCGTTTGTACCGCAGCCAGTGTGTTCCCGGGCCGGCCACAAGATTGAAAAGGACAGAAGAGCTGCCGTTCTTGTGCTTCTCATGCAGAGTCTGCACGCTCAGCTCGTGACTCCGCAGCCAAGGCGCGGCGAGCAGAGACTGCTGCCCCTGGGGACGCGCGGTGCGGCGGGACATCCAGTGAAGGAACCAGTCGTAGGAGGGATCCTTGTTGTTGATCTCGAGAGTAACGAGCATGCGGCGACGGAGGGCGATGGAGGAGAAAACAAAGGCCTGGCGGAGGATGCCCATGCCGACGCCGACGCCCATGAGCCCAAAACCGGCCTGGAAGTATGGACTATGCTTCAGACGGGCCATTCAGCTGGAAGGCCGAAGAACGCAGTAGTTGTACGCACTTGTCGCCTATGAGGCTGGACAGCAATGAAGAGTTGCTCGCACGGGCTGCATCGAGAGCTGGCGGCTGCACGTCGGTGAGGAGCGGCGGCGGCGTTGCTGGAGGGCCCGAGCCCGACGGGGAGGACATGGACGACGGACTGAAGCACGGTGACGGACTGAAGCAAGACGGACTGAAGCTGGCGCCGCAAAACGCCGGGACATACGGGCACACGTGACACCAGTCCTGCTGCCAAACGCGACGCGTCCGGATCCGGATCGGGCAATATTCTGGCAATGAACGTGGTCGACTTCGCGAAGTCCCTTATCTCTGCCCATCGCCCGCTGCTGGAGGTCCCCCCTCCTTGATCTCAACCCCATCAAGAGGCCCCTCCAAATGCAGGGTATGTATTCCCGGTTGTCCATTCATTTTTGTGTCGTTCATTCATCGTTTCAGACTCTCATGGATCGTCTCGGAGGCAAACCGCCCCTGAATCGCTCATTGCGAGACCTCAGGGCATAAAGCATTCCGTATCCGTATACGCCAGTCCAACTTCTAAGAGTATCGAACAGTTCATGGGCATTTCCCTTGCTGAGTTCGAGAAATTTGTTGTACGTCTAGAGTCATACGGACTATGGGCCGAGTTCACAATCTATCCCGTAGTACGCCCTCCGCGGGCTTATCAAAAAACACCTAGATATCAACATCATGTGGGATCTCCAGGACCCAGACGCTGTCAAAAGCTACAGAAACGAGGCACGCACACGGTGCCCAATCACCATGAAATACGAGAATATGTGGCCGGTAGACGTATACTCCAAGAAGTACCTCTCTATGAATATCCACTCTCGGACTCGGTATTTGAAGAAAGCTGCAGAAAAACAGGTCCGTGCATTTAGCATTGACGAGAGGGTTCACGCGCACTCAAAACGGCATTCCGCTAGTTAAAGAAACCTGTCCCCGTAGTCTCTGACGTCTCCGAAGTTGTCCATCGCAGTGCAAGAAAACTCGACAAGGTGAAACGCGAGAATAAGCAGCACAACTCGAAGAAATACCACAAGGCCAAGACTTTCTATGTAGGAAAGCAGCCTTCTAATCCCAGCACCACGCACGCACTGGCGAAGAAGCTGCAAGTCCCAACATCTGTAGGCTAATTCTAGCCCTCCACAGCACAGTATAAGCTCACTGACCTCGATTGCACAGAAATCTCCCCCTCCGCCGCTGTCACGGCCCAAGCCATCTTCCCCGGGCAGCTCCTCCCGCTCCCCAGACACCTCACCCTCCTCTAGCACCGTGTCTTCAGACACCGCGTCTTCCTCCACTGGCAGCGGGACCATGCGCCGCCTCACCCCCGGGCCAGCCCCCGCTCCCATGCCCATTCCCACAGAGGGCGAGGCCGTGCGCGACTTCCTGCGCTCGCTGGCGGTGAGCCTGGAAGACTTCCTGCCCGTTTTTCTCGAGGCGGGGATCACGAGCCGCGAGCACCTGGGCGCACTCGCGAAGTTGCCACAGCGCGACGACTACCTATATAGCTTCGTGGAGAGGAAGCTGGTGGGCAGGTTCCAGCTGCAGCTCATCAAGAGCGGGCTGGACAGGATCGCTCGCGGCGCATCTTCCGTTGCCCCCGCGGTGCAAGGGGCCGAGCCTGCCGCCGCGATGCAAGGGGTCGAGCCTGCCCCCGCAGCGCATGAGCCCGCGCCCGCGCCTGCGCCTGCGAATGGTGCTTGAACAGTCATCGTATTCTCGATTTACTATGTTGTGCATGTGCTATTGGCATCGAGGTGGTATAGGATACAATGTAAAGTAGCTCGAGCCGCTCGTTCGGCGTGTTGTATGTTCGTCTTTTCAGTATCTTTGCTTTGCTGCTATCCATGTAACAATTACCACTTGAAATGTAAGGATTGGTGTCGTGCTGTGTATGGAAATTTTGCATGTCTTGTCGCTAGTGCTGCAAACATCCTAGTAAATTTCACGTGTTGCCTTCTGAAGCTTCCGCCAGAACGATGCATTGAGCGCATGAGCTAGGTAGTATCGTATCTACTAGCACATACTTATTGGCATGACATGTACATAGTCCGACTCGTATAGCTAGACGGAGACGGCGGATCTCGGGGTGCAGCAGATGCGCGATGGGATGTGAATGTATATTTGAAACAGTATGGATCACAAGAGATGTATTGAAAACAAGTCGTGGCAATAGGCGTGAGCGGTGCAATTACAGGTCGTCGTCTTCTTCGGGGAGGGGAACAGCCTCGGCCTGCATCGCCGTCAGTAGGACACGGTCTCCAGTCGGCGAATACGCACCTGCGCCAGCTCTTTCTGATATTGCTCCATGAGCGCGGCGTCGACCTGGACCTCAGCGGGTAGGAGGGCAGGTGCGGCAACGAATTCCAAGGAAGGGTTACTGTCCGGTATGCATATTAGTATGCATACACGGATCTGACGGACGCCACCTACCCGACGAGCTTCCTCGCAAGCCAGAGGAACGGCTTTTCGAAGTTGTAGTTGGACTTGGCCGAGATCTCAAAATATTGGATGTTCTTCTTCCGGTGGAAGGTGACCTGGCCAGTCTTCACTTTCCGCTCCTACATGTATCACAGGTGCACAGTCGCGCCGATCGTCACGCGCCTATCGCAAAAACACTGAACGCAGCAACGCACCTTAACATCTACTTTGTTCCCGCACAGCACGATCGGGATGTTCTCGCACACCCGCTCGAGGTCACGGTGCCAGTTCGGGACATTCTTGTACGTGATGCGCGACGTGACGTCGAACATGATGATTCCGCACTGGCCTTGGATGTAGTACCCGTCCCGGAGGCCGCCGAACTTCTCCTGCCCGGCGGTGTCCCACACGTTGAAGCAGATCGTGCCGAAGTTCGTCGAGAACGACAGCGGGTGCACCTCGACACCCAGCGTGGCTGCACGGTGGCGCACACGCCGTCAGACCGCGGCCCTCTGCGCACAGAGCGGACTCGGGACACACCAATGTACTTCTTCTCAAATTCACCGGTCAAGTGGCGCTGCGGGGCGAGAGGGGATCAATGGGCGATCGGGCAGGATGGAAGCCCACGCGAGCGTGCATACCTTGACAAAGGTGGTTTTTCCCGTTCCTCCGTCGCCCACTGTGTGCGATCGCGATGCATCGCGTAGGTGCAGTGGTAGAAACACGTTCGGTGGAGAGCGACGCGCGAAAAGCGCAGCGTTGTACCACATCGATCAGGAAGACAGTAATGGAGGCGGTCAGTCAGAAAAAAGATGCTCGCAACACAACAGAACGGGACGCGTACCGAGGACGAGCTTGAAGGTCGGGACAGTCTGCTGGTCTGCCATGAATGATCTACAGGAGAGAGGAGAATACAGAAGAGAGAGACGAGTGGAAGTCTGAGGTCAAGACGCGAAGGAGAAAGAACTAGCAAGGAAAGCATTAGATAAGTGGATTACCTAATCAACGGATCTTCGAGGATCTGTGCGCCTCGAAGGTCTCAGGCATTATTATTCTTGTCATACATTCCGAGCTCGACTTGAGCTCGGACCAACCTCTTCCAGGTGTGAATCAATATGCGCCTAGCTCTTACTCACAATTCCTACTGTTCTCTGCGGTTTTGTCCACAGCAACGCATTGACTGATGCTTCATATGGCCAGAACACGGTACTGGAAGACTCCCAGCTTCTCTCTTCACGCCGCAGTTAGACTTCTCTCCCTGGCCGCGCAACTTGTGTCTTTCCTCGTAACACCACATTGTATGCGGCCGCCTGGGTATGCATCACATCATTTCTACACCTCGGCCCATTCGCTTTTAGCCCAAGTCCCTGCAGGTACCAATGATCGGACTCCGTCGAGGCAAGATATTCAAGGTCCTTACCATGAAGCAGCAAGCACTACCGCTCTCTTTCCGCACATCCAAAAGCGAGGGGGATTTCCCGTCCTATTGCATTGCCAACCTCGCGCCTAATTAATAGGCAAGTACGCCGTCTACCAAATAGCCTGAGCTAGCTGGAACAGGGCTCGTATTGCACGGTACTCCCGGGGCATCCTCGAGCTCCACAGCAATGCGCCTCCTTGAAAACATCACGTTCCTTAGATCGCTGCCCGTACCCCCTTCGATTTCTTTGACGCTGGGGGTCTCTATCTATGTTCTTACATGGTTACTTCGGCGCTTTGTTGCGAAGTCGCAGCTGGACAGCATTCCTGGTCCTCCGGTTCAGTCTTTCTGGCTGGGTAATTTCGCCCGCTTGGAATTTCAGAGAGAGCTAGTCAAGAACTGCGGAAGCGTAGTCAACATAAAAGGCTTCTTGAGCGTGAGTGCAGTGCTTAAGGTCGGCTGCGGAGATAGCATTGAATATTTTCTGGCGATTGTCAGCATCCTTTGCTCTATATTCATGACCCTAGGGTTTTGAATAGTATCATCATGCGGACTGACATATTTGAAACGGCCTCATGGATGACTGAGTGCGGAACGTAACTCAACTCGCTTGTTGATGATCGTTGAACGTGTAATTAGGAGCGAACTACTTCTTTTTGGTCCTGGTTTGATTTCAACCTTCGGTACGTCCTCAAATCATCAGACTGTCCACCGATGAAGCTGTATCATGGTATCGGTTGTTTAGTAGGTCGCCAATATCGCCGACAGCGGAAACTCTTGAACCCTGTCTTTTCCACCAACCGCATGCGGCATTTATAACCGATTCGCGATGGAGTCGCCGGAAAGGTTTGTGAAATTGGTGCTTTCTTTGAATTTCTGATGTTCATCGATCTGACAACTCCGAGACGCAATTGCGAGTGAAATCAACGATCCGCGAGAGGTAGACGTGGTTAAGTGGATGGGGCGTTTGACTCTCGAGTTCACAGGACAGGTTGGGCGGGGTGTTTCGTTCGACCCCTTGATGGGGGCAGCGCGAAATTTGTATGGTGATGCTTTGAAGGAACTGCTGTTCGTACCTACATTCAGTCGACTGTCTTGCGTTTCTGATACTACTTCCTCCACGCAGGCCGACGCTCTACGGGATGGGCTTCATGCCGATCATCAGCCTTTACGTCTCTGCATTCGGCCCTCCGCAATTCCGACGATGGGTATTGGACATGATTCCGCACAAGGGACTGCAGAAGCTCAAAACTATCGTCGATACCATCTACAATACGTCACCGGAGATCTTCCATGCGAAAGTAGCCGCCATGCGGCAGGGCGACGAAGCCATAATGTGGCAGATTGGACGGGGACAGGACATTATGACGAGTTGAAGTACGCCACTTTTCTCCTGCGGTTGATGTAACATGTCATCTCATGCATATATATATTATAGTTCAGGCGAACATGGAGCTTTTAGAGGGAGACCGATTGACAGAAGAAGAGGTCATCGCTACGGTATCGTAAGTGAAGAATTTCGCCGTTCGTTGTGGTTCCGTGGCTTATGACAGAGCCTAGAACGATTACTTTTGCCGGAATGGATACTATCTCCAACACCCTGTCATTGATCTTATAGAAACTTGCGCAGCATACCGATGCCCAGGAGAGGCTGCGCAAAGAGCCTTCGGAGGCACAGGACGGGAGAACTCTCTTGTACGATGAGTTGATGCAACTTCCATATTTGGACGCTGTATGTCGGGAATCTCTACGGCTGTGAGTTCCATTTCTAGGCCGCTGCATAAAACGCCTGAATGGACCTCCTAGCTATCTCAGCTACCCTTATCACTCGCGAGTGAGTATGTTAACCTCTAGATCGGAGAACACACACACAGTCACTAGAATTAAGAAAGACTTTGTCCTACCGTTGTCCGAACCGATTCGTGGACTCGACGGGACACTTATGAATGAGATTCTACTGCCCAAGAACTCAGTCGTTGTTGTCGGTGTTCTCGGATCCAACTGTTACAATACTATATGGGATGAGGATGCATTCGAGTGGAAGCCCGAGCGCTGGCTTGTACCGCTTCCCGGCACAGTGAAGGACGCCCGCGTCCCCGGTGTGTATACAAATTTGTATGTGCCAATTCGCACACGAGCGTCCTCTGAATATCGTTGCACTATGCATAGAATGACGTTTATTGGCGGTGGACGCGCATGCGTGTGCGTGACTTTTCCCTCGATCACACTCTGAATTCACTAGTTGACGAGTTCATGGCTCATAATAGAGGATTCAGATTCGCGGAGTTAGCAATGAGTGCGTCTTCCCCTTCGTATCGATCGCATGCCAAGACGATGCACACCTAGTAGTTCGCTGGATCTGACCTGATTGGAATTCCTATATCCTATGCGGAGTCAAAATGCTGACGTTTTCTGATATTCAATGTTCAGAGGTCGCCCTATCCGCATTGGTCCCGTCGTTCACCTTCAATTAACGGAGAAGCCGATCTTTTGGAATATGGCTGGCGTAAACTATCCGACAATGGGACAGGGGAGCGCTAAGATCGAGTTGCCTCTTCGGGTAGGGCGTGTGAAGGGCCAGTGCCCCTCCGGTGCTTGATCATGATCTTGACACTCTGATGCGAATCGTTCAACCGATACGCAACATTCGTACGTTCTTCCTGATAATCAGCGCAGATATTTATGTATGGCGAGACTAATGCACTGTCAAGAGAATCGCCCATCTGAATTCAGGATGTCGAGTAGCTCTGGTTTCAAGATTATCAAGATATACAGAACAGAATTTCGGGATTTCCGAGCAGAGATTGTAATGGTTTCATATACATTCTCGAAAGATGAGACGATGGGAGCGGGAGTGACGAGTCTATTCAACAAGTAGGGCACCGTCCGCGCGGCCAATACTCCTCTAATGCTCCCCGGTAAGACTCTACGATGTAAGGACTTTCAAGACAGGCTGTATGCTTCCATCCGAGACATGCTGCACTTCCACCAACAGGAGACGGTCAAGAGTAATGTGTCCTTCGCCTACTTTCCATTGCAAGTCTTGAAGCTCGATTGGCGAGTTTCTCTGGGATTGAATGTCAGCAGACATTTATTGACGTGGGACAGTGATAGATCCTGTCTACCTCTATGAAGCGCTTCATTTCTTCACCAATCTTCTTTGCGAGCTTCGCTACTGTGATCGACCTGGCCTCTTTAGTGGAATCTCGAACAGTCATCTGACGGGTGTACGATGCATATGCAGGGCCTATCGATGGCTCTGGCCACTGAAACTACTGTGAGCCCAAGTTACTTCCTGCTAGTATCCAGGACACTCACCTCCAACCGAAAGGACTTTTTATGACTCGAGTCTGAAAAGGCAGGCTCTGTTCCATGCTCGAGTTCGTTGAGCCTCCCAGCAACGGCTTCGCTGAGGGCGACATATCCACTCCCATTCACAGAGAACCGAATGGGTGGCTGAACGGTCACCCGGATAGACGTTGCGGCCGGCGTCCACTGTCGCTGTGGAACTAAAACTGCAGCTGGGCTCAACGTGAGAACGTTTGGAAAGGAATGACTCGGTACTTCCTTACTCGGGTTTGTAGCTGCAGACATGCCAAACTGCTAACGATACGAGCACAAGAGGTGGAGGCTCTTATCGAGTATGGGAAGAGGCAAGTTGGTCTCCCGCGTTATCGCTGTTCTTAAGAGTCACTTTTGACCGATTATTTGTCTCTGTTACTTCGGCCAGATGTTTCATTTCCGTTCCATGGACTGCAGTGCGATGGTACCGCGGCGAGGACAAGATCCAACTCTAACCTTAATAGCAAGGATCCATATTCCCTGGGAAAAGCTTATCTGGTGCGTGGGTTGGCTACACTCTACCTTGGAAGTGCTGGATACATAAATAATGTGAAGTCTTGATAGTTGATCCATATTCAAAACGGCCTGGAAATCGACTTCTACTGACGCAATGCCGACCACGTGTGTTAGTGTTACCGCAAAGACTGACGGGCCTTGTACCCGTGCTCAATTTACACCTGGTCATGGCTTCTTATTGTCGCCGTTCTTCGATCCTATCGGCCCCGCACTTCCTCGGAGGCCAGCTATCTATGTCACCAGGAGGCAATGTCGGCCTGCGACAGCGCGGGTGTCACCGTTCGCATATCGAACAATCACAGCCAATTGACACGCTCCAAAAACGAAAATCATTCATCGTGAGAGATATGCACACCCAATGATACTATTAGCTAAGAGTTGAATGGCTGCAGAGCTACGTACGGTACTCTACGGTACTTTGTATACCGCTTCGTTGCACATCCTTGATGCAATCATGGAACGATTATCCTCTCACACCAAGGCTGATCCAGAGATCCAGAACGAGACAGGAATCATTACCATGTTGTACTGTTTTTTGAGAGTGTCATCTGGTAGGTAGCCCGAGACTACCTCTTTCGCAAGCTGGAACGACTATCTTCTTCATACTAAGGCTGGAATCGAACCTACCACTGATACAGATCCAGGTAGCCACAGCTGTTGGCTTGATTAAAGAGTCGGATTTCCTGAGAAAGAGAACGGTGTCGAGAATACAGCAGCAAATATTACGGACAAAGAAACAGGTTTCAGAGAATCCGAGCACATATGTAAGACTTCATCGCGTTTGATGACCTCGCTGCCGAGGCACAAGCCGCAAGACAGGCTGGATGCTTCCCCCTGACACTTGCCGCGCTTCGACCAGTAATAGACGATCCAGCGTTATGAATCCCGACCCCACTTTCCATCGTGTATCCTCTAGCACGAAATTCTGGTTTAGCTATAGATTGACGTCAACAACAGTATCATGCGGACAGTTGCAGTATTCTGTACCTCTATGAAGCGTTTCAGTTCTTCAGCAATCTTCTTGGCGAGCTTCGCCAGAGTGATTGAGTTGACTTCCTTGGTTGAATCTCGAACGGTTATCTGTCTGGCGTACGGCTGATAGCTGCTTCCCCACGCTGACATGGGCCACTTGAACGACCAGGAAGTCAATGGCATAGGTTCTGCGGATTGAAGGCACATACCTCCAGCCTCAGTGACTTTTTCAGGGCCCCATCCGAGAATACGAAGTCATTGGCGTGCTCAAGGCCTCCGAGATTACCCGCCAGAGCATCGCTGAGGACTATGTAACCACACCCATTGACACTGAACTTGATTGGGCGTAACATCTGATATTCACGAACATCTCTGCTTGGTGGTTCGTACAGTCGTTGTGGAATGAGAATGCTCTGCATGTCAGATTGTAGCGCTGTTGCAAGCGACGAGTCTGTGCTCTCTCTTGCGTAGTGAGCAGGCCTGTAGGGACTCGCTTCTCGACTTGGAGCTTGATTGCTCTGATATTCGAAGTAAGCTTGCGCAAGGTGCTGGTGCTGCCTCTGCATTTCATGGTCATTGTTCAATGGATATTGGATGCATGTCGTTCTACTGACCGTAATTGAAGCTGGAGACGGTAGTGATTAATCAGTTCGACATAATTGCGTGCATACAGGCTGTGGTGACCTACATGGGTGGGACATGTCGAGAAAGCTTGGACGGCACAGGAAGCGATGCTACTTGGAAATTCGGAGAGGATGTGTGTTTGTTGGTACTCTGTCCATACTTCCTAATTCTTATAATCCCTGGCAGTGTCTTTCACCGCATTAATGTCCGGATTTCAAGCTAGGGGGATTGACGCAGAGGTGGCACGAATACACACGAATCCCAAACGCGCAGTTGCAAGATATCAGCAGCCGCAGGGTGCGCCTTCGTACATCCGTATGAGAGGCACAGCCAGCGCGGGCAGCGGGTCATGGCGCGGCACATGTACGACATGCGAGTGGTTGGCTGATATCTGCAGCTTAAGTGGATCAGATATCTGCTAGGTCATGCATGGTGGAACAAGACACTTATTGAATGGTGTCAAGATATCTTGCAGCACTTGGCTACAAGAATGTATGAAGAGGTACCTGCAGACGCGTGCGTGATGCGTTGAACTTGAAGATATCCCATGATCGAGCCCATCGTTGTGGCCGTTATTTCCTGCACGCGGCGAACACGTGCCGTCAGACTCGACCACCGTGACTCAGCCGCTCGACACCGGCGCTAAGGACAAAGTTGGTCTCCATGAACTGTTCCGAATGTGAGAGCCTGCTAGAAATCCGGACGCCTCTCCTCGTGCCAGCATGGACCGCAGGTTATCGATATATTGGTTCCGCATACGTTTGCGCAGGTGTGCCACAACGTCGATAAGTACGAGCACCGTTTTGTCGACAGCCGGCTAGAGGGCAGCCCATTCACACTGGCTGCAGATGATCTCTCAGCTCTGAACACTGGAAGTCAGCGTTCGGAACTTACGCAGTTGACCACTTCCTCTATTCTTCGTAGATTTCAAAGATGCTTCAAGTTGGCGGTTGTCCCGAATGTATCGCGCGTGAAATACCTGTAATATGGTATGAAAGGTTACGCCGTCCGAGTCGTGTGTCATCCGGTCTCATCGAAGATGTGCGAACGTAGTAGCGTATAGAAGTTCATGATGGTCACCCGCTGAGTGACAACAGTACATCATTTGTCGTACATTCGCTGAACGCTTGTGGCTGATTCACCTCAAACTTTGCAGACGCGCTTTGCGATGGAAATATACGCCATGGTAGCAGGTGGCCATGTTTAGGCGAAGCCCATATCGTGAAATGCATGCGAACGAAAGAAAAAAAAACATTAGATGACATCTTACAACACGTCAACTGGGGTCGGCTTGAATGGTCAACAGCGTATGTCTACAACTTGCTTGCTTCTGACGGAAACGAACCGTATCTGAATGAATTTCCATGACCAGCGAATGTGTATTTCGGCCAGATATACATCAACAAGATATTTCATTGCAAGATATGTGTGAACATGGATTTACATTGTGAAATATCTGTGAACGAGGTGTTCACGTTCCAAGATATCTATGCTGCAACAGGACGTGCATGTTCTCCTCATGCATCTTTCACTTGTAGTGAGCATCCCTATTTAAGAGATACCCAGGCATCCCTCTATCCCAGTTCCCCGTCATTCCTCTCGTCATTCTCTCTGTACTAATCTCGTCTGCCAAGTGCACGGTTCTGTTGTGCATCAGGAAAACCTGAATTTTCCTTGTGAGCTTATTCTGGACTTTTTGTGAGCTTATTGTGAGCTTATCAGCTATAAGTTCAAAATAAGTAGTAAAGGTCCACAAGCCATATTCCCTGATGGACTTGTTGCACTTTTTTTGTGAGCTTATGACTCTAAATTTGGTTTTAAACCACATAAAAATTTTAAAAAAGTTCAAAAAGTTCACTAAGTACAACAAGGAAAAGTTAGGTTTTCCTGATGTGTCTCAATAACATGGAGCTCTCTATTGAGCAGTCTCTCAATTATTATGTGCGTATTGTGGCAAAGTTATTTATATATGAGGTGACTTACGGATGTTCAAGTTTCGGCCTCCCCCAGAGGTATTTCAGGCACATATGTGATATGCCATCATTGTCCTCACTGAGCCCGCCAAAGGTCATGCCTTTCGTGATATCTCAAGAGATCTATCGTCATGGCAGCTGGAACCGTCACGCGGTTCTCGTAGATCTCGCCAATGGCGTAAGACTAGTCTCTGTGCTGCGAGAAGATTTCTCGAATATCTCAGAGGAGGTCCTGAATGCCCGTGTTGACGGGTTATTCGACCTGGACACTAATAGGTCATCCCTTTGTATGAAGGTACAATGCTTTCCAGCATTCAAGTGTCCAAATGCGAGGTGTGAATCACCCGACAGATTCAAGGGTTTTCGACGGGTTGGTATAATAAACAAATTTGGGTCAGGACTCAAACGAAGGGTCTCGGCCAACCTGTCACAATGAAAGTCCTACTGCAGAGAATTGCAAAAGAGGTCAAACATTATCTCGCGGTAGATCTCTTCTTCGATGAACGCGCATAGGATGTCTGACGTGATATCTCGGACAACAACGCACAACCCTGCAATATTGCAGGCAATGAATACTTTCTCATGATTGAACATATCGTTCTTACAAAGGTGCTAAAAGTCTCGGACAAAAGTATCCAACCAGAGCTCTTCTTCATGCACCCCTAGGCTACGACCATAGGCTAAGTATACAACATATAGACTGCGCAATGTCACGGTGCATACGCACGATCCACTGGCACTGAACATTGTTGAATTTGTTGAGTCGTTGATACGCTAGCGAACCAGACAACCACTGGTGTAGTTGTGATGCTCAACCCGGAGGGCTAACACACTAACACACAGTAATCCTGTATCCTACCAGACGTGAAGGTGCGAGTGGGGGCCGCAAGGTCTCGACGCGGCGAACAGGGAGGGAGATGGGCGAACAAGCTCCGAAGTGCGCGAAGGCTGGGGACTACAGTCGCACTTCGAGGAAAGTCTGTAGATATAGAACAGTCAGTAGCACTGGGCGCGACGCAGCGCAGGTCGGCAGACTGATGTTAGTTCGGATAATGGATATACGAGACGAGAAACGGTGGCGATGATGCAAAGACGATTGGTACTTAACGATATTTCGAGACACGGCTCGCGAAGTTCGACGACGAAGACTAATACGTTGTTCAGAGCTATTGGTGACGTGTGACGTTCGGGCAGACTGTGATCTGAGCAGTGGGGTGTGAATTGCTGGAGTGCAAGTAGGATACATGTAGGTATTTAAGGCATAGCGAAAGCCGAAACAGCGACGAAGTCCGAATCACGCGCGTGCAGTAGCTAAGTATGCAACATGTGAAGATAGGGTGAACATATGGCGCGAATATGGGATCATAGCCAAGCCGCAGGTGAAACACGAGCGAACAAATCGTGCGGCCAATGATACTGAGCGAACAAGTCCGACACAGCTGAGGACGTCCTGATCGAGAGCGGGATAACCATTAAGAAGACAGCCGGAAGTGGCGATACACCGGCAGTGAGATCGCTATCTTCGGCGAAGTTGGGGAGCCGTGCCGAAGGGCGCATCAAAGGACGGATGGCGCATCAGACCATGCGTCTCTCACAGCCCGTGTGATGTCCGTCACGTAATACGTCCGAAGTGTTTCGGAATCAGGTGCTGTGGGCAGAGGGCATCGGAAGCGATCGGAGGCGCGGAGAATGTCGGAGCGCTCGAGGACTGAATGCGAAGTGCGAACGTGCGTTCGCCACGTCGGTGGGGCGCGAACACATGCCAAAGGGTCGGAGACTGCGTGTGAGTACTCGCGGGGCAGGTGACGCTACTTGAGCATGGGCGAAGGGTATGACTGAGTAGGTTGCGGATAGGCGGAGAGTCTCGGCGGGGTTATGGCGGAGGTAATGACGTCGGTGTAGGTTCGCCGCGAGCGCAAGTGCAAACGGAGGGTTCGCGGGAGGTAGGACAATGGTAGACAGAGGTTCGAAACGTGTGTCTGGTGCGATTCAGTCACTGAAAAGAGTGGGACACGTATCACCGGTTGATGCACTGATTGTATCATGCCCTTCATAGATATCCGGAAGCAAGTATCGAGCAGGAATAGCAAAATGCGGAGTGCTGGCTAGTCGTCGGGTTCTGGGTCAAGTACCCGGTAAATCTCTGTCAGTTAATAGGCTCAGAAGCGCTGAGACCATGCATTCTTTATTTGGTGTGTGCCTGGCGCTGCGCCATTTCCATCAGGAATTCTTCAACGGCAATACAGCAGATATTTCAGGTCCCAAGACCCTAAATCTCGACATGTAAGGTATTCACATTTCGCAATTGCATAAGGACTTACAGTTATTCCTCTGTAATACTGCTATAAGCGGGCGCCCTTGTAAGCGCACCAACTCATGGCAGCATCTCCCTTGTGGCCCTTCTCGCCATTTGCCTCCGTTCATGCTCCCGTTCACCCTCACCTCTTGACTTATCTGCGATCTTTCGCGACAAAATCCTCACGCAGCAGACTTCCACTCACCGATATCTTACCAGTCCAGATATTGCAGATGCCCCGGAATGCTTCTATTGTGTCACTCCGCAAGCTGAAATGACACCGTCGGCGAGCTCTAGGTCCGTCAGTTCAAACCCCCTGCGTGCCACACCCAAACATCTTCGCGACGGGTTGGACAAGATAGCTTCACTACACTCGTGCGTAGTCGTTCGGCTCAGCGAGCGGCATGTCCTCGTCTGCCTCGCCATCAGCGACACAAGCGCCCGGCGGACTCGTCTTTCCTGTTGTGACGAGAGACGGTGAGGTGTCTTGCGGCTTGCGGTATGGCATTTTCACGTGGCTTACAGCTTACACCGTTGAGATATCGGATGGACTAGATATTGTATGTCTGTCTTCGTCGACATTCCGGAGGGGACCACTGCCAACCCTCCATGATCTTAAGCCTTTCATAGGTAAGTTGCATCCGTATATCCGTTCTCCTTGTCCTTACGAGCTTTTCCCTAAGATATTGGGTGACCCATACCACCTTTTCAATGGCGCACATACACAAGGCGCAAAATATCCTCTCAGACTTTATTTCATATGCTCATCTCCACACCGTGCAGATATCCATGTCCGTCGTGTATAACGATATAAGGACGTACAGGCAGAGCCTCAGCCGTTAGGAGCTCTGTGTGCCTATCCTTGCAAGCAACAGCAGTGAATTTTCGGATATGGACCTTCCATGGGCGGAGGTGTGTAGCTGGGTTGCATTTCATTTATTCATACTAAAATGCAAGACTCTACTACAGCCATTCACTCTTCTGATGGGGGAAATCGAATTTTTTCTCAGTTCCATGGAATTAGATTCAATGGTATGTACGTTCTACAACTTCGCATTGACATATCATAGCTAGTCGCTGATGAAATTACAGCCTGAGACAAGTCTGGATGCTAAGCTGGAGTTGGAGAAGATCCAATACTTTGAAAAAAGAGCACATGGTCTCCTAGATGTCCGTTTTCATCTTTGTTTCGAATCAATCCTAATGATCTTCACCATTGGGGCATACTCTATACAGCTAGGGGATGACGATTTCCAACAGAGAGTGGTGGCCATCATTGTGTGGCTCGAATGGATCTGAAATATGCAACACCTTTTGGAGGTCATCCAATACAATGACACAAATCCGCACTTGTCCCGCTCACAGCTCCAAGTCTTTGATGCCTCCATTGTGCGTCTTGGAACTCTTAGATCTGATGTATGATCTCAATCACTTCAGAATAATCCTGGAACATACGAGTCTCAGCATAGTTTGGTCCGATCGACGCACATACAGCAGGTAAGTCTTCCAACTCGCCTGTTCAGTGTTGGTTATATCCTTAACACTATCCGATTCAAGAAATACGAAAAGAATCCCCGACACCGTCCCGTACGAGGACAGTTTGATCTGTCAGAAGAAACCGTAACTGTCTGGATGAACCTGGGAAACCCAATTTCCATCGGCGACATCACGAATAACCCCAACCCATCATGGCTCGACCTCAAGTATTGGGATGAACCCATGTATTTGTCTGAGATGAATGAGAAGGAGAATGAGAATGAGAATGAGAAGAAGAGGGAGAAAGGAGGGTTCTATATGGCAGTATGTGCTCCTTTGATATTCGAATGGACAAGTGTGACGTTCTTCTTCGCAGTGGCCCGGCTACACTCACGGTGTAGGGACACAGTTCCACCTGGGCAAGAACTTGACAAGAAAGGGGTTTCTCGTCAAGATCGCGAATCTTGTCAAGAACTTTTGTGACGTAAGTATCGCGTCTTCGTGCAGATGAGCGTCAATCCTCTGATACCATCCTACTACAGGCGAAAGCTCACGAAATCTGTGAGAATGCACGGTGGAAAATAGGAGCGGGGAACCTCAAGCTCAACGACATCTACCTATTTGGGGTACGCCGAGTATCCTGCGCCGGCTTTGAGCCGATATTGTTGGTTCGAAAGCAAGACTGATCAGGATTTCCGCTGGTATGATGTTTCCATTGATGTTCACATCTTGTTTATACTTCGTCGTGTGCAGCCAAGGTTGCCTTTTCAGATTCCGTCCGTTTCCTTTCTTCTCGACTGCCCCATTTCTTTTTGTCTAGGCGCGTGTGATCCTATCTACCAGCGAAGATTGTGTCGAGCCGGTACTCTTCACTCTATCTAGCTTGCTCCTTTTTGCCATTGTTATGTCTTGTGTTGTACGACCAATTTTGTATGTGTATCACTTTGACCGCTAGTCGGGTTTGCTGTACCATCCCACACTACGATGTGACAACAGTATTTACAATCTTATGACCCTTGTGAATGAGTCGAGTGCAATCACATTCGAATATGAGAGCCCACATTGGAGAGACGCGCCAGAACATGAGAATCTTGTCTATATGGTAAAATCCAATGGCTATATTTTACAGCCTTCCTGTACGAATACATAGATGCGACCAATTGCGAGTAGTGAGAAAGAAACAAGGCACGGAAGTGTCAACCAACCATTCACCCATCCAGCATACATCTGCGAATGACGCTGGCCTACGGGGAACGCGTCCAGGTCTTGTGAGATAATGGAATCAAAGGAGTGTGTGACATAACAGACTACTCGACGCGAATAAGGGTATACTATCCGTGGACGGACGGACCGGAAGCAAAGCCACGGGCCAGGCGCAAGACTTAGGTTTATGAGGAGATGGAATAGCGATAGGAACAGTGAAGGGAACGCGAGAGGCTCATGTCTCGAAGGAAGCCCCGAGAGCATTTCGTCACAGTTCGTTAACTCGATAGCGGTGCGGACAACTAACGCTCTAAGCGTGGAAGGTTCCCATGTTGGGGTTTTGCTGTTGATACATTTGGTACATGTACGCCTGGTAGACGTGTGGCGGCATAGACTGGGCCGGCGACATGCCGTTATAGGAAGGCTGGTTCATGCCCATGAGGTTGGCGGCTTGCGTGAGACTCGGCGACTGGGTGCCGAACGGGATGGAAGATGCGGAGGCAGACGTGGCAGAAGGTAAATTGCCGTTACGACGAGGGGCGTTGTTCCTGGGACTAGTCATATCCGGCGACCGAAGCGCGAATGGATTGAAAGGATCCGTCGAAGGCGAAAACGCGGAAGGAGGGTTCGAATTACGACCCCGACCGTTCCCGTTGCCATTACCGTTGCCCTGGCCGTTCTGACCGTATCCTGGATCAATCTGCAGACGGGGAGGTCCTGATGCAGCATTTTGACCACCCATCTGCAGCGCAGCCATCATGGAAGCCAAACCCTGGTCGCTGGAAGGATACCCGGCAGGAAGACCAGGCATACCGAAACCACCCTGTGCGTTGTACTTCGTCTTCGTCGGCTGGGGAATGTTGGTAGTATAGGTCGGCTGGAGGTTGGGGACTGGCAATCCAACCTCCTCGATCAAGCGACGGTAGGCCTGGGTCGCGATCACCTTCAACTCAATGAGCACGCGCTTCGTTGCCTCCACGTAATTAGGACGGTCTGCGGGTTCGATGAAGGGGCTAGTGAGAATTTTGTGCACCACGGCCACACCGTTGACTTGATCGCCCAGAACATCCGTGAGAACGTGATCGCCGGGGGATGCGAAGAGTGCTTCCACAATCTGCCTGGAGGCTTCCGGTTCGACCTTTTGGTTGACGATCCTCAACACAGTCAAGGACGCCAGCTTGTGCGTGCAAAGATGAGACAGGTGTGGAGTGAACCGCGGAGCCAACAGATTGTATCTCGAGGGGAAACTCGATGTATCCAAAAGCCACGTCAACAGCAGAGCGCCATTGGGATTTGTAGCGAGCGGAATAGAGTTGAGAATGATCGCGGTGGCAATGCGACGCTGCTGGCTGTGTGTGATGTTGTTACTTTCGAGACAGGTTCTCATACTGCGAGCGCCAAAGCGGCCTTGAGCAACTTCCCAGAGACGATCCACCATGGCATCGAATAAGAAGTCTGTCGCAGGAGCTCCGAAGCGGAGACAGCACCTGCCACAACATGAGCACAAGCATATAAAGAGAGCCATCGGAACGACATACTGGACAACGTAGTTGCCAAACTGATCCAACAAAAGCGGCGGAACGTATGGCCTCAAGTTCTGTGTGATGAGAGCGACCTCCTCCGGTGTCTGCACACACTCGATGATCTTTTGGGCTGCCCAGGTTCCGTTCTTGTGAATGCCGATCATCGCAATGTGGGGACTGATGCGTTCAAGCATTGCGAACCGCGGACCCGGGGAACATTTTTCGAAGAGCTTTTGAACAACCTGGGCAGAACATTAGTGAAAAGACTATTTCAGGTCCGTGGTTGAGAAACATACAGTGTTGCCAAGCCAGTCAGACGCAAGATCGACGATTTCGCCATCCAGGAAATCCGCAGCGACGTTGTCGATTTCCTCAGTCGAAATTGTGCTTGTATCGAGTCGCTTGCGCAATTCGCGCAACTTCGACGCATCCCAGCGTCTGTTGTGCGGCCTCTCGGAGACCAACGGGATGGTGGTATAATACATGGTGGGAGGGCGGAAGTCTGCGCACAGATTACGTCAGTAAAAATGATTGTGAGATGAAAATGATTGCCGAACCCGCAAGGGCTTGGATGTCAGCCTCAGCATCTGGACTGCCACCGCTGAGCTCCTTCATGATCATCTGCTGCTCAGTCACCGACGGAGTCCATCCAGCAGGTTTGGCAGTGCCGTCGTAGGCAGCGGTATGTGCGCCGGACCCGATCATGCTGAGTAGTAGATTCGACCTGTAGTTCTCGACGGCGCCGCTGAGGACCTGCTGGTCAACGGGGATTGTGGAAGCACCCTTCACATTGCGAAGCGCGTGAATAGTGGCACCAAGACTGAGCTCGCCAATGCCCTGAACGTTGAGGCCGGCGGCTTCATCTGTGCCGGCGTTGCCATCCTGTCCATTCTTGACGGGCACCTTCGCAAAGCCTATGCGGATCGCACCAACGTCGCTTCCCAGTACATCACGGCCGTTCAGAGCTTTTCTCGCACGAACTGCATCATCCAGACGCTCGAAGTTGACTATCGACAGACGTCAGAACTAATCACATTGCATCAAAGCGACACTCACTGAACCCGCAGTTTTTGTGCGTCAAGACTCTTGCAGATTCAATCGGTCCATATGGACTGAACACGCTCAGGATGGTGGCCGGAGTCGTCGTCGATGGGATTGAGCCAATCCAGAGTGCTCGCGTCGGAGTGGACTGCAGCTGGGCGTCCATGCCTGTCAGCCCAGCATTGTTACCGGTGTTTTTTCCAAGAGCGCCGCCAGGAGACGTGGCAGAGGGACTATTCATATTCGTGCCCTTGGCGGGAGCGACGGGTGCGCTGTCGGCTTTTCCGAACCCGATACGGACAGTCTGGCCATTCGGCATGCCGATATCACCACCGAGACGGTTGAGGACGTCCTCCTTGGCACGAATAGCATCCTGTTGATCCACGAAGTTTACAAAACCACATTCCTAAGAAAAGTATATGTAAGTCAATGTGCTCGATGCTGACGAATATGTTCAACCGACTTTCTCAGGCAACAACCTCAAACTCTCGATGGCACCGTACGGGGCAAACACGTGAATAAGCTGCTCGCTCGTGACAGAACTGTCCAAGTTGCCGATCCACAGCGAACGGGTGGGTATCTGCGTTTGCGTCGAAGAGTTCTCCGACTTGGGCGACACAGCGCGGTTCGAGTTGGAAGGTGCCGCAAGGTAGGAGGAGCTGCGGCTAGCAGCGAGCTCCCCGTTGGGAAAGTGGACCGTGGGCGACATTCCACCGCGAGCACCAACAACCTTATCGGTTCTCAAAATCCCTGCAGGGCCTAGAGCCCCACTGCCTAGGCCCGTCTGTAGCGAGAGCTCGTTGGCGTAGGAAACCTGTTGTGCTTCTGCAGCTGCCGCTCGCCGGTGAAGCGCCCTTGACGTGTCATCAAGGTTACCCACGGAGATCGCTCGAGGTCTGGCCCCGAGACCAGCGACAGACAGATGATCAGCGTGCTTGAAGCCTTTTGCGATATATCCAGCTGACAGGTAGTTGCCGGCATCGTCTTGGTATGTGTCCATGCTCTGTCTGTGGTACATCTCCTCATCGTACTCTTCCTCCTCTTCGGGATTGGGCGTGGACAGCAAAGAGCCGCTTCCGGAGGATCTGAGATGGTAGGGGTTTGACACTGTCGTAGCGCGCAAACGAGACGGGTTCGTGGCCAAGTTGCCAGCGATGGCTGCCTGGGCCTGGTTGCGAAGCTCCGTAATGGTCGCTGCCGGCGGATGGCGGAGCGTTTCATCCAAACCGAGGTAATCAAGAGTGTGAACGTCAAACTCGTCGGCGCCCGAGTCCATGGACGTGACTGAGCGTAGATCATCCAGAATGGGCAGGCCGTTGCTAGTCCTGGACGACAACCAGGAAGAGGAAAAGATGGAAGGTCCAAAAGCATTGGACAGTCCTCCCGTGGGCAAGGTCAAAGACCCAGACCTCAGACGGCTGTTACGCTCTGTGAGTGCTGAAGAAGCAACCGACGACGCGACGGAGGCCGAGTGACGTAAACTGGGCCGTGCAGGCGCCGCAGCGTTAGACGGAGTCGCAAGGGGCTGACGCGGCAGCTGGTCGGAGAAGGACTCGGTGGAAGGGGCGGTGCTGCCTAAGTTGCTGGATGCAGCTGCGAACCGCTGGGCAGCAAGTTGTACGTTGGTGGGTAAGGTTCCGGCCCTCGCCCTCCTAAAACCTGCAGGGTAGTTGGTGGGGGGAATGGATGAGGTATCGCCTGGTGTAGTCGTAGAGGGTGATAGGTCATTAGGAGGGGAACCACCTGAAGCTAAAGCGCGCAGCGCGGGAGGCCTGTACCGGGCACCGATCCTCTCCTCCGCCTCGAGCTCCCTGGCTCTGCAACCGCGTGTCAGACATCGTTGACATAAATAAAACGAAAAGAGGCGGACCTTTTCGCAAAAGCAGCAGACGGCGCTGGTGGCGGTGTCTTCCCGGAATTGACACGGGAAAAGGAGCTGTTGTCGGACGCAGACAAGGACATCTTGCGGGGGGCAATTAGGTATTACTGAAGTTTGGGGAGTAGGCCAGAGCTGATTGCGAGCGTAAGCAAAAAGCAAGGAAGAGCGCGAAACCACCAGAGCTCGAGCGTCCGAGAGCGACTTGGGTAACTATGAGCAGGCTATGCGGGGGCAGTAGGTCGTAATACGGAGAGTTTTCTGCAAAGAACCAAATTTTGATGGGCGAAGATAGACAAGGATAGCCCAGAACTACTACAGTAGGGTAGACTCCGGTAAATAGAGGACTAAGTAGGATGAAGGGCGGTTGGGAGCAGGCAGCTCGGACGGTGGAGAGCAGCTGCAATTCGCCCTTCGAACTCCGCCCTGTTCCTTGACGCCCACGCCTTGTTCCAGCGCATTATCCTGTCACGTTGCCCATCCCGCTTCGAATTCCATGGCCTGCCTCGACCGACCCACCTCCTCAACAGCATACTAAACAGGTTCATATTGTTCATGGTGCATACACAACTATCATATTCGCAACTACACCGGGTGGAGACTGCACTGCCCCCACACTCGCATCGTTCATCGTAAAATACTATACTTGGTAGGACCGCAGGTTCGCCGCACGTTCAGCCGTGCCCATCAGATACCTGCGATAACGGTGATGGTCGGTTGACTGCTCAAGAAGCGAACTCGGCTCGTAACAACGCAGGCGGAAGAGGAACGAAGACGGAATGGAGAGTATTGGATACACGGTCTAACGGAATCTGCAACGACGCAATGGAACAGGAATGCAATAAGTAACATCAAAAGCAATCATAATAAGAACGAGGGGGCGGACATGGATGGAGTTCGTTCAAGAAAGTGAGCTCCGCGATCCCCTCTTGCTCGAGCGTGTACGGGACCGGGTGGCGATGGCGTTCGCTACGCGCTTGGATCGTCGTAATGGTCGGTCACGACATGCAGTGTCTTTTGTGGCGCTCGCCGCGGGCCCAACACTATCCAAAGACTCTTCGGCATCCTCCACAGCAGCAGCAGCCTCTTCCCAATCAGGCACGGCGCACAATGAGTCAAACATTTCCTCTTCGCTCGGACTGAGCGGCGCTTCTGCGACGTCCTCTGGTAGATGGGAAGGAAAGACTGCAGACTCCCGGGCATACGCAGGATGAACCGAAAATATATGGTCTTCCACGTCCAAATGGGACAGCATCCCCCTTTCCCAAAGAGCCCCGGTCTCCCGAGGAGGAAGATCGAGTTGCTGCGCTGACGGCGAGCGGCGGCTGGAGTGAAGCGTGGATCGAAATTGCGCGCCAAACTGGTCAGCCGTCTGGGCTGGGGCGTCTGCTTGACGACACGGATGCAGACGAGTGGGGAAGCGTTCATACAAGTCATCAGACAGGAATAGGACAAGCTCGGCATGGCCCTTGACAATGTCCCTCGCCTCGGCAAGTGGTAGCCAGGTACCCTGGACATCAGGGGAGCCGGAGACAACCACAGCGTGAGGAGACCGGGGATATGGAAGTCCAAGAACTTTCATAATGACGGAGACGTTGACGAAATCGGAATCGACCCGCCGCACGAACCTCGTGAATCCGACGAAGGTGCAATACACCCAAATGCCTGCAAGAAATCAGTACTAATTGACAGAACAGACGGCAATCAGACACACCTTCACACTCCCTAGCGGTGATGTCAGGCGTGCAAGGCTCGCAAGGACGAACAATGGCTGTGTCATCCTCGTGTGACAATTCCACTTGCGACCCCTCTGCGACACTACTCGCGCCACATGATGATACATGACTCAAAGGGTCACTCTTGGGAACCTCGGGCAAAGTAGGAGGAAGAAGCGACAACGATGTGAGGGAAGTGATCAAAGATGGTGAGAAAACTTCCGGCAGTGAAGGCACACGCTGAGTCTCGGCAGTCGCCGTGAGACTCAGCACCGACGGAATGGGGCCACAACCGTGGGTGGAAGTAGTCGCCACTAAGTGGGGAGAACTAGTGACAGCGACCGAGGTGGCGTCGCTTCTAGAATACGGCTGCCATGAGCCTTCGTCGAAGTCGTGCGGCTGAACGCTGTCAGGTCCAAGGAGTTCGACGTCTCTCCACTGCAGCTGACTTGGGCGACGATCGTCCACATAGCTGTGTTGCGCGGGGGAGAGCGACGGTGAAATAGGTGTGACAGGTGACACGGGAGACGCGCATTCCACTGGTGGCGTACGCAGCCCGTCTGCGAAGAACGGCACTCCGAAATCCTCGTCCTCTTGTTTAATGAGAACTGAGTCGGCGGAATCAGGGCCAGTACCAAAGTGGTCGATACTGGTACTCCCGAAACTGTCCCAATCCCACATGTCGAGGTCCTCGACTTTCGGCCTGAAGGGATCCATGTGGAGCCCCGCCGCAGCCTGAGCGACCACATCGACCACCTTCATGTCCGCAGCACTACTCTCAAGATTGTCCCATGCGTCCAAGAAACCACGTACATCACTCGGTTCTTGCTTGACAGTGACTTCGTCCTCGAACTGAGCGGACGGTGAACGAGGCCCTGGACTCGCCTCCGTTTCGGCATCGAAGTCGGCCAGGAGATCGCCGTCCCATGGCATATCGTCGTCGTCGTCGTCATCCCTTGCGACAGAACGTCTGGAGGCACGGCGCGCACTGGCCATGCTGATGTGAAAATCTTCGTCCTCGTCCTCGGAGTCAGGAGGCGGTGAGGCAGATGTGATGCTCAAAGGAACTGATGGGGAGCGGCGATCTGCGTACGACTGATGCGAGGGGAAAGTAGGGTAAGGACCATCAAGTGAAGGGGTATAGCATGGAATGGATATCGAACGACGAGGATAGGCACCGAGCAGTGTTGTACCAGGGGGGAGTACCTCCTCATCCAGAGATGGGGCTGGCGATGGGGATGGGAAAGGTGACGCGACAACCGACATCGAATCGCTTTCCGAGTCTGAGTCTGAGTCCGAATCTCTTGAGAGGTCGATCACCTCACGCCCTTGTGAGGCATCGGATGGGGGTACGGATGGTGCCGAACCCGTGGCGCTAGAAGGAGACACGAGACGAGGGCGGAGCTTCAAGGTAAGCTTCACCTTGGGGGTCTCTTCTCTTCGTCGCTCATAGAATCCGAGTCTGAGCCCTTGTCGGCGCATGCGCGAAGCAGCCGCTTGCGCTTCTGGCCGCATTGTTCTGCCCTTCGAAGACGATCTCTTTCCCGTTTCCTGTCGCGTCCGTGGGTGGGAGCGCTCCCCACCTTGCCGTTTTCAGTGTACTCGGAGAGCTGAATACCAACCCTAGCGAAGGGACAAGGAGCACCGGCAGCCTTGCTGAGATACCACACCATGGTACCCCGTCTGAAGTTCGTGATCCTGGTGTCTCCGGGACTGAGCATACAATGGGCGCCGCCTACTCGCGAATGCAATGCTGGGACAAGTTCGTCGTCGGAAGCCGTACCCGAAAGGACGTGTCGGAGAAGTAATGGATGGTCTTGTTGAACCTCGCAACGTTGCAAATGGTTGCGAATATATGTCGTAATGGCTTGACCGGCTGCGGACACGCTAACAGGGGTGGAACACGTCGTAACCTGAGTCAGGCACGCCACGGGGACAAGGCATGGTTGAACGTACTTCTGACACATCAGCCCGAATTTCATGGTCATCTCCGCTAGGTCCTTGATAGTCATGGCGCGATTGTCCTGCAAGAGATTTGGGTGCATGAGTATAACAGACGCCACAAGGCGAAACTTAAGGCAAACGTACGACGGACATGAAGGACCGCCCTATAGCAATGAACACCTTACTGCTTGAATCGTCGGAATGCAACATTATATGCGCAGGGGGAAAGATGGGTAGGTCGGACTCCAGAGGGTTAGCGGCGGGCTTGACCTTCGGGGCCGGGACGGGCTTGATGCGTCGTGGAGGAGCCGGCATATCGGGAGACTGGCGAAGGCGGGCGGACGGCCTAATGACCGAATTGGACCGTATGCGCGTGCCATACTGGTGGGTTGCTGGGGGCTGAGGTTGAAGAACTGGAGGAACGGCGGGAGAAACCATGTGGGGATACCATTAAAAGGCGATAAGACTGATCTAGAGCGTCGTCCAGCGAAAGAGAGGAGTTATAGCAGTAGTGGCGTATGGGGTAGTGTCAGGAAGGGGAGGGAGGACAAAGAGAGAGAGGAGGCGAGGGAGAAGTTGGGAGTCGGGGAGAAAGAAGGCTAGAAAGGAAAGGAAGAGCACGCGCTTTGTGAGGGTGGATAGACGCGGCCAAGACGCGGCAGGGCCCTAGGCGGTTACCGTGCCAGGAGTGCCTATGTAATATGACTAGCCTGATGGCCGCAGGCTCCGATCCAGATGTCTGTGACATACGTCACTGTCACACCACCTAAAACATCCGCCCATCACCTCGGCAACCCCGCCATCAACCGACGCCCGCCCTCCCCACCAGCTGCAGACCGCCACGAGTACTGCTACGGACCAGCCAGCGAGTAGTCGAGGCCAGGTGGGGAGAGCCTTCCTGACCTTGTACTGCGCCCCCGCAGCGGACGTGTTACAGTGTATCCACGATGGGGTGGCAAGAGTGGCGCCCAATTTAAGTTTGGGGATGGCACGGAAGAACTTCCCGGTGAGAGGAAAACCATCATGACGCGGAATGAGCTTGCATCACGTGGACACTGGCTGGCTCGATGTGGCCACGCCATTGACCATCCCATACTGAGAAGTTGTAACTGCGCATGACTGCAGAGCCAATTCAGCAATCCCATTGTTCCACTATCAGCAAGAATGCAGACGTACCCGCTGAACAATAGCTTCCCGCATCCGTTATGCACAGTGGATACGGAAACAAAAGTTGCACTAGAAGGTGATCGACGATCCTAGGCGGTCGAAGTCCAGTTTCGGTCTCCCCCTCACCACCATAGGAACGGCGGTGCCGTGGCGCCAGATAACGCACTTAAACCGCATTGGATACGAGATTGTTGCCCTTCAGAGAGCTGTCTCCATCCACAGCTTCCCGCTGCGTACAATTCTGGCCCGATCGTATGCAGTCGTGGGCTGTCACGAACCCTGAAATGACAGCGCAACACCATGTGAGTCTCCGACAACGACGAAGAGGTAACCACATACCCCTCTCAACCTATGCCTGAAACCGCCATGCGTGAACTCTGAGCCGCAGGACGAGTCTAGGGTGTAAACACCAATATGGAGGAGGTTGCTTCTCAAGATTGAACAGGATGGCTTCGTCTGCATGCCGCAACGGCGCCGTTCCTGACGAAGACGATCCTCGCACGTAGCACGGTGATGTACCTTGATGGTGTGGAGCACATTCTTTCTTTAAGAAATGTGAGTGTTCAAACCACTGCGAGGAGGATCTGGTCAGGCGTTTCCTTTATGACCACCAATCACCGAGCATGAACGTCTCACCTGGATACAAGTGGACCCACGCTGTGTCCACAAGATTAGCACTCGAGACGGTGGGATAGACGTCAATGTGCCAATAGGCAGGGATAAGAACGCTCATACGGCACAGGGAAGGCTGCCCTGGCCGAGCAAACATCGGAGCGATTGCGCATCGCTCACCAGCGAAGGGGACTGGCTCGAGCTTACCCGCGCAAAACTACAACCCAGATTAAGGCTGGATGAAAGTCGCGTGCCGTATAGAAGACAGGGTCTCAGGAGTCAGGATAGATTCGGACGTGCTGACCTCGTCAGTCAGTAAGTAGATTCAGAGGATCAGGGATGCAGTGGCTGAATTGTGGCTGATCGTTGAATTGACGCATGTAACCCCTTAGTAGGCGGACTTATTAATCCCAAATGATCTGCCAACCGTTGCTCTGGGCGTTGCCTTCATGCAGTCGACGTCGCTCTAACACGATATTGACCAAAATACCAGAGACAAGGGCATACTATTCCTGACTCTAGTCATAGCACAATACGAGGAATAATAATCTTACAGTCATACACACAACCACACCAGCGACGTACAAGAAGTAAGAGTACGATAAAGTAGGGACGATCAGATCGAGCATAAACCAGGGAAGATACAATCAGGCCACCACCTAGATCTCGGTCAAAATCATAACATAGAGATATCATCGACACACATACCTTCTTGGTGCGGGGCTTCGGCGGGGCTCTGGGCTTCGGTGCAGCTCTGGGCTTGGGCTTGGTAGCAGCAGCCTTAGCGACAGTCTGAGAACGTCGTCAGCTGGACTCGAAATTTCATAACATAAATCAGACATACCTTCTTCTGCACAGCTCTTGCGCTGCTTGTCTTCTTGGCCGGAACTGCCTTCGCGGCAGTCTTCTTCGCGGGAGCAGTCTTCTTCGTCGCAGTGGCCTTCACAGCAGGCTTCTTGACGACCTTCTTCGCTGCAGGGGCAGGGTCGGCAGGCTTGTTAGCCTTCTTCGTACCAAGAGGCTTCGGCTTGGTGTTCTAACAAAACGTCAACAAAAGCCTATACAAGCCATCACGTACACGCACCTCCTTGGTAGGCTCGGACTTAGGCTCGGGCTTCGTCTTTGGAGCCAGCTTAACTTTGCCTGAAGGACCCTTTGGCAGAGCAAAGACTCCATGCTCAGCGCCATGAGCGATGGCGCGGTTAAGTTGAGATGCGTTCATGCCGTTGGGCTCGAGGTTGTAATTCTCGCTGACAAACTAGGCACCGCCGAGTCAGCATATTAGTAGGCATACTCATTGGTGACAATCATACCTTCTTGATCGTAGCACGAGACACGCCAGAGCGGGCTTCAGACGAGTGTGCGGTGATACATTCCTAACATTTTGATCAGTCATGGCCACCCTGTAGTAAGACAAAATAACCACCTTGATCATGTCCTTCCACGATGGATGGGCAGCTGTAGACTTGGCAGTGCTAGCAGCTTTGGCTGCCTTGGGTTCCTTGGGCTTGGTGGCCTTAGTCTTCTTAACGGTTGCCTTTGGGGCAGCCTTAGAGACAGGCTTCGAAGCAGTCTTGGAAACAGGTTTCGAGGTGGCCCTCGAAGCCGGCTTTGGAGTGCCTTCACGCGAAGCGACGTCAGAAACGGGAGAAGATGCAGTAGACATAGTGTTGAGAGATTGAGTGGGAAGAACGGGCAGAGTTACGGGGGGCGATAATGGGAGCGCGGAGTTAAGAGAAGAGGGGCTCAAACGGTTGGCTTTATAGGAGCCCGACGCGTTGTGGGGTCACGTGCGTAGCGAGACGCGTTGTTGAACGCAAACCTTATTTTGCGCGCATCCCGCGTGACCAGTGTGACTATGGTGACTGTGGCCAACTTGGTCTGTGCGCATCGTCTTGGCGGTCAAGCTTAAACCTCTGCGAGACAATTGAATGTTTCAGATTGAGCCATCATCCCTGTAAATATGGAAACGCACCGCAGAACCGACTTTCATGGTTTCTGAGCACTGCAAGATTGAATCACTCGTCATTCCATACTAGGGTGCCAAGATCTCGAAGTACAAACACAGCTTCTTCAGCCCGCATCTCGAGAACGGTCAACTTTTCCCTCTTCTTCTCCCATTGCGCAAGCACTTCACGCTCGTTCCGCGTCAACAGTCGCTCCTCGTCCTGGCTAACATCGCTCCGTTGCCGTTTCTCTAATACAGCTTTTACACCGGGTTCTTCCTCTTCTGCTTGTCTGCGCAGCGCGATATTATACAACGTCTTGTACATCCTGCCCAAGATGACGGAATACGCCTTCTGTAGATCAACATACCTGTAACATGATGGTGTCAGTGACTGGGGCTGGTCAACACGTGTGGTCTATCATACCACAAGTAGAAAGTCCGGGTAGGATTACGATCTGCACTCTTCGGAACCTCCTGCAGACTGACCAAGGAGTCTGCGGAGAGCGCCGATAGTAATGGACGAACGTCCTTGTTCGTCATCATACCAATTTTCGAGATCTACCAGACGATGTGAGGAAGGTTCCGAAACGCAATGAGGACGGACCAACCTGTTTCTCGTCCATTTTGCCAGTATCTAACAGTAACCTCACGATCCGCACCCCATCATCCCCATGACGCTCCCTGGCAATGGCTTCTAAAATACGTCGTCCAAGCCGGCGGCCTATAATCTCGAATTCTACCTGCACTTTCGGACCATTAACTGATACAAAGGATGCTGCTCGGCCTGCCGGTGTTGGATTATCGGCTGACGCAAGGATAGCAAGATAATCCTTGAGCAAGGTCATTGTCGAAGGTTTTTTTGACGATTGTAACACCAGACCGGTCGACAGGTCATCGTCTTCTGAAAGCTGCATGGCAATATTGGCCAAAGATGTCGGATCTGGGGGATTATGAGAATTGTGACAGTCTACCACTATGAATGACCTGCACCTGACCGAACATCCGTCAGGCTCGTCTGCTTTGCCTCGGTTGCCTTCAGAGTAGCCCGGATAACGAGACCGACGGAGTCGTTGTAACGCTCCATCGCAGCATTCTCTATTAGCTGGGTAGAGCGGACGTTGGTGCAGGCGCGAGATGAATTATTCTGCAACAAACCTTGTTACGAATGTGGATGTTGAATCGTTCGTAATTGACACGGAAGTACACCTCGTCCTAGCTCACAAATGAATCACTTCGATGTCAAGAGACATGCTGGGGAGCACTTACATCAACGACATCCTCTTCTACAGCTTTGCGCTTGAGATCCAAGATATAAGCATCGAAATTTCTACAGGGAAGATCGCCATACCTTGCCGGACCGACCGGATTGATCCTTAGCTTTGCGTTTCTGCACCCTGCATGCGTCAATACGAGAAGATGACTAGCGGTTCTCTCGCAACTCACCATGCCTATCCTTTCTGCTTCCTCCTCTTCCCTCTTTAGTCGCGCATCAGCTGTCTCCTTGGCTTGGCGGAGTTCTTTTGCAGTGGGAAAGCCGGAAATTTTTATCCTCTCCTCTGCTTCATATCTCATACGCTTGTCGCGCGGAGAGACATGCGACAAAACAGTCGAAGGTCTTAGATAGGAGGCCTCGACCAGTTTATAGAGTGCCTGGGAATAGACGGAGGGTGCTGAACGACCGAGATGTGAGTTCTGTCGGGCTGAACCACTAACAATTACTGCACCTTTGACGGGATCATACGTGGAAAGCTGAGATATGATGTCTGGTGGGCGAAGCTTGCCGTGGTCTAGTATCAGTTGAACAACTTCCGCGCCCTGTAGGGAAGATGTGAATTACCCTGCGGCAGACTCGTCTGCGAAGTTCCGCACCGCCTTCCCATACAACTGTTCAGCCTGCCAAACATACCGTCCAAACCGCAACCGCATCAGACATTCTTCCGTGTTAATCTCGAGGACTTCCCCATCGTCGTCGGATTGCGCGTGCCAGAGAATGTTGTGTTGCACCAGAACCAAGATGGCACCGCGCACAATCCGCGGTTTGAGGCCGGAAAAGCGGATGAGTTGTAACAATGGCAAACGTCCCCGAGTAAGCAGCACTGAGGCAACAGTCTAAAATACCAGATTAGACATGCAGGACAGAACGCGAACTCAGTGAACGTACAGCAGCTAACGGCCCAAAATCCGACCGGACGATTTGTTCAGAGAGTCGCGCCGTGTCCGCATCGGCCATTGTAAGGCCTGACGATTAATGTCGATAGGAAACAATGGCAGGCGTAACGACCTGGCAGAAGACAGAAGTCGAGTTTTAAAGACGCATACTACTACTGAGTACTGAGCTTCATCGAATAGTTCACAAGTCGGCGTTTGCCGGAAGTTGGGGGCGAATCACTGGCGAATCTCGGTGAGGGAGTAAAATTTTGAAACCGTGTATGCTTGAAGTGCAGGTCTAGCACTCATACGGCATGGCCATCTCAAGTGCAATTGGCAGGGTACGATTGACGTGAAACATATTTACAACATGCTGAAATGCGAAATGTCCGAACATAGACAATAATGATACAACACTTAATCCTTAGACGTCTCCCCCAGTTCGCCCATCTTGACGACATTATACCTGAAAAACGTTAGTCGATGCACAAGCGAGACCCTTCGCCATATCGCTCATCGTCAGCGAGGAGAGCACTTAACCTTACGACGCGTGTGGCAACTTGAATGGCACACGCGCCCTGGAAGACACTGGAACCTGGAAAGGAGCGATCTGAATGACAGCGCCCGACCAAGAATAAGATCCACCAAGCGTAGGACGCAGAAAGTTCGATGCGCCACAGCCATCGAGGGCAGCTCGCAGAGCGACACGACCGAAGACGTGCCCTGCCGCTCGGTGGATCCGAAGCCAATGTCATGGCCGACAGGACGCCACAATCAGTGGACCCTCAGTCGTTTTGAATCTAGGTGGAACAACTTAGACACAGCTCCTAAGACACAACGGATATGCAAACCTGGTGAACTTGGCGGCAACCCACTATCCAGATCATCCTCGTCAGCTGAATCAACTTCATCATGGCCTCGCTTCGATGACCGCGTGGACAACGTGGTCGAGGTTTTCCTTGACGGCGCATCCCTCTGAGCGGATCCCGTTGGCTCACTGATGGACCTTAACATGTCCTGTGAATTATCGCTTCCATTTTGAGCCTGCGTCTGTGCTATTGGATCGCTATCGAAGCTTGGGTCTGAAAACGAGATGAGAACACTGAATACATCCACAAAGTCATGCTCACCATTGACTTTTGTGGACGATGTTGTGGTACTGTCTTCTACCTGAGTCTCGGAGGTCCCAACAGAGATGGGCTGGTTATCTTCAACGTCTTCTTCGGTGCCTATCACATTAAATTGAGCATATAAAGGGTAGTGAATTCGTGAAAGGCTAACCATGATCCTCATTTACAATCCCTGATATGTCAGTATGAACCGTCTCACCATCATCCTCGTCGTCTAAAATCTCAGTTTCGTCTAGCAATATGAACTGTCAGTACCAACTACACAACAAACTGACAAGTGCTTACCGAGTTGTTCTTCAACCGTATGTGATTTGATGTCATCTTCGATAGCAGCGACTCGTATGCCTTCTGCGTCACGTTCAAGATCGATTGACTCGGGGCCGTTGTTGTCATCAGGAATAGTAGCTTTAAGGTCGTCATAATAGGGGTCTTCGTGGTCTGCGTCGTCTTCGGCCCCTACACCCTCTGGAAGGTCTTCACCGAAACCTTCGTCATCATCATCCACGTATTCGGCGTACTCCTCGTAGTCTCCACCCTCCTCCGCATCGGCATAGCGATGGTCTTCGTCCGCGTCAAGGCCGACAGACTGTGGATCCTTGGCATGTTGATGTTCGTCGGAAACGGCATTGCGATCTTCTTCATGCGCTACATCGCGGTCTTGAGCGCTGTTAACTAGTGGAGGTTCAGTTGACGCTTCCTCGTCCCGACCTTCTGTATCAGGCCCAGACACTTCGGCAACGTGCGCTATGTGCGTCTCCTCCACGTCGTGCTCAGTGTCATAGGAGTCCGCAAAATGCTCTGGCTCGACAACATGTTCCTCTTCCGCGACCGCAACTGTAGAAGAATTGGAGACCATTAGCGTCAGCTTTGAGGGACGAGCATGATGATTTACCTTCTTGCTGATATTCAAAGCCATGTTCCGCTCCATCGTCTTCGGCTACGTCATCCTCAGCGAGATCCAGACGTGCGATCTGATCGCGCAAAGCGTTGTATCGTTGAATGAATCGAGGAACTGTGGCTCGTAATTGAAGACGAAGTGGACCTAACAAATCAGAACCATCGTGCAGCACGTTGAGGTCGTGCAGTGTGACCTCGTGCACATGTACGTTATCCTGAAGCAGACGTCTCAGCAAGTCAGATCTCACGTTAGATTAATAGCTGAACTCGCCTCCGAGACAACGAGATGCAGATCATATGCATCAAGAATCAACTCCCCATCCGCGAAATTGGGAAGATCTTGAAGATACTCTTCCTGACGCAATGCCTCAAAAACGGCTGATAAAGGCTCATAGTAGAGCGTGGGACGGTCATGAAGCACAAGCGCGAGAGCTTCCTGCGAGATGACGGCGCTACCTGGTGTGCTTGGACTGGACAGAGGGAGGTTAAAGAGGCAGCATTCGAGTGGCTCCGGAGTGAAACATAGAGAAAGTAGGACTGCGGGAGGCGGGTCAATGTAAACGCCATCAGATATCTCAAGCGGGTCTTTAGAGCCAATGGATGTCTCGTCCTGCACTTCCTGAACACTCAACTCTGTGTCATGAGTCGGCAACTCCACTGAGTCTACGGATTCGACGATCTGCACAACGACAACAGCCTCTGCGGCGCCCTGCGGATCAGAAGTTACTAACTCCGCAGGTGGAACATAGGGAGTGTTGAGAGCGTGCGTGCTATGCGATGATCGATCGTTTTCATACGATTGTTGATTCGCCGCGTAATCATGGTCAGATTCGACGGGCAGAATGGAGATGCCGTTGGAAAGTTGTGGAAGAGAGGTGGCGTCCTCCTTCGGTGAAGACGATGCGCGAGAGGTAGACAGGTTGGGAGGGACAGTCTCTGCCACCACCACATCCGGATTGATCTGGAGCGTGACGGCGTCCTGTGTTGGCGACGTGGAACGAGTAAGTTCCGACAGAATGACGCCGCCAACATCACCGTAGGGGGGATGGTCGCCGGTAGGTTTCTCAAGTTCGGGATCGGATTCCGGAACAACGGATGGAAAAGAAGTATCGGGAGCGACGCTTGAAGTCTCCAGGAGGTCAGGTGGTTCGACCAGCAGAGAATGCACTTCGTCTAGAGCGCTTTCCTGCGGTGGTGATGGTGCCCGAGAGACGTCGTGGAAGTCGACATCTCTTAAGTCCTCGTCGTTCCCTAGATACCTCTCCTCGTCCGCCATTTCATATTCCACAATTTCTTCGTGATCCGTCATGTCGATTTCGATACTTTCGTGATCCTGCTGCAAGAACTCTGAATCGACCTCCAAGCCTGCGTCGGTCATAATTGCTTCTCTGGAAAGCCAAGGGTCCGTAGTCGACGGTCCTGCGTACATCGGTATGTCGGCATCATCTAGCATTTGTGCATCATAGGAGTCCATGACGGTGACGAGCGACATCGAGTCGAGTCGAGAGTAGAGAAAATTTGAGTAAGAGGTAGCCTCACGGCGCCACCAGTGCTTGCTTGCAGACGCTTGCGTAATCCAGAGTTCAGGGCAGGTCAATCAAGACTGCATTGTGGCCCACGCGAATTCGACACGGAATACATTAGACAAGACGTGGAAACGGAATCTATCTAGGTCACGACAATAGTGTCCTTGTAGGTACCGACGTGGTACCCAACCGATCCAACAATTGCGAACAGCGAAAGGTATCGTATCGTGGTCACTTGGTCACCTCTTCCGCCACTTTGAACGTGCCATTTGTCGAAACCATTGCTCTTTCGCCTGTTGCCACCCAATCTCTCTCGCTCTCTTCTGGGACATCTTCCACACCAAGAGGCACCCCCACGCTAGGGCCCCTGACATACAATGCACCTCGTGGATCTGCCCCGTTTTCGATGGCCGCATCGTCAACGGCACCAAGTTTAACTTCCACATTGACCGAGGGCGGACCAACGGACGCAAGATACATGAAGGCGTATGAATATGCCGCCGAGGAAGACGCAGGAACGGCAGCGGGGAAAGATTGCAGGTCAAGAGGGTGGGAGGCTAGCACCGGGCCCGCGACAAGTGGATGGATGTGAGCATGGACCAAGGGAACAGATATCGCAACGCGGGCAGGCGTAAGTGCCTGTGCTTCGAGTGGTCCTATCCATTCGATCAGCATATTTAACGCAAACAATGTGGGTAATGCATACCTCCACTAACGACAATACCCCGCACCGTACCTGCACCCTTGCCCATCACCTTCACTCGCGCACCATCAAACACTAGCCTGTCCCAGAGGCTCTGTTTAGTCACAAACCCTTCCAGAATACCAGCAACCTTGTGTCGCCAGGCAAGCTGGTAAACGAGATATGAAGATTTTTGGGCCTCTTGTAGAATGGACGTCGTCAGACCAATGAGGTGCGATGGCTTCACGAAAAGCAACGTGGGGGAGGGAATCGGGAACGCTTGCAATGTATGGAGATCTGTGAGATCGGCTGTGTATGTTGCTGCAGCGAAGCATTAGCTACTTGAAACGGGAAAGACGTCGACAAGTAAGACGCACTTCCTTCGGAAGGTATAAGTTTCGTACTAGCAAGAGTGACGAAACTTGTCCCCTCATAGATCGCCGTATAAGCCACAGCCCGACCGTACGGTGTATTCAGCGGGAATGCCGATACAATAGTATCAAGTGGGGACATGGCACTCGAGAGAGGTAATAGCGAACGGACAGCAGCGACGCCCGCCGTGAGGTTTTCATGCGTAAGTTGAGTACCCTGAAGCTCGCCGGACGGAGATGAGAAGAAAGAGACGGAGAATACATCTCGAGGATCTGAAATGGGATGTCAACTCAAGTTGCCAGCCGTGGTACTTTGCTCGCTTACTTGGTGTCGCAATGGGCAATCCTTCGGCTTGAGCGCCCGAGCGTTCCAAGTCCTCCCATAGCAGTAACTTGATTTGTCCAGAGTATGCTATTTTGGTATGGTCAAAGTCTCCCACAACGATTACAACGTGATGGGCGCCCTCGTGAGAGTCGTATATCAGTTCGAGTAAATTTGGTAGGAGATCAGCGTGTGTTATGATCGCGGAAGGAGGATGAGTATCGAGGACCGGGGACAGGAGCGACAAGGAGGTCAGTACAAACGATGGAATGGAATTCGAGGCCAGTGCAAGATCCGAGATGAGGAATTCTGAGTGCATTTAGGTCAGTCGCACTGACATGTTAGTGTCTGAAACTTACCTAGGCCATCATTCAGAAGCAGGAGAACATTGGACTCGTGAGGAACGAGACCAGCGTGAATGAGACCGCTTCCCAAAGCTGATACCCGGCTTCTCAATTGGAGGTTCGTAATCTGTGCGGTCCATCTTCAATATGCAATCTCAACAGGACGGGACAAATGACACGTACTTTGGTGGACCATAAAGTACGTGGCGCATCGGAATCCGGTTTCACAAGATCCAACAGGACCTGTTGGTCCTTCGTGGGCCTCAATGGGAACTAAACGGTATATCATGCCATCAGAATTGAGGAACGCAAGATGATTGTGCAGACATACCCTGCCCAGCATTCCGGTTCCATAGTTCCTGTATACTGCACTCTCACCTGGGTTTCTAACTCGAGCAACATCGCTCTGTCTACCGAGCAGAATGGGGTGTACCAAAGACTGTGGCTTATAGAGGTTGTGAAGCAGGAATAGGCACGCAGCCACGAGGCCCAGTATTATGGTGAGGTCGTCCGTGACGATGTAGTCAGACAGAGCCATGGTGGTCCGGATTCCAGGCCTATGTTTCTCAAGCTTTATGGCGCTCGATATTGTCCTGAGCGCACTGGATGTGCTGGCGTGGTGCAAGGGCCACCTGCCGCGAAGCCAGTCGGTATGTCATGAATAACCGCCCGACCCATTCAAGTTGACATCGCCCGACTGATTTAAAAATTGAGAATCTTGTACAACCGTCTACCAGCTGGCCCCTGCGTGGTCCACAGAAGGACTCGAATATATGGCGCATATATACGGTACTCGTACCCACCAACATCTGTCCTGAATTTCGCCGTTGGATAGTGTTTAGTTAACCCCTACCATGTGTAATTAGGTTATAATATCAAATTGATAATTGTTCGCGACCGTGTTTACGCGCCGCCACACGCTTGGCCCGAGACGCGCTCTGGTTCTCTTCCCTCCCTCGCATCTACGACCGTCCTGGGGTACACTATACAACACGCCGTTTTACAATGCAGGTTCAACTCAACGCCCCTCTCTTCAACCAGCGGCTCAAATCAACGCTAGAGTCATGGAAAGTGCGTAACTTCACTCACAGACGCTGCTCTTGCTGAACCAACAGCTAACTCTACGCCTCAGAACGCGAGCAACGATGGCGATTTTAGCGTGTTGTCAGATGTCGATGCTCTACTTTTGGCTGCTGGTGATCCCGCTGGAGAGGACGAGGCCATGCGCAAGGGTGTTGCTTTCCAGGTGCGTGCAGTCGCTTGTGGGACATGACGATGTTGCCTCATTTGCTGTGCCATCACAAACAGACATGGCTCCTTGGGTATGAATTTCCGTCAACATTAATGCTCTTCCAGAAGGACCACCTGTACATTCTGTGTTCCGCGTCGAAGGGTGAGCTGTCTAACCAATACTCAGGTCCAGCTGCCTAACGCGTCGTTTGCGCCAGCGAAAATCCTGTCACAAATAAAGGGATCTGGAGCCCCTGTCCCCATTGATATTTATGTCCAAGCAAGGGCCAAGGACCCTCCCACGGACGCGTTGCCGCGGTTCCTCGAGGCTTACACGGGGCACGAGCGTGTTGGCACCCTCATGAAGGAGAAACATTCGGGCAAGTTTGTTGATGAGTGGACAAAAGCGCTGGAAGGAGCCGCGAAGAAGCCTAATGTGGTCGACATGTCTGCCGCGGTTTCAGCATTCATGGCGGTCAAAGACGAGGATGAATTGGTATGTGACTCCGCTCGCAATGCCTGATCATTGCTGACCTCGCTACTCCAGAAAACTATTCGCATCGCCGCCAATCTCACATCAACGTTGCTTACGCATCATGTTGTTCAAAAGCTGGAGACAATATTGGACAGGGAAGCTAAGATCTCTCACGAGGCATTCGCAGGCCAAATTGAATCACGGCTGGGCTATGGTGAGGGCGATAACGCCAAAGGACCTGACATGAAAGTATGGAGTAAGGGCCGCGGGTTGAGTGATGTAAGTTCCCATCACCTTGCCTGATCGATTTTGGGACTGACTATATTCCAGGTTGATTGGTCATCCACGGAGTTCTGCTACACACCTGTCATCCAGTCGCAGTCCACGAAAACGGGTTACGATCTGGGCCCTGCCGCTGAGTCGTCACCAGACAATATCGCGCATCGAGGTGTAATTCTTGTGGGTGTTGGCATGCGCTACAAATCATATTGTGCCAACCTCGGACGGAGCTACATTGTTGATCCGACCAAGGTAAGCGGTTATCGTATCGTCGAATTTGTTCCTGGTGTATTGATGTTCTCGCAGGAACAAGAGGCCATCTATTCGTTACTTCTGTCCTTGCAAAATGAAATGCTTGGACTACTGAAGGACGGGGTTATTGCGAGGGACATGTATCAGCGCGCCCTGGCGTTTGTCAAGGACAAGAAACCTGAACTCGAAAGGCACTTCGTGAAGAACATCGGTCATGGGGTAAGCTGGTTTCTGTTCACAATCTACCCTAAACCGATTTCCTTTGCCTTCCAGATGGGTTTGGAATACCGCGAGTCCTCTTCCATGTTATCCGCTAAGAACGGACGGACGTTGCGCCGGGGAATGGTATTCAACTTGTCTCTTGGATTCCAAGATCTCGAAGAAGGTGGCAAGAAGTGAGTACCAATATATAGCTTCTTGATACTTGACGTTTAACCGGTATTCGACAGGTATGCACTGCTGCTGGCTGACACTGTCCAGATCACCGACGATAAGGCGATCTGTCTCACGGCAGGTTCAAAGTCAGTCAAAGACACATTGTTCTTCGCAGATTCAGAACCCAAAGCCGATGCACGGCAGTCAGGCGCTCCCACGAAGAAAGCGCCGACCGCCAAGAACGGCACAAATGGTAATCCATCACCCGTCAAGAACAAGACCGCCGGTGGCAAGGTCCTTCGCAACAAGACCCGGAGCGCGGCGCAGGAGGAGCTCCTCCAGTCTACGACAGCCAAGATCACGGAGCACCAACGTGATCTGCATTCTCGGTTACTAACGGAAGGCCTCGCAAAGTACTCGGAGGGCGAGGGCGGCACTGGCGGTAAGGAGGGCAAGGGCTGGAAGAGATTCCAGAGTTACAAAGGGGAGGCAGCTCTGCCGAAGGAGACGGAGAGCTTACGCGTATGTTGTTCGCTATGCTGATTTTGTTGCACGCATCCTTACACTTCCTTTAGATTTACGTGGACAAGAAGTCGCAGACAATCATCCTTCCGATTCACGGCTTCGCAGTCCCCTTTCACATCAACACGATCAAGAACGTCAGTAAGAACGATGAAGGGGAGTTTACCTACTTGCGAGTGAACTTCCAAACGCCCGGTCAGCTTGCAGGCAAAAAGGAGGATACGGTGAGTTTCCTGACATCACGACTAGGCGAACTTGTCTGACTACACCTTCATACAGCCATTCGAGGATCCGGATGCCACATTTATCCGATCTGTCACGTATCGGTCTCCTGACGGCCACCGCTTCGATACGATCTCCAGGCAGATCACCGACCTCAAGAAGGAGGTCAACAAGCGAGAGCAGCAAAAGAAGGAGATGGCCGACGTCATTGAGCAGGACGTTCTTGTCGAGGTGAAGGGTCGCAGGCCCATGAAACTTCCAGAAGTATTCGCTCGACCGGCGCTCGACGGCAAGCGGTTGCCCGGCGAGGTCGAGATCCACCAGAATGGTCTAAGATATCACTCGCCGATTGGGTCTCAAAAGATCGGTGAGTCTAACTTCGCAATATGTTTTATGAGCATGTCGTGACACGGTCTATAGACATCCTTTTCAGTAATGTCAAGCACCTTTTCTTCCAGCCATGCGACCATGAGTTGTTGGTTATCATCCACATTCACCTAAAGGCTCCTATCATCATTGGCAAGAAGAAGGCACATGTAAATTTGATGTTCATCTCCTTCAGCTCGTTCTTTATTAATCAATGATCAAGGATGTTCAATTCTACCGCGAAGCCTCCGACGTCCAGTTCGACGAAACCGGAAACCGGAAACGGAAGTACCGCTACGGTGATGAAGACGAGCTCGAACTCGAGCAACAAGAACGGAAGCGGCGACAAGCGGTCAACAAGGAATTCAGGGCATTCTCCGAGAAAATCGCGGAAGCGTCAACTGCATCGGTGAGCATTACCATCTGTTCTCCTTGCGTAGCACCGACTGGTTGGTCTTCCTGCTAGACCGGGGACACTCTCGAACCAGATATCCCATTCCGAGAACTTTCATTCGAAGGTGTTCCTTTCCGAACCAATGTGCGACTTCAGCCTACGACGGAATGTCTGGTCCACCTTTCCGACCCTCCGTTCTTGGTTGTGACACTCGGCGACATCGAGATCGCGTCGTTGGAGCGCGTACAGTTCGGACTCAAGCAGTTCGACATGGTGCTGATCTTCAAAGATTTCACGAAGACGCCACTGCACATCAACTCGATACCGAGCGCGCAGTTGGACGATGTCAAGAACTGGCTTGAGTGAGTCGTTTCATTATACAACAGTCACCACGGCCACTGATCAGTCTTGCGAGCAGTTCCGTGGACATCCCCCTTAGCGAGGGGCCTGTCAACTTGAATTGGGGACCAATCATGAAAACCATCAACGACGACCCGTACGAATTCTTCCAACAAGGCGGTTGGACGTTCTTGGGTGGTTCGGCTGGCGGTGAGGATGTAAGGACTTTGCTTTGTCACTCGCCGTGATAATGAACTAAAGTGAGCCTCCATGACAGAGCGCTGGAGACGACGATTCCGACACAGAATCCGAATTCGAGGTTGAAAATGACGAAGCCGAGAGCTCTGAGAGCAGCGTCGATGTGAGCGACTACAACGACGGCTCGGACGCGAGCGAAGACGAGGGAAGCGGCTCGGACTTCAGCTCGGGTGAGAGTGAAGGTATGATCGTCGCAGTTTGTGCATGCTGTGATACCATTGACGCAACAATCTCTTTAATAGGCGCTGATTGGGATGAGCTCGAGAAGAAGGCTGCGAAGGGTACGTCAGTCGCATCTCTAGCTCAGTGCAGGACTTGATTCTATTTGTGCTTCTCAGCTGACAAAAAGCGTGTCGAGAACGGGAAAGGCCATGATTCAGAGGACTCTGATAGGCCCAAGAAAAAGTCGGCCGCAAAGAACAAGACCAAGCCCAAGAAGCGGTGATTGATTCTGGATAGCGACCTCGTCCTGGTGATGTATTGCATGTTTACTACTCCGTCTAATCGATGCATTCGTTCTGTTGTGCGTAGATTGATTCTGAAAATTACCGAGAATATACTGACCACACGAAGCGCTGAGGCGGTCCTACGCTCCGGCTCGATGATGTTCCGAGCCGGCTTGCTCTCTGGGAAGTTTCCAGTATCGATTGCGGACGCCGAATCTATTCATGGGACCAACTTCCATGCACAAATCACATGACTGTGTAGCACTTTGTCTGGTGTGTTTGCTAACATTGTCCAGGACAGCCACGAAGACTTCTCGGATTCTCATTATTGTAGTCCCGACAAACAGCTGACTGAATCAAGCTGTAGGAGTTTGGTCTGCATGAGTCGAAGTGAGTCCTCCGGTGCTGCCTAATGAGTACGAAATGGGTCTTCTGGAAGACGTAAGGTTCTGTCCTATTGACTGTCCTGGAAGTTCGAAGACGGTGGCATATCATGATGATGCACAATGTATCTATATAATGGTGCGTCCCTAGTTATCCTCTGTGAACTCCCTGCCTCTAATCCGACCACCTTCGCAGTGCACGGAAACTCCACAGTCCATATGTACTTCTCCAGTCAGCCCTGCTGCCGCTGAGAGCATACCACGTGGAGACTTGGCCACTTGAGCCGTTGCATAGGTTGTCGACCTTCCTTCGAGACTTTCCGCATGGAGAAATCGGTGGCTTATGAAATCGATCGCGATCGGCGAAGTCGAGTTCTGTTCGCCTTACTCGCCCTTCTACGTATGCAAGTGCTCTCTGATATGCCTCACCTGAATAAGCTTGTAGGTCTCTTTGGTAAATCGAGTCACTGATAGCGCAAAAATAGGTTTTCGCCGTATCGTCTCTAATCCGGGAGGCCTCAGCGTAAGACCGAAAGCCATTTATCGCCCAGTCCGGTTAGCTACGTTGTCCGATGGGTTACCGCGTACTGACCTGGACGCGCAGTTATCTTGGTCTTTCCTATATCATCGAACGCAGGCCTGCACATGGTCATCCAAATCTCTATATCTCGGACTGAGGATGTTCGGAGTAACAACGTGTGCTCCACTCTTTTCTCAACAAAAGATGACTGGATGCAGTATAGAATCGGGTATGGATGGTGTCGCAGAGCGTTTCTTTCGGCGAGGTTCTCGTAGATGCGAGGAGGCGTTCGGTTCATAAATTGAGAGTTTCGGTGCTTCAGACCCGCCGCCTGGCTGGAAGCATGGCACAATGTTTAGCACTTGCCTCTCGAAAGCTCCTTCGAAATACTCCTACTTCGATGCTTCGAGCGGTTTGATGTGTGGATGGTACGAGCTCCTACGGCTCTTCGTCCGAATGTTATCCTAAAGCTGATTGTATACTCCAGAATATGAATGCGCGAAGAGGTCCTACCGTTCCGTGGTCAGTCTTTGCTTGCTGTCACCAACGTTGATGACACTGACCTGGATACCTATGCATATCTCCTTCCTAGCGCATGTCGCGAGGCCTTCGTCAGCATTGTGGCCGATAAGTGCATGCGTGTCTCCGTGGTCAACCTACGGACGCGAGTAGGACACTGACGGAGTCACTGACAGACATGATACTGTGGAGTAGGGTGTCTCCTACTTGGTGAGGTCTCTTGCACGACTTGGTGAGCGACCACATGTGATATTGTGCCATACTTCTCATTTCCAGATATCCCTGTGATCCGATGCTACATGGATGTACGATGAACACGTTCATCCTCATACGACCCGGATACGCAACACATCTTGGTAACAACTATGCACTGCCAATAGGCGAACATATCCGATAGGTGAACATATACGGATCTATTACCATTATGTCAAGTCGACATCCAAGGATAGCAGCTTGAACGTGCAAGCTGTGTATGATTGATCGTGGATCTTCCAAACGCCCTTTGCACTAGTGTGGCCCATGCGGATTATCCGGCCTGTGCCCTCAAGATAATTAGGCACTCCCAATCACTCGCAGCCGCTCACGGTTCCACCTGGCAGCTTTCCGCGCCCATACCAAGGGATATCTGCTGTCAATATCCGCATGTGACACTTCGTTGGAAATCTCTGTGGACGAGATGGCTGTGGTCAGCGAGTAATTCTGGATTTGCGTGGCTCTAGTGCGTAAGTTGGTGTGCTCCCTTGCTTCTCCTACCCGACTGGTGACAAGCCCTCGCTGCTAATTCACTTTTGAAGACTCATAGGCGGTGAAGGATATCCGACACAAGTACAGCATGCTATGCCTCTGTTCCGCCGCATACAGGGACGTATTTGACAGCCTCGCGTAGACTTTCCGTCAGAGGATCGTCTCCGTTTGTCCGCCGACGATAGGAAAAGGTGCGCAGTCAGTCAAGCAGAAGACTACTCCTTGGTTATCCGGGTTTCTGTGCTCAACTTATGGTGGAACTCGTCCGCAGAACCCCCCTCCCGCCCGGTGTCTGGATTCCATCGGTGGGTGTTCTGGCATGTCCAGTCAAGTTCCGGCATCCGCCCTCCTTTCCACATATGGCCATCCACAGGATGTGGGAGGTTTCGCAACGCCGCCACTATCCATCGCCGCACCGTCCACTGCTGTGTGTCGCCATAGAGCGAGTGGGGCTTGTCCTTGCTGTGTGGTTTCGGAGCCAAAGTGTCCGGCGGAGCAGCCCATTCCCGATCTCTCGAGTGGTTATGGTAGCTATTGGGATATGGATATTCTGCGTAGAGGACGAAACGGATGGCTACGCGTGGACCAGTGTACCGTGTGGACGTTGGCGAACAACGTATAAAGAAGACAAGTGAAGGAGACAAGCAGCATCCTTCTGCCCTGCGACACTCTTCGAGTTGAATCCTATCTTGTGTGTAATATTCCTCACTGCTATCATCTTCCAATATGTCTTCCCACTACGTGGCAGGTTAGAAGCCCGATAATATTTTATGGTGCACAGACTGACCAGGATGGTCATAGGTCATTATTCGAAGATGATGGTCCCGCCTGCTTGGACGAACGGTCCGATTGTCCTAGACCCCGCATCGTTCGAAGCAGCTCGGCTGTCTTTTGACAAAGATCAGAAAGATGCTCTGTTGTCTGGTTATGGAACGGTGACCCCTCCCCACGATCAAGGCATTTGGCCCAGCCGCTCCTCGTCTTTGTGTGGAGCACTTACCCCACAAGTGTGTTGTACTGGCTTGTGTGCATTCGTATACCACGGCTGACAGCTTGAGTTAGCAGTCGCCTCCCCGCGTCGAACAGATTGGCGATGTTGTGCATCAGCGGCCATACACCGCTATCCCTTACAGGCCCTTTTCACAGAGTCCGTCGATCTACTTTCGGGTGAACGGACGTGATGGCATCAACCTTGGCAGAGCTCTTAAGAATGACTTCACGGGCTTGGAAGGACGGGACGAACCTGCGTTTTCCATCACGAAAGCGAAACTGTCCTTTCGCCTAGAGGTGAGACCTTCCATACCTGAGACGTAGAAATTATTCATCCTCTCGACAGTGGGTTTCGCCGTTGGGTAATGCATATCCCTCTTATTCCCACCAAATCACCATACGAGATTCCACCAAGGATGCGAAGTCCATCAGTGTGGCCAAACTGGCCCACGCGATAGCAAAGGAGTTGCGTCGCTTCATTGAGGTACTTTTTGCTGTAATCTTCTTAGCTCGAACTTGACATTGACTCCGACCACAGCTGTCTGCGGCATACCAGTTTTCTGACGCTGACTGGCGGGTTGGGCCAGGGTTCATTGAACTTGGGCAGATTGAACTCATTAGATTGGATCACGTTTCGGAAGGAAGTGTGCAGGCTGAATTGAGGGTTGCGAGATATTGAATGTGCGGAATTGGAGTCTGAACATTGGGACCATTGTACAACGTCGCTTTTGTTTTCCATTGTACTTGTACTTTGCCTTGAATCTTGAAAGTAGTTATGTTTGATATTAAAACTCGTACTGGTCTGTGTCTGGCACACATAGACTATGATGCATATGGTTGAGTTACTGTGGTCCGAAGATTTCGAAGGAACTCACCGCTCACCGTCTGCGAGCTTCTTTGAGGGCCCTGACGACTCCTGTCTTGGACCCCCTGCCAGATTCGCGAATTGCACTCAAGATCGTGAGTACTATGATTCAAGATACCCGATAGAGCCTCTGACGCGGGTCGTGAAACAACGCCGCGGTGTTTCATGCTTCGAGTCCATATTTCGCGGAAGCATCTCCGCACGCCGCGTGGCCGCAGTGCGACGGATTCAGGTCTCTCACGCTGGCAGCCGCATTCTTTCCGTTCGATTCTATCGTTGAGAGCTGGTATATATGCAGTGGCGATACTGTATCGACCACATGGTCAAGTGTTGCTTAGTTGGATTCGACCCGGTAGCCAATGAAAAGTTCAAGATCGACACTCACCGATGTCACTGTCACCCTTGATACCACGCCACGATCATCGCCGCTTCGACGCTCTAAATCTCCAGAGTCTTGGAACGCCTTCATACCTTCCGCAGGCTCGCTAGATGGCATGAGTGGTGAGTAGTGCCAGTGAATGATTGCGTTCGACTAGGAGGTTTAGTTATTCAAGTCAGTGCGAGACGTGGCCAATTTGACCCATGTCTTCCGATCTTGGTACGCGAGGCTTCTCTGGCAGAATATCTCCAGTAGCCAACTGGATGAAAAGGGATGAAGGAGGGAATCGTAAGGTTTTTCAGCTCTGTCGCGAATCATAGTTTGCTGTGAATCATTCTTCGCACCACCGAAGGCCTCGGTGGCTTAAATGGTCGGGATGCGGCCTTAGTCGTATGATCTGGGCAACTCGGTGAGTAGCACGTCCACACAACAAAAATACTTTTACAGGCTGCGTGTCCTAGTACGAGAATATCGGGGGCTGAGACACCTCATGAAGCATACAAACACGCCCCACGTCACTGTTGGGCATCCAAACAATGCCTCCACCCCGTGCTGTACCAGTTTTGCAGCATTTCGAGCTGATCAGAGAGACGAGAAGATCAGCAGTCTACGGTGGTTTTAATATCCTCTATACTGCACTGATGCACTGACCTGTTTCTTCTCTGCTTGCGAGGACATCTACTTTCTCCATCGAGCTCTTTGAAGGGAACAGTACGTCTATAGTCGCTTTTTCAGTGGAAGAGTTTTGATAGACGACCCAGAATTTCAAGCCCACCACGAGCGAGAACGAGCTCTTCTTTCCAGGAATGCGGAGGAATCGCGAGTAGAGGTGGCCTCCATGCAACAGTGTTACATGAGGGGAACATTTCCCGCCCCAAGCCTAGTGCAGCATTTAACAGCTATGGAAGACGTGCATACACCGCAATTTTTCATTACCACAATGTGTCCCATACACGCGCCGTGCACGTTTAGTCGAACTTTATCGCCTTCCCTTCTTCATTGACACAATCCTAGGCCTAGATGGTATGGAATATTTACCGACCATGTTTCAGCGGAAGAAACTTAGCCATAGTTTGGACATCGTCGCCATTGGACACATATTTATTCCTCTCCCTCTTCGTAGGAATTCGAAGAGCAAGCGGATTTAATGGCTCAGTCGCCGCTTGATTGAGCGCCTAAGGTTTGAATCTTTCGCAGAGATGATTACCGCAGATGATCTTATATCTAGGTCATTTTACCTCTTCAAGACAACAGTTACAGTGTATACGATCCGACGAAGCATGAATCTCATTCATCTATCACGCGGTTGACGAGCAGTTCGATTGATCTGAGCATTATGTAAGATCAATAGAGATGATGATGACATGATACTTTAATTCTGAGGGCAATGCGAGATACGGAGAAGTCACAGATTGTAACGTAGTACGTCCCCATGTACGGTACTCTCGAGCTCCTGCGCGCGGCCGAGCGCAAACGTCGGCAGAGGACGTGCCCGCCGCGGCGGATCCTCCGGTGCGGATCCCCGAGGTCGCAGTACGCGTATATACACGGCCTCAACACTGCCTCAACTTCTGCGTCTTACAGTCGTTTGCATCCTGCAGTTGTCCGACAGTAGCGTGTGCGGAGCGCCCCACTGGGGCCGACGGCCAAACATTGTCCAGATCGTCGCAGATCTCACCCTCTAATAGTACGAGTCTTAGTATATACTGTATGTTGGACCAATACAACTTCTATCAGCTTCTATCCCATGCATGCCTGCTGCTACTGCAGTTTATGTAGAATCCGGGTAAACCAGAATCATGCATGATATGGGTAATTGAGGCCACCGGGCGGGACAGTGGTGGGACGCGACTCGGACTCAAGAGATGAGCTCGTCGTCACTGTATGGCCGTCGGCCGTCGGCCCCAGTGGGGCGCTCCGCGCATGCTACGCTACTGACAACCAGAATGTAAACGACTGTAGCACATGTTTGCTTGTTGCAGTATATAAATGCGGATTTCTGGATTTCATCCTCATCAACTGCCTCAACTTCAACAACGGTCCCTCGCGATCACATTTCACGCTAGCACTCGACCAAGATGAGTGATGACCCCACTCTATCCTCAGCAGGCGTGCAGGCGATTCCGACATTATTCGATCCGGCAACATGTACTCGCAAGGGTATGTGCCTGGTCACCGAGATGGGAGTGAAAGGCGACCCCTTTGAAAGTCACTCGCTCTACTTCGAGCAACATGGAACAGGACCGGAAAAAATCTTGTTCATCATGGGGTAAGTGACAGCCGCAGAGACATATCGCTCGCCTCACAAATGTGTTTGCCACAGCTTGAACGGCACGCTGTGGTCCTGGTATAACCAGGTCGAGTACTTCGGCCGCAAGCCCGAGTACTCTGTCTTGGTCTTTGACAACAGAGGAGTGGGGAACAGTGGAACGCCTAGAGGACCATACACGTATGTCTGTTGTCTGCAGGCTGGACTTCTGTGGAGACGCTGCTCACACTTTTTGCAGGACAAGCAGAATGGCAGACGACGTGATTGCACTCCTAGACTATGTCGGCTGGACGGCTGAGCACGATCTACATGTTGTCGGAGTCTCTCTTGGGGGTATGATCGCTCAGGGTATGGGATATGGACACATTCTTTTCGTTGTCTCATTTTGCATATTTGCAGAGTTGGCTACCAAGATAGCAGAACGTATCATTTCCCTGACCCTGACTGTCACAAGAGCAAGAAGGGGCCTATTGACTTGGCTTCCCTCAGTGAGTTCTATGTCGTCTACTTGGATGTCAATGACTTCATAATATGACTGTATAGCTGCAAGGGTGTTATGCGTTAGCAAAGTATGGACTAAGAGTCTCCGGACAAGCATAGTAGCTGACAACTATCCGTCAGGGCCATGGTCATTACGGATAGACCGAAGAAGATTCCGATCCTCCTAGACATGTTGTTTCCTCAAGATTGGCTTGACGCCAAGAATTCCGACGATGCACAAGGTCGGACAAACCGAGAACTGCAAACAATGGCAAGTCGAGTACATGACTCACATATCTGCTCTGTGCTCAATGAACCCTTGGCAATTTGCAGGAGTATATCAGACGTTTTGACGTGGTCCCCCCGCAACAGCTTATGGGCTCTGTTTCTCAAATGGCTGCGGCGACTACACACAACGTCTCGCCCGAACGGTTGCACAGTATATCCGCATCGGTTCCGAAAGTTCTTATCTTGACCGGCACTAAAGACCAGCTCGTTCATCCTTCCGGAAGTCGGTGGCTAGCGCAGAATATGCCGGAGGCCGAGTTCGTTGAATGGGAGGGGGCAGAGCACGGATTAGCAGCGCAGCTTAAGGATAGATACAACGAGACCTTGGAAAGGGTGTTTCGGGAGGGGAGAGAAAGGCTCGCGAATCGTCAACAGGTCGTTGCTGCGTGATCTGTCATGTCTTCAATATTATGCTGAACAATAGTACCCCGTCACGAAGATGCTGCAGCAGGATTGATGGGCATAGCAGAATGATACGTCCTACATCGCCGAAAGTCAATATTTCAGACGTCTGTGCAGTCCCAACGACGAGGACCTGCCTACGAAGACCATGTCATGGTGATGCTATACAGCTAGCACATAGCATACCTTCGGCAAATTTTCCGCTGTCTTTCACCGCTCTTTCAAATATGTTCTCAACTCCTCCCGGATATCGTCAGGAACACCCTTGAAGGTGCCTTTCGTCAACACAGGCTCGATTCGTATGTTCAAGGGATAGCTGGCGCCTGCATCTGCTTTCCGCTGTTGCAGGATTCGAATGAGTGGAGACCTCACAACGTCGGAGCGTATTGGCTCGGGAAGAGTCCGGATGCTGGAGGCCTGCTGAGGCCCCAATTGGCTTCGGGGAATCACACGGACGAGACGTGGTAAGGAAGGACGCATGGCTGTTAATGCAGAGATTAGTGCACCACCCAGTACATAGCAGTTCGGGCTTACCGCGGGAGGCAAGAGAGAACAGCAGCGTCACGTCTGTCACTCCCCGCCTTGTGTGACAAGGTGCTCGCTTCCGCGAAGGCTGCCGACACCAACTTAAGATACTGTGCACCCAAGCTCGAGTGGATTGTGTTGTGCAAACATGCCTCCGAAAGATGTCGGAAGTACATCGAGACCAAGAAAGCGCAAGCAGCCCTCGACCTCGGGCGGCTCAGAGGCGGGCACAAGCGCGGCACCGGAGAAGGGCAGTGAACCCGCCAAACCTCCGACTCGGAAGAAGTTGAAGGTCACAAAGGCTGCCATAGCGAAAGCAAAGCAACAGGAAGCTATAGAATGGCCTGAATACTTCAACTCCGTGAGTCGTTTCAGGAATGCTCGGCTTTGCTCGCTAGGCCTTACATTTCCTCCAGCTGTTCAAAGTGGGTGCGGTTGGATGCGACCGATAGTCAATACTGACAAGCAATGCCATCATCTATACTAGGTATTCAAGGTATGCGCACAACTGATAGCTGGAATTACAGTTGTCGCAACTACTCATACTGTTTGCAAGGCTTTGAATACAGTCCTCGCGTTCTGTTCGTCTCGGAAGAATTTTGCCATAACTTTTCCGGTCGTCCGACAGTCTGTGGAAGGTCTCCTGAAGCAGTAAGCGTCATAATAGTCGAATATGCAGGTTTCATGTCTCACAGCCTCAGACCTTTGGAATTGGCCCAAGTGGCCGAACTCAAGTATGTCAGAACACATGTTTTCCGTTCCGAACAACACAATGAGTCTATTTGGAACCCTCAGAGCACTCTTACCCGACATCGTCCGCTTTGCCTATATCCCCCGAATAGATCTGCGTATACACGGCCAATCGCAGGATAGCTCTAAGAGATCCAAAGCCCGAGAAAATTCTCCAGATTATGCGGCTTTTAGCACTGCTCGCTCATCTAGTTCTAAAGTGGAAGATGTTCCCGACGAGGACGAACATGTCCTTATCCTGGATCTTGCAGAGAACTCGAAGGGAAAGAAGAGTTCGAATCCTGGGTTCTTCATCCCTGTTTGTATCGTCGGTTCTTACTTGCTCACGCATCGGCGTCTCAGGTTCATCTATGCCGTCCCCCCGGCGTTGACGCCCGATGCTATGAAAAAACTTGTGGTCAAGAGGAACGAACGTTTTACTCAAGCTGTCAATGAGTGCGCTATTGGATCCAGGCGTGGTTCCCATTGCTCATGTTCGCTTCGTTCTCAGGCTTCTCGAGGCTACGCCTACTGGAGATGACCCAGTAGTATTATTGCAGGCTGCTGCTCGAGATCATATTCCTATCCATCCCTACTCTCAACCGTTCGTAGAGCTCACCCAATCGGGTGGCAAGGGGAAACAAAGGGCTGTACCCGAACCTGCTCACCGCCCAACCATTGACTTTGTCATCGGAGAAATACTGGAACAGGAGTGGTACAAGGAGCAGCTTGAAGACAGGAGGATATTCGAAGCGAAAGAAGGACAGATAGGTGCGGTCACAGCACAGAGCTTGGAGGATATCGGAGATGCTGACGATTCATGACGTGTCGCAGTCGAACTTGACCCGCCATTGTCGGCTACGATACTTCAAGCGTTACAAGACTCACGGAGGATCTCGTCCCTTTACACGCATCAAGTGGCAGCGATCAGTGCACTATCCCAAGGCAAGAATGTCATCATCTCAACCAGTACTGCCTCGGGGAAGAGTGTCATTTACCAGGTGCGTCATCCTCGTGACCTGTCGCTATATAGTTCGAACAATTGATAGGTTTGTAGGTGCCGGTACTGCGATTCCTTGAAGAAGATCACAGCTCAACGGCAATATTCGTATATCCTACCAAGGTGAAATCTATTAAGCTGGCGTTCTATGATGTTTTGACGTGGGCATGGAGGCTTTGGCACAAGATCAAAGAGCCGCTTTAGAGCAATTATTGTTCTCGTGCCCGGGTCTCGAGCATACCAGGGTGGCTACCTACGATGGAGACACGCCTCAAGAGCAACGCGCAAGTGAGAACATCATTTGTCTGCCTTGACGTGTCTTGAGAATTTTTCTAGGTATCCGCGAGACAGCGTCCGTGATCTTCACGAATTTCGTAGGCGAGCATCTGTTATGATCGAGCATGTCTGAAACCAGGCATTGGTAGGACATGCTACATGCGTCAATACTTCCGCACGAGGATCTTTGGCGCAGGTAGAATATGCCTGTGTTCTAGTCTTGAATGTATGGTCTGATGGTGTCCATCGCTCCAGGTTCTTGAAAAGTTTAAAACTGGTTGCTGTCGACGAATTGCACTACTATTCCAATACCCTCGGCAGGTACCTCCTTTCATTCATATTCCTTCTTCCATTAAGACTCAACAAAGCAAAAAGTCATGTAGCGCAGGTCGTGAGACGTTTCCGCAGAGTGTGTGCTGCTGTTGGCAGTAAGGGTTTTTTTATCTGTATTTCTTGTGATGATGTTTAAATATGAAAACAGACAGGAGATCCCTTTTTGTTTCGTGCAGTGCGACGGTCTCAAACCCAGGACAGCATATGAGAAATATCTTCGGTATTGACGTGAGCATCTATACTTTGACCCAATCGATGTAGACGGCGCAAACGACGAGCTCCAGGATATCGAAGTAATTACGGAAGACGGCGCTCCTTCTGGCCGGAAAGATTTTCTCGTCTGGAATCCTCCCCTAATCGATGCCATCGACCCATCTTTGGGACGACAGAGTTCGATGTCAGAAGCCACTCGGTTGATGAGATTCCTAATGGCGCGCGGTATTCGCGTGATTTTGTTTTGCAAGGTACTCATTCAACGACCTCGTGAGTGTATCAATTTGGCTGATCACAAATCTCAGATTCGGAAGACCTGTGAATTGGTGAGTAAGATTAGCTTTGCGATATTTGAGTCCTTGATTGATTCGTTGATAGGCCATGAAGACGTTAAGAGCAGAGCTCACTGCAGAGGGCCGCTTGGACATATTAGACAGGGTTATGTCGTATCGAGGAGGTGAGAAGCTATGTATATTATAGACACATACTCTAATGTGGGCTTTATCTCAGGTTATTCACAACATGTACGTGGGTCGTTATATACATCCAGATGGGTCATCTGATCTCGATACTAGGATCGCAGAAGGATAGAGAAAGAGGCTTTCTCGGGCAATCTCCTTGGGATCGTAGCGACCAATGCCCTGGAACTCGGAGTAGATATAGGCGTTCTGGACGCCGTTATCATGCTTGGGTTTCCCATGGGGGGCTTAGCCAGTTTCGTAAGTGTCGCCACATCTGCTGCGCATCACGAAATCACACTCATGTCTATCTGTAGCGTCAGCAGGCTGGTAGAGCTGGCCGCAGAGCGCGAGATGCACTTGCAGTCTTCGTCGCCGAGGCATGGCCCGTCGACCAGCATTTTGTGAAATATCCGAATGAGCTTTTCGACAAGCCTACAGAGGACTTGATAATTGACCTTGACAACAAAGTCATCTTGGAGGCACATCTACAATGTGCTGGTCAGGAGATGCCATTGACACTTGAAGACGAGACATATTTCGGTCCTCTCATGAAGGAGCTCTGCGAGACGCGTCTTGCAAAGGATAAGGATGGCTGGCGAGTTTTTATCCCACAGCTTCAACCAGAGTAGCTGATCTCCGCTTTCGTGCAGGTATCATACCCACCCTAAATTCCTACCTTTCCCAGCGAAACACGTCACCCTGCGGGGTGCTGAGGAAGAGAAGTATAGCGTTGTCGATGTATCAAACTTAGGCAAGCCTGGAGGTACTGCTCGGATCATTGAGGAGGTCGAAGTATCCAGGGCCTTGTTTGAAATCTACGAGGGTGGCATTGTTCGTATCCTCGATCTCTCCCTGCTCGCAATTATTCTCACATCACAACAGTTTATACACCAAGGATTGACATTCATCGTGAGTTTCTGTGTTTATTCTCTAAACTGTACTGACCAAGCACGGGTGCATCAGGTGCGCGAAGTCAGCCACGATTCAAAGATGGCAACGCTTCTTCGGACTGATGTTAATTGGATCACTCAACCAAGGTCATTTCCTCGTTGTTGTTTTCTTCTTTCTTGGCTCTGACGTTGTTATAGAGACTTCACGAATGTAGATGCTGCTCAAACCTATCGTATAAGGGGAATCAAGGAATCACCACTTCGTGCATTTTATGGCCGTAGGTATCCGCTATATGGACGTGCATATTTGACATCAACTTCTTTTCGAAGGTGTTGAACTGAAGACCCTCGTGTACGGTACGTCGCCTTGTTACTTTATATGTGCAACTGGACTCAGCTTACTTCGCTTCGTTGTAGGTTATTTCAAGATTAGGTGCGATTGTTCGTGCCACGGCACGATACATTGATCGTTAACGTGCCATTGTCAGAAACAAAGCAATCATAGATGCCGTAGACCTGGACACACCACCCTGGGAGCGTGAGACCACTGGAATGTGGATGGATGTGCCGAAACCCATTCTTGAGCTCATGCAGAATTCGGGGATGAATCCTGCGGAGGCGATTCACGCCGCTGAACATGCGTTCCTCAATCGGTTTGCGCTCGCAACAGACCTAAACACTGAATGCAAGGTCCCAGAAAAGGAGTACAAGGCGTCGTCGTCCCAACGAAAGCGACCGGCACGGTAAGGGTCTGTCTCTTCGACGACTTGATATATATTCTCACGCAGTGGTCACAAAGTCTAATTTTTTACGAACCAACTGGGAACGGTGGCATTACTGTAAAAGCCTTTGATCATGGTCAGTACGTTACATGTCATTCATGTCAGTCCGCTACTGAACAATCAACTTTCTAGTCTCAGACATCTTGATCGACGCACACGACCGGGTCGAATCATGTCAGTGCGAAGAAGGATGTATGGCATGTAAGTAGTCGCTGTATGGGCTCATCGAGTACTCATCAATTGACAATATGGCAGGCGTGGACAGTCCGTCGTGCAAAGAAGGCAACCTAGTCTCGTCGAAGGCTGGCGCTCTCATCATCCTGAAGGCCCTTCTCGGACGACCCATCGACGTAGATCTGATTCCGGAACAGCCTCCGTCAAACACCGTACACGACACCGTCGTGGCTGCAACGTCCGTCAAGGCAACCGAAGGAGTCAGGGTGGAAGCTGCATAATTTATGTGTTAAATCCCTACATATATGCAACGGCGACGGGCACGGATATGTCATGTCATGCTAATGGATCGAAATCTCCCCAATCGGCTTGCGAAAGCTGCTTTGCTCCGCCATTGCCTGTCCACTGAGGTTGAGGAGGCTTGGACGGAACGAGAACATTCGACATAGGTGGGGGAGACGAAAATGACGGCGGAGGAGTCGAAAATGATAATGGTGAGGCGAAGAGAGGTGGCGAAGACATCGTGGACATTCCCGGTGATGGCGTAGGGTTTAGTGAGATGTTGTAATTGGGTGCTTGCCACTGCGGTACCGGTGCCGCTGACGAAACACTTCTCTGCGTCTGCGGGATCATGGGAGTTGAAGACAGCGAGACTCTGTGTTGGGGAGGCTGGGCGGACACGGAACCCATCGGCGGTATTGATGGCGTAAGGGAAGAGGCATTGAAAGAGGTCGAAGGCACAGGAGTGACGCCTAATCCACGCGTGGGCCGATCAACACCGTGTCTTGATGAAGGACTAGGTTTTGTTGAGGCGGTAAATGTTGACAACTTTGGTGATGCAGGCAATGATTGTGTCTGTGACAATGCTGATTGAACAGGCGGAGGAACAGCGGGGCTCTGCAGCGCCGGGGTCTGATGAATGGCGGATAAGACAGTGCGTCCGTCGAGTGAATGAAAGCATTACCTCAGCGCCACTCGTGAAGATAGAACCCCACACATCGTCCTCCCAATTCGTTGAACCGTCTATAACGGTGTCCGCCTTCACAGTCCCTGTTCCTCCCTGACTGACTAGACTCTCAAAGTCGGCCGCGCCATTCGTGCTGTATGCGTGAGATGTTCCGTTGGCTGCCACACCAGACCGGTCCTCAATTCTTTGGGAATCGCGCAGATACTGATCGTGCTCTTTCTCAACGCGGTCGCCCAGTATGCGGATGACTTGCATGAAACGCTTAAATTGCGAAACAGTTAAGACTGCCACGGCGGCCCTTGAGCCAATACCTGTATACGAGATCACTATAGGGACGTACGAGGACCCATTGACATTGCCCACAGTTGAGGGAGGACCAGCGTTGCAACAGCTTCTCGATCGACTTTGAGTCCCATAGCTTCTTGCACAGCGAGGGTAGCCATCTGCCATTTCGATCGTTCAGCGAGCTTCCGTGAAGATCGGTTGATGGGAACGATCACCAACCGTAACTGCTGGTTCTTTCGTGCGGATCTTTGAGAGAAGAGGAACAAGCTTCTGCGTAAGACTTGTCTGGGCAGAGAATGAGTTCAGTACTACGTCCATGCATACAATGCAGAGAACGCCCAACCTGATCCAATGTCTTCACCATCGCAAGGAACGTCAAGAGGGTCGCCACTTTAACAGTTAATATGCGCGTCTTCGTGAAGACGAGCTGAAAAGGATAGACGTGATCGGCCGATCATCCCCCAATGGGAAGGAGGAGAGCACGTACGGCGACACGAGGGAAGAGCACTCCCTGTACTTCTGCGTAGTCAATCGTCTCGCATAGATCTGGCACAGCCTTTAGGGCACGTTCTTGAACCTTCTGCAGGTCAGTATGCAATTACCATGAGCTGCGAATGTACCAACCGCTGCGTGCTCAGACTCCAGCGCATTATACACCAGAGGCAGTATATCTGGCGAGAGACTCTGAATTAGCGACACTCCGTTCGCATGGCCATGACAGCGTTTGGACATACGTTCACGGAATACAGCCTTTTCAGACTTCTCCTGAAGGACGTTCAGGTTATCCAAGAGTGTCAGCATATTCTGCGGTGGTTCCTTGACGGCAAACAGTGGCTTCAGACTTGGTAGCACAAGGGTCGCAAACTGATTGTTTGACAAGATCTGCGATATGGCGAATATGTTGGGCAGGATATATGGCAACAGCTGTGTGTCCTTCATCTGTTATTGCAGATATCATGGTGAGGAGTATGCACGGTAGAACTAGAGCGGAAGCAACCCACTTCTTCCACGAGCGAAGGAAGGACCTTCCGTATACGCAATCCTTCTGAAAACTTGGCGAGGACGGTCGTGAGGCCTTTCATGAAAGATATCTTCTCTTCGAGAGACTTGGCCGCGAAATTGGATCGGTCCAAAAAGTTGAGAGTAGAGATCGGCAGGGATGAGAAGAACGGGTGTGATGGCAAAGTGCTCGGCGTAGGTCGGACGTGTGCTTGCCGAGTAATGAGAGAGTTGAGGAGCACTGGCACGATGAAGGGTAAGGCATGTCAGAAGAATGCAGAATTCTACTGATGAGGAAGTCACCTCTGAGATCGGAATCCAGTCGTTCCATGCCGGCCAAGGGCTTGCCTGCACTCTCACGAAGCCCACTGAGACTGCCGTGGTTCTTGAACGGTGGGTTTCCCTTGCAATGTACCGCATATATGAGGCAGCCCAGTGAATATGTGTCTGAAGCGGGATCGAGCACTTCATCCAAAGCATACTCAGGAGCTGAAGTCCTAGTGAATAGACGCAATGATTCATGACACTGATACGCATACCCATGTAGTCGAAAGACCGCTGCGTATATGCATTCACCCGTCCATCGAACGTAGGAAATTCCCAGCGGGTCGGCCCTCCTTCCGGTCTTGTCAGAGGAATCGTCATTCCAAGACCGGAGAGCTTCCAATCTCCCTGAACGCTCAACAACTCAGCTCTCATGTACTCGACAACATGAACACAGCTGGACTAACCGCACTGTTGATGAGAACGATCTCGGGCGACAGGTGGGAGTGTATCAAACGAGCAGACGTGTGTAGGAACGAAAGACCCTTGCATATCTGCAGAATTCCCTTTTGTATCTGACATTGAGGAACGTATCAGTATGTAAGCTTGTCCGTGTCCGCACTTTGTCATGCTACCAACTTCGACTTCATCCAGTTCGACCAGACGCGAGTTTTGGAAGGAACCAGGTATAGACAAGAGCAGGGAAGACAAGACTGGCTCGGTAGCGAAGATCAACTCGTTCCGAGTCTCTTCGAGAGGCTCGACCATTTCTGTAACGGAGTGAGACGGCGCTCACGTAGGGAACAGATGCTACACACCCAAGATAGAGGGATGGCGAAGCCGCCCCAACGCCGAAGCCTAGAGGGGACAACATGAATGCGCCATTGATAGCTCATGAGACTGATCAACCTCAGCTTTCAGAACATCCAAAGTTCTCTCCTTCGACACGGCACCCATCTTCTCCATCTCCTGGCTTTTCTTGTCCACACTCCAAACAGATACACGTTTGTTCGTGACTTTGTGTGTTGCCGACTGGACACGCCACGGACCGACATTGAAGGGAGGAGCATGGGCCGCTGCGGGCAACACAGTACTCGAGGAACCGGAGGGCGTAGGCGTCGAGGTTCTGCTATTCGTTGAGGCGGCTCCAAAGTTGTACGACTGAGATATGTTCGTGCGCGCAAAGAAGGAACTGGCCGCGGCGAACATCTTGCTAGTGAGTACGTCTGGTGTGAACTCAGCAGTGATACAAGAGGAAGACCGCGACGAAGAAAGTCTGCAGTCGTTCAGCGGGGCAGTGACACTAGCGCTAGCCGAAGCAGCGCCGCAGTGCACAACCTTCGGCGCCTGCGATCGACGATAACCGCGACCGATCTACTGCAGCTGCAGTGGCCGGGCCCATGCTAATCCTCTTCCGCGTTTTAAACCGTACCCTAGCAGTTGGTTCGCTTATTGATGGCATGAATACGACAGCTTCATCACCACCAGCTCAGGCTAGCTACGTTCGAGTTCAGAATCTGAATCCGAACTTGATCAGTCACTAGGTCAAGCAATGCTCTTCCGACTGCACAAAGATTGCATTCTATAGTGTCCTAACGATGTGATTCCGATGTTTTAATCCGAGAATGCGCTGTCATATCACGGGTGTGCTCCTGGCCTTGGTTTTTGTTGTGCAGTCCTTGATCTCATTTGTTTTATAGAATTTGAGACGGATGCACGTAGTATGCGGTTCTCGATAACTGACTGTCATTGAAACCCAAGCCCAAAGTGCTCTGCACTGCTCGTAAGCGTCCTCGGAGAAATCAGCCGCTACAATAATTTCGATCATCCTGCAGTAGTACGGTGATCCAGCGGGATCACCGCAACGCTCGAGCACCGCTTGGAGCTTCTTACGCTGAGCCGTGAGCCCAATTTCATCACTCTTGAAGACATATTCTGCACAACCACCATCCTTTTCGCATCTCATCGCGGTTGTTGCTGCGCAGGTGAAGACGAGGACGAATCTTACCCGCACAGAGGTGCTCAGAGGGGGTGCGCGCTCGCAGTTTCCCGGTGCCTCCTTCTTCCAGAACTGCTGCAAGACGGTGTACGTGCGCGCCCCGTTCAGTGTCCTCGGCATGGAACATGCCGATGAGGCGCCTTAACAGCTTCGTGCGATGATTTGGGTTACGAGGATGGTTAGCGCGCTGTAAATTTCCCGAAACGCCGGAACGTCGGAAGACAATGCACAGAGCGCTGTCATCTTCGCCTGCAATGGTCGCTCTATGCACCATAGATATAACAGTCTCCTGCGCGTCCCCGTTCGCTTCCCACTGGAACAGTCCACGATGCAATCGGCCTGAAGCCGCAATCTTCGTTCAATCAGCATGTCAAATATCGTTAAATCTAGAATCAGAAGAACACCATCTTGGACGGTCTGCATAATGCCCAGGCAAACGAATTTTAGTTCTGCGATCTCATCCAGAGCGAGACGCACATGCGTACCGTATTCGCACGAGTATCGCCACAAGCAGTGCTGCGGGCGCAATCGAGTACACGAGCAGGCGCATAATCTCCCCGACGTGGCCCTGGGCCCAATGCGACCACACGCCGCCCAGGTGTGTTGTCCCCAGAAGTAATGGGAACAGCAGATATCCAGATAACCTTTACCGCAAGAACAAGTGAAGATGAGCGGAGATGAACACCGAAATGCTGATGATGGTGCCAGTGGGAATCGAAGCCCACCTGTGGTATTTCCAGACACGTTTTGCGTAGGGATTTCCACCGAACAGCCGTCCCCGAAGCCAGACACTACCGCTGCCCACCGCGATTTGCATGACCATCCAGCAAATGGTGATCAAACCAAGACGCTGTAGGATGCTGTGTTAAGGTCGAACGTACGGACACCGTGAGCGTGGTGAAAAATACACTAACCCCGTGCCAGGTGGTAAAATGCCGCTGTCCATGGACGTTCTTGTTGATGAAGATGGCAAGCGTGCCTAGGAAGATAGCGGGGAAACCGAGCGCCAGCATGAATATCTGGTGTCGAGCCAGCCCGGCAGCTTTTGTGGTAGGCCGAGAGGTCGGCTGCAGCGTGAGGATCCCTACACAGATACACGACCCGCAGCTGACCGACAGTTCTCAAATCAGGATGGAGACTCATACCATAGGCAAACAAAGCGACAGAAACACTCTGCAGGATTGGGTGCCAGAAGAACCATCCAAGCGAGGTCGGGTTGCTCGTGAAGACGATCACACAAGTGCATACAGGGATGACCTATGCTCCCCTTCAGCTAAAGGCCTGGTTCGAACAATCACTGCACATCGTACCGAGATGGCCACCTAGTGACGACCGCCCGAGGTCAGTGCTGGTACACACGCTATAGGATGCCCGCTAGAAACTCACGTATGCCGCGGCCTCTGCAAAGGTGTCCCCAGCGCGCTCTTCTGGCTTCATTGTCTGTTCGTCTGTGCCTACCTTGGCGTCGTTGTCTGCTTCATCTGGGCCCGCAGCAAGAGGCGCGTATTCGACGTCCTCGTGTGCCTCCTGCGCGTCACGATCATTTGCCGGCGTCGGCAATAGGGCAATCGAATCAGCATGCATAGGGAATACGGTGCTGGCGAGTTAAGGCACTATATTCTGCGGGCGACGTGGAGAGAGGGGCGGACGAGGAGGGGGCGCATAATATCCGACGGGATGTCCAAGCTCTACATACGGCCGGGCGGGTGTTAGAGGTTTACGAATTGTTATCTGATAAGCAGATCCGCGTGTCGGATCTGGCCCCGAGTAGGAACCAGACAGCTTCTTTGGGCCCGGGCGAGGCCTGGCAGTGCCCCATGTCCTACTTACCTCTCGGACAGCGGCTGCCTCCGCCATTGCAACCAACATGAAGCCTACATGTCGCCTCCTTCAGGCACTTGCCTCACACCCTTCGCGTGCCCACAGCGTCAGCTTCATCGGGCTCGGGCGCATGGGCTCGGAAATGGCATACAACCTCTTCTCGCGCAAACTCGTCGAGAGCGGCGGCAGCGCCCAGTTCGTCGTATGCGACGCGCGGCAGGCCACCGCGGAGCAGTTTGCGGCACATTTCGTCAGCCAGTTTCCTGGCGCCCGCGTGTCGGTTGCGGACAGCGCTGCGGAGTGAGTACTGGAGTGCCTGGTCGCCTCTTGTATGGACGCTGATCAGTGACACGACGTGCGCGGCATCCGCAGGGCAGCACTCGTCTCGCAAACAGTGGTGACCATGCTTCCGTCCTCACCGCATGTCCGCAATGTCTACTCCGAGGCCGGGGGCATCATTCCCGCACTGCGCTCCCTGTCCCGCGAAGCCGTCCAGGCCACGCTCTGCATCGACTCCACGACGCTCGACGTAGAGGTCGCCCGTGATGTTTCCGCGAATGTGTACAGTATCGGCGCGACGATGGTCGACGCGCCTGTCTCCGGCGGCGTCGCGGGCGCAAAGGCGGGCACGCTGAGCTTCCTCGTGGGCGGTACGCCGTCGGCGTTCGAGCGCGCGTCGCCCACGCTCGAGCACATGGGCAAGAACATCATATACTGTGGCGCATCGGGCGCGGGCCTCGCCGCGAAGATCTGCAACAATCTCGTTCTCGGCGTGCACCAGATCGTCGTTGCGGAGGCCATGTTGCTTGGCCAGAAGCTGGGGCTAGACGCACAGGTGCTCGCGTCTGTGATCAACAGCTCTACCGGCGCGTGCTGGGCGTCCTCGGTGAACAACCCCGTCCCAGGCGCAATACCAGAAAAGTCCCCGCCGTGTGAGCGTGATTACGAGGGCGGATTTGCAACGAATCTAATGTTGAAGGTAGGTGTCGCTCGGATACGGCTCGAAACTCATTTCTAGAGCGCTGATCATTGGACATTGCAGGATATGGGCCTCGCAAGGGACATTGCGGAAGCGATGAGTAGCCCGCTTCCCCTGGGAACAGTCGCACAGGAGATTTATGAGGAAGTTATCCAGGATGATCCGGAGCTTGGGAATAAGGATTTTTCGTCGGTCTATAGGCATTTACGCCTGGCAGCGAATTGTGCGAGCGATTGACAAACCGTGGACTTTCAGCGAGGACAGTGTAAAACAAGTGGATACTATGACTGCATTGTACGAATTAACAGGTGTACTCCGTACCTGCACATTACTATCACGGGCCATTCTATATCACAGGCTCCTAGTGCTCGGTCCCGGTACAGTATATGCTACTCGGTCATCATGCGCTACCTGCAAAGTGTGAATCGCTAGATGGTTTCGTCGAATGGAGAGACGAGTTCATAGAAGGGTTGAACAAGGGGCTTAAGGATAGCCTCTCGATCATTGTCAGTACCACGATCAACTGTATCGAGGTTCGTTCTGTCACTTGCGTGGGTTGGATGGAGCCAAATGAGGATACCAGATGATGACAATGATTGACGATTTACTGCATGGACCAACACAATGCTAGAACGGTAGAGGCCCAGATACGCACTGAATTTCGCGGAGAAGTATTGAATGTATGAAATTGGACGGTTCGGTGTCTTGCTCAGGGTGTTGGTGGCCCGAGGAATAGATCTAACATGCATCTATCCGCGAAATAAAGCGTCATACACGATCTGCATGGAGCTAGCTGGATGAACCATATCAAAACTTAAAAAGAGACAGATTCCGAACTCACCTTAATTAGGCGCACTCTGCGGGGACATCTCTGCTATCTTGAGACCTGCAGCGACGTGTATGGATACTGGAAGCCAATGATCAGCATAGAGATTAGGCTGTCGAATACCCTTCGCTTTAGTAGAGGCTCAAAACAGAGTTAGTTAGAGCGCTCGGCGTATCCTTTTAGGGCTTCCATTACTATTACAGTTCTATACGGAGTCCAAGGATACTGCTGACTCACCTAGCATCGCAGTCAGGCTGCGCCGTCCAGAGCTCTCTCTGAATCACTCTTTGAACAACATCCTGGGGATCTCTCAAGTGCAGAAGTCGATACAACCCTCCATCCCTTAGCCGTACAGAAACAATGGAACGCCCCCTCCGACCCATGCCCAACATACTCCAGCATGCGCAGCATTGACGGGGATGCAATCCATCTCTTAGAGGGTGATCCACTCACATCCAAGTCGATGTCTCGCCCAGCAGCGCACTCACGCGGGGCATACTGGAGAGGTAAGCAGCGGATAGAATCCACAGCTACGACGATCTCCTAGACGGGTCCTAGAGAATCGTTGACTACATGCCAACGAGGCAGTCCATGGATGACTTCACACATCGCACTCTTATAGATTTACGCAGAGGCAAGTCAGTCAAATTCCTGATGAGGATATGTAGAACTCACGGACGAGCCAAGACATGACAACCTCAGGCCGCCATTGACAGTTCGCAGAGATATATCCAGCATCCACACGGAAAACGACTGTTGTTAGTCAGAAATGTGACCCGCCATATCTCCTATGGTTAGCCACCGGCGACGCAGCACAAATATCATCTGAACGGGAGCAAGCAATTGCCAAGATGGCTGCCATCATACCACTCAGTCCAATGCGCAAAGTCGTGGTCAAGGCAAACATGGGGGAAAGACGGTTTACAGAGACTCGCTGGCGGCTTGCCAGTGCAGTACTGAGGTCAGTGACAAAATGGGTGAAAAGCTAAACGAACTTGAACAACACTGACAAGCAGCTCTATATGGCTGAATTGCACCACCAACCGATGTTATAGAGACGACGGACAATTCCCGGTGACCGGGCCCGCCTAGTGATGACGAAAGTACCAACGTACCTCCCAGCCTCCCGGGCCGCCTCTTTCTGAGGATATCCAACATCCAGTATCTGACATTCATACAGCCTATCAGTCAACTGCAGAGATCATCGCATGCATCACCGTCACCACGATCACTCCTAGGGCCGAGGGAGATCGTGCAGACTGAACGGGGGTAAATCAAGCAAAGGCCTGACGATCGCCGAGATATAGATCTGCTAGTGCGGCTTCGGCGCCGCGCGCTCACAGCCGACGCTCAGTGCCGCCGCAAGAACCTCACTCTTAGATGTCAGTACTCGCTTTCATGGCAATCTTATCGGTGTTTCGTGTGACTGACATTGCCATCTAGCTCATCCACTTGTTTGAATGTTCGTGAGCGAAGTTCGCAACGATGCAAATATTCTTCGTGGCGGTACGGTATCGATCAATGACAAGAACCACCACTGCGACGACGATAAATACGAATAATCAGGCTCTAAAAGCTTGGAATATGGCTATCCCAGTGTAGTAAATTTATCATTGCCGTGGATAAACGCATCTATCTTACAGTTGTGCTTCATCAAGCGCCAACCCAGAGCCTGCCAAATCCACTCCTCAGGCTGTATCAATCATACAGACTCGGATGCGGTTCTCTTTTGAATTCACAATGTTTGAAACGGCCAAAATTATGTGTATGGCTAGTGTCATTCAGGACTTACAACATCGATTACACTTAACGAATGACCGCCAGGACCGGCTGCACACTTCCGCGTGACACATGTTCCAGCCCTAGCAAGACCAGACAATTGATGTCTATGTGGCCCCGTCCAACTTGCCACTTGTATTCATAGATGGGGTAGTTGCTACGCCCCTGTGGCGAGTGTCGGTAAGAGGAATAACATTGATTCTTTATCGACTCACTTCGATGAAAGCCGCCACCTCTTTCGCGATGGTCTGCACAAGTTTTCCTACGGTGATGGAATTTGCGTGCTTCGTAGAATCACGGGCATTGAATTGACGATGGTACGAAAAGAACTCTTCCGACGGTCCTGGCCACTGTTCAAAATCAGCTACAGCACAAGCAGCCGGAATCAAGGTGAGTATTCGTACCTCTAATCTAAACGACAGTTTCATACTCTCAATTCCAGGGAACGCGAAGGTATTATGACCTTCCAGTCCTTCCAGGTCGCCGGTAAGTGCCTTTCCAAGATTCAGGTACTGGTTATTGTTAAGCCGGAACTCCATATATGGTCTCGGGGTGAAGATTCCGAAAGTCGTATAGCGACGCTGGGGTACATGGTCGAGGCCGATCGAGTTCCTTCGTTCAAACATGTCTTCATATGTCGAAGCGAGTACATCATAAACACTGTAGGCCGCAAGATAGTCCTGCGTTCAGATGGTGAGCGTTGTTACACCTAGGAGAAATCTTGATGGGCAGGCAAACCTCCGGCATACGATAGTCAACTAAGTTATCAGGAATCAGGGGCATACACCATGTCAATCGGATAGATGTCTTACATCCATGGGCAGACATCTCGTCGAGGTTCGTCTGGTTGGCGTTCGTTCGAGGGAATGATGTCTGCAGACGAGGAGTTGGTTTTCTGCCTTTCGCGATGCGCCTCTATATAGCTCCTCCACATTTTCCGCCCGTACATTTCCATGTATCCACCTCGCGAGATATGCAAGGGACTGCACGAGATTCAATAAAACCACCCAGAGGAGTTTTCCACGCGTGTTCCAAAACGTAGTAGAGGCGGCCCTAAACACGATCCGGAAATCCTGCGTGGATAGACAGATAACCGCAATACCCAAGCACGAGTTATATTCACGTTTGGCCGGAGTCATTAGTCGCGTCGCGTCATCGGAAATGTACTGCGCAGGACGTGTTAAGTGCGCTTCTGCGAGAGGAATGGTATATCCATTCTGGACCGCTCAATGGAATTGTGAAGCGCGCGCCAAATGATTCTGACTCGATCATATCTTACCAGTTTTGAAATGACCATTACGATGTTCGTACATCGAGTTGTGTGCTGCAGTAGTACCCGAGCACTTGAGTACGCAGACCGTGAGAGCACATCGGAAGACACACTACGCGCACCTTTCGCCCTTTCAACGATGTCATTCGTGGAGACCTACGGGGTCCACCCGAACATGATTAGTTTCAGAACACAACTTTATTGGTACACCTCCTGCCACAGAGTCAAGGCCTCACAAATGACGCCAAAGACCATGAGGAACGACTGCACACTTCCGGAAGTGGTGAATGTGTGGACATCCCGCCACCTGTTCTGGTGCTCGGTGGTTCAGATATCTTGTGGGTCTATCCCGATGGTAGCTGGAAAAGACTTAGTGATACCTACCTCGCAGAGTGGAACATGGAAATCTGGAAACTGTGCGGGTAGGGTATACGGTCGCAGGGAGTGGAAGGGTCTATAAAGCTCACCATGGCCTCCTCAGTGCATCAGTCGAGTCGAATGGATCCTTGTCATTCTTCTAGCTTTCAATCCACCCTCTGACGATATAGTGCTGTTGTGGGATGTCTGTGCGTAGTTTCGTCATAACATCTCTGCCTATGGTTGATGACGGCCTCGTACCTAGGTTGTATCCGACCACTCCGACGGCGTAGACGATGCGGTAGACATCCTACTGTCCGATCTTGAACATTGGCCGTTGATTGTTCCATCCCAGGACTTCCGAGATGCCAAAGCTATGGAGGAAGGTAACAATAAGTCAATCGATGAGGCCATGGAACGATGCCATGGCACAGCTGAATTGCACTGGCGCATTGACTACGTGCTGTCAGGAGATTCATCGATTGCACACGCCTTATCCGAGTCTGAGGTATGACATATTTCCTGCTGAAGTGAAACGGTCAGCATGTCCTCATCCTGTACCAGGAACAGGTGCAAAGAAACTCTACTGAGAACCCTAAAGAAACGCACCTCATAAAACAAATACCTTACCAATCGAAACAAAGAAAAGCATTCGAACAAGCAGAGACTCATTTCCGCGTTAATGGCTCCCTGGGGATTGTTGTCGAGGATGCCTTGAACGACAGATTTGAAGGGCTCGACGATGCCGACGAACCTGTTTTTTATGAACAAATGGCGGAGGAAAAGATTACGATTAGGATACAGGCAAGCATGATTCTGTAGCTGATTAATATTGTGACTTACAACATTGTGATCTCCCAATAGCCTGATGGATACAAAGCATACCGCGGTTCGATTCGTGTAAAAAACCTGGGTTTTAAGAGCCGATCCAAGATCGTGCGATTGATCGCTCAAGAGACCGCCAACTTCAGAATGAAAAAGGCGGGTGGTTTCGTGAATCCCGATCCACTGCCATATTGATAGCCCTTTAGATTGCTGAATCATCGGAAACTAGAGACAGTTTCTTTCGTGAGGGAGATCGAAAACTCCTCCTGGTCGGACTGAAGCGAGTTTCTAAAGGAAGCTGGCAGCCAGTATATCATTACGAGAATGCTCTATCAGAAGACCCGAGGGACTGCTAGCTATTAGTATGTCAGGCCAATGTAGGGGAGGGATGGCGCACCGTCAACAGCTATCGCTAGTTAGAACTACACCACATAGAGAAATGAATGGAAGCTCACGCTCAAGTCCAGCTGCCGATGTAAAGAACTGAGTGGTTCGTTGCTGACTTCAGAAAGGCGGGTCGTATGATTCCTTGTCCACTGGTATGTATATTCCGTAACGTTTCAGCATGTTGAGGGGTCGGAGATCCAAAACAACTTCTTCAGTGCCGGAGACCGCAGACTACGCTTAGTCGGACTAAAGCGGATTCCTGAAGGCAGTTGGAATTCTATCTACAGGCATGCTGCATAGGAAGACTTGAAGGGCTTGGCTAGTTATTAGTATATTAGGCCGATGCAGGGGATGGAATGGCGCACCATGAATACGATTGGTTCACTGGCCAGAGTTGCACTATATACATAGAGGGATACATGGAAGCTCGAGTCCAGTGGCCAAAACTATGAGTGTATATTTCGTGTCATTCAGGACTGACAATAGCAACTACACTTAACGAATGACCACCAGAACCGGCTGCACACTTCCATGTGACACATGCTCCAGCCCTTTCAAGACCAGACGATTGATGTTTATGTGCCCCCGACCCACTTGCCACTTGTATTCACAGATGGGGTAGTTGCTACGCCCCTGTAGCGAGTGTTAGTAAGAGGAATAACATTATTTCTTTCTCGACTTACTTCGATGAAAGCCGCCACCTCTTTCGCAATGGTCCGCACAAATTTCTCTACGGTGATGGAATTCGCATGCTTCGTAGGATCACGGACATTGAATTGATGACTGTACGAAAAGAAGTCTTTCGACGGTCCTGGCCACTGTTCAAAATCAGCTACAGCCGTAATCAAGGTGAGCATTCGTACCTCGAGTCTAAACGACAGCTGCTTACTCTGCATTCTAGGGAACGCGAGGACATTCTGGTCTTCCAGTCCTTCCAGGTCGCCACTGAGTACCTTCCCAAGATTCAAATACTGATTATTGTTGAGCCGGAACTCCATGTATGGTCTCGGGGTGAATTCTTGGGTGATAACAGACGTATAGCGACGCTGGGGTACATGCTCGGGGATGATTGCATTCCTTCGCTCAAGCACGTCCCTTACATGCGTCGAGGCTAGGACACATAAGTATGCTGCCACTCGATGTCTCCGTGAGTCACAAGATAGTCCTACGTTTGGCAGATAGTGAGCGCTGTTACACGTAGGAGAAATCTTTATGGATAGGCGGACCTCCGGTATACGATAGTCAACTGTGTTATCAGGAATCAGGAGCATACGCCATGTCAATCGGATAGATGTCTTACATCCATGAACAGACAGTTCATCGAGATTCGTGGTTGGCGTTCGTTCGAGGGTATGATACCTACAGATAAGTGTTCAAGTCCAGTTGATACTGACGGGGAACGGAGCGGTTCATTATATATGGCAGCGTCTACCCTGCCTCACGTGTGGGTGTCTTCCCAGACATAGAAGACAGAACTCAATATTCTGCATAGCCTGTATGTGGACAGCCCATATATGCGCATCAGATGGGAAGTTACTACTCACGAGGGCTCATGAAGGTTCTGCGTTTAGGGATCACGATAGTCTCAGCAGCCTACAACACTTACTTTCTCTTGATTTTAAAGCCGTTGAAGGGCGTTCGATGGCCTATGTCAAGCAATCCATAGATATTCTGCATCTGAATCAAGCTTGTCACTGATGAGGCTGCGCATGAGATTGAATCTATGGCACAGATTCTGGCAGCAGACAACGCCGAGGGCCGAGGCCGTGAGTACTTCTGCTTTTCGAAGGCCACGGTGACCGGTCGGTATATGCAGACATATCAAGACGTGATGAATTGGTCTAAGGAACTGTGAAGGAGAAGTGTCAATCGAGGTAGCACGTACAGGATCTGCAGCTCACGGTATTCGAAGTCCAAACCTCACTCGCCGCCAGCGGCGCGGTCCCGACGCAAACAAAGCTCCAGGTGCACCTAGAACGGTTCAAAAGTCTGAACGATTGCGTACGGAATCAACAAGGGGCGATTTCGCTGAAGACTACTTAGCGGGAAGCGGCTTGGGCGGTCCTCGAATGATTGAGATCCTCGAGGCGACTTTGGCCAATCGTAGGCGACGAGTGCTGCCGACCGCCATCAAAAAATCCCCCACCACGATACGAGACAACTTTTTCTCTCATCGCTCTCATCTCATCCCATTCTCTTCTTCTCATTTTCTGCTCTGTCTCTCTTAGTTCTCTTCTCTCTCTGCCAAACCAGTCGTCCCAACTTGCCTAATAGGGTTTAGTGCTAGTACGTCTCACATCTTTAGCAGGTTTTATCTCCTCCAATCGCAGCCCATTGACACCTTCTGCTCGTCCTTCGCGCCCTCTCCAGCGTCGTACCCTCACCCAAGTCCAGATGTCGAAGCGGCCCTCTGCGATCATTTTTGGTGCATATTTCTTTTCATCCTCGTCCCTCACAGTCATTCTTACCACTACGCGACGTCCATTTCTCCAGGTGGACTCAACACCTGCTCCCGTGCTCTCGCAGCACACCTTGTACCCCCTGAAGGCGATTCACTCGTCGAGGTGCGTCTTACACGTTTCCCGAGACTCTTGTCGTGCACGCGCCCTCAACCCAGCCCAGAACCTCCGCATGGTTGACAAGTATTCCGTTGCACCCCCCACCACGTATGTCCGATCGTGCTCGCAATTCCTTGGTTAGTCTGACATGTCTTCCAGATACATCGGAGCCGAGTTCCCCAAAGTCCTCGCCAAGCCCAATGTTGAGTACCGCCAAGCAAACCTAACTGTGCCAGGTATGCCGCAGCTTCCTTGTACGGGCGACGTGCTGTCTTCATACATTCTTGGCATAGCAACGGTCGCGTCGTGCTTCGATCCACCAGAAGGGCAGGACCCATATACCTATGTGTTCGACTTCTCAGGGGAGATCCAGTGGGACCGGCCGGAGAAGGTGTGTACCGACACGTTCACGGAGAACGACCTGCTGAACGGCTGCGTCTCGCAGGTGCAAATCGCCAGCACCCTCAAAGTCGCGCGTTCGATTGGGCTCGAGGCGGCTCGGCGGAAAGTGACTGCGTATGTCCGAGTGCAACACCCATACTATGATTACAAGGAGAAGGGCCCGACCGACGAGACTGCTGAGTTTAAGGTGGACGGTTTATTGGATGCGTGGTGGCATGAAACCCTGCGTGCGCTTGGAGCGATCGAAGAGTGAGTGCCCATGCCAGAGTTGAGTGTGCTTGTGTGTTGACGTGCGGGGCTTGTAAAGTCTCAACCTAGTGATCGTGCGGACCGGATTTGTGTACGGGCCGTATGTGGATTATGGACGTACGTGTGTGTTTAAAAGGTGCCAAGCGAGACGCCTGACGCTCTGACGAACAGTGATCCCCCCCTTCGTCGCGGTATCTGCTTGCTATGGTCACATGAAGCAACCAATGAAATCTATGTGCGCATTCAGTTCAATCCACGTCCTGGTTCTGTTTCTTCACGTGTTCACCTTGCCTTCATGTGACAGATGGGCCCCTGGCAAGTTTCCGATGCATACGGTACACGTGGAAGATGTCGCAGGCGCGATGTGGGCTTGTGCAGTGTGGATGGCTGGCGTCGGCGGGCGGAAAGAGGCCGACAAGATCGCGGGTGTGAAGCTTCCATTCCTGAATGACAAGTCGAAGGCCGAGGAGGTGGAGGATATGGCGCCGCCCACACAAACTATCGTCGCGCCCCTGTTCAATATCGTAAGTTTCGTTTGGTTTTTTGTTCAGGCCATGAGTTTGCACAACTCCTGACAACCGCGCATGATGTCCAGGCGGATGACTCGCAGATGACAATGGTAGAACTCGGGACAACACTTGCAAATACTTTTGGAGCGCCGTTCGAGTTCTACAACTTCCTGATCAACACTATGGCGAAGGTACATCTCACTCTCCGTTCTCCTGATGCAGCGATATGGGATTTAATGAGCAATCATATAGTTCAAGCTAGAGGACGTGCTCGAGGACATCAATGACACGCATGTCACAACGTGGACAGAAATGATTACAACTTCGAATCCGCCCGTCTCGAACACGCATTACTCACCATACATGGACCAGTACAACCTCCGGCGACATCCATTCGCTGCCTCGAATGAGAGGGTCAAGCGCATTGTCGGCTACACGCTCCGTCATCCTCACTTCACCCGCGACACCATTCTGGACATGGTAGACAAGCTCAAAGCAGAGGGCAGCTGGCCGCAGAATAACTCTTGATTGCTTTTCGGTGTATTTTTTTCGCGTCCCTTTGGGCCTGTCAGGTATTCAGGTATTCTGCAGCGGAAAACCGCGCGAACACCGCAGAGTGTGCAATGATGATAATGACGTTGATGAGGGAGGTTAATGTGAATGTTGTTCACTACTACATTTGTTGCTTCTACATACATACTAGTACCTCCTGCGTTGGATATTCCCCTTGCTATTCTACGCTATAATATTTACTCACTAATACAATCGCTACCCCTGTTGCCACTAAGCAGCTCGGCTGTCACTATATCGTCTCGATCACACAGAACAATGTATTGTCTAAGTATTGAACAGTGAACAAGTACGTTTAAATATGCGGCAGCGACTGTTCATGATGCGACAGGAGAATCCGACGATGATGATTGTCTTTGCACTGGACGATGCGGCGGTGGGGGAGTGGGCGCGGGAACAACATCAGCGAGGAAGCCAGGGAGGAAGCGCTCTATTCTCTCCTGAGTGGCGGCCCACAGTTCCTTTTGTCGGCTGTCGCGCAGTTCGTCCGGGTCTGAAGGAGGAACGAGCAGTCCGGTGGCGTTCATGACCAGCACGACGTTCTTCAACGACTCCGGAACGGCCTCGTACTGTCAAAACCCTGTCATTCTCTACCGTAACCAAGTCGGGAGTTATGACGCACCAGTTGATCGCGACGATCGACGTTCATGAGCCGATCGAGGAGATCGAGGACCTGGATCCACAACACTCTAATGTCCGCCGCCTGGCCCTCGCGTGCTTCGAAGTGCATGAACGCTTTGCACAGCAGCGCAGATGCCCGTAGACGCGTTTCCGGCATGCTCATTGGGTCGCGGAGGAATACCTGCGGTTTCAACAGCTCGTCGAGCAGAGGGAAGATCACGCGGTTGAAGAGGTCTTCCACCTGACTGTGCTCTGTATGGTCAAGAGGGAGATGCGGCCCGAGCACGATACGCTGGAGGTGGGCCATAGAGGCGTGCCTGATTTCACGCGAGACATTGGAAGACTGACGACCAAGCGAGGAGAGGAGAGGGAGGCAGTACTGTCGCCATACTGACACAACTGTCAGATAGACTCGATGACCAATGAACAATCTCACATTGCGATTTCTGCATCCCCGGAATCTCCGCGAACTCGGCCCAAAATCTTTTCAGGTCAAACAGTATATCGATGGCTTTTCTGCCTCGTTCGACGACGGGAGAGCTACGATTATTCTTAGTCAGAAGCGACATTCAAGCAGAAATAGTGATGTCCTACTTTGATGAGGTCAAGGCTTGCGCACGACGACCCTGCTGCTGTGCCTCCACAGCTACACCTGCTGCGGTGGCGAACTCGTCCAAAACGGCAATCAACCCTGCGTAGTTGTCCGTTGTAACTCGTCGCTCTGGGCCTTCAGATACTAGCTTTGTGATCAAGTCGAAGGACTGGCGAGAGGCCTCTGTATGTGGCAGTGTCGAGCGGATCAAAGCAAACACAACACTCCACTCCGTCTGCGACTTCACAATATCTTGATGGTATTGTGCGACAAGGACGAGACCTGCTACCACTTGCTCTGCGACTGCGCCGGCAATAGTTGCTGGCAGCCCCGCAAGGAGGTCAAATGAAACGAAAATTTGATCCCGAAGGGATGGCTATCACGACAATGAGCCGATCGTCCTCAACGCAAATATCAAGATGAACTCACCTTCGTTGCCAAAATGAGACAGATTCGTAACAGTCCGACTACAGCACGCTCGATGAGTAGGATGCTATATTGGGTCGGTGCAACCAGCAACGCAGATAAATGCTCGAAGACAATTGGCCTATGCTCGTATCAGTGATGATGTGGCAGGTTACGTGGCAATGTACGTACCAGATTTCTTCTATGTGCTGGGGAGTTTGGCAGACGATGCTCACCATAGTCTCCAAAAGGAACACAGAAGCAGGGTCATATGGCAGAGAATATGAGCTATCTTGAGGGGTGCCGTATCCCGAAGAAGAAACATCGTCAGACTCTTGCTTGAGCCGGGCCACGGTCCGCTCGTGGGCCAGAGCCTCCAATGCCCGAACCGCGGCAACCAAAGCTTCAGGGTCCAATTGCCTAAACTATTATGTGAGCGAAGACAGCAACGAAGAATCAACCAAGACCCACATAATCTGGCCGTACAGTTCATCTAGCCGACAAGACGTTATGCAATCGATAGTACAGAGCGTATTCTCGATGTCAGCGTCCGTAGCATCGGGAACCAAAGCGTCCACACTGGACCCGTAAGGCGTCATCAAATACGAGGACAGCGCGGATAGTAGACCATCTGATCTGGGTGCAGGACGGTTTGGCAGACTTCTGCGAAGCGGTATTATCGATACCCCTCCCAGGAAATCCTCCATTTGCAACATCCGTGTAGGCAGCAGAGAATGGAGGAAGAGATTTTGGAACATCTCAAATATCTGCACCAATGATTAAAACTGGAAAACTCTATCAGAGTGTTGTGCCATGAACGCACCTGAGTCCATCCCTCGCGCAACGCATTACCGTTACCATTCACAATGTTAAACAAGACGACAGCGGCCAGTTGACCTTTGAAGTTTGTGCCAAATCTTACTGATAACGCGGAAACGGTGATGGGCTGCCCTTCGACCTCGACGACCGGATGATTAGGTACTTGCGAGGGAGGTGACTCAGCTAGGAGTGCAGTTGCCTGGGACAGCGATACAACGACGTAGTCGAAGACGTCTGGCATACCGAAGTGCCTTGCCAAAGTAGCGCATTGTCGGAATCCAGTAATAGCTCGCTCAATCATGTAGTCGTCATCGAAGGTGATGAAGGCGTAGGCAATTGCGGAGACGACAGGTCTCCAGACGACCTTGAACATCTCCACATCAAACAAAGATGTGTTGGACATCATCAATGTTGCTGGTGGACGCAGTGAGTGGAGTGGGTGAGGACATGGAAAGCACAAACCTGTCTGGCGTGAGCGTGCTAGTAGTTCTTTCCAGGCGTACTCGAATCCCGCTTGTCCAGTGTGTTCCTCAGGCATGATGATTTCTTGCTTGCGGATGGAATCATATATGTTTTGCTTTACGCGATGTCGGTGACATTCGCGCTTAGTTTCAAGGACATAACTCACCAAGTACTCGGAGGAAAAATCAGTACCGTCGTTGACGCCTTTCAAATTGCGCGTGTAATCCTCAATGGTCATTCGTTTCTACACTTTGATCAGCAGCTGTTGAATTCGAGGATTGCACACTTACTCGGATTTGCGGGCTGTGGAGATCGGTATTCAACATGATGATTGAATACGCAAGGACGTAGACTGCATCTTGAGACTTGACTTCCGCTAATTGCACTGCCTCAATTGCTGCCATTCAATAACGTTGAGTTTTGCGTACCTGGTTTGGTCGCAAAGTAGACCTCTGCAAACATCTCCGTTATCCGATTGATCTGCTGGGATTCTCCTGGTAATCGGAATGTTTCCAAGAGTTCTCGCATAGCATCTGCGACCGATTTCTGAGTTGTTTCAGCAAGGCATTACAATGATTGATCCTGCATATGCCACCCACGTCTTTGAAGTCCAGCAGACTGAGGAACGCCTTCAACACTTCAATGTTATCCGGTCTCGAGATGAAGTCGCCCAACAACCGTTTGTCCATCCTAGCGGAACTCTTTAAGAACTTAGCAAGACTCAGGGCACGCGGTTCGTCTGGATCTGTGTAGATCAACTTGTTCTCTTCGAGGAAGGATAGTCCTGTTTTTGGCTTGGTATTGAAGAGAGCTGTTCCCGTCAAGACCAATTTTTTCCTCGATTTAGTGAGAAGAAGTTGTTCTGGAGTGACAAAATCCTGTTTCAACTTGAGTATCAATGCGTCTCCACAATAACGCCATTCGATTACTCACGGACGGCCATGAGTCAACTGCCTAGATGTGCCCTTGTCATCAGCATAAACTAAAGAAAACAAATGAATAATACCGACACCTTCGGCGCGTGAGGCCATATGATTAACGAATGCCAGGAGCAAGTCCAAATGCAGATATTGAACATTTTGTTGTTGCCGTTGAAATTCATTACCTCCAAATGATTGCGATGGGTATACGCCCTATCGTGACATGTCTTGAACATTGCACAAGGTTTAAACACTGGTACACACCTTCGTGGAAAACTCTATCAAGCGCTCAAACATGTTCTCGCAGTTCATGTCGCAGTCGTAGTTGGTATAGAGGTCGACCATGAAGCTAGAATGCCGGGATATATGGCCGAGAGTCTCAAGGAGAAGTTCGCGTGTGTCACCACGAGCAGGGGCAACCAACAGCCGCGGTGTGGATGGAGCTTTATCCGTATCAAGATCGAGGCCGGCAGGTACTGGAGTACCCGGTCGCGGGGATAGTGTTGTATTCTTGGTACTAGGAGCTGTGTGAGGCTTTTGCGAGGCAGGGGCGAGCCGGTCGATCGTAAAAGCAAGGAATAGTTCCTGCTGCAACTTAAGCTTTTCCCGCATTGTCTCGAACATAGTTGAGACTGCACGTAAAGCAGCCTGAAGGACAGCACGATTGTCCGAACGCGCGAGCTGGAAGAGGAATTTGCATCCGTGATCCAGGACGAGGGTGGAGAGCGAGGGGAATACGGAGATACGACTGCCAGATACTTCAAATGCAACATTGAGGATGCGCAGAGCTGTTAGTCGGGTGGTGTCGGTGTGAAGTTGATCGTTAGGATCCAGGATATTGATGAGGACACGTAGCAGCTCTATGATTGACGGAAGGCCATCTGGCGAATGAATCTAAGCAACATATTCGATATCTTGCAGACATGGTAACGTACAATCTGGTCTGTTAATGACCGGCGAGGAGGACTTCTGCGGCTCAGGCTCTACAACTGTCTCTGCCACTTGACTGTCTGCGTCCGTCTCCCCGCTCACAGGCGTGTCACCTCCCATGGACTTCGTAGACACGCTCATTTTCACCTCGCTCTCCTCGGAATCAAGGGCATTGTCCGTGAGCTTGGCTTCTTCCACCGCAGGATCAAGCACATGCAATCGAGCGAACACCGTCCGTACAAGAGCGTGCATAGTCGCTTCCGCCGAACGTCGGAGGATCTCTGCGGGCGGGCGTCGTCAACGAACCCCACTCATAGCTGAAAAATCATACCGCTAAGACGTAGTTGACAACATGTAGTCAAGACAGTTTCGAGCATTTCACAAACCTCTATGTCCGCTAGCATCGTGCCGACACTGCCGCACATCGCGTCCTGAATAACCGCCATGATTTTGAGGAGAACAACCTCATCGCCAGAGGAGTCACTAGTTTCAAACTTGCAACGTGATATGGCATTGCTGAGCTCGGCGAGGGCGCCCGACAGGGAGTAAGAGGTCGGTGTGATCAAATCACATAGAAAGAAGCTGTGAAGAGCAGAAAGCGCTGATGAGGTAATTGGCCCAGTAGACAAAGGCGAGCGAATTATAGCGAGAAACGGGGAGAGTAATGTTGTCAGGGGTAAAGATGACACATCTATTGTCATGACGTCCCTTAGCTCGAAGGACCGTCGGCGACAAATGAAACCAACCTTCCACATCTTTCACGATCCTCTTGAGGTCTTGAAAGCCAGTCATAAGGTCCTGCTCAGTGCTGCCGCGTTCCATGGTGTTTTTGTCGAAGTACTGCTTCGTCCGTCGTAGTCCAAGGCTGCTGGCAAGCGCAGAGTCGTGTGAACTGAACGAGTGCGTAGATGATGCCCACCGAGAGTTCTTGCGCATCACTGAAGTGACAGAGAGAATCTCGGAAAGCAGTATGTGTTTCACTGACACAGAGCCAGCTGAAATAGAGACCGGGTTTCCAGGACTAGAAGAATCCATCATAGGGTTGGATTAGCAGAGCGTGGCTGGGCGCTGAGCTTTACGTGTCGATAGTGACCATATTCAGCCAGCTCGGTTGTTTGTGCGTGTTGAATTCAGAAGGTCCCGCCAAACAAACATCCCAATACGGATTCGTCGTCACACTCCAGATGTCGTTTATTGTAGTACATGATGGATTGCGTACAAATTGTTATCGTGGGCGCGTACATGCCTTGGAGAGACATCAAAGGCCCGAACACCAGCATACAGGGTACATGGACGCAAGGGGACTCTTCTACTATCCTGACGATTCTCCACCAACGACTTGGGACATCGCAGCTTGACCCGCAGCTGTTGCCGCCAATCTTGACCGCTTGCGCTCCGCTTCTGCAACGACAAAATGGTCAAGAAATGTTGTCAAGGCAAGTACATGAGAACATACCAGCCTCCTTCTCTCGTTCAATTTCCGCAACGATCGCCTCGATTTGGGCTAGGTCCAAGCTCTGTAACAACGGTATGTAACTCTTCTCACAACTAAAAGGGGAAACCATACGGTGCTCTTGCCGTAGCTCTCCATGACACTGATTTCGATGTTCTTCGCACCTGTCTGGACAACTTCGAGCAGGCTCTTGACAGTCAATTTGATGGCGTCGTCCCTAGACATGTCGTCCTTGTGGTTCTTTTCCAGAAACTCACGAACAGTTTTCGATGAACGACCAATTGCATTGGCCTTGACAACATTGCATCACTGGAAGAGTGCGCCGACAATTCAGGCTACATACCTTCCACGCACTGTATATACCACTGGGCTCTGTCTGGTAGAGCCGTGGTCTGGTGTCATGGGGATCGAAGCCTACAATGAGGGTTGAGATTCCGAATGGGCGGACTCCACCTGATTGTGTGTATTTCTGAAGGAAAGACGTCAAGACATGCACGTGAAGACGCCCGAATCACGAACTTGCTGAATGCCCGCAATGTGCCCTGTAATATATTCCACTGTGACGGGGTCTTCGACGGTAAGACGGTGACTCTGACACTCGATACGAGCTTTATCAATCAGCACTCGGCCATCCGCAGTCAGTCCTAATGACTTCAGTGAGCGTGGACATTCAAGGATAGTGGTAAAGACCTGTACCTGCAAATGCGAGACAGATATGATCATCCAGCATGACAACCTTGCGGACAGTTCGAGGATCTTGTAGTTGAAGTACCGACTTCTTCTCTACACCAAGAACAACGACATCTTTGCCCCGGACTCCTACCTGCGGAGATCATGTCAAATTGGTCGATCTTGACTGCACGTATGACATACTGCACAGGTTCCCCTCCTCACTGCTTCTGCTGCATATTCGACCTATTTGACGCGTCAAATGGACTCGCTTCTCACCACAGTAGCAGAGGCCTACCTGGAATAAGTGGCCATCGGGAGAGAATACAGTGAGAGCTGCAAGACTATGAGTGACAAAGTGAAGAGGATAGTACTATAAACATACCGCGATCGTAGGACCTAGACATTTCAACAGGAAATTGAAGGGATCTGAAGCAGCACGGATGCTTGTGGCAAGTATGAGCTCGAAGCCGCGCGTCGAGCTTGCGTCGTCCTCGTCTCACGAGTCACGTGTATTACGGTAGGACCTGGACGACCAGCCGGCGCGGCGGTGGCACATAACTTCCTTTCTGACATGACATGCGAATACATCGACGTCGACGATGATATACAGATATTGTATGAGGAGTCACTGTATGTGTCCCTCCTTCTCTTTCTCTGCTACACTCACATGTTCTGATTGCCCCACTCGTTCACTGCCAGTGAACCCCAGACAATGTTATGCGAGTTCTGCGGGAGGAATCTGACCAAGTGCTCAGTACAGTTGAGACAAGAACACTATGAAGAGCACCTATCCGGCCAATCAATAGGTATTTTGTGCTGCAAGGCAGGTTACACTGATAGTTTCCTCATCATGTTTCTATGCGGCAGGCTCTTCAGGGAGCAGTTCCAAGCCGACCTCCAGCTCAAAGCCGGTTTCGAAGTCTTCACGTAGCAAGGGAAAATCGCAGGAGCCATCGTCGGGGGAAAACGTGTTCTGGTACTCCTCGCAAGCAACGCCACCGCCGCCGAATTTCAGCCCAGGTATGTGGAGCAGATTGTCTCGCTGTTACAGGACTACTCCGAGTCATTATCCTAGGGTTGATTCCTATATTGAAGAGAGCCTTGATAAAGTCGCATGAAAAAGACCACACACAGCGGGCTTGGTTGTGCCACGAACAAGCCGTTCACATAAACACGGACTTTGACAGGGGATGGGGTTGCGGGTGAGTCTCAATCCGATTAGAGTATACTTGATCCTGACATTCAACATGAATGTAAGTTATCGGAACTTTCTGATGGCCTGTGCGGTGCTCATGGCACAGTCGCAACAGCCTATGTACTTCCCATTGCTTGACGCGCCGACATCGCCTGGCATCCGCAACTTGCAAGCATGTATCGAGGAAGCCTGGGATAAGGGTTTGTACCTTGCACACATGTTTGGTTTGTCGCATTAATCTCGTTCAGGTTATGACAAGGATGGTGCCAACGACCTCAATCATCATCTCGTGGGTACCCGCAAATGGATTGGAACTGCAGGTATTTTCAGCCTTTGCGAGTCTTGACCGTTTATAATTCCCAGAGTAGAACTGCATGTCGCCTTTACTTCTCGTGGGATACCGTGAGTGCATTCAATCATTTTCCGGCATGTTGTACTCAGTTTGCTAGATCACAGTTGGTGGATTTTGAATTGAAGGACGGTAAGCATTCACACTAATCTCGTATAAGATGTACTGTAACTATTGATGGTCAACGATTATTTTCCAGGTGTCCATGTCCTTGTGGATTGGGTGCTCCGGTACTTCTCGGAGGAAGACGGAAAACCCAAGGACACCACTGTAAACCAAGCATTACGCGCGGCTCGTCCTGTCATCGTTACGGGGAAGATGCCTCTCATCCTCCAACATGCAGGCCATTCACGAACCGTCATAGGCTGCGAGCGGGAGAAGAACGGACATGTTAACTTCCTAATGTTTGACCCCTCTCGGTGCGTGTTAGACGTCTGCTTACATATTGTACCTTGACCTCCCAACTTCCGCAGCGCCGTCCCATCCTCAATACGCAAAGCTGGGCTTACAGCTCACGGCCTTGCGGATCGTGGTGAATCGTCGAGCAAGCATTCCTTTATGAAGACATATCAGTCACTTAAACGGAAGGCAAACAATACCTCAGCAAACAGTTCCACCAAGAGAGTACGCGCGACGACGAATGAGAGCCAATCTAACAATGATCCAATCGAGATTGATTCAGACGACGAGGGGATTGTGGAGGTCAAGCCTGCGAACGACGATCCAGAACCCGGGACAGTGCTTCGGTGCTTTAGGGTGGCGGAGACGGCCTTAAAGTGCGCACATGTCTGACCAGCATACAAACATAGGCCGGCTGATGCATGGCTTTCTGTTTCAGGAAACACAAGAAGTACCAAATCCTATATTTTCCTCTTGGTCCTCCTTGGGAGGAGTCTGAACGTTGGCAAAGGCGAGAGGTACTCAGTATCAGAGTGAAGTAGATGGCCAAATGGAGGTTTGTCGACCGTATATCGACAAACTTATTTCACGCTTTGAGCAGGTTGGCGTACTTGGGCAACGGTTGATAGGAGCTCTTATTGCTCCGTGGACATACCTTAATTACTTCGCATATCAGGCCTCAGGATTCGATCAATTCGCACTATAATCATTGGTTGAAAGAGTGTGCCAAGTTATCCCTCCACCGATGCCAGTGACCCGCATCAGCGGCCTCATAATGGACCACTATCCCAAGGAAAGTGAGACCGGATCACGGAGCACAGATGGAGTTGCCGTAATCGAGCCCTCGAAAGGTACAGTGTACAGGAACGCCGAACCTAAGTAGTCGCCATCAGTCCTTCCATCTGTTCCCCTGGAGGGTCAGACGGTGCAGTCTCCGCCGGTTGAGATCCTTCCAGAGGCATGATCTCGAGTCCGGCAACCGCATACCGCAGCGCCCTCTCCCAAGCCTCCTCCACGCGATACCCTCCCGCTCTCATGATGCCCTCGCGATCACGGCGCACCGCCTCGCTCGCAGGGTCGTCATAGCTCTCGCGGATCACGAACTTGTCCTCATACGCGTACCAGTCGTCCTGGAGTGGTACGTGTGGCACATCCGGCACGACGGTGCTCTGAGCGGCGCGGGCGCGCAGCAGCCGCGAATTGCTTTGGAGGGCGGAGCTGGACGAACGCGCGGACGCACGGCGCAACGCATCTGCGCGAGAGCGCGCAATCACCTTGGAGGCGTCCTTGTCGCTGGTCTCGAGCTTGTCGATGATCTCGCGGCGGCCCTTCTCGCGCTCTTCGCGCTCGTCCTCCTCTGCACGGCGGAGCTCCAGAGCGCGCTGCTCTCGCTCCTGTCTCTCTGCGTCTTCTTGCTCCTTGAGGTACTGAATGTATTGTTCCTCGCGTTGCACGTTCGACTCGATCAGCGCAGCGTTTTCGATCCGGTATTTTGCAATGCGTTCTTCGGTTTGCGGTATGTCTATGTCATTGATGAGGTTAAAGGCTGTGCACGGAGATGCGCATTAGTGTGCATGCCGGTGTCAAAGACGGGTACTGTCTTACCAATGTCCTCCACTTCTTCCAGATAGTCATTGTACGAACGAAGATCAGGAAAATCCTCGCGTCGTTTGTTGAACCTAGGAGGTGGTCAACTTCGTGAGAACAAATGCGAATGGGTTCGAACAGCATACTCTTTGGCAATTCGTCTTCGGATGGCGACCTCTTTTTCGACTCCTAGATCCTCGAAGGTCTGGGGCGTGAAGGCTAGTTTCCTCAGCACTTTGCTGCATATTGGACAGGGTGCAGGGCCGAGGGTGAATAGGCGGTCAATACATGATTCACACCTTCGCAGGCTGAGTAAGTCATGTTAAGCCGTCTAAACGCCTTACATACATACATTTTGTGATAACACGCACCCACCAGAAGACGTAATTTTGGATTTAGGTATCTGTCTGATTTACACACAGGACACTGGTCGTCCATAGACTGCCACGGTGGGGCGTAAGTGCCGGAGATTTCTTCAAATTATGTCTACTTTGAGGTAGACTCACAAAATATTCAGATGTCCGCCCTGATGGGTCCTTCACGCCACCTCCAAAGATGGTCGTTGAGGTGCTTTGGACCTGAGGCGTGCCCGTACGTGTGCTCGAGCTGGAGGAGCCTCCTCCCTTGCGAATGATTGTCCCGCGCAGCCAGCCACCGACCTGAGTTCTGTTGGACATTGCAGAAATATAGCCAGCAGTAGTGGGGTATTTGCGGTATGAGGCGGCTCGTACGATAGAATGTGGGAACCACTGGGAAGTAACAGCCTATAATTTGGCTATTGGCAAGCTCTAGACGGTGAAATGAATGCGGTTATTACGAAGACGGCGCTGTTAGCAGAACTTTGTTGCCTGGTTTGGCAATTACAGCTCACAGATTGGTCATCAGGCCACCTCGACTAGCGCTGAAGGGACTGCTATTACAAGCCAGCCAACATGTCTGCCCTGCTCTATGCTTCATTTCCCTCCCGTCCTGGCCTCTCTCAGCCTCACCTGGCGCATTGCATCTCTCTGTGTGCTCGTTGCGATATCAGGTTACATCCTGCAATTCCGAATTCCGTTCTCTCGCTCAGCCACCCTTGTGCGCACCATGTCTTCAGTGAACGGTACGAAGCCTGTGTTGCCTAAGACGCCGGAGGCATGGCGCAAAGCACTGGACGAGCTTCCCTCTACTCCGGACAAAATTCCGGCATTCTTCTATGGACACGGGTCGCCGTTTCTTGCGTTCCCAGAGTCGAGCGCCACCAATCCATTGGTCAAGTTCGCAGGGCCTACCGGTCCTTTGGCTACTTTCCTGAAAGATTTTGGGCCGGTGCTGCTTCAAAAGTACAAGCCCAGGGGCATCGTGGTTTTCAGTGCTCATTGGGAGACGTACGGAGAGCGGGTCGGTACGTCTTTCTGTCGTTTGCATGACAGTATGTATGAATAGTCGTCGCAGTCACAGACTATGGGGGCTCCAATCCCCTGTTGATGGACTACTTCGGCTTCGCGCCTGAACTGTACAAGCTCAAGTTCGATTCCCGCGGTGACTCGGCGCTGTCGAAGCGCGTTGTCGAACTCTACCAGGAGGTGTGTTGTCTCCGGAGAGAGTTGGCACCGGGATAACATCATGTCTTGCTAGGCTGGACAACTAGTTCGTACGACGTCAGCATTGGAGACGCGGGGAGAAGACGGTCGTGGATTCTCCGGTCCTGGATTGGATCATGGGGTCTTCGTACCATTTAGGCTGATGTTCGGAGAGGTGTTCCGAGACATCCCTATTGTTCAAGTGTCTATTGACGGCAGTCTGAGTCCGGAGAAGAACTGGGCTGCGGGTAAAGTAGTCGAGAAGCTGAGGTCAGCGCCAACGATGGATACATTGCCCATGTGTTGCCTTGCTGACTCGCATGTCAGAACGGAGGGTATCCTTGTCCTGTCTGGCGGTTTGCTAGTGCACAATCTACGTGACATGACGACCATGGCCGAAGAAACCGCGAAGCCTGCAGTGAAGCAATTTGACGATGCCATACACGAAGCGGTGACGGTATCGGACGTGAGTATGAAGATCCTCTCTTCTAGTCTTGGCACTGACGTCGCTACGACTAGCCGCAAGCCAGGAAGGAGAAGATGGTCGCCCTGACCCAGCATGCGGCGTTCCGTGCGGCGCATCCGCGTGCAGAGCACTTTGTGCCATTGTATGTCGCAGCTGGCGCCGGCGGAGATGGCGAGGTGAAGGTATTGTCTGCCATTTTCGGGGCCCCAACGTACGCATTCGGAGTGTAGTGGGGAACTAGTCACCACCTGTGGGGGGCGTGTATCAGAGCACATATATCCATGTATGAGCATCGGGTAGTGCGAAGCGTCGGATTCATGTCCGCGATGACAGCAGCACCCGACAAGACGCCACTAAACTGGATGGAGACTACGGTAACGGAGCGTCGCCGAGCCGCGCGAAGCACACGCGCGACGCGCTTACATGGCTCACGTGACGCGTACAGTGTGGCCACGTGTGCGAATATCGAGGGATCTCCTGCGGGAGCTGTTCGCAAGCCGTTTTATTTGGTTCTGCGCCTTTGCTCTCTCCTTCCATCTCCCGACCGAGCCCCTGCGCAGAGCGCACAAGCACACAGCCGTGTACGCTCTCGGACGGTGTCCTGCCGTCTGTGTTCGTTGCTGACCTCGTTGCCCGCCAGGACTCGCCGGACACAGCCCTTGATCGCGTTGCCGCGTAGGTTGTCGAGCATAGTTTCAGCAACCAGTTCATACATCTCCGCCACGCGTCTCATGCCCCGGATGTTCTGAGTAACATCTTTGCCGCTCTCTAATCGTCGGGGTACGTCCCTTCCGTCCACGTGCGATTGACGACGGAGATTTACATTCCGAACTCGACGGCTTTATGCTGCACCCGCTCGTGATGACAGGCAAGCACGCGTTTATTTTACCTGCTCGATTAATAGCGCGATCCGCCATGGCCCAACCTGCTTTCCCTCCGTTCCGGTCCAGTTCTCTTCCCAACCCCACTTCGGAAAATCGCCCCTCCTCGCTAGCCCTTGCACTTCCCCGACGCGACTCAAATTTCATGGCTAGCGAAGGCCCCATCACTCCGCCCATGTCCCCAGGTCCCAGTGATGCGGGAGAGGCGCACATCGTCGTTGATCCACAACCACGGTACAGCCGTGACAGCGACATGCACTCATCTGCGAGCGGACCATCTCGTCAATCCGTAGTTCGGCTTCAGACGATCGATCGCGCACGGTCAGAAGAGCCCATGGAATTGGATGCCGTGCCCGCTCCGAAGCCACCGGCCATTGATCTGGAGGACGAACAGTGTCATATTCAGAGGGGAACGCTCAAGTTGACCGATTTCGAAGTGAAGGGAACGCTAGGTGGGTCTGGACGGCGTTTGTCATTGCTGGAGGACGCCCATGACTCACCATCGTGATTATTAGGCACTGGAACGTTTGCGCGCGTCCTCCTCGTCCGACTGCGCACGGTGTCGTCACCCTCCACTCTCAACTTTTTTGCGCTCAAGGTACTACGTAAAACCGAGCTCGTCCGACTGCGGCAGGTCGAGCATGTGAACGCAGAGCGATACATCCTGTCGCGTGTGCGCCACCCCTTCATCGTCGACCTCTATGCCACCTTCCAGGACAGCCTGAACATCTATATGTTGCTGTCCTATGTCCCTGGCGGAGAGCTCTTCACCCACCTCCGACGAGCACGCCACTTCACTCCCGATGTGACCCGCTTTTACCTGGCGACAATCATTCTCGCCCTGAAATACCTCCATTCATTCAACATCATCTATCGGGATCTGAAGCCGGAGAATCTCCTCCTTGATTCGCGCGGGTACCTGCGGTTGACCGACTTCGGTTTCTCAAAAATTGTCGATGACCGTACATGGACATTGTGTGGCACGCCCGAGTATCTAGCACCCGAGATCATCCAGTCGGATGGCCACGGGAAGGCTGCGGATTGGTGGGCGTGTGGAATCTTGTGCTACGAGATGCTCGTGGGCTACCCTCCGTTCTTCGACGAGACCGCGTACGGGATCTACGAAAAAATTCTGAAGGGCAAAATTCACTGGCCGAGGGAAATGGATAAGCTGTCCAAGGACCTAATCAAAGCGTTTTTGCATCCGGACCGTAGCAAGCGACTAGGGAATTTGATCGGAGGGCCGCAGGATGTGTTGGATCATCCTTGGTTCCGTGGCGTAGACTGGGATGCGCTGGAGCGGCGGGAAATCAGGGTACGTCGTGTCCTCTGTATGTTATCTTGTCCACCCCATACTCACCAGGTAGTTTACAGGCACCCATTATCCCGCATGTTACGGCGCTCGACGACACCCGCCATTTCTCCGACCTTCCGCTTCCTCCAGCGGAAGAGATCCCCGGTCTCATTAAAGAAGAACGTCCCCCGCCTCTTCAGCAGAGATTTGACCCGATAGCATACCAGTTCCTGGAGTTCTGATGCGCGCCGTGCAGTTTGCCGTCCCGGTATGTGTTTAGGGCAGTCCAGGTGGCACTCGAAGCGGCGAGCGATGGACCGCCGGGCCCAGTGTCGGGCTCGATCGCCTTGCGCTTGGTGTACCCTCTGGTTCGCGCGCTGCCTGTGGTGCCATTCTACTTTTGCTCCCGTTTCCGTTTTTTGTCCAGCTCGCTCCTTGTCATTCTCGTCTTTTTATCAGTCATCTAGTGGTCCGCATCCGTGTCTCAGCTGGCCTATCTTCCGACATTGGACGGTCTACCATATTATTGGTCCATCTAAATACCCTGTCCCGAATTGTATCCCTTCATTTCGCGCCGTGCCCATCCACTGTAGTATGCTTTCCCGCGGGTGCCCGACACCCTCCCATATGTTCCGTAGCTAATATTGTCTCGTTGTGTATATTTGTGTTCGTGCTCCGTACTCTGCAGCAATAAATAAAAGTCTGGCTTTCTTGTCCTCTTGGGGAGTGCAGATCGGATCTCCCGCAGATCGGGCGCTGCCGTGAATTCGAATCGCAAACTTTCAAGTTTGTGGCTGCCGCTGCGTCCCTCCACCAAGTATTTTCTCGAAACACCGCACCATGGGCCGCCGTAGAAAGAACCGCACTCACCTCAAGGGTGGTGTCGCATCAAGTCCAGGGACAGCAGAGGGCGTCCCGAAATCATTCGTGATCAAGCACGGCCAGGTCGGCTCCTCGCTCGCACAGCTCGTCCGCGACATGCGCAAGGTCATGGAGCCCAACACTGCCAGCCGCCTCAAAGTGAGCACCGCTCCTATCTCCGGGTGATCAGACATGCTCGAGGGGATGCTGGAACTGATCGGTGCGGCAAGTAAAGGAACGGGCACGGAACAAGCTCAAGGACTTCTTCGTCATGGCGCCCGCGCTCGGCGTCACGCACATCCTCGCGTTCACGCTCACAGACGTCGCGCCCTCCCTGCGCATCGTCCGGCTTTCCGCCGGGCCCACGCTCAGCTTCCGCGTCGAACGGTACAGCCTCGCCAAGGACGTCGTCAAAATCTCGCGCAGAGCACGCAGCATCGGGAGCGTGGAGTACCTCAGCCCGCCTCTCGTATGTACCCCCACACTCCTCACACCGCACGCACTGACGCCCGCCCCCAGCTCGTCCTCGCCTCCTTCCCGGCGCCGGGCCCCGGCACGCCGCCGCACCTGCCGCTGCTCATGAAGGCCTTCCAGACGCTCTTCCCGCCGCTCGCCCCGCAGACGCTGTCGCTCTCCTCCGCGCGCCGCGTCGTGCTCGTCGCGTACAACGCCGCGCGCGGCACGGTCGACCTGCGCCACTTCCTCATCACCGTGAAGCCGTACGGCGTGTCGCGCCGCGTGCGCCGCGTGCTCGACCGCGGCGTCGACCTCGGCAGCGCGCGCGACGTCGCGGACTTTGTGCTCCGCGGCGCGGGCGCCGGTGTGGACGGGTACGAGAGCGCGGCGTCGAGCGCGGGCGAGGACGGCGAGGACACGGTGGCGCTCGCGGAGGACTATGTCGGGCGGAACAACCGCAGGGGCCAGAAGCGCGCGGTGCGGCTCGACGAGATCGGGCCGAGGATGGAGCTGAGGCTGATCAAGATTGCGGAGGGCCTGCCGGGGAAGGAGGGGAGCGTGATCTATCATGAGTTTGGTATGTTGCGTCCTGTGGAGGCGGCTCGTGTGCGGATGGCTGATTGTTGGGTGCAGTGAAAAAGAGCAGGGCTGAGGCTGCGAAGCAGAAGGCGGACCACGCGGCGAAGGAACGGCTCCGGAAGCAGAGGCGCGAGGAGCAGGAGGAGAACATCCAGCGCAAGAAGGCACAAGCGGGTGAAAAAGGCGGTAAGGATGATGAGGAAGAGGAGGATGGAGAAGCGGATCAGGATGGGTCAGAGGGCGGAGAGGAATTGGAAGATACAGGTGCTTGGGATGACGAGGAAGAGATCAACGGAGAAGGTGAGAGCGACAGTGAGGAAGGATCGGACGAGGAGGATAGCGACAGTGAAGAGGAGGCACCCAGACCACCTCCGAAGAAACAAAAGACACGAGGGAAACGTTAGGGTTTAAGTTGAGTCCTTGTGTTCGTGTGTACTCAGTGATAGGGACGTCCATATGATCATTATAGTGAGTTGCAGTACGATATATGTACAAACGTTGGGAAGGGGGTTATGAATAGTATGTAGAAGCGGTCACGGACGTGTCTGAGCACGTTCGGGAGGGGCGGGACTGCTCCATAGCTTGCCAACGCAACGCTCCCAAAACCGCTCGATCCTCATCTTTGCGCCGTCCCAGCCATCGAGAGCAGGACGGGCATCCAAGTAGAAAGAGAGGTTGTTGGCAGCGGGACCCGTGGCCCGTCCGGTATAGAAGTCGATGACATATCGTATGCGCGTCCCGCAACGGTCGACGATCCAATCGTGTCGGTCAAAAGGCGGGGAATACCTGCGGAGATGGCGGTCAGTCCAGGTCGGCAGGTCGGACGGGACGGACATACCCTAGCAGCGTCCTCCAGCGCGCCCTCGGGGAGAGTTCCTTCGGACGCCCCTTGAAGCTGACGAGCTTCACGCCGCCACAGCGGTCGCCGCCCTGGCCGGCCTCCCACTTCATGACCTCCATCCAGGCGCGCTCGTTGACGGCATTGTGGATGGGGACGATGACCTGCATGTCCGAGGGCTGCGGGTCGTGGTTTTTGCGGGCCATGGCGGCATAGAACTGGGCTTGCGAGGGATATACCCAGTTTCCGCCATCGGTCTTTGGGATGGAAGAGGTCTCGCGGTCGAGGGGAAGGCTAGCGGGTGCGCCATTCGGATGTGAGTGGGGGTCGGGAGGACTGGAGGGGAGCAATGTGGCCCAGGAAGAACGGGTGGTATGGTCGACGGGGCATTTGTCGGGAGGAGGGGCGAGGGCGGCGTGGTCGACGGGGCACTTGCCTGCGTCGGACATGGCAGAGCTGCTGTGGAATAGACGCCCTAGACGCGCGACCAATCCCGAGGGTCGAGTTCGGTGATCGCGTCGTCCCGCACACGCATCCCATGACACGCCCACCCTTTCCCATGATTTGCGTCCGGCCCATGCATACACCCATCTCCAGCCGGAGCCAGCAGCGCAGCGACCAACACCCCATTCAACTCTCTTGAAGCTCAACAGCCATGCCGTCTTCACCGCGTGTCTTCACGACCCCTCTCACCGAGTTGTTCAACATCACTCATCCTGTCATGTTGGCAGGTAAGCAGCCCGGTCAGTCAAGGCAATATTTCAAAATTAACATATTGGAATGGCAGGCATGAACGTCGCTGCTGGGCCGAAGCTGGCTGCAGCGGTCACGAATGCCGGTACGTCCTCCCGATAGAATACCTCGTATCTTACTCACAGACGGCCTAGGTGGTATTGGTGTCATCGGAGGGCTCAGACAGTCCCCCCAGATACTCCAGGGTACCATCGACGAACTCAAGAGTTACCTCGAGGACAAGGATGCGCCCTTTGGCGTCGACCTCCTCATTCCACAGGTTGGGGGCGGCGCCAGGAAGACCAATGTGAGGAGCTGTGCATAAACCACCCTGCGGAACTTATGGGTCCGTGCAGTATGACTATACCAAAGGACAGCTGCCCGAACTTACAGACGTCATCATCCGGAACAAGGCCGCGCTCTTCGTCTGTGCAGTCGGCGTGCCGCCGAAAGAGATGGTAGACAGGTTGCACGCTGCCAATATCCCAGTTATGAAGTCTGCACCGCTGTTTCTCACTCCTTCGCGTCCTAGCCACTGACCTCCGCTGGTTATCAGCATGGTGGGCCATCCCAAGGTATGAGCAGTTAGTGCATACACTCCGCTCCCGTTTGACCTCAGCACAGCACGTCCCGAAAGCACTCGCGCAGGGTATGCTCTAACCACTCACTTAGGGCCGGGATACTAACACGTAGGATCGGACAGGTGTAGACATTATCTGTGCGCAGGGCGGAGAAGGCGGGGGCCACACCGGCGACACGCCCTTCTCCATCCTCATCCCCGCATGTGTCGATCGCTGCAAAGGCGCAACAAGCCCCCTCACAGGCAAGCCTGTCATTGTTGTTGCCGCCGGGGGTATTGCCGATGGACGCGGCCTAGCGGCGGCCCTCTCGTTAGTCTACGGCTCCCCTGACGACCATGCACCATAGCTCACAGCTGTCTTCGGTGATCTAGGTATGGAGCAGCAGGGGTGTGGGTGGGCACGCGCTTTGTGGCCAGCGAGGAAGCGGGTGCCCCGAAGAAGCACAAAGATCTCGTTCTCTCGGCAGACTACGACGATACCGTCCGCACCCTGGTATATTCTGGGCGTCCAATGAGCGTGAGGCGAACGCCGTATGTCACAAGCTGGTGAGTACCCACCGTGCGTCGTCTTCCTTTGGTGGCTATCGAACACGATGGTTACGTGCAGGGAGAGCCGCCAGCAGGAAATTGCCGAACTGACGTCCCAGGGGAAGATCCCGCACGAGGTCGAGCTGGAGAGACACCCGGAGAAGTCTCTGGAGGGCCAGCGATGTGAGCTTTATTGTCCTTGCCCGCGGCACGCTTGACGATGATGACCCCCATAGGGCTGATGGGTAAAGTGGCCGGGTCGATCCATGTATGTCATCCTACGTTGCAGTGCGCTATGTGCTCATCACCATTCCTCCGTAGGATATCAAGCCGGCAAAGGATATGTGAGTTTCTGTGATTATTTGGCTTCTTTTGAACACCCGACCGAGATATTGTGATCTTTAGTGTCGACGAGATGGTGACTACCGCTGCGGAGAGTTTACGGAATATGCAATCGCTGGTGGATCCTAAGGCCAGGCTATGAGGATAGCGTGAGCATGACATGTTCTGTTCCAAGACGGATATCTTCACCGGATGCAGGGCTCAATGATTCACCGAGGATGCAATGGATCTATCCATGATTATGACCTTCCTTTGAACTTGGGAAGCATTCTCTGCACCCGCAGGAATCTGGTATTGGAGAACCATCGAATCGTCAACTCCATCCTTTCTCTGTCAGGGTCACCAGATGTGTGGTTGGTGCGACTTTGATTGGCACAATTGGTGGTTCATTGAAATCGATTCATTCGGTTTCCCCATGTATCGCATATTACTTAGTAGAATTGGATTCGCAAACGCATGTGTGCTCGTATGGAGGAGACTATGATGAAGTGTCAATCCGAGTCCATCAGCTCCGCCAACTCCCGCTCTTCCTCCTCCGACAGCCCGGACGATTCAACAGGCTTCTCGGACGGCTCAGGATCCGCCTTCACCAGTTCAGGTGTCTGCTCCGCCAATGCTGGCGGGTGCAGCAATTCTGCCGCGTCCGCATCAGTCTCACGAATACAGAAAACACAGGAGCGCGCTCACCGCTGAGCCGCCACTTCCGCAGCGTGCCGTCGAGGCTCGCACTGACGACCCACGGCTCGACGCGCACCTGCCCCCGCACACCCGCGACGGGCGTGCGGCGCATCCACAGGCGCAGTGCGGTGACGTCGTGCCAATGCGCGTCGACGGAGCCTAGAAGCTCCGGCGCGTCGGGTTCGGAGACGTCGTACGTCCGGATGACGTCGCCCGCGCCGGTGAGGAGATACGGCTCGCCGAGCGGGGTAAGCGCGAGCGGGAGGATCGCGCGGACTGCCACGGGGTGCGTGAGCGGCGGGATGGCCTTGGGCGGGTCCGCGTTGGAGGCGGGGGGCGCGTGTGGGATGAGCTGGACGGTCTCGTCGGACGATGCTGGGTCGGGATGTGGTCAGCGCAGAGCGTTTGTGCAGAGGAGGGGAATACCTGTCCAGAGCTGGCCGTTGCCGTAGATGGTCTCGTTTATTCGGGTGCGGTGGTGTGTCAGCTCTTCGAGCAGCGTGCTCCGCCATCGGAGCGGCTCGCCGGCCTCTTTTGTTAGCTCCCAGACTTTGAGAATACCCATGGTGTCTGCGGTGTACAGGATGGCGGAGGTTTCCGAGGCTGGGCCCACGGCGAATGACTCGACAGGACGAGTGTGTGCAGAGATAGAGCCAACCGAAGTTAGAGCCTTCCCATCTTGATATGTGGAGAGATCCCTGAATAGCGTTGCTGTCAATTGAGGACTGAGAAAAGAGCCATATAACTCACCAGAACCGTACAATCTTGTCTGAACTCCCGGACACGAGGAGTCGTAGCGAAGGAATAACCAGCAACGCTTTGACAAAGTCAGAATGTGCCGGAGTAGACAAGATCAGTGTCCTTCTCTGTTGCAGTTCATATCTTCAGGTGCAATTGTTCAATGGGAAATTGTCATACATACTTCGACGTCCCATACTTTGATCGTCTAGTACTTTCGATTAGAAGATGCGGTCAAGCTGATAGTTGATGCCAGTTACTTTGTCCCAAGAGCCGCTGACCATCACATCTTGCGCGGCGGATCCTAATTCCTTGTCGAAGAATGCCAAACAGGTGACTGGAGCAGAATGTCCTCGAAATGTGTTCCGAGACTTCCCTGTCTTGTTTTGGGTCAGGACGAGATACACAGGTCCGGAAACAGGATGCCTCACCTCCAGATCAACTTGCCTGACGACTGCAGTACTCTCTGCAATGAAGGCTGCATTTCCTCGGATCTGTATTGCGAGAGGCTTTCCGGGAAGCTCGATGGGAGAGCCGAGGTCTTTTGTCTTGACTGCCTTCTCCTTCCGGGCCTGTGCATCGTGGATGAGATATCAAGAAAGAAGTTGGATGATGAGGTGACGGACCAGCTCGAGGACGAGTTCGGCCTCTGCTCTGAGAAAGTTGGCCTTGTCTGTGGTCTGCTGCATGATGACTGCGGTGATCTAGCGCCACAGATTCAGATCTCACCACTCTCCTCCGACCGCAATGAGTCGGCTGTCTTCCTTCAAAGGGCCGTCTACCCCATCCTCGTCGCCCGTCGCGGCCAAGCAGCCCAATACCCCATCGTCCCCCTCCAGGCTTACAGAGTCCACCCACCATCGCAAGGTCCGCAGCCTCTTGCACGATCTCCGCGCAGCGACCGAGACGTGGGATGATCTCGTCCTTCATGACGGCCTCAGGGCTGTAAAGAGTTTGGTCGATGCCAGGACAGACTTGGAGTATGCTTGTGAGACTGTATGGCGAACTACTATTGACGACTGTGCTGTACTAGCAATGATCTCGCTCTGATCCCTGCCGGAACGCAGCCCGCATTTCATATTGCACAGCCCAAGCTTGCACTTATGGAACAGCGAATATCTGAACTTGACGTTGTCATAGCAAAGCTGGTAGGGCTTCTTTTGCCTCTTCCAACCGTGCTGCTAATTTTGCGCGCAGAAAAAGCAATTTTACAAGATGAACACTGCCATCGAAAACCTCGAGGCGGCCCTGTTCGAAGCACACAAGCTCAAAGGCTGGCAATGGGTTCAAGAGCCTTTATGGGTGACTTGGTCTTTGGACAAGTTTGGTATGCGCTATCTGATCTGCACGTCATATCTCAGGTAATGACACCTGCTCTATAACAGTGTCTGCCGTCCCAGAAATCCTCGTTCCATATCATCGCTCGCTGGAGATGCACATCGAGCTTGTAGATCTTCTGCGTAGTCACGACGTATCATTCGAAGTGTCCCGTCAGGCAATAGCCCAATGGGTTGCTCAACCCTGCCTGGAAGACGGAAGCTGGGACGCTCGATGGGAGGATCTCTGTGCAATCGAAATTGACCGATGGAACGGTCCCAAATGATCCCCAGGGCATGGACCGCGACGACAAGACTACAAATACAGCAACCAATCATACATCCTCGTCGTCCGATATATGGATCTCGTCCGCATTGCCCTGCGCCTCCACTGATGGCATCTCCGCCTCCTCCAGCCGCACCACCGTGCTCTGCTTCGCAGAGACGAACGCAGGTCCTTGCGCCTGTCGCTCGGCAGCCGCCATGGGATCTGCTGGTACAGCCTCCTCCTCCGCCATCTTCCCCGCGCCCTCCTTGACGGCCATATGCGCCGCCAGGTACGACGACTCCGTGTTGAACTGCGCTTGCACGCTGCGCTTGATGCGGAGCATTTCGCGGAACGTGTCCTCGGAGCCCGTATCGATCTCGAAGCTGTTCCACTCGGCCCAAAATTTCGGGTTCACGCGCGGGTCGCAGAACTGGGACGCATGCGCGTAGATTGTGCGCGCGCGGTCGATCTCACCGAGCTTGCGCTCCATGGACGCGAAGCGCAGACACATCTCGGCCGTCTGGCGGTCCGGAAGCACTTCGAGGGCATGTTCGTATATTGGACGAGTGGCGGGGAGGCCGTAGTTTGCGGTTGCCTTCGCGATGTAGATGGTAAAGAGCTGTACATGTGATGCTTAGCACGCGATGCATTGGAACGACTTGTGGCCTACTCACTTCGAACTTGTCTTCGTCGGCGACCACACGCGTCGCGCGGTCGTACACGGACATCGCTCGTTTCGCCAGACCGTACTCTTCTTCATATGCCGCGTACAACAGGAAAACCGGCTTGCACGATTTTGGCGGACACTTCTCCAGTGCTTGCTCGAACAGATCTCGTGCGCGCTCCACTTTCGAGCCTCCCTGAAGCAGAAAGTAAGATCCACTGACACAAAGCTCAGATAGCACCACTTACGTATCGCTTGGTGAACTTCGCCAAGTAGATATTCCAGATCTCGAACGAGATCGGGAACGTGAACAGCTCCGTGCCACGCTCGTACACCTTGAAGCTCTCCTCGAAGTACTGATTCTCCTCCAAGAACGCTGCGTAGTTAACGATGACCTGCGCATTTGCTATGCGCAATTCAAGAATTTGGTCGTACACTGCCTTTGTTGACTCCACCGTGCCGAGAGATTCTTCAAGATCGACATAAAACGACCACAGTTTGAGGGATTTGAAGAGGCGTGCTTGTACAGGCAGCGACTAGATACAGTCAGGGGTCAGCTTCGAGTGGTTATAACGGTCAGAACTCACCTGGTCATGGTAGTTAATCTTCACATTCTTCGGGATCACAGCGGCCCTTTGCATCACTCGAATGGCCTGGTCGTAATTTCTGCACAAGGAGCGGTCAAATTCATTCACAAGAACGGAGGGAAGGAAGGCTCCTACTCATGCCGGATCTCCAGCTCAGCCCACTCGCACCACACCTCGGCCAAGTCATCCACGGCCTTGAAGTTGACCTTGGTAGCCTTCTCGAGAATCTTGCGCGCGCTGTCCAGGTCTTTTTCGGCAGCTCCAGCTGTCCCGCCCTCCTCGTAGAATTTGGCAAAATTGACAAACAGACGGTGGAAATTTGCCGTAGCCTTGCGTGGGCTAACCGTTGAGAGCGCCTCATTGTACGTCTCCGCCACCTATAAGACAGTCATCAGAGGCGGGGATGAAAAGGACCACATGAGCAGAATGGCAGACCTTCTCGTCGTTTTCGCCCCACAATGCCACCCGCTTCTCCCACTCTTGCACGTCGTTCGGATTCCGTCTGAGTAATACATCGTTGACCAAGAATGGCCGACGGTCCATGAGTTCCTCGAACTCCTTCATCTTGCCGTCCAACTCGGACTCCGTCGCCTTCACGTCCTCCTCGTCCTCGTCCTCATCCGGATCGGCCAGGCTCTCCATCATCGCGCTGATGAGACTCTCTGAAAACTCCGCATACGCGTCAAAGATCTGCGTAAAGTCCCTGATGGTGAGCACTTCTGCAATGCCGCTTTCAAATGACAGCTTCGCGCGGTCAAACTCTCCCCGCTTGATCCAGAAAGTGGCAAGCCCCGTCCACAGCCGCCCCGCCTGGTCCTTGTACACCTCCAGCCCATCCTTTCGCACGATGCGTTCGATGTTGAGCTTGCGCTCGCTCGTCGGGTCTTCATCCTCGTTGTACGGCGGGAGGGGCGTCTTGCCGTCCGCGGCGACCGCGATAGCGGGGCCTGCGAAGCGGATGAGCGTGCCATCAACCGATGCACTCTCCGCGGAGGGCTTGGCTTCTGCTTCTACAGCGTTCTCTGCGTCGAGTTTGTCGTTCGTCTTATTAGACTCGTCCGTGTCGTCTACGTCCATGCCCACCTCGTCGGCATGCTGTTCGACCACGTCGAGCCACTCCCCCAGCAGCTGGTACGGACTCTTGCCCTCCGGACTTGTGTATTCCCCCCGCGCGGCCTTGCGAGCCAAGGAAAGGAGCAACTTCGCTGCTTCGAGAGGCCGTGGATCCGAGTTCTCCTCAGAGAGAAGAAGGGCAGTGTAACGCTCGGTGATGCTTGGGTCGACAACGAGGTAGCGGCGGTAGATGGCAACTGTTGTGGGGCCTCCTCTTGACTCTGCCCAGAGCAGGTAACGGACCCATATTCGTGAGTGGAGAGAGGGAGGAAGGGTACGGAGAGCGCGATCGTACGTCCGGCGTGCGTGCGTGTGCGACAGCAGCGACGGACAGAAAGGATGGTTGAAAATAGACAGGTACAACAGCCATAGTCGTGGCATCTAACAGGCCGTCAGAAAAGGCGCGGTCGACTTCATACTGGGAACATACTCTTGGTAGCCACATGAGGGCGCGTTCAAATAGCGCAACCAGAGCCTTCCACTCCTCCCACCCCACAATACCATCCAGACCGCCCTCCCATTGTTCGATGTCCTCCTTCTCGTCCTCCAGGGCCTCTCGCATCTCCGGGAACTTCTTCCTCCCGCCCGCCCTCTTCTTCACCACGAGTTTACCCAAAACGTACGACATGCGAGTCTGCAAATACGATTTCCATAGTTTGAAAGAGCCAGGGAAATGGACGAGCGCAGCCTCGTAGAGATATGTGAGACGTTGTAGAGACTTCCGAGCAGTAGGTGAAGCAAGAGGACCGAGCAAAGCTGCAACTTCAGGACCCAAATCGAGAGACCTTTCGGCCTTCTGAAGCGTGGAGGCAACTTCTTTTGTGTTTTGGATGGCAGTCCACCAGTGACGGAAGGAGGATGGATTCCGGAGTAGGTCCTCTTCGCGGAGCAGGTCTTTCGTCGATACGAGGTCCGGATGGGTCGTTGGCTTCGGAGCTGGGAATGTAAGCGGAAAATGGGCCGTCAGAGACTCGACCGAGATAGACATGGCACGAGGGGGAGGCAAGACCCTCAGAAATTGAATGATCAGGCGTGTTTGAACGCGACGGTGGCACGGTGAAGGCTAACCCTATGAGAGCCCTCCGGAACCCTAACGTCCCACGTGCTCGTATACGCCCGCTTTCAATCTCTCAGCAGTGCTGTCGTTCAACACAACCGGAGCATGGTATGTGGGGATGATCTTTCAACATGCATTGGACTTACATGTTCTACAGCACGGCGTGAAACGTGTCCGTTACTCTAAGGAGGCGTTGGAGGCTAGAAGACAACGGGACCAAGCCAGGTTGAAGGAATACCTAGCGTTAACGGAACAGACCCTTGTCAAGGTAAACTACGACGTTGTGGGATCATATACATGTCTGACTCGTCATTTTTTCATCGCAAAGAAAGAACAGAATGATTGGAGCCAAGAAGCTTTCGACTTGACCACCCGACTTCTGCATCTATGTCCTGAGTTCTACACTATCTGGAAATACAGAAGGAACATTATGCTTGATGGAATATTCCCTCGCAGGTGAGTCGCCAGTAAACGGGGCCGCAAGATTCTTAGCGAGGAGGCTTCTGGACAGTTCGCCGTTGGAAATCAATGAACTTCTGTCCGAAGAACTCTCACTTACCACAGCATCTCTGAAGCTACATCCTAAGGTTTACGTGATCTGGACCCATCGGCGGTGGTGCCTCGAGAATGTCCCAGATGGACCGTCTGAGACTGATCCCAATGGATGGAGAAGTGCCTACTGGAACAAGGAACTCTACGTCGTGGAGAAGATGCTTGACGCTGATGCGCGAAATTGTGAGCTGAATACCATGCGTTAGCGTCTCTCCTCTGACTGTACATGCTTTGGCAGTCCACGCTTGGAATTATCGCCGCTACGTACTGGCGAGTATGCCCATCAAACGTCCGGAACAAAATGAACTCGCTTATACCACGCGCAAGATCGAGGCCAATTTCTCTAATTTCAGCGCGTGGCATCAACGGTCCAAGGTACTGACCTCCCTCTGGGAGGCTGGCAAAGTAGATCCTCACGCGTCCAGAGAGGAAGGTACGTCAAGCGATAGCGTGGTGCTCGCCATTCTAAAGCCTGGTCCTGAGATTCTATTCTTAGAGTTCGAACTGGTAAGGAATGCTATGTATACCGACCCTGCCGACCAAAGTGTCTGGATCTATCACCGATGGCTAGTTAGTCGCGGTGAGTTGTTTTGCGTTCATCTCTCTCTCTCTCTCTGTGTGTGTATTTATACTGGGCTCCCAGGTGACGATAGTGAGACGCTTCACAGAGAGATTGCTTCGATTCAGGAGCTACTTGATGAGCAGCCAGATAGCAAATGTGCGGCATGTCCTCCTGCAATTGTGATGGCTACGTGCTGACCGTTTGTTGGGTGCTTAGGGTGCATGGAAAGCCTCGTGTTCTACAAACGTATATTACTTCGCAACCAAGCATCGAATATAATCGATGCGGAGCGAGAGGTCTTGATTACACAGTGTCTACGACTGCTAGACATGTTGCAAACAATTGACCCAAACAGAAGGCATAGGTACGAGGACCACGGTGAGTGTTGCGTTTTGTGCGAAGTCCAACTTCACGCACGCTGACCTTTATAAATACAGCTGCGGAAGTCAAGAAGCTCGGAGACGTCACATAAGAGTCCCGTGGGATATGTGCGGCAGACCAGAGCAGATGTCAGGGTGCAATTCTCTTAAGCAGATCGAGATCATACTGAGGGTTGACTTGGAGATACGCTACCAAGCGGTTGCAATTGATCACCTATTAGCCTCCACTCGCAATTCAAGTATTTCCAGTACGTTTCCGATTGGGTGCAGACTGACATCAACATTTGATTTTCCGAGCTATACCATGCGACTACAACGCGACCGCCGAGCCACCAAATACACCCTTTCCTTCAACTCCAATACAGCCTACACAGAACTCAAGCAAACGCGGCGAGAAGAAGTACACATAGGATTCGTTGCCGTTGACGAGGACGCGGAGGCGAAGCGTTTAGCACTTGCACTCGCCGGGCTTGCAGGCGCAGCTAGAATGCAATCGTCAGTGACTTCATTGCAGTGTGGTGATTGATACGTACGCCTCGCCGCAGTTGCACTTGGCCTCGCCGCAGTTGGCGCCGTTGGTGGGGACTTGGACAGACTAGTAGGGTTACGACGAGAGGTAAGCATGGTGCATCTCTTGAGCTGGGAACGAGAATGCGACTCACAGCGAACATCTTGTTGAGAGAGTTGTTGGGGAGAGTGGTGCGAGTGGTAAGTGGTTGTGAAGTGGTGGACTGAGGTTTCTGCAGGTGAGCCTCCCTCCTTATATCTCTTTCCGATCGGAGCACGTGCCCGGACACGCTTTCAAACGGGCGTCCAATGAATCTGATTCGATTGAGCGAGGCAGAACATCTTATCGAGAACAGTCTAGCGTCTTATCTTATCTATTCATCCTACCGTTCTTCCGTTCCACCTGATGGTGGGCGCATATACCTCAGCCAAGAAATGCCAGCATCTCAATCACAGAAGGCCGTACCAACACCAGTGTCTGGTTGTTCCACGCTCTATTTTTTTCCTAGCACTTGGACTCAATTGCACCGCAGTGCCCTGTCATCCACATGGGTCCCGGGCCATAGACAAGGAACGTTTGATCCACAACTCGGCTTCCCATGGCCCCTTGGCCAAGGGCTTCCGAAACACCTTACCAATACGCAAGGTTTCCTTTTCTCCAACGTCTGACAACAACGGTTGGGCATCGGAGCCCGCCTTGGATGTGTTGATGCTTTGCTACAAAGTTTCTGTCTTCCGCCTGTATGTAACATGCGGAAGCGGACGACCTTGTCCCTTTGGAGGCTCCCCAAACTTGCGTTTCGGTGGGGTCAGCAGAAGTTGAGGCATTTTCTGGAGCCGATAGTCTCACCGTTCTCCACCCAATCCACGCTTACCGGTATGCAACAGTCATGTCCGGTCTTGGTTTGCGGAAAACTGAAGAAGTTATCCATGTCTACAGTGTACTGCTCCTCGATGTCTGTTGTGCCTGCCGCTGAGCCAGTTTTACACACATGACAATCGAAGACACCACCCGGGTTGTGAGCGATTTCTTGGATGCCTTCGCAGCAGAAATGCCTCAATTGAATCCTGACGCTTTGAATGAAGCTTCGAGACCCTCGGATTAACCCACTCGCCGAAATGGCTCCCCACACAATCGCCGTTCGGCTTCACGATGATAGCCATATTTTCCCGCTGAAGCTTTCGGATCAATGCACTTCGACGGCGACTCGTGGCTGACCACCGCCACCAGCGCGCCCCACTGCCGTAACTTCAGACGCACTGGACTCTCATGACAGATCGGCAGAGCAGGCCAATTCGGGTACTTACGATCTCGTGCGTCAAGACTCAAGCAGTCGTACTCGACTCGCACCGAGAGCCGGATGGATCCTGTCAATATGTTTCTCCAATTACTCCCGACCTTCGACCCCCGATGTGTCGAAGAAGTCAATTCGAACTATTCTCCGAGTCAACAGGACGCATTTGAACCTGTTACTAGAAGACGCCCTGTGGTTTCCTGATAAGCTGATTGTGTGTTGGTACGCTGTTTTGTCTCCCTTAAGACATGACTGATGGGGGCCCTCGATTTGTGACGCTTCTTCATGCGCTGCTGCCAATCGGAATACCTCGCACTGCGCAGTCCTTCATCAGGGCCGGCGCTACGGCCGCCATACCGAGCTCCTTGTCTCGTTTTATGCACATATCCTAATGGTCTGGAGATACATGCATATATAGCGCCGCTTACAGAGGTATACTCTCGTCGTTCAGATAACGTCAATACAACCGTATGTCTGTGTTTCCTTTCATGGTACGTGAGTGCTCTTATAATAAATATTTCCTTTTTGTGACTCAGGCATAGGCCATTATGCATCAGTCATTGCACCTATGCAATCCCGTTTCGTTGTGGCCCGTTCATGTAGCGTCCATTGAACTAACAAGATAGATGTCTACCGACAATAGCTCCGGTATCTGGAAGAACCCACCGCCGCTATCGCCACGGGTCCGCAGTCAGAAGTGTCACCGGGAGCAGGTCGACATTGTGCAAAGACAACAGCTGTAGCCTCATGCTTGTTGGCACTGACCTGCATGTCTTACTGCGCATGGTTATTTGGATCAGGAGTCGCTGTGTCGACTAGGAGTAGCTGATCGCTGTCACTCCATATTGATGTCTGTCCGAGTCATGTCGCTGGGTCGAAGATACTCCTGCGTACTGGAGAAACATGACTGAGGACCTGTACTGTCTACCGAATGTTTTCCTGATTTCTTCTCGGGGGGCTGGTGAAACAATTTATTGGTGGGCGCGAGGTGTGGCCCAGAGGCAAGCCTCGCCCGCGCCGCCACTGGCAACACATAATCGGAGTTAGCCGATCATCCTCGTGTTCTCAATGAGGCGGAGGAAAGTGGTCGTGTAAGACTGTGAACATCGGAAGGGTTACTCTATCTTTCCCCTCCTCCTCCTCCGCCGTCTCCAAGCTAACGACCTTTGGAACGTCACGATTGCTATGGATCCTATCAGCGGCAGAGATAACGTTTTCTCTCGCGGTCCCTCCCCCCCGCCTCAATCGCAGCACTTCCAAGTCTCTTCGTCGCAGCTGAATGACCCGAATGGCTCTCCCGCTCCGTCCAACAATGTCCCGCCGCCGCCCTCCAACCATCTGGATAGCCTGTTCCATAGTTTGAACGCGCCGTCTACCTCGCACGTCAGCCCGCAGCCAAGTAGCAGCGGTAGCCATAATATCTATAACGCTCCCCAAGAAGCGAATCACTCTGGTCCCGCCACTCCAGCTTCTGTGAATGCTGGATCCATATCTTCATCTGTTTCTGCTCCGGGAAATCCGGCTTCGGAGAGGCAGAACGCTTTGCTGTCGCTTCTCGGCGCAGTCTCATCGCCACCTACCAATGTTCAGGTCCCTCCCGCGGCGGGACCGCTACAACCTCAACAGGTCCCCACACCTCCTGGATCCGCACAGAGGACAGCTCCAGGTTCCACCAACGAATCACAGGGCAAGTTTCTGTTGGAACAGCTTATGTCAGGGTGAGTGGTGTTACTCGCGTGCACGGCGAAGCCTCGCGGTACTATCGAGGCACGGGCTTGCTTCATTAGTATCGTCAGACTTTGCTACAGCGTGTCATGATCAAATGGCGATCTCTGATCTATGTTTTATTCTTGCCCCGAGACAGTAGTGCGCCAAAATACAATTACCCCACAACGCAACAGCCCTCCGTACCTAATTCTGCTTCTGGACCATCACCACCATACATCCAGCCTGCTGTTGAGTCCGCGTCTCACCCCGATAATGAGTACTACCCCGGAGAGGCTCCTTACGGCCCGCACGAGGCACCGCGAGAAGTCTCTGATTTGCAAGTTCCTGCTACGACCCAACCGCGTGCCCCGTCTCCTGCTCGCAGGTCCATGTTCGACTTTGTATCTCCATTCGACGCACTTGCGAACACGACCACAACGGCTGCAAAGCGCAAGCCCGCTCCTACTCAGCAACCTAATGTTTCGACTAACTATGAAGAGTCCGCCTGGACGCCAGGAGCCATGGACCCCAAGCGTAAATCTGTAGAAAACCTCATGGACCAATTGACAAGGGGACAGGCACTCCCCTCTGCTCCTATCCAGCCTGTTCAGGCTCCTTACGATCCTTACTCGCAAGGCGACGAGACAACCCCACAGGCTGAGCCCGTGCAGGCGAGAGCGTCTCGCCCATTGCCTCCTCAACCTCCCCAGATGTCTCAAGCTCCGCAGCCGACTGCTTCTCCGCGTTCATCTCCACCGAAGCCGCAGGTGCAAGCTCGCCAGCAGCGTCGTTCTGCTGGATCTCCTGTTGGCCCTCCTGCCACAGCGCAAAATTCGTTTGGACCTGCCGCTCCTCGCGATCGAGAGAGCCCGTCGATGTCTAGTCAGTTCTACAGGAATGGGGGTCCAGAAGGAAGGGTTAGAGGCGGCGCCAAAAATAAGAACAACAGCCCGAGGTAAAATATATCTATCTCGTGGTGATCCTGTGCTCATCAATCCCAACAGTTCGCAACCTCAGCATATACTCTTCGATGTGGGCCAGGCTCTTGATGAGATTCAGGCGCCACCGGATTCTGTCAAATCTACCGCGATTGCCCTAGTCAAGGTTGACTCTACTTTCTTGCCTGGCACTACCATCGGAGCGACACACTGGGTCGCATACGCTATGACAAAAGGTACCATTATGTTCGTTTTGTAGTCATGAGCAGATGTTGATTTATCCCAGGTCGTGTGCGTGTGATCTCGCGGTCCAGTGGTGATCGGACCCTTCTCCAGCTGCCGAATCTGTTCCCTCCTTCCACGTCTGTGACGGACATGTCCGTCCACGGCAATCGACTCGCCGGCGTTACATCCGACGGTGGCTTCGTTGTGTGGGAACTGCCAGAACTCATCACAGATGACGTGCCGTGCGTAATTTGACTGAATGATTTCGGATGAAGGCAAACTTACTTAATCACACAGTGGAAGAATCATGCTATGTGTTACGCCACCTGCCGGCATCGATGCTTTGCACGCGGTCAAATGGCACCCACAGCTGCCCGACCTCGTCGCAGTGGCATCGGATGCCAATGCCTATCTCATCAACATTGAGGATGCGGCTCACATCTTCGGCGGCGATCCGATCCCACAGACGGAGTTGCACCGCATAGGCCAGATCTTTTCCGCACCGTCTGTAAGCGAATCATATCGGTAACAGATATTGTACTCGTACTGACTGGATTAATTCAGCCGATCATTGCAGTCGACTTCGATGTGCCACGCTCTGCTCTAGCCACGATATCGGAAGATTCCACCTTGACCATGTGGAACATGAACGACAAGCTCCCATTCTGGTCTAACAAGATTCGCGGCGATGACATGCCCTCCTCGCTAACGTTCGTCGAGAGCGGCGTAGTTGTCGGCCGCAAGAACGGGACAGTGTTCCAGCTACTTTCCGTCATGGGCAGGAACGTCCTCTCTACAGTCAAGTTCGTCAATGGAAACCACGATGACCCCGACATGTTCGGTCATGCTAGCTACGACTCGCGGATACAGACACTCTGGATTGCGAATAACCGCCGAGACAGTATGCTCGCCTTCAGGATCAACTTCGATGGGTCGACTCCGTCCCCAGGAGGCGAAGACGCTAGCCGAGGACTTTACTTCGACCAAGTTGCTGAGTTCAGAGGGCCGAGGCCTACGATCCACTTCGTCATTCTCACGGCGGACGCAGATCCCACAGGAGAGGAGGCTCACGCTGCCTGCATCGCTGCAAAGGTTCCTCCAGGAGAGCTGGCGCTAGTTGCGTTCTCGGTGCATTCAACTGGCGTCGACCAGGTCTTGATCCGCAGAGAATGGTTCAACACGGCGTTGTCGTCTACGCAGTCGAGATTCCCATCCTACTTGCCGATAGCGGCGCCACCAGTCAGCGAGCCCAAGCCTCAGCCTCAGCGACAGCAGTCGTTCCCTCCGCCGATGAGCAACGTTCTATCGCAGCCGCACATCCCTCAGCCTGCCCCTATCGCACCTCTGCGTCTGAAGACACCGCCGTCTGAAGAAGTCGAGACCGAGATGACTCGCGATGATGGCAATCGTCCCCAGGAGCAGAAGGGCAAGACCGCGAAGGGTAAGAACGTTGGCTGGAAGAAGGAGGAGGACAACGGAAAGGCGCAAGAAACAAAAGTTCGCGGTGGTGACACGGCCGTGATCAATGAGTCTCCCCTCGGTGTGGCGTTGTCCAAGGAGATCAGAAAAGTCGAGGAGAGTCTGCACACTCGCATCGGGCGTCTGATTGGAAAGGAGTTGGACAAACAACGTGAGGAACATCTTCATCTTTCTACTGTTGTCGTCGTTAATGTCGATGTACAGATTCCCGCATGGAAGAGGCTCGTGCCAACGAGCAGGCCGCTGACTTGACGCGGCAGGAGAAGATCCTCAAGTTGATCTCCACAGAGTTGACGAAGAACACTACGCGCGTCGTCGAGATGGCAGTCAAAAGCGAAGTACAGAGTTCGGTGCTACCGTCGCTCGAGAACATCACCAAGAACGAGGTCAAGGCAGCACTGAACAATCAGATCGCGAAGGGATTGACGGAAGCAATGAAGCAGGTATGTCTTATGAGACGAAGGGGCCTGCTGATTTCTCACGCGATCTTCCGTTGTAGAATTTGCCGACAGAGGTCGAGCGAATGCTGCTTCGTCCTGACGTATCCTCACATATCGCACGTACCATTTCGTCTGCTGTGTCCCCCCTGGTCGAACGGCAAGTCAAGGAGACCATCACGAAGACGCTTATCCCTGCGTACACGCAGCAATCTTCGGCGATGCACCAAGAGCTTTCCCGGGAGATACATACGGAGATCCTGAATTTGAAGAAAGAAGTGATCACCTGGCAAAGTGAAGCGCTCAGGGGACAGGAGGTTAGTCGTGCACTGCAATGTCTAATCTTTGAGTCTTGACAATCAACTTGTTACAGTCTTCAATCCGGGAACTGGAGCAATCGGTCCGACTGCTTTCTGAACAGATAAAATTCATGACCCTCAATGCGCCTGCCATGAGTCATCCTGCGCAGAATCGTGGTTCTCCAGGTCCCTCTAGTTCAAGTGGCAGTCAACTTCAACAGGGTACCTTGTCGCATCTACTTCGACAGACAAATTTGCCTCCTGCACCCCAGCCAACTTCGTATCAGTCTCACATGTCGTTCCCCCAGCAACCTCAGCAGCAGCAACAGCAACAACCGCAGCAACAGGCGCCTGCGATGCATGGACCCTGGTTTGGTCCTAACATCGTAGCCCCGCAGGCTTCGCATCCAACCGCTCCTCCGCCGCTTCCATCACAGCCACAGCAGATGATGCGCACCACTCCTCCAGCACAGTCTGAGGAGTGGGATGACGCTTATCTCGCTGTACTAGGGAATCAGGACCTTCGGCAGCTTCGAGAGTTGCTCGCGCGGTCGAATCCGGATGTTGTCATGCCTTTGAACGGCGCAAGCCCCCTGTCTCAAGCCGTCGTGCTCACGCTTGTGCATCGAGTAAGTTGTCCTACATGTTCATGCGACGATCCGATTCTGATGTTGATCACGATAGCTGGCGTCCGTTGTTGGTGAAACATCGCCTCTTGACGAGTCATTCAAAGTCTCTATGTGGTGGTTGCAACGCGCTGCGTCGTCTTTGAATACAATCGTACGTGCACACCTACACACGTTCTCGCATGGTCACTCAATAGAACCACAGGACCCTCTTATCTCTCCATACGTCGCGCGGGTTCTGCCCAATGTCCAACAGATGCTGAACACGACGAAGCAGCGCTATGCCATCTTGCCTAACGGACCTATCGAGGTAACGCGAGGAATCTCGGATATTCAGGATATCCTGAGCCGCAAGCCGACATAACATGCCGTTTGTTGTCTTCTTTTTCGTTGAATTCTTGGACGTGTGTTTGGTTCTCTCTATGTTGCAGTGCATGAAAATAGGGAAGGGCATGTATAATTGGCCGATAAAACACTGTTGTTACGCTACAAATCTTGACATACATACGCAACTGGGCTTTGCTATGACCTGCTTACGACTTCACGACTCCTGGGGTTGCTGTTTTGCTTTGCGATAGTATAGTAGAAAATCCTGTACCGCTATTGAGATCTCGACGATTCTGATGACTGCAGTTTTTTCCTGTTCGTGGCATAGTTCGGCGTGGGCAGTGTCGGGAAAGCGGCTGTGCAGCTGCGGGCACTGTTCGAGAGACAAGAGACACGTGCAGTCGCCGCGCTACCCTCGTCCGTCGACCGTCATCGCCTGACTTCTTCGCATCCGCTGCGGGCTCAGCTCCCTTTAATCACCAACATAGACCACTGCGAAGGGACGACAGATATCTACACTGCGGCTTAACGATTGTCATACGTTGCTTTCTGCACAATGAACAAGCTGAAACTTCCCGGTGCTGCGTCCCAGAAGGGATGGTTCAACCTCGAAGCTGGAGGCTCTGCTATCCCGGAGACTCAGTTCTTTGAAGGCGACTCTGCTTTCAGCTTTCTCGGATTGACTCGGACACAGAGATTGTATGGCTTTGCAGGGTGGTAAGTGTCTGTTCCCTAGCTGTTTCACCGTAGGAACGCTCATGCCGGTATCTAGCTTGGCAGCAGGTTTCGTACTGAGTCTTTTGGGGTCTATCCTTCTCTTTGTGGGACAGCTTGGGAGTTTTGCTGGTACGTCTAATATCGCGCGCATCTTTTGCCCCGCCGTCTCACGGATTGCGCAGTATTGTATGCCTTTGGCACTGTGATTTCGCTGGCCGGGACGGGTTTCTTGCTAGGAGTATGTAATCCCTTTCCTGCGAGTTGTGCGCGGCTCTGACTAACTGCGGCGGTAGTTCTGGAAACAAACCACACTTGTCAGGAGGCCTTTCATTCTCTGCGTGCGCCGGGTGGTGACCTTATACCGTTCGTAGATGTTCAAGCCGGTCCGAATTGTGGCCACCATCGTCTTTATAGCATCAATAGTCCTCGTTTTTATTGGTGCTTTTTTGATCCGCAGCGACGTCCGTCATCTTCGTTTCGTATCAATGTAGATGTTCAACTGACGCTTCTGACATCCATTTCAGATTCTATGCATCAGTGAGGATCCTCTTAAGTATGAATTCCGGTCTATCACTTACAGGCTGCTGACACTCGACAGTCTTCGTGATCATCGAATATCTGGCATACCTGTGGTATACGCTGTCATACATACCATATGCACGCTCGGCGGTATTGAAGGTATTCGGGATGTAAGACATCGTATCATGCGGACGTCGTGGTTCTATGTGGGGTTTCATACTTGTCTACGCACTCTTCCTGGCGAGTTGTACGATGAAGACGATCTGTGTCACGTATCAAGTTTATTAAACTCCTTGTTTCATCTATCTATTCGCTTGTCGCGGAATGCAACTAAAGCTACACTATAACATTTACAATGCATGTGTACGCACCGAGTCCTGAGAGTTAAGGCAGAGACTTCGTGGTCTCGACTACGAGCTGTCGGAATGCGATGTTGTGCAGATCATGACGGCATTGAATTGTACAACATAGAAAATTACACTCAGTTCACAAAAAGTACATCATCTTCGACAGCTTCGCTTGGGCAAATCCTTTCCGCCAGTATGCTAAATCGAAGGGGGCGTCAGCAGAAGCGGTCGCGTTATCAGACTGCTCGTAATTCCAATCTGGCCGGAAGTGGATGCTTGCTCGGGAGCAGACACGCTGGAGAGAAGTTCAGTAGATGTAGCAAGTCATGTAGAAGAGGAGTACGGACATCAGCATCTGGAGAGAGAGAACACTTAGAACTGTTGTAGAAGAAGGAAACATGCGACATACAGTAGACTGGGGCCGGAATCGACACAGAGCGAGTTGCACTTGCATACACATGGCAAAGGGTGTATGCAAGTTCTTGCAGTCTAAAAGTAAACAGATATCTGTCATCTCACCAATCGAATGACCATGGACTACACTTACAATTGAACATCCCACTGTGGGTCATTTCTCAAAACAATGTAATGGGCAGGTCTGCTGGCTGCAAAAAAGACATCAGCAGCCAACACAGCTAGCTACCCAATAAGACTTACTTCCACGTAGTCCAGAATGAGACTGTAGATAAAAGTCCTGCACCACAGCACTGGTGACAGTATTATCCACAATCAAACCAGGTGGACAATTTCCAGAATTGTCTGCATCTTGCCTATCAAAAGAACAATTGGAGATACAATTTGACCAGGAGAATTAGACATACTTTGAAGTGGGGAAAAAGCGAATGTGATGTCTGTAGAAGAAATTTCCATAAGCAGAAATTTAGATACAAAATTGACAAATGAATAATAACTTGCCTCTTGCCCACCACAATGAACACCACATTAGGCTTGGGCATGCCCTGTGACTGCAATTCCATGAGCAGCTCTGATCAGAGTGAGTAAATATGAGTGTGCTGAAGCAATAAACATATGTGCAGACCATCAATCTGTGACAATTCTCTAGCTGAGACTTCTTGATATTCTCCCTCAGACACACCATCTCTGAAGAAGACTATATTCCTTGGCAACCTCTTCTCATTTTTAGGATACCTAGTGAAGTCTTGAAGTGCTTGCTGATACACAAAGTCAAATGAGTGATTTCAGATGCAACCATGTCATATCATACATACTTTCAGCATAGCACCTAGATCCTCAATGATTTCTTGGCGAGGATTCTGGATGCTAGCATAGGTGGCATATCTGGTAAAATATGTATCCATTGATGCCACCAGACTAGTCATTGAGGGCCTGGTTGTGATCCCAGGGCCTGGATGGCCCACATCAGCACCTAATAATATATGTATCTCAAGGATTGTCTGGGAAACCATATGAATAGCACATACCAACAACCATTGTACCTGCTAAGCTCTTCATCACAGCATGGGAGGCATGAGAATTGATTCCTCCAATCTTGGCATTGATTCTGCATAACCAAGTCAGCCTCCATACCAATATAAAATCTAAATCAAAACATACTTCAGGGCTACATTGTTGATATATTGATCACCTTGTTTGTCAAACTTCCCTTGCCTCTACAAGCAAGAAGTCAAAAGTGAGAAATATTATCTTCAAACAAGTGAGAAACATACCACACACTGGGTTGGAATACCAGATATCATGTCTCCCCACTGCTTGACTGACTTTTTCATATCAGCTGCAGCTGTAGGCAGCATAACAAGCAAAAATGAGGGAGGGGGAAGCTTATTCTTGTTGACTGTTGTGCTGCAAGCAGCATTGAGGGCCTGTCAAATGGTTGTTATTAAGCAAGAATATGTAATTTGCAGAGATGGTGCTGACCCCATGGATATTCACAGGATTTCCAAGCTCAATCCAAGGCTTTGACTGTTGCTCAAAAACTGTTTGAACTTAGTAGAAGCTTTAGTTCAAATTTGCCACTACTTACCATTTCCTGGGAAGATTGTTCAAATATGCAAACTTGATTGATGTAACACAACTCACCCAGCTTCTCCAAGTTGCTCTTCAGCCACATTGCAAAGTCTGCTACTTTAGGAGCAGGAACATATGAAGGGTGGACAAAGTTAACAATTGCCCAACTCCTGATGGTCTGTGGTGCAATAAAATGTTGGCCCTTCAAATTCCATGCTCCAGTCTGAGTACTCTGTGGTAGATCAATATTATTTTATGACAAGATAACTTTTGACATTACTTACCAGAGTGCTAGAGCCAAATATGATCTGAGGTGTGTTTAACACACAACCTTGAACTTGGACAGGGTCAGGATTGACAGAAATCCCTGCATCCTGCATGAAATCAGAAGTTCCATAATCCAGTTGCTGCCTCTACAAGATATAATCAGTATAAAACAATACATACTGAGAACTAGATGGTAACAAACAGCTCCTGCTATTCCTTGCCTGATTGTTTGCAAACGTTCATGAGGTTTCTTTGCAGTCACCTCCACAAACCTGCTGGTCTGCTCTGGAAGAAGCTTCTTCTTGAACAACTGTCCAGGAATGATTCTGCAGACTTCTGCAGGGAATACTGCAGTCTTGCCCACACGAATCCCAAAGATGTTAGGATATGCAAGGGCACTGTTGTACTTGCTGCGGAAATGATCCTACATAGAATATGTCAAACACAGACTTGAAGTAAACCTTGTAACAGTACCTGAACAGTCATCTGAACTCCATCTCTGGAAAAGTTGAATTTTCCAGCATCCAATATTAGATCTGAGATCTTTTTGGGCTTCTGTGTTCCAACATTTACCATAACCTGCACATTACGAAAGAACGCGCGAAGAGATCTCCAACTAGGGTCAGTGTTCTGGAGATTACCGAGTTCGCGGACATGTCGCAATCCCAGAAATGACACTGCTTGATCGATGAGTGGTCCTTCAGTGTATCTAAAATGGCATAAGTACATCTTCTGAATCGACATGAACCTGTGCTCACACTGCGGCATGCGCAACATCTACATTCACTAATAATTTGTTTGCTACAGGGCGTACACTCCTGTATACAGCCGAAGTTAAGTCCGACAAGCTCTGGTGAACATTGAGCCTACTCAACTGGAAGAACCCATGCCAAAGAGTTAAACCTTTCGGAAGGTCTTTAGATCCCTCTGGATAGAAAAATGCCTTGGTGTGCGGAAGAGCACCATGTCGCCTGCAAACAGTCAGAAGAAAGTACGGCACAACTACCAGAAGCATACTTGTTGGGAGCTTGTTGCATAATTATCTGTACCAAATTTACAACCATTGAACTACCTTGGGAGTTCGCAACTCTCCCATGTATAAGGGCGTTGATGTCGCTGAAACGTCAAACAATAAGCTGTGATCAGGATAGTGGCCACATAACACATACGTCGGTTCGATCCTTGCTACCCTCTGAATCTTGACATGGAACACACCTTTCGTAAGGCTTCGTCCCATTTGTACACGGTACTATCCATGTGTTGGTAGAGCATAACCACGAGATTAATTTCAAGACTCACGTTTCCTGCCAAATCGTCCTTTGTAGAGAACATGTTTGCCCTTCCATCATACAATGCTCTCGGCATGAAGCGTTGCGCATTGTCGAGCTGCAAACGATCGACTATTTCATGGCGACGGCGACTTGGCATTCCGGGGTCTGATTCCTTAGATTCGGGTAGGCCAACCTCTGCCTCTCTTTCAACGCGAGAACATATCTTCAAGCAGCCAGATATGCTCACCAACTAATGACATCGACTCATCAGTTTCGAAAACGAAGGAAGGATACCAGGTGCTTACTGTGGTAATGGAAATACGGTGCCCGCGGGGTACCATTGACTGCGAAACAGTTGGTCGTAACTAGGATGCTGCGACCGGTGTTGGGTCTGCGCTGCGACATGGCTCACGGTTACAACAGTAGGATGGGGATGGGAAGGAGCAGGATCGAGGTAGAACGGTAGCTGATAAGCAGGACGCGACGCGTTCCAAACGCGGGTTACGGCTGCTGTACGAACCCCGTGCTTCGCCGCCTACACCCAACCTCCGCGGGCTCTCTCCACGTTCTGCCTGTTCTCGACATCCTGTCCTGCCGAACCAATCAGTCTCCCCATGTTAGACCATTGTTCTATTTCACACAAAGGTATGTCAGTCTCCTCGTGCCCTGTCTCTGCACGTCTGACACACGTCACTCAGGTGGTATGGTGCTGTGGTCCCGCTCGTTCACCCCTGCAGCGTCGCAAACAGCAGGGTCAGCTGCTTCACCAGTGAATTCCTTGATTCGTGAGGCTCTCGTCGAAGGCCGCACTACAGATGATCGGTACGAGAAGGACGGATACGCCGTGAAATGGACGTTTGTCAATGACCTCGAGCTCATTTTTGTGGTATGTCTTGTCACTGTAGCAGCAAAACATGCGTCATAGATTCTGTTCCAGGTCGCGTATCAACGCATTCTCCAATTGACTTATGTCGACGACCTGCTGGCTGCGCTGAAGACTCTATTTGTCAAACTCTTTGAACCCTTCCTGGCCACGTTTGTTGCTTCTTTGCACGCCGTCAGCACGACGAAGCTGTCTGCTAGTGCCAACACGTTGGCTAACTCCTGGAATTTCTCGAAAGCTTTTGACACTTGGGACGCTGTTTTCGACAAGGTGCTCCGCGGACTAGAAGACAAGGCTGCACAAGTTCGTGCTACGTTATCAATGTCTTCATGTGTCTTGATGTAAAGGAATTTAGGACCGGAGGACTCGTGTCAACTATACACATCCGGCGATTGATTCTAGTCCTCCTTCGGATGACCTTGGTACCGGTGCGTGTCCTTGCCCCGACTAAATGATCATTTCTCACCATGCGGACAACCAGTCCCTTCGCACTCTGGAGCGGTCGTGTTGGATGAAGAACAGATAGCGCGGAACGTACAAGCCTTGAAAAATCGCTTGCGTGGCCGGGGTGCGCGCGCCGGAAGACGCGGATCGGGACGTGCGGATGCAGGCAGTGGGAGAGACAGTCTCCCCGGCTCTGAGTAAAAGTTCTTATTTCGCAAAAACAACAGTGTATACTGATTCCTTTCGTACATGTAGCTCCGACACCCCATCTAAGCGCAAGCCCAAGGCCAAAGCACAACGAAAATGGGGCGACGAAGCTCCAAGCGAATCTGATATGGCATCCCTCGATTTCAGCTATGAGAAGCCGGACTCCGTGTCCAATGGCAATTCCAGACCGCTCGACCTTTCCGCTCTTGTTGACAAGGGCTCTCTGGGTATCCGCAACCAAGAGGGGCTCTACGAAGTCAAAGACTGGGAATTCTCGTCCAGTAAAGACGGTACCTCGGACGTCGTTTCTGAAGTCATCAAGAATTCCGCTCATGGCACAACAGCGAGCACGCCGTCCGGGTCGTTGGGCGCGTTGGGCTCAATCTTTGCGCGGTTGACCGGCTCGAAGGTCTTAACAGAGAGCGATCTGAAGCCCGTGCTCGAGGGCATGAAGCAACATCTCATGAAGAAGAATGTCGCGAAGGAGATCTCTGAGAAGGTTTGTGAGGGAGTTGGCGAGAGTCTCATCGGCAAGAAAGTCGGCGGATTCCAAAGTCAGTTATCTTATTCACGACTTACGTGTTTTCTCCACTCAGTGTACTCATGTTCATTGCAGCCACGAATGCCGCTGTTCGCCTCGCGCTCTCTACTTCGCTTACTCGGATCCTCACGCCTAAGACGTCCACCGATCTGCTTTTATCCATTCGAACGAAGCTCTCTTCGCCTTTACCGTCGACGCAGCAACGATTACCGTACAGCATCACTTTTGTCGGCGTCAATGGAGTCGGCAAGAGTACTAACCTCTCAAAGGTCTGTTTCTGGCTCATTCAGAACGGCCTTAGAGTGTTGATTGCTGCATGCGATACTTTCCGGTGCGTCATCGCGATGGGATCTTTCGCGACGGGCGAGCTCACCTGAGCCCTGAAACAGGAGCGGCGCAGTTGAGCAATTGCGAGTGCACGTCCGGAATCTGAGCATGCTGGGTGTCAACGGCGCAACGAACAGCAAGGGTAAAGTAGAGCTGTATGAAAGAGGATACGGCAAGGATGCTGCTGGGATTGCGAAGGAGGCAATCACGTATGGTATGACTTGTACTTATCTTACCTTCGTGCTCATCGTGAAGGTATCCGTCGTTCAGCCAAAGATAACGACTTCGACGTCGTTCTCATTGATACTGCCGGTCGGATGCAAGACAATGAGGTAAGAATGGGTGTTGCGTCAGGTTCGCTGCGTTTTAGCTGACTGACCATGTCCCTTAGCCATTGATGCGCGCCCTCGCCAAGGTACGCTGTCCGGCGCGGACAGACTGGGCCTGCCGTTGACTGCGCGTTGCTAGCTCGTCGCGACAAACAACCCCGACAAGATTCTCTTCGTCGGCGAGGCGCTCGTCGGAAACGAGGCGGTGGACCAACTGACCAAGTTTGACCGCGCGCTGCGTGACTTCTCTGCGTCCTCCGGTGGACAAGAGCGTGGGATCGATGGCATGCTCGTTACCAAGTGGGACACAGTCGACGACAAGGTCTGCCCACCATCTTCGTCGACTTCTTTCGCCCCCGCTTCTGACACTTCTCCACGTGCTGTTCAGGTGGGTGCAGCACTGTCGATGACATACGTGACAGGGCAGCCGATCGTGTTCGTCGGCTGCGGACAGGTACGTCCTTTGTGTGAGCTGACTTGTCCTGAGTCTGATGGACTCCCCGTCATGGTCAGACGTACACCGACCTGCGACAACTGCGAGTTGCGAATGTGGTGCAAGCCATTCTGAGTGATTAGATCCGAGCGGCTTATTGGTACGCAATATCTAGCAATCTGTATGTATAGTAAATTCACTTAATCCGAGGCTGTATTACTTGTCGAGTGCTCTTTGATCGCGGTTAAGATGACCTTTGAATGAAAAATCCTTCGATCTGAGAATGCAGTCTTGAAGACACCAAGCATACGATGGCTCATCCAAACACTACTCCAATAATAATATTGCATGTCCGGTCTTTGCCTGAGCATGATGATAGTGCTGACATCGATACACACAACCCGCTCGCCCTATACCCACGGGTCAGCTTGTCAGTCCATCTACATCGCCACGCATGATCCTGGCCCCGCACGCCACTGGTCCATACGAGAAGCACGCAACTCAAATAAATTACGTCCAACCGGCAAACCGACCTCCCCGCCTACTCGAGGTATCCCGCCTTGTCATCCAAGTACCCCACGTTCTCCGATTTTTCCCCCACGGATGAGTAGCGTTGGTACGACTCACGTTGCACCGCCGCGGCGCGCACCTTCTCGAACACAGGGTCGCTGTACGTGCCGGGAGTGAAGGGCGGCGGCGCCTCCTCCACGCCCTCGATTGACATCTGGCGCGCGAGCGGGGGCCGCACCTCTGCCGTAGACACTGGCCTCGCTGTCGCCGCCATAAACTCCGCCGAAGGCGCGAGGCGCCGCGTCCGCGTCCGCATCCTACGCCGTATGCAGAAGGCGAGGCCGATAAGGAGGAGGAGGCCTAGCACGCCGCCGATGACGCCACCTGTGATGGCACCGGCATGGTTGTGGTGCGAGGTGGATGCGAGCGAGCCGGCCGTGGGGTTAGCGGATGTAGACGGGGCCGTGGTGGGCTGTGTCGCGGGAAGCGACGTGGGCGTGGAACCACTAGGTGCCAACGTAGGGATGGGAGAGACATCGGAGCCCGACGAAGAATTTGGTACTGGCGGTGTCTCGGTGCCCGCGGTGTTGGAAGATTCGTCGGTGGGAGTGGAAGTGGGCACAGGTGTGGAGGCCGAAGGCGTGGAAGTCAGAGAGGTCGAAATGGTCGTGTCAGCACCAACAGACATTGTCGGCGACAACGTTGGTGCGACACCGCCCAGCGAACTATCGTTAGGGATAGACGATATACCTGTGTCGGTGGAGACCGCAGAGTCCGCATAAGAAGGAGCTCCCGGAGTCGATGAACCCGGAGACGAGACTGTATGTGTTGAGGGCGACCAGGGAACGACCACAGCTCCGGTGGGGTATGGGGGCCATGTTTGACCCGTTATACCGCAGAACGACTCTAGTAAAATGCAGGTTAGCTCTGCAATGATGGAGGGGCACCGTTGACGATGCTCACGTCCACAATAAGCCATCGAAGGCGAGGTGAAACACTCAACACTGCATGGAATGGCGTTCAATGTGTGCTATTGCTCAGTGCAGATCTCTTTCGACGCACCAATGAAGCAAAAGACGTATTAAACTGGTAAGTATAGAACGTGGACGACGAGGGCGACGGAAGGAGAAACAAGGAGAACAGCTTAACGGAGAGACATGAGGATTTTGGGTGGCGAGGCGGTGCGAAAGAGATGTAATTTGTTGTAGATATCACGGCCGAGATTGCCGTGATTGGTATTGAGCGCAGCCTCGGAACCGCGGGCTGGAGCGTAGTTGGCATATCGTCGGTGGGATGACTGTGAGAGAGAGAGCTGGTGGAGGGCGAAGGCGGGCTGCACGACTGCAATGCTCCGTCCACTCCGCCCCGCATTTCGCCCCGCATTCCGCGCCGCCTATTTCTCGCAATCCTCCTCCCTAAACATGAAGGTGCTCCCCGTCCCCGTGCGTGACGACAACTATGCCTACCTTCTCATCGACGACCACTCCGCCAAAGCCGCAGCCGTCGATCCCTACGACGTTCCCAAGGTCCAGGCCGCCGCCAAGAACGCCGGTGTCGACATCGTCGCCGGAATCACCACTCACCACCACGACGATCACAGCGGTGGAAATCGAGTCGGTCTTCTTCTTGCTTTCTTCTCCGTCTTCGGACTCACCCCGTCCTCTTCACACTCGTGACAGGCATTCGTGCGTTCATTTATCCCGCATCAGTCCGAGTAGTTCACTTCGCTCATGCGCATCTCAGGCCAAAGCGTTCCCTGGTGTGCCCATCTACGGCGGCAGTGACTTGGTGCCCGCCCTGACCAATCTTGTCAAGGACAAGGATGAGTTCACGGTCGGCGAGTCCATCCATGTCAGGTGCGGCATCGCATACTATTCCAGTCTCCTCCCGCTAACACACTCGCATCCTCGCAGGTGCATGGCAACTCCGTGCCATACCCAAGACTCCATCTGCTACTACGTCACCTCGACCTCGCCCTCTGCCGCGGCGCACCCTGGTGGCGTCTTCACCGGCGACACGCTCTTCCTCGCCGGCTGCGGTCGCTTCTTCGAGGGCACCGGTGCGGAGATGCACGCCGCGCTCTCCTACCTCGGCACACTGTCCCCGCAGACGATAGTCTACAACGGCCACGAATACACCGCGAGCAGCCTCGCGTTCGCCAAGTCTGTCGATCCGGACAACGCGGGCCTCGTGCGTCTCGAGGGCATCCTCCGCGCGAACTCGAACACCACCGGCCTCACGACCATCGGCGACGAGAAAGAGTGGAACCCGTTCATGCGCCTCCAGAGCGAGCCCATTAAGTGTGTCTGTCTGCGTCTGTGTGGGGCGCGCGCTGATCACATGTTCCGAATGTTCGCAGGAAGGCCGTCGGTGGTGGTGCTACGGACAGCGAGATCATGGACAAGCTGCGTACTCGGAAGAACAACTTCCGAGGGTGAGTAGGTGCGCGGGCCTACCCTGTATTTTTCACGTGCTGCATCCTGACTGCCCGCCGCATGTTGCAGATACAGTCGACTGTGAGCGGACGCGGATGTTTAGGAAGAAACAAGGAGCAATGTATCATAACCATGCCATGTAACATCATTGCGAATGTCGCGTTCGTTCGAGTGGTATTCACCATGACGCGTAATGTTTTGACTCGCGATAGAGTGAACACTCTTCCTGTTTCCAGTGATCTCATTAGAACGAATGTCAGTACATCAGGCAACGTTTACGATCATTGGGGTGTTCTCCTGCCATGCATCTGAAAACATTCAGATCTCACACTAACATTGTCGATACGAATACGAGTGAATCAACCTATTCTCTTCAACCATGAATGAGTATCGGTGCTGCTGGGTGAAAGTTGCAAACTTACCGATATGTCCACCAAGTACAATATCATCAACGACGATGTGCGGACGGGAGCACTCGGCGTGCTCCTCATAGTGTATGAATGGGAACACTCGGCAGGAACTGTCCAAATCAATATTGTACAATTGGGAGCACTCGGCGAGAACCGTCCACGTCGTACCTCGTTGTAAGGTTAGCAGCACGAAAATTCTCAAGACACTGCATCAAGTTTCTCACCTGCTAGCTATGGCCAGCTATCGGCTGATTGTCGTCCAGCCATTGCCGCACACCCTTTTTCGACACCATTCCCAACATACGCATCTGGTCCTCCGCACTTCGTTCGCGGTACAGTCGCATGATGAACCCGGATACACTCCACACATCTTCCCAGTCCGCGTCGAATAGCTCCCACCAACAGCTCTCGGGCGAAGAAGGGAGCGCGATGCCCAGATGGCGGGTCGCGAGCAGAATCGCAGCGCTCACTATTGTTGGCACCGCATACAGCGCATATACTGGGGTCTGTAGCCTGCAGACGCGGCCGAAATCAGTATAGAACATTTCCCGGCAGCCGCCTGCGCAAACTCACGCGTCGTTCAAGTATCCCCACGCACGCGTGCACACATGTTCGTGGCCCGTCAAGTCCAGCACGCGCAGGTAGTTGATGAGCGTCCCGTACGGAAGGACGACGTGCACGTGGAAGCCCAGCCGTTTCAGTATCTGCATCTCCGCGACGACGAGAGCATCCTTCAGGTCGTAGAACGTGTTGCCGAAGTACGACATGGGGATGTACTTGAACTCGGCGCGCGCGTGGGACAGCGAGGTGGATGCTGTGTGGGCGGCGCGGTGCAGGAGGAGGTCGTACACGTTGATGAGGTCTCGCATGCGGATAGGGCATTCCTCCAGTTTGGAGGCGAGGTACAAGGCACCCATACCAACATCCTGGGGGTTGTGAATTGATGTAACTCCCAGTCAAGCTATGGATTGTACGCACCCCAATGCCGAATTGTTTCATGGACGTGACAAACCAGAACCGTTGGAACAAAATCTGAGCAGTTGCAACTGCTACCTGTTTCCTATGTTTGGTGAGTATCTTAACATACGACACATATGATGAGTACACCTTACTGTTTGAGTAGGATGCCAGCTTCGTGGATGAGCTTGCAGCCGAAGGCTCGTAGGTCTTGCTCAAGGATATCAGGGATTCCATCCGCTCTTGATGGGCTCTTCTCAATTTGTGAAAGCGAAGCTAGCGGATACAACGAAGTAGACATGAGCGGTATACAAGCGAGCGGTTGTGGTGCCACGCGATCATGATTTAGCGGGCGGTGAGTGCGTAGAAGCCTTTGGACAACAAGCCACAACAACCGCTTGCTATTCCGCGATCCTGTGCTGACTTTCGCTGCTGAGGCCATGTCGCACCTCCCACCCAAGCCCGACTTTGACACTCATGCGCCTCTCAGATACCCTCCAGACCCCAGATATTATGGTCGTCCACCAGTTCCTCCGCCTGACCGTTCCTACCGGGAGCGTGGCGTATATCCTCCAAGGTCTCCTCCCAGGTCAAGACCCTCGGCCGATACATATATCGCACCTCGGACAATTGACACGTACATGCCGTCGAGACCGCCTGTCGACTCATATCTGCCGCCTTACGACGTCAGGGATGACGATAGGTATCGCGATGTCTACCGAGCCCGAGAGCCTCCGCGGGAGCACGACTGGCGAGGCTATCAATCGCAGGACTATTACAGACCAAAAGAGCGGAGTCCCGAAGGAGACCGCCGGGGCTGGGAACGAGACGATTGGAGGCCGGAGGATAGGCGGCGGTGGCAGGAACCCGACCCCCGTCGAGTATACACTCGGGAGCGGAGAGAGCGCAGCCCACAGCGCTATCGAGATACACGGCCTAGAGAAGATGAGTGGCGGCCCAGGAATGAAAGGGTTTTGGAGCCCAGAGTACAGCGTAGCTGGGAATCTCGACCGTCACGGTCTCCGCCGCGTCGCATGGGTGAGCTACTGTTCGGCACATTGCTGTCCAGGCTGACTGAATCTTCTGTTCAAAGTATCTAACCAATATACCAGGCCGTCAGATCTACCTTCTCCCGGCCGAGAACGCTCGCCTGCGTCCTCAGTCAGACCGCGTTCACCAGATGGAAGCGCTGAGAGAGGTCGCAGACGCCGTACGAGGTCACCCTCGGTCAGCATGAGGTTCCGCGACCATTCTGATTCAGTCAGTCCGCGTGGAGCTAGAAATGCAGAATCACCGCGGAGAATCCGTCACGTTCTGCACCCTGAAGATGACGGTCGGCGGCGGGGCCACCAGGATAGTAGAAGTCCCAGTCCACTTCAATCACAACAGAGAGACGATAGCCGTGGACGCTATTCCCCAAGTCCGAGCCCTCGTCGCGAATTCAGAAGAGGGCCGCTACGGGCAGCCCTTCCATGGCCCAGATCTCCGGCCCCGGCACGGTCTGTCGAGCGCAGTCCCAGGAGCAGGAGCCCTACGCCAGTCACCCATGAAGCCGTCAAGGTGCCTCTTCCACCAGCAGATGAACAGCATGTCGAATCGCGTGCTGAAGAAAAAGGCAAAATGAAGGAGATATCTTCCACCTTCAACCACGATGACTACGTCAGCAAGAGGGATGTTGCACCACTTTCGCCGCCGCCGGGACGGTCGGTACCGCCGCAGCCCGCAAGAGAAGGGAGTCTCTCCCAGCTCTCCCAACACCGCTCTGGTTCCCCTCCAGCTGGCCTCCGCAGCAACCCAAAATCGCCAGTTGACCTCACATCACCACAGACATTGCGCTCGGGGCTCCCACCCAAACCCGACTGGCCCCGTCGTGGTGCCTCTTCGTCCACTCCTGCAGACAATGCTGCCCCAGCTGAATCAACTGCAACCGTGCAACCAGAGACACCTGTTTACGTCCCAGAGACAGAGACCCGTCGGTACCTGCCGAAGCCCAGCGCTTCAGAGGATATAGAGCTGGAGGTACGTTGGTTTCACCGCGATGTCTTTCATTGGCTCGAATAACACTTTGAACCAGATTGCGAAAGTGCGGACGCATCGGCTAAATCTCGCTGCGGAATATAGAGAAATTGCCAAAGCCACGCGGAAGGCATTGCATGAGCTGGACATGTCCACGATCGATCTGAAGGTCGCGGAGCAGAGACGGACTAATACAGACAAGCATCTAGAGTTGGCTAGGGCAGGTACCCTTGGGATACAATACGCGGGCTAGTATGGCACGACTCGCCGCTGATCTCCTGGTGCTGTTCTGCGTTAGGTCTGTGCTTGAAGTGGGGTATTATATCTGGCACTAGTGATGTCCATTATGTACGGTGCAAGTGCGAGGAGGGGTTGTGTACGCAGGGCTACTTGGAGATACGGTTACAGTGCTTCAGGATCACGATTTGGGCATCCGTTTGCACTCCATGTGTGTCCGCGTAGGGTCTAAAGGCAATGCACAGAAAAAGCCCTGCGCCTGTCCGCGACGAGATTGACATGGTACGGCGAGCTCGACGGCGGAAGAACATACCTGCATTGTCGCGAACATCTTCGTGGCTTGCATATGCAACTAGAAAATGCCCCGCCAACCTGAATCAATGAATTGCTCCGCCGACGAGCCGTACACACCATGATGCATTTACGACTCTTTTCTTTGCCTTCTCTGCAGAGCTCGGACTCGGTGGCATTGCGCTCGCTGTGGAAGGTATAGCGCGAGTCAGGGTCCTCCTGGCAGTGCGGTGGTTAGTATTCCGAGCGCGCGGACGCTTGTGGACTTACGGCAATAAATGCTTTGAGGATGTCCTCCGGTTGTTTAGCAGGCATTTTCTTGGGAGAGTCGGATGAGACTCTGCAGAGGAGTTTGTGTGCGACAGACATCTACCCGACGCACAAGAGCCTGAGTACTAGTTCGCTTCTCCGAGGGATGACGTCGGATCACGATACGCCGTCAGCCACTATAGGCTCTGCTTCGCCGAAGTCTGATACAACACTTTCATTCTCTTCGGACTGGGTTGATACAAGGCGAATATACGATATGTACAATTATTGTTGTCTAGAAACTCGAGACGGCTGTGGATGCAGATGCCAAGTGTCACACAGCAGCTGAGGACGACTCGTAGCCCCGTCGAACTTGAATAGCTCTGATCACCAGCCTCTGGACGCGAGCCTGCCACCTTTCAGGTTGGAATCACTAGCGAGAGTGCGAATTAGTAGTCATACCACGGGCTCGTCATATATACTTACATGGTTAGTCCAACCATTGCTGCACCGAGATCCTCGGATATCTGCGGTTTGTGTGAGTAGGAGATAGCAGCGAATTTAGGACTGCCTTCACCTCCGCAAGGAGTTTTGGATTATTGAAGTGCGTCACCTGTGCTCTATGGTAAGTGCGAACATGGATAGATCATCTTTTCACTCACCGACTGTACGATGGCTCGTGCACGCTTCGCTGGATCGCCGGACTAAGTAGACACCCGTCAGAATGTGGGTACAACTATTCAACGTACGGTTTGACTGACGTGGAAAATGCCAGAGCCAACGAACACTGAGCAGGATGGGTGATTAGACTTAGGAGCTGAGACCATTACTCTAATACTCGCCTCCGTCACACCCGAGTTGCATCATTAATGCTGCATCAGCTGCAGTTATGTGAGCACTATCTCATGTGTGGATTTCAGCAAGAAGACTTACCCGGAGTTGCGATACCGCCTGCAGCGAAATTTACGACCGGAAGACGCTTCAGCCTCGCGGTCTCCTTTAGCAGGTGGAAGGGAGCCTGGATGTCCCTGGCATACGCGTAAAGTTCCTCCTCGCTCATAACGCTCGCCTTCCTGATTTCACTCATGACCGCACGCTGATGTCGCACGGCCTCGACGACGTTGCCTGTACCCGCTTCCCCTTTGGTGCGAATGAAGGCTGCGCCCTCCGAGATACGCCGCAGGGCCTCGCCGAGGTCCCGCGCACCACATACGAAGGGGACCTTGAACGAGTGCTTGTTGATGTGGTGCTCCTCGTCTGCAGGTGTAAGGACCTCAGACTCATCGATGTAGTCTATCCCGATGGCCTGCAGAATCTGCGCCTCGACGAAATGGCCTATGCGAACCTTCGCCATGACGGGAATGGTCACCGCCTCAACAATCGCTTTGATCATATGCGGATCGCTCTGCAAAAATCATCAGTCGACGCAGGAACTCGGGGTGCGGCGTGCTCACCATACGTGCGACACCACCTTCTGCGCGAATGTCGGCGGGCACCCTCTCCAGGGCCATTACTGCACACGCGCCCGCTTCCTCCGCTATGCGCGCCTGTGGGGGAGCATTTAAGCATCATGCCATGTTGTTATGTCCGCGATGAAACCGCACCTGCTCTGGGTTTATGACGTCCATGATGACCCCGCCCTGCCGTACATCGCAAGTTAAGTGGGAAAGAAGGACAGAGGTTCGCACGACACACCTTCAGCATCTGCGCAAGGCCAGACTTGACCTGCAGAGACGTCGACATCCCGACGACGTTAGTGGAGATCCCGAGAAACAGAGGTGGTTGTGCGCACGCCGAAGGTGCCCAGGCTGCTGACCGCACCACCATCCTTGGTCTGCGTGCGGGTGGGTGCCATTACAGGAGTCCCCGAGGGATTTCCGACGCCGTGGGGAACGGGGGGAGTAGCGACACCGGAAGATTGGGACGGGGTAGACATGGTCGAGAGCAAGCTTTACTGGGGGATCGTTGTCAGCCAAGTACTGTGTCTTGTATGGCTCTGACGATTTGCAGGCGCCCCGGCTACTTATGGCTGGCCATGACTCTGAATGACTTGAGACTCGACCCTCCCAATCAGGATCTTCCGCTCATCGATTCTCTTATGTACGCGGCATATATCATCTCCGAGCGAGTCGGATATCGGAACATTACCGTCTCTTCCGTCTCCGTCTCCGTGCCATGTCTCGTGCTCCAGTCTCCTGCCAGTGCCTACATGTTGAGCACTGAACCATTTCGCTCCAGAAACGACTTGATGACGAGCTGTACGCTTCTCAACATACTTATCCTTGTCAGGCAGCCTCAGGCTGGTGTAGAAGAAGACTGGCAGACAGTTCGTGAGATCGCCGAGGACGCTCACATTCGTATGTTATAGGTAAACTTCGCCGCGGCGTGCAGCTGGTCATTAACATACACATTCTGTACGTGGCCCACACTTAGCCTGTCTTAAGCGTTGATTTCGTCTTCTCCACAGACCATTATCTGCCTGTTCTAAGGGTAGATAGGTCTGACATGCAGCTCTTGCACGTCGTCCGTTAGCGCGATGGTCTCGACTGTGATCAACAGCTATGGTGCTCCATCATATAATACCATCCGTCGACAGGACCCAGCACGAACGGACACGGGAGCTGAGCCGAGTCTTTGGTGAGTCGCGTAGCTCTATCGCTTCAAACTGCCAGTAATATCTATCCCACCTAGGCGGCCAACACGGCGATATTGTGAATACTACGAGAGTGTCCCAGTTGGCGTTCACCTCACTCCTCAATGCCGACGGCCTACTGGTATGAATAACCTTCTGCGTCACGGTGGATTCGAATTCGCGTTATGGGCGATCTACTCAATGTGTCAGTCAACTGATCTTCTCTTCGCAGCTGGCGAGCAGTATGCGAAGATTTCTTGTCTGGCTTCCCCGCGTACTTATACGCGGGCCTGGCATCCTCCAGAGCCTCATTGTCAGGACAAATATCTGCGACATAAAATCGAGCTCATGGATGTCAGTCATCATTATCGTCGTCTCAATCCAGACCACGACCACCAAGAGGCCAGGAAGCGTACTATATTCACATGATAGTGCCACACATACTACCCGCAGAGGAATGGGACGTCACACCCTATGCCTGCAGCAGGGTGGGAAGGTAGACATGCGGACACCAGATAAGAGAGACAAGTCCAACAACAATGGATCAAGTGCCGTAAGCATAGATAGTGTAATGAAAGAGAAAAGACCAATCCTGAAGAGCGCCCGTCCCATAACACTCCATTAAACCATAGCGAGTGCAGTGGTCGACCGCCACGAGCCCGTGTTGTGCGCGTGTCGTTCAGCAACACCCTCCAGACTGTGGTTGCTGCACTGTTTGGCCGGGCGTGATCGTTGTCGATTTACCTGTGCCGCCGACGGCCGATGAAGCGGAACCCATGCTGTTATGCGCCACTGATGAGTATACAGTAAGTCCATTATGCGCTGATGAAGTTCGCACCGGTCCTTGATTTGCTTGGCCATTGTCAAGAATGCCTGCTCGACGTTCGTGGCATTCTTTGCCGAGGTCTCGAGGAAGGGAATAGAGAGCTGATCTGCGAATTCCTGTGCACCACATTTCAGTATTAGGGGTGAAACTAGCGCCGGGATTTCCTCACCTTCGCGACACTGTACTCCACGGTCTTCTTGCTTGTCAAATCTGACTTGTTGCCCACAAGCAGCTTGTTGACGCCCTCCGAAGCGTATCTATCGATCTCCTGCAACCATTGTTTGACATTCGAGAAGGTATCTGTACGAGGCCATATGTCAGCTCGCACCATACGAGACGTCAATTTCTACTGACCTCCGTCAGTGACATCATATACGACGATGATACCGTGAGCGCCACGGTAGTACGACGACGTGATAGTGCGGAAACGTTCCTGGCCTGGGAAACGGTGTCGTGAGAATCTCGTGGATTTTCCATGTATATATATGACCCACCTGCGGTATCCCACTGTGCACAAATTAGGATAGACAACATCAGTAACAGGTTACGGAGCTTGAACAAGCTCGCAAGTATGGTGCCATTAGGTCATGTCGCGACGACATGACACGGGGGAGAAATGATGGGTGATAACGCAGCGTGTACAGTCTCACGAAGTTTGAAAAGAAATAAGCAGTTACTAACGATTTGTAGCTTCACTGTCTTTCCCTCCAACTCAATGGTCCGAATCTTGAAGTCAACACCAATGGTGCTAATGTAGCTCTCGGTATAGGTATCGTCGGCGAATCGCAAGAGCAGGCAAGACTACAGCATCGAACACAAAGCGTCAGACCGTGTCCGACGATAGGATAATGAACTGAAACACGCGGCTCACCTTGCCCACACCGGAGTCACCGATGAGGAGCAGCTTGAAGAGGTAATCGTACTCGCTGGTGTGCATGGCGTCGAAAGTGTGCGAGGTCGGGGACGGGTGCGGGACGTCTGAGAGAAAGGCGACTGGAGGGAAGGGAAGAAGATGGAGGAGGAGTGCGTAAATGGCCTGGCAGTGGTTGTGACGCGGCGGTTCGCCGTGACACGGCAATCCCCTGGCGCCAAATTTCGCTGCGCACCCTCCCCGACATGTCCATCCAAGTCGCTCGTGCTGGGCCGCCCGTGGACGCTTCAAATGTGTTCGTCTTCCTGCGTGCAGCCTATATGTACAGTCGAGGGGGGTTGTCCAGGAATTTAATCAACATGACTATGGACAACTTACTTCTCGTCTAAATGTCAGCGACCCGTCAAAAGCCTCGGCTCTGGGCGCCCTGTTTGCAGTCTTCGCGACCGCCGCCAGCGTCGGTTGACTTCCAAGCATTCGCAGGCAGTCTCTCCGGAATGAAGATGTTTTGACAGCCTCCCTGCGTAGCCTGAGGTGATTCCATTGGTCCAGTCAGCCGCGTTTAAGCCTCATTGGTGAGGTTCTTTGTCTTCTGGCTGGCTTCCCTATGCATGGAACCATGACATCCCCTCGGATACTGCAAGTTGTGTTCTCCACTGTCATATGGGCACTCCTCTCCCGCTGTGAACTGGTGACCGATGGCGGTGTCAAAATACCTCTCATTCCCGTACCGCGAGGCCAACAAACCGGTATCATACCGCTCGCCGGCGACACCTCCCTGACAAATAGTAATGATTTGTGAGTGCACCGCAGGCGGCTGGTGGGCTACAATATTCACTGTCGAATAACATCCAATGCAGTGCTTACCTTGTGGGCGTCAAGTCAGTGCTCCCATGTCTTATGTTTCTCTCGGTCCTGAAATCAAATGCAGTATCGGCGGACAAGACTTGCTCGTGCTCTTGGACACAGGCTCCTCAGACCTGGTAAGGATATTAGTCAGTGTGCTGTTCATCCGCTCACCCAGTTGTAGTGGGTCGTCTCATCGGACTGCACGGCTCAAGACTGTCAAGGCGTACCAAAATACACCCAAACGCCGACTCTGACCTCGTCGAATAATTCGTTCGACTTGGAGTACCTCTCTGGCTCAGTAACTGGATCGATTGGATCCGAAACTGTGACACTCGGCTCGTACGAAATATCGTCCCAGATCTTCGGTGAAAACTGCGTCGTTATTCTCTTCGGCTTAGAACCTAACTTACTCGCACCTTCCGTGACGCACACAGCATTTGCCAACAGTACGTCGAAGCTTGGTCTGGCCGGCATTGGCAATAGTGGAATAATGGGTCTTTCCTTTCCTGCGGAGGCTGCTATCCCCGACACTTGCGGCCGCACAATCCTTGAAAATATTTTCGCTGCGGTGAATGAAAGCAGTCGTTTCATCGCTTATCACCTCGGGCGAGATCACTCCAGTTCTTCCTTCACCATCGGACAGCTGGACCCTGACTTCGCCAATTCCACGTCAGACATGACGCTGTCGTCAGTCGTCCCTGATGGCACGGGCTACAACTACTGGAAAATTCCTCTGCAGTCTTTGACCATCAATTCCACGGCGTTTAAGCTCTCGAGGTCCCGTGTAGCCGGTGTCTCCACACCAATCGCAGTTCTGGACACCGGAACGACTCTGATCCTCGGTCCTTCTGCGGACGTGGAGAGGTTCTGGGCTTCTGTGGGCGGTGCTCGCAATTCCAATGCAGGGTGGCAAGTGCGCTGCGACCGGGCCATCATCGTCGGCTTCGTCCTGGGTGAAGGCGACAGCCGGAAGGAATACATCATCGACCCTGCGGATCTTAGCTGGGAAGCAAGCGGTCAAACAGACGGCTGGTGCATGGGTGGCATCCAGGCCAATGATGGGGTGCGCCACCCCCGCCGTGACGGATCGTATGCTTATTGACGTTATTTTTCAGGTGTACTCCGGCGATTGGTTGCTCGGTGACAGTTTCCTCCGGGTTAGTGGTCCATTAATGTTGGTCCACACACTCCTGTCTACATACTGACGTGGCTTTTTAGAATGTATATGTCACGCATCATGCGGCGACCAGCGATCAACCCCCCACGATCGGTCTCCGTGGCTTGACGGATGCGGACTCATCCATGGCTCAGTTTCGGCTTAACCGAGGTGAAGACACTACCCCGCCCGCAGATGTACTGTCGAAGCCACACGAAGGCCATGCCATTACTTCGGCAGACATTTGTGGGATCGCAGTAGCGGGAGGATTTGTTGTGGGGATATTGCTACCCTTCCTTGCATGTATAATCAGACCACGCCGCGGCAAGAGACATGTATATTGAAGGGTTATCGTCCGCTAGGTACAAAGGTCTCGCTGGCTACAGATACATGAAAGGAGAACGAACAGGGAGATATTACAACAAACATATTGCAAATGATAGGCTGATACATGGCGCGTGTATGGTGGTGAAATCAATGTCCTTCCGGTTTCTGGCCTTGGCCCGCGTGGTTCTGGTCGATGTAACCAGGTTGGTAACCTGGCTGGTAGCCGCCACTGGGGGGAGGCATGTACCCTGACGGAGCGCCCTGTTGGACGCCACCACGGCCAGGCTGGAAGCCGTATCCAGGAACCGCGGGCTCCCATCTGGCAAATGCACGCCATGAGTCAACCATTTGCACACGGACCACGGAGATGAAATGTAGCGCACCCTTGCTGCAACGGCACACTCCACTGGCATATGCTGCAGATCCAAACGTGCTTCGCTTTCATGGGAATGAGTGGCACGAAGCACAGCTCGAACCAAAGCCTAGATTTGGCAGAATATACGGCAGCTGCGACGCGAGGGCGACAATGATGTCAGTGCATTCATATGGCTGCGTTTCGAAAAACATATAACAGGCTAACCATTGTTACACCGCGGGCATATCCTGGGAGGCTGATCTGCATCAGGCTTGACCTTCGTGGGGCAGCCGACTAGGGGCACAATGAATCCGGTGGCTGGACATATTCCTCAGGATGAACACGTACATATTATGGGCAAACAAACTAGCGGTGATGTTGGTCAATACCACACAATACAGACTCCAGAGATAACTTACAAATGAAATCCATTGTCTCTGAGTCGAGGTGTGGGTAAAGATGGTCGTACGGATCGAGCCAGTGTCCTCATCGCTGCGCCTGGGAGCCGCGTTGGAGCTGAGACCGCGCCGCATTACACGTGACTCAACACCTAACCACAGAGATCGAGAAATCTCAGATCTAGATTTCGGCAACCTATAGTCTGAATTAGTAATAGTTCAGCAGAAAGTTCGTTACATAGTAAAACATAGGTTTGTGCGTAAATGGTGTACAGCCTCGATTTATGTTTCACCTTCTGCCTACAGGTCTCTGCTAGCCAAATAAGGCGCGCACGGTCCGATGTACTCTCCGCCCAGCCCATCAACTACTAGGCTCGGTCGTTCAGGCCGAGGGCTTTCCCTGGTCTCTATTGACGGCCGGTGGGCGTTCAACACCGTCGACTGTACACGTATCACGAAGGTGTCACTCCACTTCAAGCGCAGCTTCCGCTGAATGGAAGTGGTGCGTATTGTCTTGCCACAAATTTGTCCGTCGAGTCGCTCTATCTGCACACGTCCTCGCTCCATCTGTCTTGCTCGGGGACTTTGTGGCGCACGTTCCGACAGCGCAAGCCTGACCAGAGAGTCGTGTCCGGGGATCTGTACGTCATGGAGGTGTCCTCGGACAATGAATGCCGTACAATCGCCCTGCGGTTAGGCCCCCTCGACCTTCTTTCCGACATCGTGTGTATGCTTGACAGCCCCGCTAACCTTCCGCTTCCATGCTCCGTGAGTTCCGCTTAATTTTCTGCGCGCACAATAGGGCCCTAATCCGATAGACTTCCCGTTCTCGCCGATGGGCGCCGCGTGACTCTCACAGCCGCCATGTCACGCGCAGCGGTGCCGTTGTGGGCCCCTCCGTGGCTGTCGTTCAAGCTTTCCAACCGTGGGGCAGCAGAGTCAATTTGTTGGCATCCATTTTGACCCGGAACATACACTCTCAGAGAGGCATCCAGGGCTCGCCATTGTATTATCTTCGATTTGATGCGGCCGCAGCTCTACCGCACCAACGCCGTGGCCAAAACCGCCGGTATGTGGGGCTTCGAGCGATGTGCACTTATGTATTATTGCAGAAATTTTGAAATACGGCCTCGGACCTGCCCAGAGAGCCCGCGGCCCGGGGCCAGGCACCGATGGGCCGACAGCACCGACGCCTCCCATCGAAGCACAACGTACATACAAGGTCATGTTCCGTTATCGAGGCTTCCGGAGGACGTGTTGATCGCACGGCCAATATTGCTGAAATGCGAAGTACGGTGTCCACGGTCCATCCGAACCGCCGCTTGGACGTGTATACGAGCGATTCAATTGCCTACCCGGCGGCCCTTTTAGGGTCGTCTTGCCCTGTCAACCAATCGCCGGTGTTACGAATTTCCATTCCTGCGCAGTGACAGCACGAGACAGATGATTATCCATGGATCCGTGTGATAATTACGCAGTTTCTACAGTCCGCATGGTGTGGGAATATGGGAGCATACGAGTGATGTGGAGACAGCCGGGTACACATAATGCGGTGGTATGATAATGCGACGAGCGATGGGTGAGTGCAAGAGAGTAGCGTAGGGTATGATCAAGAAATACAAGCGATAGCAATTAGACATCGATGACTGTGAGAATGTGATGAAATCAAGCGCAGAGTCCATTAGTGGTCTCATTGGTAGAACCCGCCGCTAAACTGGCGGTCGACCGCAGTCGCTGCGGTGCCTGCAGACACTTCCCCTGGGCCCGCGCCCTGCTGGCCGATGCCTGCGCTCGAGAAGACGACCGTAGAAGGATCGAAGAACGGTTGGGACGGGAACGCGGAGGACGAGTCCGGATTCGGGGCGACCGTGAGCGGACTCTGAGAACCATGCCCCACTTCACCCGCCCCATTCATCCCAATGAAGCTGTATGGGGTGAAGTAGAATACCCCATCGGTGCATCCAGGGTCCGATGCACGTCCAGTTTGACCAACGGATAACCCCGGATTCTCGAGCAAGAGGGGCGAAGAGCTGATCAGGTTCTGTTTGGATCGCAGAGCATCGACGCTCAGTCCGCTGCTCCCGGGCGGTTGGAGGTACGTCGGCGATCTACTCGTTGTCGAAGGAGAGCTCTGATGGGACGTAACCGACCCACCGTACGAGCCCGTGCCTGAACTCGTTGGCGGCGTCGACCACTGTCCATCAGAGGAGCATGCCGTGCTCGGAGCGGATGCCGTACTCAACGTAGAACCCATCCCTCCTATCGAGAGTGACAGAGGGGGGACGCTGAGGGGCCGAGCGAGGGCCCGCTTTGGGTAGGCGAGGTCGGGAAAGGATGTTGTGCCCAGTAGGTCATCGGCTGGACTGGAGGAAAAACTTCGACTGTCCGAGCGTGGTTGCGTCGCTCGGGACTCCCAAACCATCCGGACTGTCTGTTCGCGCTCCTCGCTCTTTGAGAATGCCCATCGCATCTCCCCGAGTGCGTGCAGACATGCCTCGATGTCCTCGCGGTTCTCGGATTCCCCAGCGAGGAGGAAGCCTGCGAAAAACGTCCCGTCGCGGAGGAGAGAAGCGTCGTACTGGAAGAGCGGCGTGCCGATGCTGCGGCGCAAGACTTGCACGACGTGACGGACAACGGTATGACAGCGCTGACTGGCCTTTGCATGTAGCCGGACGATGGTCTCGTATTCGCGCATGTGCACGGCGCCGGGATTCGACAGGAATGACTCTGACGAGCGTCGATCAACAAGCCGCTGCTTGAGGGCCTCGCGGATGACATTATCTGGGGCGGCTGTTAGTAAGTAACTTGGCTAGACGTTTGATCGCAACATACGGCATTCGAAGATGAATATCTAGCGGAGGATCCGATGTCAGACACGCAATATAAATGTATCGTTCCACCGTCATACCTGCCAGCTATCGATGAACCTCTCGATATCTTCTGCCTGGATGAAGTTGTGCGTCCCGAACTGTCGGAGTCCTTCGAAGTCCTTCCAGCACTGGTCAAAAATGTCCCAGGTGGAAAACAATCGCTCCTCGTCGATGTCGTTGCACTGGCGGGCTTTAGGCCCGGTCAAGGCGGTGTGAACCTGCCGGCAGGCAGATGCGATGCGGATAGGAATAGTCGCGAAGCGATACGCGAAAGCGTATGATGCGCCGGCGCTCTCGCCCAACGGGGGGAGAGGTGGGAGTGTTGCCTCAAAGGATGACAGGTCGTCATCAGACCTGTACCAAAACGAAACAAAAAAAATGGGGTGAGCATATATCACGTATACAACAACTGATCGATCTCTTACAATAGAACCCTTCCCCCTCGCAAGCCGCTGGTAGCACCATCGAGTACATGCGCATACCAAAAGACGCGCGCGCGCACGAGGGCATCGACATATTCTCCTTGCCCGCTATTCACCGACGAGACGGGCGCGAGACTACAGAGGGTATAGACTTGGCTGAGTGTGCTTTCGTATAATGCCTGGCAGGGAATCCAAGGTAAGTCCTCGAGAGGGGTCCAGCTTGAAACTGAAGTCACCATCCGCTCCACAGGAGATTGTGCTTCTGCGAGACGTGTCAGTGTGAGCTATACGCCGGACAATGGTAAATGATAATGGATACCTTGTGTCAATGGGAGCACAAGGAGAAGCGCCCTGACACCGTCCCACGACGGCTTGCGCAAAATGCCGTGTACGTCAATGAGGTAGAGGACCTCCTGGAGCATCTCTTTCACTCTTTCCTTCCGGTGTCGAAGGCTGTCTGGGCCCTCGTGTGTTTCCTCGACGCCGTACTCGTTGACTCCGAAGCTCGCTGCCCAGACAACGAACAACAAGGAGATAAGTTGGCCGGCCGGATCCAACGTGTCTCTGTTGCCCTTGACGAAGTCGAAGTATCTTGGACAGTACTCCAAAGGTTCAACGATAGGCCCTGAGGGACAAGTGACATCAGCGTTGAAGTCGGAAGTAGTGCGCATCGCATTACTTTGTATGTGAAATCGACGGAAGAAAGGCGAACTGAAGAATTCCGGCCTTAGTTGGGGTATGACGCTTCGAGGGACGGGGACAGAGTGGAGCGAGGATTCCTCGGAGGCGTTCTGCCCATATACCGCTCTGAAGGAAGGGGTGAATTTAGAGCGAAGACGAGAAAAAGAGACACATACTCGACTTGTTGCAGACGGCGCCCACGTCGTAATAGCTTCACCGCCTTCACTTCTGCAAACTCGTCGCTAGATGAAACGTCAGTGCTCAGCACTGGACAAAGTGGCCAGCGGAACGTACACGCATTTCAGGCCACGCTCGCTACAATTTGAGCACGGCGGGTGTTGACCAGAGGCAGAGATGGGCAAATCTTTCAAGTCACAGCGGACTCTGAAAATATAATCATTGTATGCGTGTGAACAAGCACGATGCGGACACACCTTCTCATGCGGCACGCGCCGCACGCTGGAAAAAAGGACGGTGAGTGGCGGAAATAATGGAGGGGAAGTGGCGACATACCGCTGTACTGCTGCCGGCTGGACTTGGGCTGGCCGTGGACGCGTCTGGACGTGCTGGGGGAGGAGGAGCATGACCTGCTTGGGGGGCGGCGTGCAGCCATGATATCGGGCGGCGGAGGGGGGAGGGGATGGAGAGCACGGACGGAAGGAGATTGAACATGAGGGATCGGGGCGACTTTATAGGTGACGGAGGGGCGGAGGCAAGAGGGCAGGCCAAGAAGGTAGAGAAGGCCCGATGTGTTCCCCAAAAGGACTGGATGGAGGTTCTCGATGGTAGGATGAAACGGACGGGTAAAGACCGAAAAAAAGGGAGCCGGGGGATTTCCGGACGTGTGGACGTTGGAAGGATTGAAAATGGCTGGAGCTACTGATTGGGATCCCCCATGTCACCGACGACCGAGCGACTGCCAGGAAAGGCGGCGCCATCTCCCGTGCGACGGTCTTCCCTGAACAGCGGCAATAATCATTCTCAATTTTGCCCATCCGAGCGCCCGCTCATCGAGATTCATGCGATCCCCTCCCGGGGCCACCATTCCCGCATTCGCTCACCCCCCCTCCCCGCCTAAGCCCCATCCGCCCGCTCTAGCGCCCACCCAAGATCTCCACCTACAATCTCCTCCCAGCCGTCCGGCTATACTCCTTTAATATTAATTGTCAGTGCTCCCCCGCGACGCTCTCGCGAATGTATCCACTAACCCATGGCACCAGCCCTGATGCCCCGAAAAATGCCCGTCATCAGATGTATGCGGCGTGACATCGTACGTACGACGACAGAGCTTGTAAGCCTAATGGGAACTCGGCATGATGGTAACGTAGCAAGGCTCCGCCCCATACATGATGTCTCAACGTTTCAACATCTGCATGGTGCGGACCGTGCGATACGTCCGTCTAACCGCATTGTTTCGCCCCATCGCCAATGATGGGCTCGACCCTAAGGCACGGCGCGACGGTGCGCGTAATGGTGCAGCACCCACGGCCTCGTCCTGGGGTGCGGCCTTGGCTCTCGTGCCCGCCCTCTGTAGGTTATATGACCGCTCTGACAGCTTCCATTCACCGTCGACCCAACCGCACACTTGGTCACCCTCTGCATCATACACACGTGTCTAATGTGTCGACGCACCCGCCCCTAGTGCCGCGAATCCACCGGCTTTCTTGATGGCTCGACTCAACTCTCCCGCCGTCCGTTGATCAGGATTAAGCTTCCTGTCCCGTGCCATGCCTTCTACGTCTTGATCGTATTTGCTCACTAGTCGCACAAGGCTCCCACGTTCCCCCGTGGAACTGAACCGTGGAACCTTGCTACGGCTCTGTGATATCTGTTCCAGAGCTGCGACAATTCAACCACGAGTGTCAGCGCAGCACGCTTTAATTTCGACAGAAGGATAGCCCGATGATTTATGAATCACGTCTTCCGGTGTCCGCTCACCTTGAACCACACGAGAATTCTCACTATTTGATACGCGAGGCCGCGCTTGTGAACTCATGCCCATGCCGATCCAGCCCGACACTTCTTCATTATGCGCATGCGCCGGATCAAGAACGTCGTCCGACCCCTCGAGCTCTTCTCCAGCCGGTTCTTCCCCTAATTGAATGTCGACAACGTTCCCGTCTTCGTCCCGCACGATACGCCCAAACCCTTTCGGGAGGGCCCCAGCGCCCGTCACGCTAGATGATGAGCTAGCGTCTGGCCTCGTCAATGTGTCGGGAGCGTCTGCCCGGCTTCCGGACGCCGGTAGAGGTCGCTCTACGCCTCCGGCTAGCGTCGGATTCAGAGACGCAACGAGGCCTAGCGCCTCATAGCTATGCGGCCGACATGTGAGCCGCTTGACATGTAGTTACGCGCGGAGATGAGTCATGGCGGGACTGCGCTCACTTTTGCCTGACTGTTTTGTGCTTGTCCCAAGCGTCCTGTAAGACTTGCGGGCCGCGTATTGCTAGTTAACGAGGAACACTCAGCACTGCTGACCATATATGCCGATACCAAGAAAAGTGACCAACGTGGTTGTTTTTTCAAGAGCTTCTTAGCTCGTCGGGAGTGTTGGACAGGCTTATGCGAGCCTGAGCGCATCTTTCTGCGTTGTCGTGGATTTGCCATCGGGTTTTAGATTCGTCTGTGTGAAAGAAAGGAAACGAATGGCGGCGTCCAGAGAATGCGTAAGAGAGAAGAGCTAGTCCGACAAAAACGCAACGAACACTGCGGAGAACGGATGAATGTGCGTGTGAGCGCCGGTGTCACCGTGGCGGTCGCCCGCGGCGGGTCACGGTGCAGAACGGGCGCGTATTGTAACTCCGCTCTACACCGCGTCCACCTCACAGCACAACTTTTCCAACCCCCTCCACAAAGTCCTATCGGAGTATTTACGCCTGGCATGTCGCGCGTAGTCTACCACCAAGTCCCACAACACAAGCTTCCGGTCCAAGTGCGTACTTTCTGTCTACGTGTCAACTGCTCAACTCAAGCATAACTTCTTGTTGCAGTTCACTCGCAGATGGGGCACTAGCATGGGATTGTGGGGCGTTGGTGCCGGAGTAATGGTCCTCTATGTGCGTCGAATATGGAGACATCTGACCTTGTTCGGTCGCTCATGAATCAAACACGCTATCTTCAGGTTCTCTCGGTGACGCCACTGGTCAAGCGAGGATTCTTGTCCAAGTTGCCCGTGGTAAGCGCGATCGCTCCTGGCCTCCTTGGCGCCGATTCACAAGTCCTAATTCAGGTCGGGGACTACTGGGCTGACAAGACACCAGCGTCGGACAAGCCGTTCTAGAAGTCTACGTGCTAGTATCCATAGTGCTGCTAGAAATAGATCTGTGCATTCAACAGATGGCGGGAACTACCTAGATCTGTGCGTTCAACAGATGGCGGGAGCTGCCTATATCCGTGCATGTGCGGCGCACGTTCACCGATTACGCGGAGTCGCGCTCAAAGCCGGGAAGGTGTCCCCTCTGTTGGTTGAAAGCCGTATGTGAGGTCAATGCCCAGCTTCCCTTCCAGTGTTTTGAGCGCCCCTAGTGAATCTCCAATCGGTACACCTGCGGATATGCCCGTCCTCATTGCGTCAGCGGAAGATAAAGGGTGACGGCGAAGTAGTGGAGTATCGAGAAGAGACTCACGGATTGTTTCCATTCCAAGTTCCTGCGCTGCTTTCAAATTACTGAGGCAACGGCGAGGTCAAATTCGAGTCCTACGCGGGTATCAGGGCGGACCATGTACTCACAGTCCGAGATCATCCAAAAAGACGGCTTCGGTGGGTTTGATGCCGTTCCTCTCGCAAGTTAGTAAGTAAATCTCCGGTTCGGGTTTCCTGTGATACAGAGATGAGGCATCGGTTTCGGCCTTTTCACAAGCGGGATGCTGCCGCACCGTTTCCCCAACGCACTCGAGTCGCAGAAATCATCGAATAGTGCCCGCAGGCGGGCAGGAGCAACACCCTCCTGCCAGCCCAGAAAGGCAAGCTCTGACTCGACGCTGAAGTCGGGATATTGCTCCCGCGATGGTGGAGCGTCTCCGACCAAGTCAAGGTCGTTCTTCGTGAAGTTGTTCGTGAGAGCTATGACGCGCCAGCGGCCAGCAGCTGCACAGCCTAAATGAGCGGATCGGCGCAGCAAATGTCAAAGTAACTCAGGACCTGACCTCTAATGCGGCGAATGGCCTCTACGATCCGCCCGTCAAAGATGGCAGCGTCGCGCATCATGCGCCCGAAGAGCTGCGGACATTAAGCATCAGCAGAACGGCTTTGGCGACGGGCTTACGTCGCGACCGTCGATATCGAGGCTATCTGGCAGCTTCGGACACTCTACTAGTACGCTTGTCAGCCAGCATCCACCCAGAGGCTGCCAATGGGGGAGATAGAGCGTCTCTTACCTATGCCTCTGCGCTTGCAGTACTGCGTGTACCAGATGTTGCCCTGTTTGGTGTCCGAGAGCTCCCGACCAAATGCAGTGTAGAATGGGAAGAGCGGGATTTCTCCCCGCTCGAACTTCTGCCATGCTCCTTGGTTTCCACGCCCTGTTCTACAGACCAAAGGACGTGAATCAGGCGAGACGCACGAGGGGAACACGTCACGGACATTGAGCAATTGATGTAATTATTTGGGATTCCGCGTTCTTGCTCGTAGGCTGCGATAGCAATGAGGGGGCTGCGGCAGACCACACCGCCAATCTAAGAAATATGGGACGCCGTCAGTATATCTGTTCGTCGCAGTCGCATGCACTGCATCAATGTCTGACTGAACAGAGCTTACGTCGAATATCACAGCTTTCAGATGAGGCGAAGTCATGACGTCGATTCGGCGACACACATATATGAAAGAAAGCAGTCGGTGTCCTAGATTTCCGGGCTGTGATGATCTTACACCGGTTCGCTTGCTATACTTACACAAGTTTACCGACGAACCGCAGTGAGACTCAGCGAGTCGGACGTTCTGATGCTGAACGCGCTGGCCGTGCGCACGTGGCAATCATGTCCAGCGCGCTGCACGTGACAATCCCCCAAAGCGCTCTACGCCACAACCGTCGAGAAACACTTCCAACACCACTCTCGAACATACGTCGACATGTCCGAAGCACTATTTGCCCCTTGTGCTGAAGTGCTCAAGGCTGGAAAGGCTGCAAATGGAGACCTCGACGCGCTTCTTGACCCCGACTCTGGATTTGCATCCCGTCTGACCCAGATATGCCGTGACCAGTGCGTTCCATAAGCGTTCTCCGGACCATATTTGTCTCCATTTTTGTAGGCTTGCAGATCTGGAGGAAAACTCCATCACGGAGAACGCAGTATCACAAGGCGAACTGGAAGCCCTCAAGATGGAAAGCGACACATGGGCCCTGCTGCAGGCTCTTATACCGTGAGTGTTCTTATTCGTCCGCTCGCAGGCGCGTCCGCCGCGGGCGACCGGCAAGTTGCATATAGGCCGCCGTACTCCTTCTAACCTCCCTCCCAGTCACCGCAAAACCGTTAACGACCCCTACCTGACCCCGCGCGCTCTCCTCGCGTTGAATCCGTACACGCCCCCCGCGACGCTCGCCCAGGCTACCATCGCGTCCTCCCCGCTGCTCTCCGCGCTCGTTGTCGTCCGCGAGTGGCTCTGCGAATGTGCGCCGCTTCCCGCAATGGTCTCGCCCGGCGCGACGAACGGCTACTGGCGCTTCACGCGCCATGTGCTCCTACAGCACATGCGGACGGGACAAGTAGGCGGCGGGATCGTCACGGAGATGGATCCGGACGCGGTGAACCGCGATAATGGCGACGGGAAGGCGTTGGCGGTCGACGACGCGGTGCGTGCTGCTGTGGTCTTTATGATGCACGAGTGATACGACCCTTGGACGGTGCAGAACTACGAAAAGGCACTGCTGCAGGCGCTGTTTGCACATGTGCGTGCGGGGCGGAATGAGGAGGCAGCTGATCTATGCAGGAAGGCGCACCAGCCGTGGCGCGCGGCGAGCATCAATGGTGCTATGGTCTTTCAGTGGCGCGCGATTGGTGAGTGTGGTCGTATTTTCCTTTAGTTGCTCGCGCTTAATGCTGTCTACGACCAGCAAATGAGTCGCGCGAGGAGGATGCGATGGAAGAAGATGAAGGCTGGCGCGGGAACCTCCGTCGGAAATTGTGGAAGACGACGTGCACGCGTGCGGCGTTGAATGTACGTGCTAGGTCATCGTCTGGTCTCTTCTTCTCATCTTACCGTTGTGGCTTTTGCGCCGCCGCTACTCCTGTGTCCTTTTAGCAAACCCTGTCACCAACCGAACGTGCGCTCTACGCAGCACTTGCACCGTCACCTCAAACCGCAGGACCGTTGAAAGCACACTGTCGCACGTGGGCGGACCAGCTTTGGGCACTCGTCTGCGTCGTTTGCGAAGAGAGGCTGAGCGCGAGCATGGCGAGCCTTGCTGGCGAATGCTTCTGGGAGGGCGGTCTGGAGTCTGAGGGGGCCGCTGATGTTTCTGAGGTTATCGTGGAGGACAAGGAAGAGGACGAGTGGGAGCAGGAGGTGATCAGCGCACTCGATGCGCTGGGTAGCATCAGCGTTGAGGAAGGGTGAGTTGTCTATAGTCGGTCGGTATACGTGGACGCTGACGAGAGTAGAGCGCCAGCAGATAATCCGTACCACGTCTCGCAACTGTACATCATTTTGGACCGCACAGATGCGCTACTCGAGGCGTTCGCAAAAGGCCTTCGGGAAGACTCCTATATCGCATTGCCGGAGTAAGGTAATCTCCATCACTTCCTTGTATTGCTGCTAATGCGATATAACCATGAAGATATGCGTCGATGACGCGTTTCTTTGCCCACCTATGCCTGTTCCTGCGCATGATCGACATCGCAGTTCCGCCACTTGCCACACAGGTCATCCTCGAAGCATATCTACACGTTCTCGAGGTACATCCTTCTCTTCAATAACGTTCCGATACAACGGTTGACGGGGGCATACAGACCGCAGGAAAACGCGACCTCATCGCGATGTACGCGAGTGCGCTGGGCGACAACGCCGTCGAACGCTACGCGATGTTCCTCACCTCGCTCGATCTGTTAGCCGACGAGGCGGAGCGGGAACATGCGCTGAAGCGTGCTAGCGACCACGGACTCGATACGCACCGCGTCGCAATCGCGACAGCAGAGCGTACGATCGAGAAAGCATTCGGGGTAGGTCGGTCTCACCGAATGCTACTGCACACCTCCTGATGCGGAGCGGGATAATGTAGATCCTCCCGCCGTTGAAAGGCCCATTACCATCTGTCATTGGGATGCAGCCTCCTCCGTCGGATGCAGAGAATTTGCTAGTACGCTCGATCGAATGGACGACGTTCTCCGAGTCGACTTACGACACCGCTCTAGAGCAGGCCTGTGTCGTCTTGCGGTATTTCCTTGGTGTGTTCACTTTCACCCGACACAACTACTCAGTCTATTCTATGCATTCCTAGCGACTAATATTCAACGCAGGCCATGGGCGGGTGCACGTGGCGAAGACATTTTTAGACAAGCTTCCGCCAGCGCTGGGCAGCATCCACCAGCCGGAGGAGCTTGCGACGGAGTATCTCCACTATCATCAATTCTTCAATGTCTGGGAGGCACTCGCACGGGTGGTTGAGATTCGGGCGCTAGACGAGCCAAACATGAACAGGGATACTCGTACAGCATGGATCAATGATTACAAGGTATGAGCACTTTGCCTCTTGTGAAGAGCTACTTAGACAATTATGCGCCCGCAGAACCTGCTTGAGTACGCACGGTCCCAGGTGATGAAGTTGTTGACCACAGAGTGGCTCACGTCGGATGTCGCTCTCGGGGGTGGTGAGTCGTTCAGTGGTTTTATCCAGTACGATTGATTGACCATTCGATATCAGTAGAGCGTCGGCGGCGCGATCTCATGCGCATACGGCAAATATACATCCCAGAGCTCATCATTCGATTGCACTCCACGCTTACCGCGTCACGTAACAGGTTCCCCGAGTCAGTCCTTGTTCATTGCTTTTATCCCCTTTTCTCACATGCGTGCCTTTGACATTGAAAGGAACCTCAAGCATGCGCTTGCGGTCGTCAATGTTGTTGCGGATTCACGGTACAAACTTTATGAGGATTTTGTGAGCCAGGACGGACGGCGGCTGGGCGACTACCTGGGTGCTGTACGGCAGGCATTCCTAGCCGGTCTTGAGGGTGGCGGGTTAGACCCATTCAGAGTTATCACAGTGTAGTTGTGTCTTTCCATGCAAAACACTTGAATGATAACACTCTTGTCTGTATAACCTCAGGCTCCTCTAGAATTCAATATGAATTTCATGTGAGATGAGGGCCCTAATTCACGCTGGTTTGATAAGTAAGTGACCCTGTCAAGGTGTCAACACCTCATCATCTATCTCCTATTTATCAAGGTGATTCGGCAGAAGGATCGGGAGGGTCAACTTTCCACGATACCTCGGGAACTTTCTCAGTCTTCTCTAGGATCCAATAGCTTAAGGTTGGGGAGATAACATATCTGGTCCATAGTGACCGAATCCTAGTACTCCATTCAAGCCGGTACTTGTTTGTGTTTACTTGCACTAAAATATCTTCTTCCGGGCTCGAGACGTGGCTTCTTTTAAATTTTAATCTCGTTCTCACCCTGGACCACAGTGACGCACAGTGCTCGTGCTGTGATCTTGACTCGGGAGTGCTGATGATTGTTTCATGAACCATCCTTCTGCGATAGTTTGCAGCGAAGGACATCGCAACTGCTCAGGCAAATGTAGCGAGAGCTGTACGGGAAGACAGGTGACTCAGAGTCACTGCCCCGCCCACCACAGGATCCGGTTGCGCATTTGCTGGAGTAGGACAGCTCTAGCGCCCTCCGCAGGCTGTGTCCTTTTTATACAGTCGAGCGGGCCATCTTCGTGACGCACGACAACTTCCTCATTATCAGTCTGCGCCAGCTACAACCCTCATCCAACACCCATGTCTCTGCATTATACCCCTAGCCACGCCAGTCACCGCCATTCAAGTTCCCAGCAATACCGAGTGAGCCCCCTTCCGCCCCCGCAAGTGGGATACAGCCAATCGCACCGCCCAGCGTCGACTGCGGTCGGCGGCTACCCTGGCGGCTATCCCGCGCAACGTCCACCAGCAGGTCCGCCGCCCGGCGCAGACCCACAGCTCTGGCAATGGTTTTCTGCAGTCGACACAGACGGGTCAGGGGCGATTAGCGTGACTGAGTTGCAGAATGCCCTCGTGAACGGTGAGTAGCCTGGCCTTCTCGTTAGGGTACGCGAGGTTGATCACCTGTGTGCCCAGGAAACTGGACGAGTGAGTCAGCAGGGCCGACCGCACATGCTTCTTGCTGTGTGCACGGGCGTGTTTCTCCCCGGAACTGACATATGTTCCCAGGGTTTGATCTAGATACAGTCAAGATGCTGATGAACATATTTGTACGTACTGTATACCCACTATTGCTCCGCCGATCTTCATGTGTTTCTGCTGGGTAGGACACGGACCGGAGTGGTACCATCGGTTTCGCTGGTAGGTGGTGGTCGAGATACGCCGTTGCAAAGATTCACGATGTCTACGATGTGCAGAATTCTCCGGACTGTGGAAATACATCCAGGACTGGCAGGGCGTGTTCCGGCATTTCGACAGAGATAACTCCGGCTCCATTGACGGCCATGAACTCGCCGAAGCCCTTCGTAGCTTCGGATACAACCTTTCCCCCGCTATTCTGACTTTGATTGAGCAGAAATACGGTCAGTCACTGTGCCCTCACGTCAATCGCGTGACACATTGGTATTGACGGAATTCCCAGCCTCTGGTCCTTCAGATGGGTACGGCCCGCCTCCTGGAATCACGTTCGATCGGTTTGTCCGTGCTTGTGTCGTGGTCAAGTCACTTACAGAATCATTCCAACGGTAGGACTGTTTATTGCTGTCTATCAAAGCCAAGCGAATAACAAGCTAACCCGCACTTTCAGTCTTGACACGAACCGAGACGGCTGGATACAAGTAAATTATGAAGACTTCTTGAAGGTCAGCCTCATTCAAGTAAAGTGCTTCGGTCCGCTGAGCGCGTTCACACTGTTACAGATTATCCTCAGCGCACCGTAATGACCGTAACGGCTATCCCCTAGTATACATAAGACTCTGAGAATCAACCTGTGCCTCTTATGTATTGTTTTGATGTTTACTGTATTGACGAATGATTTTTTCACGTGTAAACAAGTCCGAGACATGTCATTTTTTGATGAGGACGGTGTCAAGACTTGATTGATCTAGTTGTCGGAGAAGCCTAATCCCGACCCGCAGCCGGGCCGCGGCTTGTATGTTGTCGTCACCGAGTTCAAGGAGGATGTTGCAGTCTAGACTGCTTACTTGGCTGCACGGCGCAAATAGGAGCCCGCGACGTTGAGAATGAAGTAGACAGCAGTCCATGTTGAATTGAGCAGATGGTTGAGGCGGAGATATGCTCGCCGGCGGGGGAAGGATTTCTGCGGACGGGTGCCGGGCCTGAACTGATGTCGGCGTGCGCGTGACCGACGTGACTTGCGCTTTAACAGTATTCAGTAAGTATGCCCCTCGTCTTAGCATCCCTCCCCACCGCTTCCTGCCATTCTCCCCATCCCATCAGACTCGCCTCTTGTCCGCAACCTCCATCACCCTCTGACGACCATGCCAGAGTACATTCTCCCAGTCCCTATACCTCCTGACGTCGACTATTCGAATCAGGCCGCCGAGCTTCCTGGCACCAGGAAACCTGGTCAAACAGGTGAGCAACGTCCGTTACTTGCAAAACACGTCCAACTCACATTGTCCAAAGGTCACTATCGCTCAAGTACGCGTTACTATGGTCGTCATTCCCTTTGACGTCAGACTGAACTTCTCCAATTCTAGCGGCATATCCCTTTCTGACATTACAGTCCCCTGAGATATTTCATACAGTCCCTGAGATATTCGAGGAAGGTCTCAGGCGCTCACGGAACCAGCCTTTCCTAGGCCATCGCCCGGTCCTCTCTACTAATCCAGTTACATACGCGAATCACTATGTTTGGGAGTCGTATGCCTCGGTAGATGCTCGCAGGCGGGCAGTTGGCAGCGCTCTCCACAAATATTTCCAGGATGGCATCCTCAAATCGGGAGATATGCAGAACGTTGGGATCTGGAGTGCGAACAGACCCGGTATGCTTCGCAGTTCTTTTCCCGGAAGTCACTTCGGTTGACTTCCTCGGCTTGCATTCTTGCAGATTGGGAGGTGCTTGATCTGGCTCTGCAATCCTACCGTAAGGTTTCGGTGGCCCTATATGACACTCTGGGAAAAGATTCCGTTGGTGAGTAGACTTCCCCGACGCACTCAGCTATTGATATGGAAGCTCTTCCTGCAGAGTACATGTAAGCGACTTGCAGATCATGATCGACTTACCTTGACAATTCTGCATAGAATGAACCACGCAGAAGTCCCGATTGTCTTCGCTAGTCTGCAACACATACCATTCCTTCTGAGACTTGCACCTCGTGTCCCTCATTTAAGGATAATTGTGTCTTTCGACCCGCTTTCCCCGGAAGCGAGTAAAATCTTGTCCGAGTGGGGTCAGGAACAGAATATCCAGGTCATGGACTTCGCTGCCAGTACGTATTCAGGGTCATTCGTGAAGCTCCGCTCTGACACTTGCCCTCAATATAGTACAAGAAATTGGTCGCGCCAACCTGATTGAGCCTCTGCCCGTTACATACGACGATATTGCCACAATATGCTACACGTCGGTGAGTGACCTGATCATAGTACCTTGCCACGGCACCTCATGGAAAACTCTCAGGGCACAACGGGAAATCCCAAAGGCAAGTAACACCTTCTCAGGATTCATTTGCGATATTGACAGCCCGCTAGGTGTTCTCCTAAGCCACGGAAATGTGTCAATCTCCGTATATACCCAGCTCATGTTCGACGCCGTAGTCGCCGATAACGTCGTCATATCTTACCTGCCATTAGCGCATGTTTACGAGGTTTGTGCAGTTGATTCACGTCAAGATGAGGTGTTGATTATCATCTCGCTACTGCAGCGTATCATGATGTTGGCCTGCATTGCCGTTGGATCTCGAGTCGGTTTCTCCACGGGAGACCCTTTGCGGTTATTGGAAGATATGCAGATCCTCAAGCCAACTTTTGTGGCCACTGTCCCACGAGTTCTTAACAGGATTTACCAACTTGCTATAATGGCCGGTTCCGCACCGGGATTGAAAGGCGCTCTGTTTAGACGCGGGATGCAGGTAAAACTCGACACACTGCACGCCACCGGTGAGTATAAGCATGCGTTCTGGGATCGTTTGGTATTCAACAAGGTGGGTGTACATGTTTGGCGCTAACACGCGATGCTGATTGGGGGAGTGTAGGTATCGGCCGTGTTGGGTGGCAGAGTTGCACTGCTAGCTTGTGGATCGGCACCTATCAGCGCTCCTGTTATGGACTTTATGCGCATAGCTCTTGGTGCCTGTATTCTCGAAGGTGAGAAGCTCATACCTTGATATCTGTCCAGCAACACTAATGTCTTGACAGGGTAAGCAGCGTATCAACGACATGTGTATTGGCACTGAAATCCCTTCCTGAAGATATGGCATGACTGAAAATTGTGGAACGGCTTCGCACGTCTGGCCAATGGACCCTAAGTCTGCCGGAACTGTTGGCCCCGTGTTGCCTTGCAACGATCTCAAACTTATTGACGTGCCTTCAATGGGATATTCAGCGGAGGATAAGCCATATCCTCGTGGCGAGATGTGTATGCGTGGAGATAATCACTTTAAGGGATATTACAAGGGTGAGTCCCTGAAGAAGCGTCGTTTCGCGGCTTGTTTTGCCGAGATTCATGGTTCTCTTTGATTTGTAGATCCGGTGAACACGAAATCGACTATTGACGAGGAGGGTTGGGTGCACACGGGTGATGTTGCCATGATCGACGAATGTGGCCGCATCAAGATCATCGACCGGGTTAAGGTGCGTCTTGCCCTATTATATCTGTTCCAATAGATTGCTCATGATTGCGTTTCAGAACATCATGAAGCTTGCTCAGGGCGAGTATGTTGCACTCGAGAGCATTGAGAACGTGTACAGCTCGTGCCCTCTGGTTGCCCAGCTCTTCGTGTACGGCGACTCACTCCAGTCGTACCTCATCGCCGTCGTCGTCGTGGATCCTGTGCAGTTCGCCCCACTGCTGTCTAAGGTCTACGGAAAGACGGTGGAGGTTACGGACACCGCAACACTCGCGCAGGCTGTCAAGGACCCACAGGTCAACAGTGCCGTTCTCAAGGAACTAGCAAAAGTCGCGGCGAAAGAACATCTCAAGGGGTACGTAGCCTATTGGATTGTATGCGCTCTTTCGACCTCATGATGCGTCGGCAGCTTTGAGATGGTCAAACGGATTCACGTCACCATGGATCCGTTCAGTGTCGACAACGGTTGTCTGACTCCCACCTTCAAAGTTCGGAGGTAAGTGGAGTCCATTTTGTCTTAGTCTGAGGTGGACTGACTTGCACACTTGCTCGTTTAGGAAAGAGACGTATGCGTACTACAAGAAGGAACTAGATGCGCTGTATGCGCTCGGCGAGCCTCCGTCAGCGAAGCTTTAGTTCCCCTTCGAGCGCCCGGGTCTGCATGCTGTTACGATCTTGCTAATGGTCGCCTGTCTTTAATTATATTTACCTGGCGCGAAACACGAACCTTGTGACCGCGGACCTCGCGCGGCAAACGTCTTATTTCAGCTAAGAAAGCCTCACGATCCAGCTTCCACGAAGCAGACCAATCTGTGTCAGAAATCTGTTTGTCTATAGCTATCTATTTGGTACATGCATGGTTCTGGCAGCCAATGGATGTACAATGTCAAAATGCAATGCTTCTTACCCTCTACAATGACGGCGATCTTGATCGCGTTCAGTATCTTACATTCTCACTAGCTCCGCACTGATTGACGCCTCCCCTCCGCGATTCGGCGCGACAATGTGGTTCCCAGGAATGAGATGATCACCATGACCATCACCCAAAGATAACGGAGGAGAATAAAGTCGAACCCGTTCGAGAACGCAAACAGTGAGCTGGCAAACGCGGGGCTAAACGACCGCGCAAAGCACTGCCATGCACATCGTCAGGGGGGAGACGCAACGAAGGGATGCACCGCTTGCGCACCATGGCCCACTGCGCAAGACCGTTGGTCGCTCCCAGCGAACTCGGGTCGGGGGCGCTGTCCTTCACCAAGATCATGCTGACGCTGTAGCGATCTTACCGTCAGCTAACGTCTGTGTGAATAGCGGCTATCGCACTCACGAGAATGCCAAGCCTGCACCCTTTGCGATGGACAGTACGAACGCAATGCAGACCCAGACCATAGCGCGCGTCGCGGGAAACATCTGCCCCGACTCATCGACGCCAGTCTGCGCTAGGAGATTGATGCCTGGGAGGATCACGTAGCAATATGGCCAGAGCGACATGCAGAAATTATACATGTATGCGTGATCGACCGTGCGCAGTAGCTTCGGCATCAAAAAGAGCTGTAGGAGCACGGAGATGACGCCGGACATGGCGAGAGAATAGCCGATCTGGGATGCCTGGGAGAGCGGCGGCGAGAGCGATGGTCAGCGCTGAACAAGGGCACGCTTGAGACTGGACGCACGTTAAACGCAAGTCCTCCGCCCTTGATCGGTGAATAACAAAATAGGACTACACCATGGCTTCAAATCAGCCATGCCCCCCTTGCCGATCTCGGAATTTGCGCACCAAAGGTAACGTCGAATCCAGTGTTACTACGATCGTAATATGTTCGATCATGGATAGAACAACGGTGAAAGCACAAGATGTGCTTACATAAAAGTTAGCGCAAACCCACTTATGCAGAGGGCGCGGATGACAGGGATCGATAAGAGTGTTTTGATGCTCGCTGGTTGCGCCGGCTTTTCCGGAGGATCGTCCGCTACATTTTCTGAGCCGATCTGTCGCATTTGAACGGAGTTTCCTTTTTTATACCGTTTGCTGGGCAATGTCTAGTGCATTTGAGATCAGTGACACATCGGGACATAAACGACGAGAACGCACTTCTTCTAGGGAGAAGAAAACCAAGGCTGCACCTAAAAGAGAGACGAATCCCGCAACAAAGCAAGGTAGGAAGTATGGATAGTCCCTGAGGAACTGATAGTCGAAGATGCCGGGATATCGGGTGGCAGGGTTTGAAAATGTTCCGCCAAGTAGAGGACTTGTGGGAAAATAATGTAGAATCAGTGTGAAGGGATATACAAAACTTGAAGTGCCTACTCACCCGATAATAGCACCCATGGGCCAAAATAACCCGTAGATTGGAAACGCGACCGATTGATTCGTGACATCCGTCAGTTCTCCTAAGACTGAGTGGACTACTGCGATGTTGCCGGAAAAAAGGCCGGCTTCGGTTCGGAAGGGTCAGTATCATAGGTGTTGACAACCTCGTCAATAACGTACCCAGACACCGAGCCAACAGAACCCCCCCAAGACTGTGAGACAAGCCGAACAATATGGTGGCAAATCCGATCCCTGCTACGCCGACGAGCACCACAGGCCGACGGCCTACAATATCTGCACGGCAAAATGGTGTATCGGTTAACTGATCATGGACCGGACGAGCACAGAATTGTACCGGATATACGAGCCCACTGATAGATACAACATAACTGTGCGACAGCGAAGCTGCTTTCCTGTTGCAATTAAAAATGATGAAATGGCATCCCAAGAGAGACAAGGCGCTTACCACTATACCACTATAAAAGCCAATCTTTGACGGGTCGTTGGTCAGATGGAGGTGGGCCATCATTTCGTTGACATAGGGAAATATTTGGGTGAATGCAATAGGATCGACAAGTCTAACGCTACAGAGAGTGAATAGCTGGACCTTGGGAAGCGGGGTGACGGCAGCTGGCTGCTTTTGGTTCTCGAGAGCACTGTCGTCATCGAGGGAGTCGTTTTGGGCGTCGAAAAGACGTCTTGCAGCAGCTTGAGTGCTGGACTCGCCGTCAGTTAAGGGATTCCCCATGACGGACACTCGACTTGGAGGGGACTGGCAAGGAGTGGGGGGTGGAAAACGGGGCCCGGGAGCTTATAACAGGACATGGCAAAGTGACGTTTTATAATTTGAGATAGGGAGAATCTGATCTACGGAAACAGACTGTTTACGTGTGTCATCGAAGCTCAATGTCGCTGCTTTTTGTCTGGAGAGGCAACATACACACTGCTCTGGATGCGAAGATCACATACATGCAGGTAGGTCATGGGCCACTGACAGGATGCTCGACGAGGCAAGCAATGAGCAGTGCTTGTGCATCGGGGGGGAGGGCCATATGGGCCGGGGACGAGGCCTGGAAGCTGGAGAGGTACATACTCGGCAGATTATCAGCCTGAGATCAAACGTAGGATGGAGTGTCTCATGACTACAAACATACCACAACAGTCAGCCACCCGCCTCCTCGGACCTCCGAGTCCTCACTCGACGATCTCCATCCTGCGCGCTTCCGACTGGTCTGAAACTGCGACATCTCTATCCCTTGTTCATAACCATGAATTTTAATGAAAGCCTTGTCCTCGTGGCTCCTCGCCCAGTGCGACTCGCTGCACCCACTACCCCCGTTCATTTCTCCCATTTTCACAGTGCTATTCAGCGCCCTCAGGCTCGCACGGCCAACCTTGTCTCCGCACATGCAGACACCCTTGACCGCGTAAAGCCGGGTGCTGATGTCCCTGAGGACGAGAACAAGGCGACAGAGCCATTTGAGCCTGTGTCTACCCGTCCTTCTCCTAGGTATGTCCCCCTTCAGTTGCGCTGACTGCAGAACGCGATAAGACACAATCTGTCGCTCAGACTTTCGGTGCGTTTCTACGAGAGTAGGGCTGAATTATTGTTGCCATTCAGGTCCACTCCGCCCTCGGAGGCATTAGAGGAGTTTCTGTCTATCTTGAACCCATCTGCCTTTTTCCCGCCTAGTTCTCCGGTGCTCCGACCTGCCAATGCAAACACTCCGCATACCCGCGCCTTCTTTTCGTACCGTCAACCTACGTCATGCAGCATAAGTCCATCCCTTCCATCCGAGGGACTCGGACTGGCTTTCGTTGGGCACACTGCTGATGATAGGAAGGAAAATGACACTGTCGCATACCCCTTCAAGCTACTGGGTTATGGACCCCTTGGTAAGCATTACGGACATCCCTTCAAGAAGCATCTCATCATTGTACTGTTGATCCATAACAGCTTCCCCCGTGTCGCGCTCGCATACCCGCAACCCCTTCCAGCGCCACCCATCCTACGACGGCCCTGCATCGGCCATGTTCCATCCGGGTTCCACTGATCCCTCCCCACCGTCTCCGATGCTCATCGCGCCTTCGCCTGCAGCAATACCTCTCCCGTTGCCCACCGCCGACGAGTTAGAGTTGGATGCTAGCTTATAATCGACTCGCGCTGCTACTCCGTCCCCTCCGCCCACCGCACCTTTTTCAGTTCCCCAGTCTAGCACATATTCGTGTATCTTTGGGTTTGTCGTCCTGTATATCAACACCATCCATAAGCTTATTGCCGTGCTTGTTTTGTGCCTCTGGTCTTGCATGTCTTGTCACCCTGCTTCTCGTAGTTGTACCCTGTTGGTTTCTTTGCTGCGAACGACGACTCTCGTTTATCTAAAGTATATGCGTTGTAATGTCATACATGGACACTGCTCAAATGTCATTTCTGATGTCACTTCAGTATTTACTCCCCGACCTCCGAGCGCACGAGTTATGGACCACGGGGCCGATTGACTCGGCGCTCTCAGGCTATAGTACTTCCGACCCATTGACAAGTTCAAGCGTACCTATCTTAGGTCCTACCCTATCTTCTGACGCTCTGTAAGTTATGTTTAGACACTCCAAGTCCGGGGGAATTCGCATACACCGGCCCTGATCAGATCCTCGATAACAACAGACGTTGCTTGTACATCCCCATTTGGAATTCGCAGCAGATGTTGTAACTCAACATATTTACATACCAGACTGAAAAATACAACCTCGAGCTGTCCGAGCCGCCAGGTTTCACGTCTTAATCGAAGATCTACAAGTGGTCGGCCTCAAGCCCTAGCGTGGATTCGAGGGCACTCGTATCTGGCGCGCGGCCCTCGCAAACGCCAGTCTTTGAAAAAGTACTAGTTGTTGGTGAGTCTCATGCCATCCAGCTTCCCCAAATGTGCGCTGACAGTAAACATACACGACGCCTGATGACCGGAGACAGCCTCGCGAGTCTCAGATGGCGCAGAATTCACCTCTGCCTCATGTCGCCGACCAAGACAGCACGTCTGAGACGCGCGTGCCGAACCTCCACACGGGGTATTGCATCCTCCTCTCGTCTGTGTTCTTCCTGCTCCTGGGGAGCTACGCGACCTTCTTCAGCGCGTTCGCTACTCCGCATGGTATCATGGTGCGTCTTGCCTTCTCCCGATAACCCGGCCTGACGCCGGATCGGGCGTGCGCAGATACTGGACGGGCTTGCGCGAGACACGCATTACAAGTACTTTGCGGTACTGCTTGTTCCCACCGGCGCGTATTTCGTGATCGCGAATTGGGTGGGATGGCAATATTATCGCAATTCGTGAACACACCGTCGTGGGATTCCATCCGAGACGTTCTTATCTATCGCTTGTTGTGCCAGTGGTGGGACCGTCCAGAGCACGAGTACACTGCATACAGGGTAATCGAAGACGGCACAAACAGCGCTCTATAGGTGCATCTCATTTCCTTTCCTTTGGAAAGTCCGACGAGGCTTTCTTTGACTGTTGTGTGTGGATGTGTCTTGATCACTGTGTCTTGCAGGGCCATCTTCATTCTTATCAGCGTCATTGACGTCCTCGTATGCGTGTTCAAGAAGCACTCTGCACTTCTCCGCATCCCAGTCCTCATGGTGCAGCACTAAGCGCATATCGATAGCTGGAGTCCATCAAACCTCCATTCTCGAAGACCCATTATTACAACACACACGCTACATGCTGCATACTCCATAGACGATGAGGTAAAGTGCTAGAACATTCATATGAGGACTGCATTCCAAGAAGCTTCGTCCGATCGATAAATAGTGTGTCATAAATACCCAACCCCCAAGTGCGCCTGAGCGCGCAACATCACGGCGGCTCACGGGGGACAGACCGCTCCGAGACAGGCCGCGATCTGATTTGTATCCCGCGGAGCTCTTGCCAGAGACTGCTCCTCGCAGGCTCGCCGACAGACGACCCTGGGCCAGCAGTAGAACGAGGCGCCTCTGATTTGTGTGTCGAGGCCGCATACACGGACGGACGTACAGGGCTGGAGGCGCGTGTCGCAGTGCCTCGGGTAGAGAGCTTTGGGCGCGAGGGACTGACTGAGGCCCTGATCTCCGTCGAGCGCCGACCGGGACGTTCGGGGGATCGGGGCCTGCTCGTGAGAAGACTCGTGATCCCGAACCTGCCTGAGAAGGGTCTGGGGGCAGGAGGCGCTGTGCTCGACTCGGCAGCAGCTTCGGGGTTCCTGGGCTGCGTGGCACGGTAAGGAAATGCAGTCCGAGAAACTTGTGAAGATGTGCTGGCCCGTGGATATTCGAGGACTTGTCGCGGTGCGGCGGTCGGCAGACGGAGGTACCGTGCCCGTCTGTTTCACAAACATGAGATCTACGAGTTCAAATATCACAACCTGATAAGCACTCACGCGACAGCTTTGAGCTCGATCTTTGTTTTGTAGGCTGTGTGCCATTTAGAGAATGCTTTGACTGGGAACAACGTCAGTTCACAGGCGAGACATGACCTTCTTGTATCGTACCTAGGACAGACCCGCGGTCGGTCTCCCGTGCGGTCCTGGCTTGTAAAGCCCTAGGCATAGCCTCACGCCATATCTTCCAGACTTTCGCTTTTGCGTTGAAAGCATGGAACCGGACGGCGGGAAGAGACTGTAACAGGATGATATCATTATAGGCTAGTCGAAATCAAGGAATGGCTCGTACTCTTGTTTTTGAATGCCAGATTCCAAAGGCACGGAAGATGGTATTTTTCTGGTGTTGATTGAGGAAGTCGTCCGCCTGCAGACGAGTGAGCTCTGAATTCACGGATAGAGATGACAGGCTTGCTCACGATTGGCTGGAGCCGCAAATCTTGGAATCGCTCTCTCCACTTGTCCCATGCGGCTGCGATGACAGTGAGCTGCATCTCCTCTTCCTTTTGCTGCAGATACAGCCGCTGATGGCGCGCCTTTCTTGCCGCGTTGAGCCATCGGTAGAACACACGGCGCACATTTTCTGTGATAATATGATTAGTGCTGGGGCACGATGAGAGGAATCATGGACTCCACCTTCCCGCTTGACATCTAGGAAGCTTTCCATCAAGCTCAACCCTTCCATATGACGGATGCATAGCGTCTTCCACTTCTTGAAGGCCGAACTAAGTGTGGAACGGTCAATGCACAGTTTTGATAGAGGAGGTTCACAAACAAAATCACTCACGCAACAACAGTCCTCTCGAACTTCTTCGCTGTGTCCAACTCGCGGAACTTAAGATCCGCCACGCGATTCGTCCAACGGACTAAGGAATAGGCCATGATCCGCTGCATACAAGTGTGAATGAGTTGGAGCAGGCTCGACACTGTATGGGACTGACCATAGCTACGCGCTGCCGAATGATTTCTTCTGCAATTTTCCGCTGCCGCTGCCGCTGGGCAAGTTCGAGCCAGTCTTCACAAAAAAAATCAGCGAAGTCCGAGGCGCTGTCACGATACTCACCATCGAAGTACTTGCGGGCCAGGCGACTCTCAAATTCCCTAAGTTTCTTCTCCAGCCGTCTCTGCACAAGCTGCTTGTGCCATTTGTTCAGGCAATCGCGCATCATGAAATACTTCTGAGCGATCTTCGCTTGCTTGATCATCCGCAGTTTGGCTCTCAGCTGCAGACGCCAGGTGAGGAGCATCTTGTACTGGAGCCGCGCGGCGTGATATTGGAGGGCGTACGCCTGAGCATTACGGTGTGTAGAGAAGACTTTGAACCACTTCTGCAGGGCGTCGGACCCGATTGTCGAAGAAGTCCGCACGGAAAATGCAAGTGCCAGGTCTGGGCGTGCAGATGTTCAGCTTTTCTGCATTGGTGTTTTCCAACAGCACGCCATACCTTCGAGCCCTCTTTGATGCCGAACACGTCTTTTCCAAACAGCCCATGCCTGCTTGAGCAGCCGGGCAGACTTGACGCGCTCCAAGAGGCGCCCCCGTTCATGTGCTTTCCACACCCTCATCACTGCACGCACTAGAACATCGTCCTGACGTGCTATATGTTTTGAGGCACGACGTTCAACAGTCTGAAAGACGGTCAGAACCAAACCCTCTCGAAAATGCAAGAAGATACAACGCACTTGTATCCGATCGCGAGCGGCTTTCCATGCACCGACCGCGCGCCGCATAATGAACTTGTCGTGTACTTCGTCTGCAACATGAGTATCGTGTCTGGGGACACGTGAGCGACACAGACGGCCATCGTCGCGAACAGCACTCACAGTCGTTTCTTCCATACCTCCACGACCTCGCTCATGACACGCAAGCCCACACGCTCCGCCATCACCTTCTCCGCCCTCTGCATCTCCAGCGCGCGCCGCCACATATCCCAGCAGCGTTCCACCGCTCTCTCCTCCTTCGCATACACAAAATGCTCCGCCGCCGCGTCGAGCCCGTCCAGCGCCGCGACCCGCGCCCGCCAGCGACGCATGGCGCGCCGCACGAGCTGCTGCGCACAGTGCTGCGCGGCAAGATGTGCGCGGTGCGCCTGACGCCACTTCGCCCACGCGTCCCTGCGGAGCTTCACGTCGCGTGCATCGCGCACCGTCTTCATCTTCGCGCGCATCGCCGCGCGCCAGTCCGCCTGCCGCTTCTCGCGCAGGCGCCCGTGCCAGACGTGCAGGGCAAGTCGGAGGCGGCGCGCGTCCGCGAGCGCGGTGACGCGCTGGATGAGAGCGAGGCGCGCGGCGGTGCGCTGGCGCCAGCGGTGGAGGGCGAGGCGGAGGACGAGGGTGTCGCGCGCGTGCGCGATCTGGTCGTGCGTTGTCTATGGGGCGGGGTATGTGATGTGAACGTGCGAGAGAGAGGGGAGACGCACGATGATCCACTGGTAGCCCTGCTTCCAGACGTCCCAGCAGCGCTCTACCAGCCTGTCTTCGCGGAAGCGGTCCGCCTCCTTCTCGTCCTGCACCATCTTGATCTTGTTCCATGCGTCGTCTTCGTTAATGGCGCTCTTTCTGCGCTCCTTGGTTTGTGGAGGCACATGATGGATGGGGTTTGTGGGGAATGGTGGCGGCGAAGATGAGCTGGCGCGGCTGAAGGGGGCCTTCGCGTGTGGACGAAGGGCAGAGTAAGGTGTGCGGTGTGGCGGTGCATCGCGAGTGGCTGCGCCGTAAGAGGGTGGAGTGGTAGATGGTGAGCGAACAGTGTCCGCTGTCACTTCGGAGGTCTCGGCGTCCCAGCGAGCGGGCACCGGGGCTGGGATTATCCGCCGCGTAGGGAGCGGACGAGGAGTGAGATTTGTTTGATAGCTCGTGGAAGGGGGACCGGTGTCGAGGCCCAGAGAGTTGGTAGTCGAAGTGAGGGTAGGGGATGTTGGTCTGCGCGCGGTGCGTGGCGTGTTGTGGTATTGCGGTGTATCAACGAGCGATTCTGTAATCGCTTCGGTGTTGACTGTGTCGGTGTCGTCTGGATGCGAATGGAGCGTGAACGTGTCTTCAGACGGAGGCTTCTTCAGACCTGTCGTGAGGCGAGTGGTGATCCTGGTAGGTGCAGGGGTAGTGCGGGTGACCCGAGTCAATCGTTTACCGCTCGTTTTCGTCCCACCAACGTATCCCTGCTGTTGCTTGATAGCGAGCCACTTCTCTCCCCAGTTCTTTCCTCTGAGCGTGCCGAGTTTGAGGAGCTTGCCATAGTAGACGACCTCGTTCTGGGGGTCGAGGCCACGCTCCTGGAGGATATCATTGTAAGCCTTGAACACAGTCAGAAACGTCGTCGCTGACGCAGGGGCGCGCTCGATGACTGCGTCGATGAAGTCGACCTCCTCGGGTGATAGGCCCAAGAGTTCTGGGATAGAGATCGTCGAAGAGCGAGATTCATCGAGCAAGTCTTTGCCTAGGACGGTAGGAGGTTTGGAAGGAGATGATGCGCGGGGGGGTCGGAACCGCGACATGTTTCGTGTTCAAGGCACGCGGAGAGGCGGCATGGGGCCAGGCGGATGGTGGCCACAGTTCAAGGATGGCCACACACAAAACTCGGACGCGTTAATGCACGAGCCACGTGACCGAACATTTACTTATTTGTACAAGTACACAACAATACATATGCTAAGTACTTCCATGCTGCCTCTGCTAGAAACTGACCCGCAGAGCAGCACTCATCTGTGACTCCATCGGGCAGTACGGGCACTTCACGCGACTGCACAAATCGGAGAACAGTGAGACGGGCACATAGCACAATACACAATATGCTCACCCTCCGGGTTTGCTCAGCTTCTGCAAGCTGTCCTTGGCAATCACATGTCCGCACGCCATCATCATCGGCGGGTTCTGCTCCGTCGACTGCTCCTTTGACACCGGACACGCAAATACGGAATGATACCGGTTCTCAGGAGGCAGCGATATCTCAATCTATGTCACAGCAATCGGTCAGCGCAAGCAGTCCTGCAGAGACACCGCTACTTACGGGCAGCTCGTCAGACTGGCTCCACTCGCTCTTGCGCTCTCGCATGACCTTCCGCCCCTTCTCGATCCGTGCCAACGCGCCCCCTCCGCCAATATCGCCGACGACCCTCAGCGGAACCTGCCTGCTCATGCCGAGGCTCGCGCAGTACTCCTTTGCAAAAATCGGCTCCAGATCATGGTGCAGAGACGGAGACGCGAGGTCCGCGTATGGCGATGCTTGCAGGCGCTCCACCGGGAGATACACCATGCACGCCATCAGCCTGCGCACCTCGTGCTGGTGCTGTGGGTAGAAGAGCGGGAACTTGTGTCTGGCGTAGGCGAGAGCTGTAGAGGTGTCCGCGGGCTGGGTCTCCAGGAGAAGGCGCATGTATTGTGAGCGATGAAGGAAGAACTCGAGGGAGGACGAGCGCGAAAGCAGGAAATCCTGGTTCGCCTCTGTCCATCTGGGATGAGGCAACGGATATGTTAGGCATGCGTTAGGCAAGAACTCGCATGACGTACTCTAATGCCGGTGCGATGTTTCCTTGCTTGAGTGCTGTGATAATGCGGTGCAGGTCAACAAATTGCCCATGCATTTCCTCGGAGATGCTGACGCCAGATTCCTAACCAGACACGATTTCGTAGAATGCCACGAGCATTAATCAGGATGAAGATTGCAGTACCTCAATAAACGTTTCCGCGGTGTTAAACTGTCCCGTCCGCAGGAAATGTAGGGCAATTGTGCGCTCCAAGGCAGTGTTCGCCTCTGGTGACAAAAAGAGGGGAGGATACGAGGGAAGAGGCGTCGCAAATTTCTGCAACGCAAGTCCATTCAAGAATGAGGCCCCACGCAGGGGGACTGACCACTTGGCGCAGCGCACCTTGTCCAGAGCTTTGTTGTATCGCGCTAGAGAGTTGTACACATCCTTCTGTCGTTCGACTACCTCCCTCCGCCTCGACTCCACGGTCTGCGCAAGTAGAACGAGTGTCTCGTCCGATGCCGAGCCCGCGTGGAGGCGGTCCTTTACCTCGCGGAGAGAACCAAGCAGCGAGTCGAGCGAGTCGTTGACGCTGGGTGCCTTCCGCTTCCCTCTTGAGGTGTCGGACGTCAGCGCCTCGAGCTTCGCCATTTCCTTGAGGGGGCCCTCCATCGTCGAGCAGGCGGGGTTGATGGCAAGTGCTGTGGTACTCTTGGTCGCACCGACGCCGCCAGGCCCGGTGCGATCTCGATCGACGAGCGCGGATGTGTGACCCCCGCGGCAGTCACACATTTTACTCGTAACACTCATCTCAGCATGCCTGGATTCTTCACTGGGGACGAGCTCGGCGGCATCAAGGCCGTAAAATACTCTCCTGCGGACAGCGCGGGCGAATGGAAAGCCCATACAGAAATCTTGGCCGAGGGGACCAGCGCGGGACGCGGCAGGATGGTGCAGAAGCTCGCCATATATCGGTCTGAGGGTGTCGTCGCCTCAGGATCTCTGGTACCGCTTCCCGTGCATCATCGTCTGCTCTGCGACTGATCGGAATGTGCTCAAGTAAAGCTGGTTGCAGCGCGCGCAGACGGCTCGGCTACAGTGCTCCGTACAGGGGAGGGCGTCGCGCCGCAAGTGGTGCGCGAATGGAAGGAGACGCGTCTGAAGGGCGGACAGCGATATGTTGGACTGGCTGTGCGAGAAGAGTATGTGCACGCTTTGGCTCTCGGTACGAGACCTCAATAGTCATCTACAGGCAAGTGTACTCGTGCACCTCAAACGGTGCCCTCCGTTTGACCAAAATCGGGCAAGAGGAGACTACCTCCGAGTCCGCATCCGCGCTCGCTTCTCTCCCAATGCGGCTATGCGACTGGCGTTTATCCTCCGATGCACATACATTTGCGTACGGCGGAGATGAAGTCGAGCTTTCCCTCTGGAATACAGAAGCCGCGTTCGCACCTCGCGCTGACTCGGAAATGGGGACAGGTGCAGAGGGTAAAAAGCGAAAGCGGACCGACCAGCTGCTACCCGGCGAGATATGGCGAGCGAAGAACGTGCGCCTTCTACCACTCCCTGGGAAACATTATTTGAACGTGCATCGCCTTGCAGGTTCCCAATGACAACCTCAACCTGCGCCAGCCGGTTCACATCACTGCGTTAACCTACCTCCAGACATCGCCGTCCGCTTCCCATCACCATCTCGTGACGGGCACGCAGCACGGACACGTACGTCGGTACGACACGCGCGCCGCACGTCGGCCAGTCGCTGATTGGAAGGACGTCGGGAAACTCGGCGGTGTGAGTGCAGTTGAGAAGGGTTTCGCTGAACAGTAGGTCCTCCCGACGCCCACATTCCATCGCAGCTCACAGGCGAATTATCGGTAAGTGAGCTCTTCGTTGCCGACAACGGCTGCAACCTCTTCGCCTTGGACTTGCGCTGCGGCAAAGTCTCGTACGGATACAAAGGCACGCGAACCCCTCCTGTCATGAGATACATGCTTACGTCCGTATTTGATTCAGGCCTTTCAGGTGCTGTTTCGGCACTTGCACCCGCTCCGGCGCTGCTTGCGTCTGTGGCTCAGGATCGATTCCTGCGCCTGCACAGCACCTTCCCGCCCCCGGAACAAGTAGGGCAGCAGCAGGAGAAGAAAGGGGAGGTCCTAGACAAGCTGTACATGAAAGTCATACCGACAGCCGTTGTATGGGACCAGAGTGCAGATACACCAAGCACGGCGGAATCTCGGGGAACAGACGGCGAAGAAGAGGATGATGAGGAGGACGTGTGGGACGGGATGGAAGATGCGGATAGTGGCGACGAGGATATCCGACAAACACTGCCCAAGACGAAGAAAACCCGTGCAGCTACATAACAAAACCCGCTATTATTCATGGTATGCCGTAAAGATAGGTACGGAGAATGCTAAATATCATGCCCAGCTTTGTGTTCAAGTTGCTCACTACATTGCATTATGTCCGAGTCGGCTTGCAATTGATCTTCTATGCCTGACATCCGGTGTGCCTTGATCGTGTCTCAAGCTATGCATCGGTGCGTACAACATGCTATATAGTGCTCCGAATGTTTATGTCTGACAATTCGAATGATGTGTATTGACAGCAACATGCTGTTCTTTCTTCAGGGCTCACTTCGCTTCGCGGGCGACGTGAACTTTGCTACTTACTACAAGCTTCAGAGCGACCCAAAGGCACGAACAGATACTCAAGAAATATTCTGCCGCACTCATCCAAGATTCCAACATGGCGAGAATGAAGAAACACGTGATGTAACGCGTCGCGGATGTCCGATCGCTTGGAAGTTGCGTGTCGTCGCGTTCTGCACGACCGGTGCTTAGGGTCATATCACAGTCCACCGTCATTGACGGCACAATCCCGGTGGTCGGTGCTATATATGACCCGATAGTCATGAGAATGTGTGGATCCTTGCCTGCCCCTCAGCCCGTCTCAATATTGGCAGGAAGCATCTCAGAATGCCGCTCAGGAAATACTAGTACTAATATTCTCATTATTTCTATCAGGGTCCTCTCGATCAGCTGTCGCTCATCTTACATCTGCTGACTATCCAGTTTCTCCTCTTTTCTCACCGCCTTCGGGTGACGTTCTACCCACTTTCTGCCGGGGAACACATCTTCGGTGTTCCACCCCGTCAGAACTGCATCACCTGCTAGGCTTACCGTGGGTAAGATGCACAGAAGCAATGTCATACAGTGAGCCGTGCCCTCGTGATCCCCTCTCATAAGAGTCTACCTTCTCGCTCGCCTTGAAGCAAGCACTGATCAATGTCTACACTCCTCCGTCTGGGTGTTCTTCTGGGCTGTGCCACCTTCGGTGTTCATGCTTGGACGTCTTACCCCGACACGGATGTCGTGATTGTGTCCAACAACGATCTCAACTCGTCCAATCCTAACCGCCAGGGTGCTCTCTATCTCAGAGCCAGTTTCACCTGCTCTGCCGCGGAGGACGCATGCGCCGCGTACGATGAGACCCTACTCTCGGTACCGAACGGCACTGGTTTTACTCCTGCCAACCTCTCCGCAGTTCTCACATCCGAGAAACACGGTGCTGCCACCGAAAAGTCACAGAAGATTTGGATTTCCAATAGCAAGGGTATGACACTCATAAGTTTCTTGCAGCTGACAATTTAATGTTCTTCTCCTGTCCTAGGTGGCTGCGCTATCTTTATGCCCGACTCGGAGTACACGGATACATACACCGAGACCACGGCCGAGTCGAGCGAGACGTACCCCGTCCTCTGCACGAATTCTGCACCTCTCACTCGTTCCAACGTCACGTCCGACACGTCACGTGGAATCGAGGTGTCCACGCCCAGCGCAGGGAAGCTGTACGGCTACCGCGACAAATTCACCTTCCGATTCTTGGGCATCAAGTATGGTGAGGCCGAACGGTTCGCGGCTCCGACTCCCTATGAGGTAGATCCCGACACGGAAAGGTCGGCCGTTGCGTATGGGCCAGTTTGCGCCCAAGTGAGTGCCTTCACCTCCATATACCTTGAAGTCGCCGCCGCTTACGATTTATAACTTCAGCCCCCAGATGCCGACAATGGCCACCTCACATACACGAACGAGGATTGCCTATACCTGAATGTATATAGCCCTGTCGTCAAAACTATTGTTGCGGAATTCAGCGCACCGAAACTTCCCGTGATGTTCTTCAGTAAGCATCGTGTCTCAGTGGTCGCCACGTTCGCGGTAACCAAAGCGCACTTCTTATGCAGTTCACGGAGGAGGCCTCAACACGGGCAGTAGCGGTGCCTTTCCCTTCAACATGACCACCGATGGTTTCGTCGGCCCGTCCACTTCCAACATCTTTGACGGCACAAACCTTGTCTCGTATGGAGGTGTTGTGCTTGTGACCATCGAATACCGCCTTGCGTCATTTGGCTGGTTCAACGCGTCGAACGCGGCCGTCAAGGATGCGATTCTCGCGTTAGAGTGGGTCCAGGACAACATCGAGGCATTCGGCGGCGATGTGAGCGTGTGCACATTTCCTGGGACGGTCCGGAGAGCTGACGAAGAAGCGGCAGCCGTCGAAGGTTCTCATCTACGGAGAATCCGCGGGGGGTACCATGACCCGATATCTGCTTGGGGTGAACCCCAAATACACGGACGGACTTTTCAGTGCGTAGTCGGGCTGATCGTGATCGCCACGAGACTGATCAAGATTTGTGCGACGATGATGTCATCAGGTGCCGCGGTGCTCGAGTCGGACTTCGAGACAAGCGACCCGTTCTACTCTCCCCGCCTCGCGCTAAATACCTCCCTCGCCCTCGCAAAGCTCATCGGCTGTGCGGACAACTCTACAACAGAGTTCACCAACGACATCGCGCTCTGCGCACAGGAGAAACCTGCCATCGACCTCATCAACGCCTCGTTTGATTACGGTTTCTCGTGGGACATCACCGTCAATGGTGACCTCGTCCTCGCCGACATTGCCACCAGCATCAGGGACGGCATATACAGCCGCGTTCCCACCATGTTCGTGAGCAACGAGTGCGAGTATTGCTACTTCCTCCCCACCACTATCCTCCCCAACTCGTCCACCTCTGCATTCCCTGACAATCTCGGTCTCTGGTTCAACGCCACCCAGATCCAAAAGATCATGAATGCACCCGCGGACCTCTGGCCCTACCAGACAGGCCCGTCCGAGGACGGAATCACCGCGCCGGTGCTGCAGCTCGGCCGCCTCATGACAGACTATTACGTGCACTGCCCGATGGCCTACATCTCCTCGCTCGAGACGAATACGACGAACCGCGGAAACTCATACAAGGTCGACTTCACTGTCGGGCTCGGATCGCCGCTCACGCCCAACCCCGCAACATGTGTCGGCCAGGTCTGCCATGCGGATGAACTCTACTACGTCTTCGCGACCGCAGAAACCGACAACCTCTACCAGCCGCTCACTCCTGCCCAGCTCGCGACGACACAGGACATTGTCAGCCGCTGGACGTCCCTCGCGTGGACGGGGAACCCGAACTACGAGAGCGCGTATCCTGAGTGGGAGCCGTACACCGGCGACAACGAGGTCCTCATCGGTGTGCCGACGACCATCGAGTCGTACCGCGTCGCCCAGTGCGACTGGATACAGGAAAATCTCGGCCTCTACTTCGGCTTTGCGTAGCCGCACTTCTCTCGGGAATGCAGGCAACTACGTCGAGTGCTTCAGTGTGCTTGATGTCTTGGCGTGAAGATGAACGTAAGTACGATCAGAAATACTGCCGACGAGGGACAGAGACACTGTCCCGATAATATTGCGGGTGGAAATTTGTCATAAGCCTTAGGGACAATTTGTCACTCACGAGCTTCGTGTATCCATAACGTCGCGAGATATTCCTCTGTAAAAACATTGGGTGCTAGGAGGATGGAAGCAATAAGACACTGACTATCGTGTTTAAAACGCACCCCGTAGTCTCAACTATCTTGTCCTGCGGAGGTCATGCACATGATGATGATGATGCCGTTTTGATGTTTCTCTCGTCGGTGCTTGGCCCGCCGGTGGTGGAGTCTCAGGTGCAGTGGCGGGATTTGCAAGCCAACTAAAACCCGTGCGTGCCCCCAGAGCAGAGACACGTACAGGCACGACGTACGACAATCAAACGTGCTCGTCGTGAAAGGGATGAAAACGAGGTGAAGCCTATTACGACACGAGACTCCTGCGACGCGAACGCGGAAGCGGAAAGACGCACCCTTAAGCTTTGCACAGCGTGATAACAGTGATAGACACGAGCGCGAACCAGGACCCGAGCGGCTGGAACAGGGCCTTACGCGTGCAGTGCACTCATGAACTGCATGCAGGGAGCGATCGAGCTAATTTGTTTAACTCACCATACAAATAGCACAGCACGGAGGACCCGGCCTCGCCTACCCACAGGCGCATGTCTAGAACTAGTAGGGTACGCAGATACATGTGATCACACCGAACGTTGGCACGAGCGCCGCGAACCACTTGAAGAAGTACTGCAGTTGCCAAAGTGAGTGTGGGCCGTAGATCTCCATGCGGTTGGGCATACATGCCCAGATGAGGTACACTGTTCGAGCTGCCCGCGCGATGAGGCGCGGCGCCTGCCCTGCACCGCGAGGCTGTGGAGTGTGCATGACCCAATGGAGAGGTCACATTCTGCGGCATTTAGCATGAAGACGATGGCGCACGCGCTTATGCCGCCGTCATGTGGTTCGGGAAATTAACCTCGACCGGTGTCGTGGCCACTACAAGGATGAATTTCAGTGCAATGTACGGATAAATGCTGTATCCGAACAGACTGACTTCAAGTGGTGTGGTTTCGGCTCTTGCTTTGGACCAATTCGACGCGACGAGGTATGGATGGCAGTGCATTAAAATTCAGAAGAGTGCGTGCTGGTGGAGTGACCTCGAGTGCTGGCCCGCCTGCTTCGCATGAATTGTTCCTATGCAGAGACTCTGTATCTGCCGCTGCATGTATGGGCTTCAGTACCGATCAATGGAAAGAACGCATTTGTGAGCGTGTTCCAGAAAACGTGCATAAGAGACACCACACGATGTGCGGGAAAGAAGGTATACACGACGGCCCCCTCAGGTGGTCCCAGTACCGAGACAATAGTGCGTTGAGTTGCAACCTAAGTCGATGCTACCCACTCCGCGTGCAACATGAATGCTGCCGTGCCAAGAATTGAGCTGTCCGAAGAAGTGCACCTCGCACATTCAGCAGGTTGACTGATTTGGCAAACCAACGGGTGGTCAGAACAAAACGTTCGCAGAACGGAGCGATTCGCTTACGGCAAGGAAAATGACCGACGCTGTACGACCACGCCAGCTGCATCTGGAATGTCCTGTGCCATTTATCCAGTGCCTGCCACGCGTTGAAAGTCGGCCGGATTGTCTAACTACCTCAAGACGTAATGATTGCAGCCGGGTGCGAAACTCGACCGAGAAGTATGTTTTGCAGAGAAGCCTTTTTACGGGACAGATACGCGCTCATCTTGTCAATCTCGATAATGACCAAGAATGTACCGGTCGAAGCCCAGGAAGAAATGCCTTGAAATGAGACTAGACATTGGAGGAGGACTACCAGTGCCCAAAATTAAATACGATAGAAGAGGGCATCATGCACTGACTGAGGATGGTCGACGGATGGTAGGAATATGATTCTGCTCAGTGTGCAGGCTGGTGGTGGCGGTGGGAGAGGTTGGCCTTAGCCCTTGGGCCTTGGCTTTCGCCGCGGGTGAAGTGATCGTCGGCACGTGATCCGTCGCTGAGATCGGGCTGGCCGATTTCCAGTGGCATCAAAGGACGAGCTCATCGAACCTTGTGTTCTTCCCCTCGCGACCTCTTCTTGTTCTCGCCGTTCCTCCCAATCTCCACCCTGCCGACCTCGCCACAGTCGACGCAGTGATGAACGGGGCCACCAAGAACATTCACGCCTCCAAACTCGGAGATATCCTCGCTCAGCTCTCTCTCAATCTGCCCAACCAATGGATCGAGGTCGAAGCCACTGCCCAACGTCTTGCGGATGATCTGCGCGCGAAGGATGGTCAGGCCCTGTCCCTGCTTGTATGATAACACGAGCCTCAGATGTCCACCTTTCCCAGTGGAGCAGCAGACAGCGTTGGGCAAGACTCTTCTACCTCAAACCCTCACCTCCCTCCTCAAAGGCGCCCTTGACGGCGCCTCAATACCTCAAGAGACATGCAAACCTGCTATATATGAGATTCTCAGAGTAGCGGCGAATTTGTGCATGGATCATGGTAGCTTTCCTTCTTTTGTTCCGCCATGGCGTAGAATGATGAGACTTGGAGACTGATGTAGATGACAACCGCGGCTACCTGCTAGAGGCTGGCTTTCCACAGACAGTACTATCCATCTTGGAGGGTTATGCAGAATCCGTGCAATCCAATCAACCAGATCCTCTCCCTCTTTCAATACCAGATTTGAAGCTTGTCAAGACCTCCATCGGACTACTCCTAAATGCTAGTATCGGCTATGGTAAGTCCGACGTCATTTATAATTGGAAAAATACACGACTTCTATCCCAGAGCCTGTTAAATCCCGCTTGATCTCTCTCGAGGCTGCGATGACAATCCTGAAGCTAGCCATGTCTGTTTATCCACCTGGGTCATGGCTTAGGAGTCAACAGTCCTCTATCAACGGGACCTCTTCAGGGTCCGACGAAGTCATACTCGAGACTTGGAACCTCCGCAGCGGCCTTTCCTCCTGGGCTTGGAGAGCGATTACAGAATTGCGAGGCGACGAAGGTGACAACCGTAAGTACTTCACTCGCATAGCGCGCTGCGGCTCAGGACATTAGTAGTTCCAGCGGAAGCACAAGCGCAGTCACAACCGCTGTTCGGTTCGGATGCGCTTCCCTTCCTTGTCAAACCCCTGAAAGCATTTACGCCGCCATATCCATCGCCTCCGCCACTCTTCGCAGCATCACCCGCCCGCCGCGCTCTTGTACAGGCCGACTTCGATGTGCTGGAAGAAGTATGCGGTCTGCTGGAGTCGCTCTCCCTTGATGTAGAAGACGTGCGACTGTCGCTTGCTCGTGGGCTCATATTTTACGAGGGCGAGCATGGTGGCGTGGCGTGCTTATCCGACATGTTGACGTTCGTCGACCAAGGTGACTACCCGCCGTACTGGTCCTCGGAGTCTCCGGGCGAACGTGCGACCATGGAGAAGGCCTTTGACATCTGTAAGGCGGCCATCATCAAGGCAGTCGTGGAGGTGGCAGGCGAAGAGAAGAACACGGACACGTTGTGGGACGACTCGCAAGCCGACAAGCCCGGGGGCGAGTTCGTAAGCCGGATGGTGCAGTGGATCCGCACACACAAGAGCCTCAAGGAGACGAACCGGGACGACCTGGTCATTTGCGCGACGCTCAGCCTGGGAAACCTTGTTCGCCGAGGTAGGTGGTTCTCGTGGCGCTCGTCCACCTTCACGCTGTGATTGACCACTGGCGCCGCGGTAGACGCCCATTCTTCCGCGATTGTTCGACCACCGATCGTACTGGCCCCAGACCTGGCTGCCTTGCTTGAACCTGACGCGGACATCAAGGTGAAGCATGGTGTGCTGGGACTGCTGAAACACCTCGCGCAGTCACAGAACAATCGGGTTGCGTTGGGCGATGCCGGCATTATACAACGGCTTGCATCGTCACAGGTGTGGGCCGAAAAGACAGACATGATCGAGATTATCCAAGTGTCTGCTATCGGCGTAGCCAAGCACATGTGCAACTCGAACGGTCTGTATCACGGCATTCATCCTCGCTTCATCTTACTTACGCAGCCACACGCAGTTGAAAACTCCCTGACCCTCGTACTTCCATCCCCGGAGATGAGCGCTCCGTTGAGCGAGCTGCTAGCGCTCGTACGCCGCTCCGATTCAATAGCCGTGAAGAGCGAAGGCACACGGGTGCTGGTCAACGCAATCAAATCACTCTGGAGCAGCGAGATCCCATCCGGCGCCGAGGCGACGGCGCAACGGCGCGAGGACGCCAAGAAAGCCGTGCTGATCCCGTCCTGCGCATCCGCACTCGCGCAGCTCGTCGGCCGGAGCAAGCGCTACCCGATCCTGATCCACGAAGGCGTTGTCGCGCTGTCCCTTCTCAGCACACACGAGGCGGGAGGTACGCCGGCTCTTGCGATCCGCAGGCACCAGCTGACCCGAGATGCTGCCCAGGCACGCTGGTCCTCGACGCCATCCTGAACCCGCTTCCGACCGAGACCATCCGCTCGTCCCAGTCGCAACCAATTTCCGCGGTCACGAGTGACGGCTCGCCCGTGGTGGGCCCGCGCCGCACGTTGGACATGCTCACCGCGGTGCTGCGCTCGAGCCAAGGGAACATTGCGCCTGAAGTCCGCGCTAATGTTTGCGGGCTGCTCGGCCAACTGGGTCGTGCAGGTGTTGTGAAGGATGACAGGAAGAACGATGTCGATCAGATGAAAGATAGCACGCGTGAGCTGTTGGAGAACGCTGCGAGGGAGACGGAGGAAACTCTGAAAGTGTTCAGCGGGGCTGCTAGGCGGGCTCTCGAAGCATGGGCGTAAGGGGAAGTTGGGTGCTAGATATTTGTACTTGCTGCTGTTCTCGGTCGTTGGAGCGTGATGTATCCATCCTCAATGTTGTCTTTCTAGTTTGTTTAGTCTAGAGTACTTCACGATGTTGTATACAGCGGCACCCTACAAACCTTTGGAAATTCACAGCTGCACTATTGTCCTGAGATGTCGGATGGTGTTATCGCCCCGGCAGAGATGATCGAACGGATACAGTGCTATGGGGTGTATGCGCAACACCATGAGAGTACAGAGTACATTTTGAGAAGCTACATTGTTGGATGGCCTGGGAGAGACGTTGTAGAGATGCACCGTTAGTCGCTGTCACTGAATGTTACTTTGTCTTCCTCCTCTTCCTCTTCCAGTGTAGTCCTGTCGTACTGGGTAATATCTACTGAAACAGCGCCTTCGTCGACTAGACTGTCGTCCGATACCGCGAGACTCTTGTCACGTTCAAAGAGTTGTCGACCTGTAGGTTGGAGAGATCAGGATGAGCTTCTGGGCTAAGACGGGGTACAAAACAACATACCGGAAAGTCGGGTGCCCAGGCGTTTGTATTCTTCTCGCTCCTTTGCAGTGAGACCTTTCAATTTTTCATCTTCCTCCCGTGCACGCCTCAAAGCAATCTCATGATCGAACTTGGCTTTCCAGGCCAAAAACGTTTCGACAGTTACGGGAGTTCCCCGTGTGCGAGCCTCTTCAGCCTAACGCAAGATTGAGCTGAAAGGACATGGCACAGGAATACTCCAGACATACCTCCAATGCTAGCCTCTCCTTCTCCGTCTCTTGCTCGTGCCTGAGATCCGCCCTCGATTGCACGAGAGAAGACAGGCGTTCCCTGAGATGTGAAACGAGGGTGAATGTCATCGCCATTCCCAGATTCTCTTCGCCCTGCACCCATCGCCGATTCCCATCAGAGATCGTGTATAAGAAAGCAATAGATTATGACATACTACGGTGCGTAGCTCATCGAGAAGCTGTTCTACCTCATTATCTTCCAAAGATCCTTCCACTGTCTCCAAGGAGAGATTCGGCAGTACATCAGGGTACTCGTCGGGGAAGTGCACCTCCAGCGATAACTTCACTGAAAACGCGGGATCAGTAAACACTGGATAGAGCGATGATGCGATAGTGTAACTCACGCTCATCGTCGCCTTCCGTAGGATCTTCTGGTTCAACGTCTATGCGTATGACCCTTTCGGATAATTCTTGGCATGAGTCTCAGCTAGACCAGCGACGGGGGAGGTGCGGGGTACACACTTGCGAGTTCCGTAGGGTAGATGGATTCGAGGACCTTGGGAGCCAGATCAGAAACATGCGCAATGTTGAAGACTATCCGTACCTCGAACTCCTCGGCCAGAACGTCGGATGACATGGGGGAAGGGCCGCAACGACGAGCGGACTTGTGCAATCGTGAGGACGAAGATGTCCGGGGTCCGTGCGGGCGCTATTACTCGGACCCATTTGCGTCGACCGCCTTCGCGACCAATTTGTACACTGCTACTTCGTTCGTTCGTGCCACTCGTCATCGCAGACATCGCAGTCGGCACCCCATGTTGTCCGCTGTCCTCCAGCGGCTCGCGCCGTCGATACCCAGGCAGAGTGTCATGACCTTCATCAGAACGGCCGCGCCGACCTTGGTTCGTTACAACTCTTCTCAGCCCGGGTCCAGCTCTACCAGAACGGTCCAGTCTTCATTTTCTTCCTCACCCGTCTTTGGCGCGACAAACGATGCCACGTCACGGCCTTTGAGACCAAACTGGATGGAGGCTTCAGACCGTAAAAACGGACCTAGCTGGATGGGGCTTTACAATGATGTGAAGAAGCAGACCCGAACGCAGTCACCCGAGGAGGTTTGGAGGCAGAAAGAGCTGTCTATCGATCCCAAGAGGCCAAATAATGCGTACTCAGGTCTGTTGCAATACACTTTATCTGCGTGTTGTCTCATGTTTCAATGTTCGCGGCAGGCCGAAGCGTAGCCGTCTATGGAAATGACGCCGCCGGTGCCTTCGGGAAGCTGCGACGAATTCTCTCCCAAAATTCTGTAATGCAAGAGCTGAGGATGGCCGAGAGGCATGAGAAGAAGGGTGACAAGCGGAGGAGGCTCAAGAGCCAGCGCTGGAGGAGACGCTTTGCGCATGAGGTATGTTCCGTGCTGTCGTTTGCAGGTCCGAATTGATAGACGTCACTCGCAGGTGAGGAAGAAGGTGCAGCTGGTGAATGAAATCCGCGCCCGTGGATCATGATTCTGGTCTACGGCCTGCAGACCGTCCTGCAATCCATCTTTACACATTTTCCAGCCTGTCCGCATCTGAGCAGTTCCGAATGCCGGTATTAAGATGAAGTTCGACGCAGGCGACCGGGCGGCTTTGGTACTTTGCCTATGCAGTTCTGCAAATGCTCAGTACGCGAACTTCTGTTGCGGCGTAAAGAATAGGGGCTATCGCGCCAAGGCTTGCACCTGAAACGCTATTCTTTATCTTGTTGAGATCGTGTTCACGTCGTTGACCACTAGAGGCCTTCGTGCGTCGCTGTCAAGATGACAAGATCACGGGAGGGATCACGGGAGGAACATCTCCATACAGGAACGTACTCTGATTTCGATAACAACCGATCTAATGCGTACTTCGTCACGGAAAAATACAGGCTAAAAACATTCTGAACGCATGTACAAGGCCCAGATTCTTTGACTTTGCGGAACACGCGCACACCACGCCGAACGCCTCGTGCTGTGCACGATGACCCCGGTCGAGATATTATCAATCCCCTCGAACTGCTTGTCGCCGTTCATTACAGACTGGTGTGGAGGTGCAAGTGACGTTAATGTCCTGCACAAGATCCTATTCACTTCTTCAACCACCCTCCAGATTGCAGTGTTGCGAGCTCCATATATGAACTCCTGACGTGCCTCATCCCCTTCACGAGCTGTTGTTTGCCGCCTCGCGCAGAAGATCTCGGCCAATTATTCATCATTTTTGATCGACTTTTGAGACAACCGCGCTGTTGCAGGTATGTAGATTCACTCATAGAAGGTACTCATGAGGGGCCCCAAGCCTCGCCTCGCAGGTCCTGCCGGATTGCATGGGTGAACGCGGTCAACATGCAACCCAGATTAGTGCAACGGAAGTGTATCGCTTCCCTTTCACTGATGCGCGTTCCCGTATACATATAACCTACGCTCTCTGTGGCTAGTCTCGAAACCAGCTCTCACCCCTTGCCCATCCAGGTCAACCAAGTACTCTATATCTGCCCAAGATGTGTCATAATGTCGGTCTCCACAGTCCTGCGCACTATACTGACACTGACAAGGTCGACTCGCACAGATAATTGACGGACGATTCCACCTCGAGTGCCAGCACTTTATCCCGATGTCGACGCGGATGCAGGATTGTCTTCGACCAAACTGTCTCTTCAGTAGACGACATGCGCACCCAGTCGGTACGTAGTGTGTGGCGGCGGTCGTTGCACGATCCGATGCTGATTCTCGTTTGCACACAGGCTGCAAATCATCATCCTGTGCTAGACTTATGTCTACGCCACAGAGGAACCCCATTCGAATCAGCGAGACGAAATGCGCCGACTGCGTGATGCGGGAGCGCAGCGGTGCGCTAGGCTACACCTAGGCCGTTCGCCGGCCGTCCCGTTTCTTTTTCTCATCATCATCACATTCAAGCTGGCAGGCCGGGGGCTTCGTCCCCCATTTGACCCCTTACCTTCTCCTACGGCACATGGCACGCGCTTACCTCGACACAGTGGGCTCTCAGCATGCTTGTATTGTTACTTTATGGTGTGGCGCCGGCGCCGGTCTAATGGACGATATGTACACTGCATATGATCTACTGTATTATCTATTTCATCATCACTACTGTAACTCTATATTGACGAATACACGCACCTTCGGAGCCAAACGCCACCAAGGTGCTTCCCAGCGTTCATTTCGCCTGTGCCCGTCACGCGACGCGACGTGTCACGAGAAAGTCACACAGTGACAATGTATCGGCAAATGCCGGCCGCACCCGTCTTGGACAAGTACAACAAATAGTTCCAAGTTGGGTGTTGACTCGTCCTTGTTCTCTCGCTACAAATGTCCTTGTGTCCGCTACACTAATCAGACATTGATGCACACTCCAGCGCCATGTCTCGCCCAATCTTATTGTTGTTGCCATGGTATCCAAGAATCGACGCACTTCTCGTCTGGCGTGTATAAACCCATGGAGAACGCAATGCAATAAACCAAACCAAATCTTGATCTCTCACCCAACCCACAATCTACTCTTGCTCAGTTGCCATGAGTTGGGATCTGCTGAAAAGCGTACAGGCTGCCTTAGCTGCCCCCGCGACCCAAAATCTCAGACGCTACATATCTCTCGCGACTCTGCCCACAATGCCTCTCGGCCGTCATGCACCAGAAATGCCCCCCGAGGGACACAAATCTCACAGAAACACGCTGTCCGTGATCCCTCAAGGCTACAGGAGGCTCGAGACAATGCACCTTATCGACGATCCTTATTTCATTGAGGACATGACTGCGTGTAAGTCTCCGATGTGTTGTCTGTGACGGCGTGATGCTTGACAGACTCCTTTAGTTCTGAATCATTACATTCCTTCGGCTTCGCTCGATGCACCAAACGCCGACCCCCAATCGGGAGAGCAGATCACGGTCCCGTGTTCCCCCTATTACAATCTTCCCGAGCGAGCTATAGGTCAAGTGGCAACTGTGGATCGGTGAGTCCTTCTGTGGTCAAACATTCGAGATCTCGCTGAATCAGTCCTCCCCGTCAGGGTCTTTCGATGGGTGACCGAATACCCGCTGGACACAGTGCAGCGCATCATGCATCTTGTCTTCTCAGAATCAGATGACTGGGCGTTTTCGGAGGATAAGCGGATCGACATCGACGACCAACTCATTCGGCATCTGATATGGGGCCCCGCAGCCAGCGTGCCTATTCCAGTGGCCGATTTTCCAAAACCTACCGTTTCGGTAGTCATCCAGCCACCTTGGATACTGTCTCCAAAAGATTTCGAGCTCTTCGTGGAATGCGTAACTGTACGTCGACGCCATGATCTCATCATCATCCTGATATCTGAGTAATTATGTGCTCGTAGCTCCCGTCTCTCCAGGTCAACACAAATCTCCAACCACAAATATACGACAGTAAAGAGAGATTATGGGGGAAGGTATGCTGTGCTTATCTTCATGTCGGCATTTGTTGATATTCTAGGAAGCTCTGGGACGTCTGCTTCCGAAATAAATCCCATTGGTTTGTGGTCACGACGTATTGGGGCTGGGTATTTGGTGTCTTTTCCAAAGGTTAGTGCACCCTTCTACTGCTGGAGTCTGCTGATATCAGGTGTCTCCAGGCTGGACAAGAGGGTTTGTGACGAGTATCCGAACTTCCCAAGAGGAAAGCCCGACAATTCTGGAATACCTCATCTACTGGTTCGCTTCCGCGATAGGCATTCCAGGCGGCTGGGAGATACCCGAGGTCAGTGAAGAGCCCGCGTTTGTTCAGATCGAGACCGTGTGCAGCTGCCGCGATCTCATACCGCCGATTGGCTACGTGGAGGAGCAGAGGGCACTTTGGGCATTATCTCTGATCTCGTGACGATATGTGCGCAATCTCACTGCTTTCGTCTTGCATATGTAGGTGCCAGAACCAGTTGACACCGTTGGATTGGAAATCGCACGCTCAATCCCTCCACCTTTTACTGGTAGAATCCCCGTCGCGCCGTCCGTGTCCAACTTCTCTTGCCATAGTGAAGGTGCGTGTTTGTCTCCATCTGCTCTGGCATTATGGTGACCGCGGACCGTAGCCTATATGTCAGACGCCGGCACGGAAGAGACGGACGAAGTAGAAAGGATCCTCACTTCTCTCACCGAGGGACATTTCATCTCGCCTCTCCCAAGCAGAAACCCGCTGGTGCCACAGCCTGTCGAGTTCGTGCACGACCGAGTGCAGGAATGGCAAGCACGCATGGGCCCCGACACTGACTGGGATCATGCTCGCGCTCCATCCCCAACATTTTCGCAGTCGTCAGCGTCGACGGTCAGAGACTACACCGACCAGATGGAGCGGCATGGAGCGTGGTTGACTGGACATCCGACGATGCCGGTCATTCTGGAGTGAGGCCGTGTCCGTCTGCGGACGTGGTAGCAGTGTTATTTGTTGGATTCTCTTGTCATGTTGATGTATCGAGCACTGAACATTCCGTCAAGTTATTGCAGTCATGTATCTTTCCTGTATTATCTATCCCAACCTGTCGTGTTATCATGAGTAGTGCGGCAATTGCGCGTGCGAGACCGTCACGGTGACAGTGACAGATCGTGTTCCGGGTTCGTCACGTGACCTACTACACCGCCGCCTCCGCGTTCAACTCCGTCTCGACGCTGACCGCTCTTGCATCCTCAGCACGCTCCGAAAGAGGTTCTTGGCTGCTTCATCTCGTTGTACGACAGTTACTACAAAGGCTGCAATATTCTCGTATCATCTGCCGACATGGGAGCAACGGCCTACTGCACCCCTAGTTCTTCCACTCAATGGCTCTTCCCCGTATCTGCCTTGCAGCACACTCCAAGCAGAACAACATCGGAAATCTCTCTAGAAAAAGAGTTATATGACAGGGCGAGAGGTGTCGAGTTTCTGTTCCGATTGGGCAGTTCTTTAGGACTGTAAGTGCAATTCACCCGTCTACATCTGTCCACTGCATCAACAATTTCGGCGCCTTTCCAGACCAATATCCGCCATGTACACTGCGGCGACATGGTTTCACAGATTCTACATGCGATACTCTATGGAAGACTTTCACCGACAAGTGCGGGGGATGTCGACTTGCACTCGGAACCCCACTCTAACTTCTATGTTGAAAGGACGTCGCCGCGTCGTGCATATTCCTTGCCACAAAGACCGAGGAGTGCGGAAGAAAGCTCCGCGACATAGCCAGGGTGATCTGCTCCAAGCTATCCAAGATCGACCTCAGCGAAATCGCAGACGACAGCAAAGTGTGTACGATTATCTATTCCGAGATATCTGTACATGACTTTGAGTCCAGGACGTCGAGGCAACCCAGACGGCCATCCTGCTTACCGAAGAGGCACTACTTGAAGCTCTGTGCTTCGATTTTGTGGTTGATAGCCCCCACGCCGAACTGGTCGACCTCTTCGATGCTCGAAAAGGAGACCACTTGCTTGAGGAGGCTGCATGGTCAATTGCTAGTGACTCGTCAGTTGCCTTGATAACACAAGTCTTAAGACATCACTGATGCTTCCTCTCAGAGCCCGAACACCGCTCAGTATTCTATACCCCCCACGAATTATAGCGGCTGCAAGTTACATTTTAGCACAGCATGTGCTCGAGGGCCCGCAGTCCCCTTCATTAGACGTCCGTGTCGCGTCTCCAGCACCGTCTGCGCTGCTTCCCACGCCACCAGCTCACAAACACTCGTCCCCCGAAGCTTCGCGGTTTGTTGTGGAATTTTTTGGCTTTAACGAAGTGGAGCTAGCCGCAGTTTCGGGTCAGTATGTGCAGTATTGGCTTTATTACGAAGGGGTACCTAATGATCCACATGCAGAGGCTCTCACAATATTACTGGAATTTTACAACGCACAGGACTTACGAGACCCGAGTATCGCTTATCTTGCGCCGGTGGCTGCGGTTAGTGTCGTGTCTAGGAGAATAGTTCCGCGATACCTCTGATGTCGGCCGTTAGGTTACCCCTCCCGGTGGGTGCGCGTCTCGGGAACGATTGTACACGCCATTTCAATTTGCCCAAGCCGCGCATCCGAACGGTGCAAATAACGCAACCACGTCCCAACTCGTCGCAGAGCAGACACCCACGTCCTCCCATGGCGGCAACACGCCTGGCAAGCAGCTGTCACGAGGGTGGAAACCCATAGCGGGGCCGGCGCTGTCGTCCGACCACGCCACATAGCATAGCGTCTCAAGCTAAAAGACTCCGTGTTCGTTGATGTCTTTGCCGCGCTGAGGCGCTACCTCGCCTTGTTCGGGATTGGAACTAGCGTCTCGTTATCAGATTCATATTCCAGTGTACTACAACATAGCGACCTGGGACCCACACAAATGCCCTTCTGGTACAGGCCGACGTAAGCGTTATATTTAGGCCGAAGAAGACCCCAGGTCGTGGGCGCTAGACGTATTGAGGGCGCCACAAAGGGACCGAAACTAATGATCTTCACAACTCGATGGTTTCTTTGTGCTTGAACTTCCTATTGGACCGCTCAGCCGCGCGGAAGCAAAACTGATTTCCGTGGAGTTCGAATTCAATGTGGGGTAGGTCAAGTACCGTTTGAGCGTTATCCGGAGAGGTCAGCGGTGTGGCGGACCCGGGCGCATTTAATATTGTGGTACGAAGGTTTGATGACGAGGGCGGATTGGTGGAGTAAAGGGGCACAGAAAAGGCGAATATGGCGTTCTGCTTCGGGATCACTGTCCGGAGCGCAGGTGAGCGCTGACGCATGTGAACGGAGTGAGATAAGGAACACGGACACTTGAGCTGATCCTTCTTGGTGACCACCTTGAATGTGTTCTCCGTCTCGTGAACAACAACGCCCGAGAGACCTACCAGACATGGGTTCTTGCTTTGCCGCACTGGGCACGAAGAGGGTGTTCGCTCCTCATAATGATGTAATGATAAGGGACAGTAAAACATACCGGTCACAAGGGAGCCGTGGAAGTCAGCTTTGACGAGTTTAGCATGCATCGCCGGAGCACTCGGGACCGCGTCAGCGACGGGTTGTGTAATAGAACCAGACGGAGCAGGAGGCAGAGCAAGAAGTTCGGACATGTAACCCAGCCATAAGGAGTGTAGAGGTAGAAATAGAGAGAACCTGGCAAGCTGGTCATCGGTGCGGATGAACACACCATACAAGGATGATGCTCACTTGGTTTCTTCTCTATCGAGTCTCCAGAGTCCGCTGCTCCCGGCTGCACGAGAGCTGATGACTCGAGCTGCCTTGTTGGCTTTCTCGGCGCGACGCTTTTCCCGCTTCTCTTCCCTCTCTCTTTTGGCTTTGCTCTCGCGGGCAGGGTTCTCCAGGAGGAGTTGACGTCCGCGAATGCGGCTCGCATATATCTGAGCAGGATCGGTGGATCTCACATTGCCCTTGACGTAAGTCGGGGTAAAAGGGGTAGAGCTGCTGAGTTTGACCCGTTGATTCTGGCTCCGTGTCAGAGATCGGAAAGGTGCAGGTGAATAGACAGCGTACATCGATTGGCGGCAAGTCCGTGTAGATATCTGAGACGATGAAGTCGTCCCCGGTCATGGATCCAAAGGGGGAGGCCATGGACCTGAGCGCTGCCGGGAAGGGTCTATTAAGAAGTGGATGAGGTCCGAGGACAAGAGGCAAGTCATTGGCGGACCACGTGCCATCGACCCTGCACTCGGAACAATTTTGAGCGAACAACGATCGGTCGGAACGCCGTTCAATACTTTGTTCAATCCATCTCCCTTGCGTGCACGCTCACTCAAACTTTTTTCAAAAATCCCTTGACATGCTCGCATACGTGCTGCGTCTCTAGGCCGAGCGTCGCCGAACGCGGAAATCTTGCATATCCATCAAGGTGAGCTCCTCACGGCAATCACAGCCTCAGAACCGGCGCCGTTTTCAACTTCTTCGCAGTTCACCGTATGCAATACGGTGCAAGTCCGGCGAGAAAGCCTACCAACGCCGATGCTACTCTAACTCGACGCAGCCCCTGCCACGAGACGCCCGTAGTGCCTAATGGACTGCCTGGACTTAGTATCTGCACCCCGAAGAACGGACCGTCCCTCGATTAGGGCATCTGCTCCTTCTCAGCGACACGCATTGCGCTTAATCCTTTTTGAACATCGATAGATCGCGTCTACCATGGATATGCTGGCCCGGGAAGGATATTCTAGCCTGCGCAGACCGATGCCCACGTTTTCTTGTATCTATCGTGCATACCGCTAAAATCGAGCCACGGCCAGAATCTCTTCGAACATCTTGGTATTAGGACATCCCGGGTGGTACGTTCACTCGTTCCCAAGCCAGGTCGTCCGTAGCGGTCAAATATGGCCAAGTCAAACCAGCGCCAACCTTCATTCGTTAGTGGTCCCTTGACTTTGAGCATGATATACTCGTGTGATGCTGAATGCGAGGACGCCCAAGCGACAAGAATCCCATGATATCGCACTTCCGTGCCGCAGGAAGTCCTGTTTACTCTACTACCGTCCGTTATCATCTTCGTCATCTGACTGATCCGCGGCAGTATTAGGAGCCTTTGCAGCGACCCCTCAGTGTCCTGTCCTCTGTTGTTCGAAGCACGCCATCCGAAGTCACGCGTTTAGCAGAGTAACAGGACTTGCCCGGAGCCTTCTGTCCGTGCACTGTTAACGTCAGCGCAAGCCTAGGAGAGGCTGGCGATAAGGGCGTCCATTCGTGTCCCCCACTACGTTCGACGATCCTTGATGCTCGCGCTCCACACCATACCGGCAAAGTTCAAGGTTGAAGTCGCCGTTCTTCTCTCGACGCTCGTCTCGCTTACCCTGGCACCCGCGCTCCATTCTCATGGTCGGACAGTAGGCCACGTATGGAGAAAAAACCCTGCCCAATTCATCCGTCGCTTCTTTTTGTGCCCGTTAGGATCGTCTCAATAATCACATGTCTAGGAGCACTACTGCCTTCTACGGACACTCACTATGTGCTCTCTGGGAAATTCCTTATCGCAGTCTAGCGATGACTCTACGACCAGCTCAGTCGCAACCAGTTAGACGGTATAACCGTTCGGGGAGATCACGAGTTGAGTCAAGACTTCAATCGCCCACACAAGCTTGGCAGCCGTGAGGGTTCGTCTGCTTTAACGCTGCGTCCGTTGATTCTACGACTCCTCGTTTTCTGCATTGGAGAACGTAAGTCACGGCGAAACACCGTAGCTGGAATGATACGCGCGCTCCGCATACTGATCACCATCATCGTCTTAGAGATACCCAGAAAGGGCAGAGTACCACTATAGGTCAAGATGATCTCGGTGACGCGTACGAGTGTCGGTCTTCCCATTACCCTTGCCCGAGAAGTTTGATAGATGCCATACTCAGCTGCCTCTTCCGTCTTCTCGCGATGACGATGCGGTGCAAGTTATCAGATCTACGGTTTATTTGAGTACATGCCTGCAACAATTACGACAATTACGGAAAGCGGAACAAAACGGTGCGAAGTTATAACAGAGCAGATCACGGAGGGGGGGGGGGGAATTCTAGACGGGATAGAACGACGGTCTACCGCCCTAAGCCAGACTGGACGCAGACCGGGCAGAAGAGATCGATAACCGGGGCTGAAACGGACCAACATGAGTACACCGCACGTGCAGATCTAAGACCGGAAAAACCCACTGTACTGCTGGGGGAACTGGTGACTAGATAAGAGCGCAACAGTTATCTAACAGGACGACGGTCATGCAGAAAAGGAGGACGTACTATTGCCAGCACTTGTCAGTACAGAACGGGGGAGCGCAATCCGGAGGGTGCTTTGGGCTGAATTTGCAGAAACGATCGTCGCATTTGATCTGGACATTGTTCAATGGGGATGAATGAGATCTGATGAAGGAATCGTCCCACCTCCTCGTCCGGCTGATGACCTCACCGTCAGCCTTCGACGCGGAACGGAGGCACGGAGGGGACGCACCAGGTCGATATAATGCCCGCAGCGCTTATAATGGTTACGAACACTTGAGAGAGGTTAGGGGCATGTTTCGACGCGTAGGCAAGGAATGACCACACCGTCTGTAATGGCACATGGTAGCGAATTCGAGGAGAGGAGAGAAGGGTGTTGGACCTACTTGAGTGATGGAGGAGTGCCATTTTATAGCTCTCGGAACCGTGTCTGAAAAGATCCGGACGATTTGTCAATGGATATCGAGGCAGGGATACCCGCGAGAGACGTCGATAACATCTATGAATCGGACCGCTGCTCGCACACTGCAGCCTTGAGCGTATCAAGATGGGCAAGTCGGAGTCGAGCATTCTGAGCCCGGGAGGGCATCCTCGCGTCAAAACATAAGTAGCGTTGATCGGCGGCTGTACCCTTTCCCCTGGTGGGCCGGCACCCGTTGGGAGCTACGAAACGGACTTCGAGATGCTAAAGCTAAAACGTTAAATTGCAGATGCGCTATTCGGCACGACTTGCTGATAGGGAGTGGCAGTTGACAAGGCTCGCGTTGCGACGACCAGGGGCGGGGACTTACATGGCAAACATCGATCACATACGTCGGCGCATACTGAATGGGGCAGAGATTATGGAATATAGCGGATCTGAACTCTATTCTGTTTCGTGCGGAGAAACAACGGGGGTGATCGAGGACACCCATGCAACCATGACGAGCTACCGGGGAAGAAGACTGGTCGGATAGGTAACAATGTCAAGCGATGATCATCCAAAGGGCGAAACGGAACACGGAGCTCACAGAAAAGCAGGCGGACGAGGACACGACACCCGCTGGGATCATCCGACCAGGATTAGGCTGACGATATCGATGTCATCTCCGCAGAGGACACATGTTCTGGCGCAGCGCCAACCTGGGACACGTTGCATTGGACTTGGTGCACGGCGGCGGGCTGTATCTGAGTGGTTACTGAGGACGAGTTCGTGAGTAACAACAGCGGAGTAGCGCGATCGTGCACGTGCACTGTGGCCGCGCAGTCGGTCACCTTTCTCCCGATTGGGGTTTCGCGCGAGTTGGCTATCGGAGATCTCGACACAAATGCAATTGCATAATACATACACGCCGTTCATCCGGCGAACATGCCAACGAGATACTGACTTACGCCCTCCGGTGTCAGGATTCCCACATCAGAGAACACAAGCGAGATTAAGTCGGGTCTGCGGCATTGCGTGCAGGTGAGAATAGCTCACACGCATACCAGACGATCCTCTTACCTGGTGTAGTCAACTCCTGGATTTCTAGAGATTTGTTCCGCAGTCATAGCCATCGTCGTGTCCATTGATGGCAAAGCTGGCACCGGTGCCGGTGTTCCGTTCACAGCGGGCGCCCTATCCGAAGGCACGCGGGTGGAGTCCGAACCGGAAGGGGCAATTCGTTGTGAAATAGAAGGAAAAGACAAAATGCTAGAAGTATGCGTCGGGAGATCGTATTGCGAGAGAGGGAAAAGGCGGTGAAATTTGTAGCTGCCGGCAGATAGATGTAGCTGGTCAAATGTGATGACAAGGCCGATGGCTCACCTCTCAGCTAAGGCGTAGAACGGCTTGTTGGCCGCCTTGGCAATGATAGCAATTTGGTTGCTCCCGACGGCATTGATTAACCCACCGCTCTCAACGACGGCTTCAGATCCTACGAGGACAAAATCTACTCGGTCCATGACATATGCCACGGCTGAATCGAGCACCACGGTACACGGAATTCCGACGGCGGTCAATGTCTCGTATGTTTTCAGTCTGTCGACATCATGTGTCAGAGCTGTGTCATATCAGAAGGCTGAACAACCAGCGAACCCTAAACCACGAGGCCGTGCCTCCGTCACGTATACAGATATTCGTTTCGTTTTGTGTGCATGCAGTAGAGCTCTCATCACAACACGTGAATACGAGTGCGTGAGGATCTGATATGAAGGTCAAGGCTTATCGGATCCGCGCATGAAGATATCGCGTACCACGGAATCGTCCTTGATGAAGCCGAGCGAAAGCTCTGCAATTTTGCCACGGAAAGAGATCGCCTCAGCAGCGTATTTCTGGCCTTGCTTTATTAGTTCAGTCTTTAGCCCTGCGAAGCTCTTGTAGAATCGCCGGATGTCGTCATGAGCCACTGGAACAGTGAGGCTTCCGCGGGACGACTCACGTTGGATTCATGAGGAAACAGCGTGACGAAGGCTATGAAAAGTTCGCATCCCGCGTTCAGACTGATTGGGTTTGGTGTCCGCTCCTTCAGGACTTGTGCTCCATCGTTGAGTTCTTGCACAAGCTCAAACATGGTCCCCGCTTGAAAACTGTTTTCGTCAAAAAGTCTTTACTAGGCTCCTTAGAGAATATGCGTACCGTGTGATTTTTCTATTGACTCTGACAACGCAAGTATCGCTGCTAGAGGGGGCGATATCTTGCGCACCCGATCATGACATCCTCAGACAAAGCTCCTGCATACATCGTGTCGAAGCTGCGTACTTCGTCATCCTGGAGAAAGCGCTGGAAAGTGGCGTATACGTCAAAGCTGGTGGACCCCGTTGTGCCAGACATGTTCTAACTGCGTGTGACGAGCGTGTAGAGGATCGTCCTGCCGAAGTACGAAGTTCAGAGCAAACTTGAGGTCGGATAGATTAGATGACTCCATCCTCACCTTCGGCAGTCTCCGACCGTACTACATACGCGTCCGAGTCCATTTCAAGCCTGAGGTACATCTGCGCTTGGCCAGGAGACACAGTATCTCGTGCTACCAGTATTAGGTTCATATGTCGGCGTGTCCATCCCATCGCTGACCTCCTGGACTCCTACATGTCTTTTCAGAATATGTTTTCCATCGCTTGCGTAATAATGACTTCTCGAAGCGTTCGCAGAGTCGTTCCAGGAACAAGGCGTCCCTCGCGTTGGTCGGCACATCAGCGGCGGTCTCTGGTGCGATCCAGGTCACTTTGTGGCTATCCGGTGAGGTCGCGCTGACTTCATTGCAACCATCATAGGTAAGCAGTCTCCATGATGTGAGCAAAGACAATCTGTGATCGTGGCACACCCACAACGAGCTTGCGTTTCAGACTGGCGGTTGTAGTTCGCTTCCCGACATTTCTAACCGGCAGAACTTCTCTCGATCGGGTGTTGCAGTTAGTAAGAACTCAGCGAAGTCAATTTGAAGTAGGCGACCTAGTTCATCTTACTATCGTTCTACTCACCATACATATTCAAACATCTACGCATTTAGGGTTCGCAATACGGTGACCAGTTTGATCACTCTTCTTTACAATTTCGTCACGGATCTTGCGGCGCAGTAGAATCTGGGTATATGTTTCGCTTCCGCGCGTTCTCACCAAGAGACATGCATGGACGTTGTTACTCGGATCTTCAGCCTGGGCACCGTTGTCTCGGACATGTCAGCCGTGGCTTGACATCGTCGCGCGCCATATGCATACCCGACCCGATCTTGCGCTGAAGTTCGGCAAAAAACCCTATAGCCTCAACAATGTCAATGCGACGGTGGATCGTCTGCGTCACTCGCAACGGACGCACATGCTTGGACTTGACAACACCTGCCTTATATTGCAATGCTTCTTCCTCATAGTCTAGACTCCTTGTGAACCTCATCAGAGAGCTCGCTCGAAAGACAAGGAGTAAATCGTAGGCGCACGATACAGGAGGGACAAACGGTTATGGTAGGAAGACATCCATTTTGGGGTGCTGTTTTTACCGGTGAAATCCCGCCGCGCTTGATGACCATCGGTTGCTATGATGCAAAACGGGCGAGTTGGGACTTTGGGAGGTCCTGGGAAGGCCGATACGTAAGGCCGCGGGTAACCTCCGGAGCTTTGACTGAGAATGTTGCGAATTTCCACACGCCCGCGGCGGCTGCGGCTGATAGTTAACTGACAACAGGATGAGAATTGTATTCGGGAGTGCAATAACAGCACCACGGACCGTCCGAACTCGAGTGGGCGGCCGCTCGGGGATTGCATGTCCGCCGGCCGGGAGGATTCAGACTGTCCGGCACCCTGCAGCCCGACTGGAGGGGTTTTGGGCCGAGAAGTTGACCTAGAACGGCCATACGGAGGGAGGGACACTTGAGGGCAGGGCCGGGGCAAGAACTTTAGCCTATAGCGTGTGTGGATTCCGGCCGGATGCATCTCTCCTTTCGACCGATCCCAATGAAGATATATACAAAAATCGCACGCTTTGCTCATCGAAACACGTTTCGCGTCTTTGCCGCGGCGGAGCGTCGTCCGACCCTATGAGGCCGCCAGCCGTTGCGATCGCCAGGCCCTATTTTAGTTGTGTTGGCGCAACGCCCGTCCTTCAAAAAAGTTCAAAAAATATGTCACTCTCTTCCTCCCTTCTCTAGAGCCTCGACAACATACGTCTCTTCACCCTTGATCATATCCCGGCCTGCTGCTTCGGAACGTGTTCGTTGATTCACACTAATAGCTGATCCACACTGCTAAGTGCTGGAGGAGGCCAGGCGTCTGTCCGCACTTTCGGGGTAAGCACCACGACTCATATATATGTCTTCGAACAACAAAGCTTGAACTTTCTCATAGCCGTTCACTGTCTTCGTTCGCGTCGTTCCCGTCCATTCCATCATTCCATTGTTCAATATGCCGAGCCCACCACCCCAGCTCGTCTTCAGCAACGACATAGCTCATATGGACGAATGGGCGAGACGAACGGGCATTCCGCTCACCACCGCGGAAGCTCTGGGGACCAACTACGCGCGAGCGCGTCGGTGGATGCTTTCGCTCAAAAACCAGCTCGTGCAGAACCACGGCTGGAGCGACGTGACGCCATTGGACCCACGCCTCCTCTTCGACATCGAATGTCCCTCCCCGTACCGTTCCCCCCGAGGTCTCCCCCGTAGCCCCAACATGCACCTACAGATCCCGGCGAACGCCTCATCATTCTTTTCGCGGGAGAGACGCGTCCAATGGGAGATGGTCTTTCATAGCGCGCTCTTCCCGGGCATGCGCCATACAGTCCCCGCCATCGGAGACCTCCTCCACCTCCTCCAATGTCTGCTCACCGGCATGCTCGTCCTCGTGAAAGAGGAGCCTACTCCAGGAGTGGGCATGGAGCGGACGATCCGAGCGTTGCCACCCGTCGAGTGGATCCATACTCACGAGGCAACGCTTGTCGACATTCTTGGACCTTCGCACTACAAGCAGTTGTTCCGGGCCGCTAGCGATAACCGCATCGCCTTCAAGCTCGAGCGCGTGTAGCCGAGTCGTCGCCTCTGGCAGGCACTCAAAAATATCGTCGCGATCACCACGACCGCATGGCGTCTGCATTCGGAGGAGCGTCGCATCCTGAGGACACGCATCATCTCCCGCTGGACATGCACTATCTTGCTGACATTATCTTATTCCATTCGATCATGACACATCTTACTCGTGCTTTAATGCCTGCTGCCTGCCTAATTCTGTGCTCATTTGTGTTCATCTCTGCTGCGTACCGTTGCTCATCGTCGTCTAATTCGTTCACCGCTGCTTTCACTTATAATACCATCTTCTAGTAGCACGTAGACTACGACCACGCTATTCGGGTATTTATCCTAGGCTTTGCTCCTCCCTCACGCATCTTCGTCTTCCTACATCGCATATAGTTATCTTCTCCTTTGCACGTATGTATTTCAAGATTTTTTATGCTATCATCATCCACAGTCCTTAGACTTATCACTACCAGTATGCGTAATATACCGTACTCTGTTCCAATGGAACTCGTGCCTGAGGCGTTCATCGGTGCTTGGAACATTTCATTGCAAGGTCGTGTGATCCGTGAGAGAGACTGCAGAGAAGCAGTAAAACACTTGTCGGTAATATTATCATCCCATCGCTCTCGCAGCAGTGGTACAACTGAAATAGAGATCGGTTGTGGGTTTTCAGACATTGCAAGCGGCAAAACATGCGCCTCCATATGCGCACCGATGGCGAAGAAGACTTCGGCAACACGTAGAACGAACATGCCTCCACAACACATTTGCAGCGTTCTGCGGCCGAGCAGGAACCCTCCTCCCATTCTGGTACTCTAGGTCAGCGGCAGAGGGACATGGGCTAAGGGTTTGTCAAAATCTGAAGATCGGTACCTTCAGCTCGCGAGCCGCAGTGCGGCGAGTCGTGTAATGGTGCAGCCAGACACGCCACGGCTGAAAGGCGTGCACCAGGCGAGGTTAGGCGAGAATCCGTAAGACAATGGTTGTGTTTATCAAGATGCGCGAAGCTTGAGAGACATCGGAGACGGAGATTAGGGAAACGCTCCGACGGACCAGCGGAAGTGCACGACTGGCACAGAGTGTCCTGATACGCGTAGCAAACGACAATATTCTCGACAGCTAAAGCTTGAACAGCGCGCAATATGTGCAGAGCTCGATAGCGGGACCGACCGCGACATACAGAGGTACACACGCACGTCACAAATGTGACGTTCGTGACGGATCGTGTTGCGGCTCGGAGTGGTTCATACTCCATTCGCTCACCTGGCCACTCTTACTGAGACTTACTCTGCTAACTGGTCATGGACGGCCCACCACCTCAAGAGGAGGACTTCAACTCTATCCCTATATCTGACCGGCTTGTACACAAGAACTGGAAGGCCCGCGTCAGCGCATACGAGGCTCTTGTCAAGACATTCCAGACAACAGCCTCTGACTCTGATCCCGCTTTCAAGCCCTACCTCAATAACCCCGATACACTCAAGAAGATCGTCATCGATGCTAATGCGGTTGCACAGGAGAAGGGCGTCGAGTGCGTGATTGCTTTCGTCAAATTCGCGGGGGAGAATGCCGCCAGGACGAGAGAAGCGGTCGTCCCAGCATTGGTGGACAAATGCTTCGGATCGTCACGGGCGGGTACAAAGGCACAATCCCTGGAGCTTGTCCTGCATTATGTGGAAGTGGAGAACGGCGGGGCAGGTGTTGTGGTGCGTGAACCCAATGTTACGTTTGTCCGATGCGTTGAACCCGTTTTAGAATGATATCCTACCTGGCCTTGGAGCTAAACAACCGAAAGTTGTGGCAAGCTGTGTAACAGCATTGAAGGAGATTATAAGGTCTGTCGTCCGTCGCAAGCTGTCTCTTGATGGCTTAATCTGACGCTATATGCGCAGGGCTATGGGCACAACAGTAACGCCTCCAGCCCCTGTGCTCAAGGCCTTGCCCAAGATTTTTGCGCATACCGATAAGACTGTGAGGGCTGAAGGTACACAGCTCGCTCGAACCCTGTATCAATATATTGGATCCGGAATCGATTCATGGTTGGCGGATCTGAAACCCGTGCAGGTGAAGGAGCTAAAGGAGTCGTTTGAGGAGATGGAGAAGGACGGAAAGGGGAGAGGGAGCCTCAAGCCGGAGAGGATGACGAGAGCTGGGGCAAGAGAGGCAGAGTCTAAAGCAGCAGATGGAGAGGACGACGATACCGGAGCTGACGCAGTAGAGGGTCAGTGTCTCTGACAGATTGTGAGTCCATGGCACTGACAACGTCTGTAGATGAACCCCCAGATCCACGAATGTTCGCGGAGGTGGTTGATATCATCCCGAAGCTCCCCTCGTCGTTTCAGGTATCGCTCGGCTCGTCGAAATGGAAGGATCGCAAGGAGGCGCTTGATGACCTATTTGCACTTCTGAATGCCACGCCGCGCATCAAGGAGGCTTCGGAGCTCGGTGATCTTGCGAGATCACTGGCGACGTGCGTACACAAGGACGCAAATATTAATTGCGTCATGGTCGCTGCCGGGTGCGTGGAGGCGCTCGCGAAAGGTCTTATGAGTGGGTTTGCAAGGTATAGAGAGAGTGTCGTGCCTCCGATGCTGGAGAGGTTGAAGGAGCGGAAGGCGAATGTGACAGACGCCATCGGAGCTGCGCTCGACGCGGTATTCCTGACGGTGAGACTTGTCGTGATTGCATCTTCCATCTGCGCGAGTATCTAATATTGGTTCCAGACGACTTTGCCAGACATACTGCCAGACATTCTTCCATTACTCAGCTCGAAAAACCCCCAGGTCAAGGAGGGCACGTTAAAGTTTTTTGCCAGGTGTCTCTCGACTTCCCCCGTACCCGTATCTCCTGCACAGGTCAAGTCTGTCTCTGAGGCTCTTGCACCTGTTCTCGAGGACTCCGTTGAAGGTGCCCGAAATGAGGCTGCGACTTGTCTGGGCACGCTAATGAAGATGGTCGGCGAAAGGCCGCTGAATGCATTGATGGAGAGCCTGGCTGATGTGCGAAAGGCGAAGGTGAAGGAGGCGTACGAGAAGGCGACTGTGAAAGCCAAAGCCGGAGCGGGAGGTCCGCCGAAACCCCCACCTCCTGCAGCGGCAAAGGTGCCGCCAAAGAAGGGCGCAAAGAAGCCTGACAAGCCGCCAGTCGCCAGCTCTGCCGCAGAGGAAGACGTTCTTACTCCCACCGAGAACAAACCTATAAAGAAGCCTCCTGCAAGACTCGCGGTGTGTAATACGGTGTTAAATCGCAGGTAGATTCTGACGCTGTATGGTGTGTTTCAGGCGAAAAAACCTCCTGGTGCTGCGGGCGGTGCATCGGGGGCTGCTTCACCAACTATCGCAAGTGCGCCAGCCAAGAAGGTCATTCCTGCAGCAGCATCTAAGCCGGTGAAAGGTGGTGCTGCTCCGGCTCCCGGAGCGCTGGACACATTCAAGTTCAAGCATACTCCGGAAGATGCAGAGGCACTTGCTGCGGAACTCATTCCCACGAATTTTGTAACGGACTTGGCCGACTCGAACTGGAAGACAAGATTGGCGGCTTTAGAGGAAATGACTGGCTGGATTGAAGATGCCGCGTCTGATCTAGACGCAGAAGTCGTCGTACGATTCTTGGGAAAGCGAGGATGGGGAGAGAAGAATTTTCAGGTCTGTCGCTGGTTTATTCAGATCAGATATTTCTCTTACTGATACACAAATTGTGCATTTTGTAGGTGTCGGCCAAATTGTACGGCATCCTGAATGCTTTAGCCGAGCAATGTCCAACGTTCGGCCGGTCATCTGTTGCGCTTTGTATCCCTCATCTCTCTGACAAACTGGGAGACGTCAAGCTCAAGAAGCCGGCTGGAGAGACGCTTTTACTGTTCGCCGAGAAGACGTCGCTGCAGTTCGTGTTGGGTCATTGTACGTCATAGCGAATGTTCATCTGGTGGTATTGAACTCATTACTGGACCAGTGTACGAACCATTGACCAAGCAGAAAGCACCAAAGGTGCTAGCGGACGCGCTCTCTTGGATCGACCAGGCTCTCGTCGATTTCGGAATAGCGGGACTGTCTCTTCGCAACCTGATTGAATTTCTCAAGGCGAATTTGAAGAATTCAGTTGCTGGCGTGCGTACAAGCGCAACAAAGACGCTCGTCACCGTCAAGTTGTTTGCTGGGTCATGTATGAATCATGAACTAATCACGTGTTGCATTTACTGAACCGTTTGGCACAGCTATCAAGGATCTTTTGGAAGACCTAAATCAGCAACTACTCACTACTATCTTCAGCGAGTTTGACAAAGTGGAGGGTAATCCCGCTCCAGAACCCACTCGCACCTCTGCGGATCTCGCTGGTATGGTACCCGCTGCAGGAGGCAAAGCCTCGGGTGCTCCTCAGATGGACGCGCTTGACGATCTGTTTCCCCGTATTGAAATCGATGGGTTGCTCAAGGGTACAACCGTTCTTGCGGACGCCAAGAGCGATGCCTGGAAGACGAAGAAGGAAGCTTTGGAGACCTTGCAGGCGATCTTGGATCAAGGCGCAAACAAGCGTCTGAAGCCTAACATGGGTAAGTACACTTCCAAGAAGCAGATCTCGATCGTTGTTGTATTGATCTTCAATCCCTTAGGCGAGATCGGTCAGGTGCTAAGAGCGAGAGTGACGGACACCAACAAAGCAGTCCAATCCTTGGCCTTGGACATCGTCTCTCGTATCGCCACTGGCATGGGCAAGCCTTTCGAGAAGCAGTCAAGATTCTTCGTTCTCCCTATCGCGACTGTCCTATCCGACCAGAAAGCATCTGCGCGAGCGGTTGCTCTGCAAACTCTGACGTCTATAGCGACCGCATGTGAATCACTGGATTCCATGGTGAATGGTATCGCCACTGCATTGGAGTCTGCAAATCCTATTCAACGGGCTTCGCTGCTTAACTGGATCGCGGATTGGTTCAAGGAGCATGAACCAAATCCTGCCCTAGATCTCAGTAGCTGGGCCGGACCTGCGGTTCTTAGCCTCGATGATCGCAATGGTGATGTTCGGAAAGGTGCTCAGGCTGTCCTGCCAGCGTTGGTGGTATGCGCCGGCTACGATTACGTTCTCCAGCAGGCCAATTCCCTGAAGCCAGCCTCGAGATCCACCGCTATCCCATTGATACAGGCGGCACGTGCTGCAGCACCCGCAGCACCTGCTAAAAGTGGTCCTGGTTCGAAATCCACCGGTCCCACTGCACCTATCAAGGCGGTCCCGAAGGCGGCATCTCCGCCCAGCCCAACTCAAGAAATCCCTTCTCCGACGGAGCCCTCTCAGGTTGCCCCTCCCAGCAAGATGACTGGAGTGCGCCGCAAACTGCCACAAGGCACCCTAACTAGACCAGAGTCGCGAGCGGAGACGCCCGTAGAAGGAGCTACATCTCGCCTGCCGAGTAAGCTGGGAACCGGCCTTAAACGTCCTGGAACAGCAGTGGGTGCATCCAAAGCGTCTGCAGCCCCTCCGGAAGCTTCCTTCGCATCGCCCTTCACTGGCACTAATATTGATGCGAAAAGAGTGCGCTTGGCCAAAGACGCGCAGAGGTGGATCAATGAAGGGGGTGCGACGAGGAAGGATCTGGCGGAGCTATTGCAGCACCAAATGGAGCCCCACGCATCGAAGGAATTGGTATCTCTTCTTTTCAGCCACGACCATAATGCCATCAACGACCATGTATCCGGTCTCATCATGCTGCAAGACTTCTACACCAGCGTGCAAGCCGGAGAAGATAGACCAGGGCTTTCTCTGGGACAAGCGCAGACCATCTGCATCGCGAATTCCGATCTCGCGTTGAAATACGTTTCCATCAAGATTCACGAGCCCCAGTCAAATCTGGTCCAGAGGTGTTTGGATGTTGTTGAGGCTGTCATGGCTGCTCTTCAAAGTGTCGATTACCAAGTGACGGATAATGAAGCTTTATGTTTCATCCCTACAATTGTTCACAAGGTATGTATCTATTTTGATGTACCGCAGTCAGAATCTGACTAGTGTGTAGCTTGGCGATGCGCGTGAACCTGTTCGAGCTCGAGTGGCTCAAATCGTCCAGGCTCTGCCTAAGGTGTACGCATACAGCCGAGTCTTCCAGCTACTACTCGAACACGGTCTGAAGTCGAAAGTGGCTAAGACGCGTCAAGGCACTTTGGACGAACTGGGCGGTCTTTTGAAGCGTTTCGGTGTGGGTGCTTGCGAACCAAGCAAGGCGTTCCCTGCCATTGCTTCGACGATTTCAGACAAAGATCCTCAAGTGCGGAAGTCGGTCCTGGCCACTCTTAGGCGAGTCTTCATGTTTATGCACGGTATCGGTGGCTGACGGATGCTTGATAAGTGAGGGTTATGTTCTTGTTGGGGAAACAATTTGGTCTCTTGTCGGGTCATTGTCTCCTAAAGATAAGACACAACTCGAAGAGCGCTTACGCCGTGTACCCGGAGCTACCAGTCCGGACAGACCGGACAAAGCTGATGCCGCAGCTATGAGCACGCATGCAACTCGGATAGCGACGGGTATTCCCAGGTCCGGTTCTCCGGCTCCAGGAGCTGCATCGCGAATCGGTGGGATTCCCCGTGCAGGAAGCCCTGCTGTCGCCGCACCCTCGCGTCTTGCACGTCCTGCGTCTCCCGCACATACTGTCCGTTCAGTATCGCCTGTGCCCTCCTCTGGTATTGCTCGGCCAGCCTCACCTGCGAGATCATCGAAATTAGCCGCACCCACATCACCAAGCGCATTGGGACGTCCAAAGAGCTTGTTACCTTCGCGACTTGGCCCACCGCGCTCACGGCTTGCTGACCTGCACTCCACACATTCCATCCCATCCGCGCCTACAATTCGTGAAGACATCCCTCCACGCTCTGTTAATGGTAATGGTCACATTCCAAGTTATTCCGTGGAGCCAATCGCAGAGTCTGAACCCCCGAACGGTTCCGCTGAAGACCTCACCGTGACTATCTCAAGCATTCTCAGCAATGACCCTTCTCGTAGCGTCGAGGCGTTGAAGAAGATTCAAAAAGTGCTCGAGATTGGACCAGAGGATGGGCCATCGTCCCCCGCTTATCAAGAGCTCGCTGAGCACACTGAAGGTCTCGTTGAGACTATCACCCTTCAGATGGCGCATGTCTTCGAGCATCCGGAGGATATCACTATCCAGGAGAACTTCCGCCTTGCAAAGCACCTTATCCAAACGCTAAACGCCTTCTGCGACCACGTATTTCTGGCGGAGTCCCTGACGGTAGATATCCTGACGTCGCTGCTAGAGGAGTTAACTCTACGACTACTACAAACCGACAACAGTCCGGATACTCGGGTAAAGGATCTGTCCCGCTTCATCAACATGATTATCTTACGACTATTCGCAACCGGAAGGAGGATGTCAATATTCCGGTAAGTTGTCGTAGGCGATATTCTCTGTACCTTACTGATTGAACTTTATTCGCGTAGTGCTCTATTCGCTCTACTTCTTCAAATAGTGAAACCGTTTCCGGCCAATGGCACTCTGTCCGACTCTCAGGAGGCCAAGGTCGCAGAATTGGTGCTGAAATGTGTCTGGAAATTGGCCCGGAACATACCGCAAGATCTAGAGAAACAGGCCCTGGACCCCGTCGAGTTGTTCCCCGCTGTGGAACACTTCTTGCAGTCGGTGCCTCCAAATGAGTGGCGTGCGAGAGCGACTAACAAGGTGCCATGCGGTGATATGCCTTTGCGCACAATCAAGGTAATCATCCAGCACGTCGTTGGTGAGTGTGCAAACAATGTGCTATTTGCAGTCGGACTGAACGTCATGCATCCTGCAGCTCACTATGGGGATGAAGTGTACGACCTGCTGTCCGGCTCGTTCGACGATCCATCAGCTACCATTGTCTATCCATATGTCTACCGGATTCTCAATTCGTCCACCCGGACCGCAGCAGAAGTTCCTGTTCGGTCCAATGGGCTTGCGCTGGAACAGCCTTCTCCTGCGCTGAGTCGACCCACATCCCCACCAGAAACGGCTTCCTCTGTCACCTCAGACCATCAGCGTATGTCTTCATCAAGTCACGCCCGAAGTCATAGCGTGTCATCCACCAACGGTCACGGTATGGAACCCACAGCAGAGCCGGATCCAGACGAGCAATTGCATGTCATCCTTCGTCATATATCCAGTGAAACAACTGGCGCGATGCACAAGGAGGGCATCACGGAGCTGCATCACTTCTTGAAGGCATATCCTCACAAGAAGCCCAAGGTGGACAAGATGCTGGAATCCACAGGGACTGCTTTCCGCAAGTACATCACTAGGGCATTGGCGAGTCGAGCCGCAGAAGACGAGGAACGCAACGTTGCGGTCGCAAACACACTGTCAAGTTGGTGTTATTTCTATGCTTGCATTGACGTCTACTAACGTACGTAGCAGAACTAGAATCCAACGATCATCGAGAATTTGCGCTGAATTCCCCCACGTTTACTTCAAGTGAGTTAGCTTGCCTCGGCTTCCGTACTTCACTGATCCGTGCCCGCTTAGATTCTGAACGTAATCGAGTAATGACACCTACTTCGCCGATTAGCAGTCGAGCAGAGACTTCCCCTCGGTCGCCGCCACGGTCGAGTGTGACCGATCTTCCGGAGGCTCAGCAAGAAAAGCTTTCTCGACTGCATGACCTCTTCCAGTATCGATCAAGCATCGCGAGCAATGGGTCATCGCAAGGGCGGACAACACCATCTGCGCTCACGCGGATTGCTCCAGGATAGACTAGTATACTGATAGTTATGTCTCCGACGTAGTATTCTGTTATTTTACATTCTTCTGTATTGTCATAGGGATTCTCAGGCTGTATAGTTATTTCTCATCGGAACCTCGAGCGTACGCAAACACGGCGGCACCGGTCCACACAAGATGCCGCTTCCCCTTGTCTCGATTTGGAAGCTTTCCCGCGGTGCTGGTAAGTACCTGCTGTGCGCCCGTGTCGTCTCGTGTGCAAGTGCCGTGCTGTGTTCACTATACGCGTTGTCCATATCTCTGGCCTCACCCCTCTGCAACGACCTTTGACGACGACTCTGGAAACTTGTAACTATATGACGACCAAAAATGCTGGTTTCGTCCCCCTGAAGCCCCAAGAACTGGTCTATAACCTCACATTGGTCTTCTGGAGAACTATCATCAACATCTTCTTCCGTGAAATCCGACCAAGAGGCGCGTTCAATATCCCTCGCGAAGGACCCGTCATTTTCGTATGTGCCCCGCACCACAACCAAGCATGTATCTAGTTCGCGACGATGGCAGTGCTTGCACTAATGTTCAGGAATCAGTTTCTCGACCCTCTGCTGCTGACGCTGGAGGTACACCGCGAAACCAGGCGGCTTGTGCAGCACCTCATTGCTGCCAAGAGTATGAAGAGGAGAGTCATTGGCTTTTTTGCCCGCCTAATGAATAGCAGTACGCATTATATTCGTTACTAGTATGTCGCTCCCTATTCACCGAAGCGCGCAGTATCCGTGGTTCGCGCTGCAGATGATGTTTCACCGGCAACTGGTGAAATCACTGTCTCTGAGGACGATCCTTGCTTGGTCGTGGGCCATGGCACGCGATTTCAGTCAGAGTTCACGCCCAAAATGCAGATTATGTTACCCAAATCAATAAACTCGGCAGTGGCGGAAGTGGTCGAGGTGATCTCGGACACGAAGCTGAGGATCAAGAAGGAATTCGGCGGAGAAAGTGGAAAGGGCACCGCGAAAGTACGGGCGAAAGTCGCGGAGCTCCGAGCTGAGGGCAAGCAGGGCCTGGAGTTCAAGAAGATGCCCTTCGTCGACCAGCATGAAATGTACCACTATGTGTACCAATGCCTGACACAGGGAGGTTGCATTGGTATCTTTCCGGAAGGTAATGCCCGTCGATTCTGAACGGTTTCTGAAAATTGAAGCTTTAACGTAGGTGGTAGCCACGACCGTACCGACCTTCTCCCTCTTAAGGCCGGTGTTTCGTTGATGGCCTTGGGTGCCATGGCCAACGATCCTAGTGTCAAAGTCAAGATTGTACCCGTTGGGCTCTCGTATTTCCATCCCCACAGGTTCCGCTCGCGCGCAGTAGTCGAGTTTGGACCTGCTATGGATGTTCCTGATGATCTAGTCCAGATGTTCAAGCAAGGGGGTGCGGAAAAGAGGAAGGCAGTCGGCGATCTGCTGAACTTCATATATGACGGGCTCAAAACAGTGACCATCAGGACACCGGATTACGACACACTGATGGTAGGTCGTCACCGATCCGCCATTGTTGGAATCCAGACTCTCAGACTTCACTGAATGCAGCTCGTTCAAGCCGCGCGTCGACTGTATAAGACGCCTGGACAGCACCTCACATTAGGCCAAGTAGTTGAACTGAACAAACGTTTCATCGAAGGCTATCTGCATTTCAAGGACGAGCCGAAGGTGCAGAAACTGCGGACAGACGTACTCAAATACAATCGTCTTGTCCAAGATCTGGGCTTGCGTGATCATCAGGTTCACTCCTTGTCTTTCGTGAAATTCAGAGATTGACAATCGTTCTACAGGTCCCTCGAGCTCAAAGAGCAGGATGGAAGACGTTAGGTCTTCTAATCTATCGCTTGGGTCTTTTGATGGTGTGGACGATGCTGGCCCTTCCCGGCGTCATCCTCAACGGTCCAATCTTCTTGACCGCTTCCATCATTTCACGCAGGAAGGCAAAAGGTGTGTTGAGATTGTTTTCATTGCAAGGAAAGACAATAACCCACTGTCATTTCAGAGGCCCTTGCAGCATCTGTGGTCAAAGTGGCTGGACGAGACGTACTCGCGACATGGAAAATCCTGATATCCCTCGGTGTAACTCCAGTCTTGTATGGGTTCTACGCTTTCCTCGCGACCATGGTAGCTATCAAGGCGAACGTGCCAATGAAGTGGCGGATTTGGACACCATTCCTGGTCATGATGGCTCTGCCATTCGTTGGATATGCTGCGCTGAAGTTCGGCGAGGCGGGTATGGACGTGCTGAAGTAGGCTCTTATCCTCTTTGTCGATTCTATCATATTCTCACGAGCAGTACAGGTCCCTGCGACCTCTAGTGGTCGCTCTTGCACCGGGGCAGCAGAGAGTGCTGAACAAACTGAAAGCTATGCGCGAAGAGGTGTCTAATGAGCTTGCGGAGGTGATTCGCGAGTACGGCCCTCAGCTGTATGACGATTTCGATGAAGTAAGTCGTTTGGATTTCCAAGACTAGTGCGCAACTCATCAAGCATGGTGTCGTAGCGACGGATATTAGTACCGTCAGCCAGCGTGCCACCTTCTTCGGGCCAATCTGGCATCTGGCGGCGAAAAAGCGGCACAGGCGGAGTCGATGCTCAAGGCAATTTACTCGTTCATCCCATGGTGTGCCTTGTTCATCCGTCCTGTTGGTTCATATACTGACACTGTCAAAGACATGGCTGGACGAACGCCTATTTGGCTGGAGTCGGAGCGCAAAGCGCGGTACTAGCGCATGGGCCGGAACACGCAGCCACGATATCAGCCGAGCGCCCACTCCCGACGGGTCAGACGACGAGGAGGGTGACTATGACAACATCCTGGGCTATCTCGAGACAAATGGCCAGGGTCTCCGACCGCGGTCTCGAAGTCAGCAAAGCTCGTACGCGAACTTGCAGATGCTGCGCAAGAATGCACACACGCCGCCTGTGTTCCCGATGAAGGCGAGCGGGGAGGAGGCGGTCCTTGACACTGACGGGCTGCACTTTCGACAGCGGAAGGCAAGCCTTTCGGATACGGTGCCTGTAGAGCGGATCGGTGCATTGGACAGAGGGGAGCCTTTCAAGGATGCGACACAGGATCTCAATCATGAGGTAGAGGAGAAGCGGTCGAACCATCGACACTCAGAGTGATGAGGACTTTTGATGATACAATCCCCTACACAACCGATAGTACTTTGAACAATAAATACCCGGCTAATCATGCCCCGAGGGTTCCGGAGAATGGTGCCAATTGGCACTATGTCTAACTTCTGTAGCTATGTGAATTGTGGTTCACGTTAGTATACTTGCACTCGGCAGGAGTAAGTACTTGAGTAGCATGATCGTGATCAGAGGAAGCAAATTTCAGACGCCCATCGGGCCTGAGTCGTATTCCTCGACGTCGACGGTTTCATCCAACAGGTCAACTTCCACGCCTCTCAGCCGAAACAACAGTAACATGAGTGCCGGTGCAGTATCTTGCCAAAGTTCTATCTGCCCTAACGGACACCCTCCGTCGCGCCTGGAATGTCCTACATGCAGCAAGTTAGTGAGTTTCTCAATTTCACTGTGGCAGAACTAATCCGCCTCAGGCTCGGAATCAAGGGCTCCTTCTTTTGCGGTCAGGAATGCTTCAAGGCTGGCTGTGAGTGACCCACACTCCACTTCATCATAACGAAGTGCCATAATTCGATGTCTTGGCATCGGGGATACAGGGGTGAGCGATCGTCGTCTCGGGTGGCCGCGCAAGCCCGACTGATGGATATTTGAGAAAACACACAAAGTTATACATGACATCGCAACCCCTCGTCAGCCATTGCTAGATGACCCCAACATTAACAGAGGTATGTTCATTGAACCCCCGCGCATATTGTATCCACGCTGATCACCAGATTCTCAAGATGGCACCTACAATCCTTTCGGCAATTTCAAGTTCACAGGAACATTGCGGCCGGTCTACCCATTGTCTCCAAAACGCGAAGTGCCAGCTCATATTACAAGGCCTGACTATGCCGAAGATGGTACGGTTATGAAATTTATTCGCAGTGTGCAGACCACCATGTAAGCTGGCCATGACCTCCCTCTCTTTACAGGACAGCCGACATCAGAGAGCAGACGTGCCGGACAACCTCCGCAGATCCTCAACGCTGAGGAGCAAGAGAAGATGCGAACAGCTTGCAGAGTGAGTGCATCCAAAGAGTCCAGAAGGCGGTGCGCCTTAGGCGTGATGACCCTCTACTTGTGCCGTGTTGTGGGTCTGTCTAACTGCCTTGTGGTACCAGCTCGCTCGTGAAGTACTTGACATCGCCGCTTCACACATCACGCCTGGTATTACCACGGATGCAATCGACGCTATTGTACATCAGGCTACCATTGAGCGCAACGCATACCCGTCTCCTTTGAACTATCGTAGATTCCCCAAGTCTGTCTGCACGTACGTACAATGCTCGCCATCATACGCCGGCCGGACATTGCAATTCTGAATGCACTATCAGGTCCGTGAACGAAGTGATATGCCATGGGATTCCAGACCAGCGTAAGCTTCAAGAAGGCGATATCATCAATATCGGTAAGTTCTCGCACCGTCTGTATGTTCCGTGGGATTGACAGATGCATTCCGCATGTCAGATGTGACGGTGTTCTATGACGGTGCGTACACGGGGTTTTCATAGCATCGTCTCCTATAATCAAGAGATCATGCAGGTTTCCACGGGGATGTCAACGAGACTTACCCTGTAGGTAGGGTCGACGACGAGTCTAAAAAGCTCATGCGCACCACCCGCGAGAGTCTCGACGAAGCCATCAAACTGTGCAAGCCCGGCTTCCTGTTCCGCGACCTTGGCAAGACCATGTACGTTACCAGCTCGCCTACCTCCTTCTGTGCGCTGACGCATGTCTGCCTGCAGCGAACCGATCGCTCGGGCAAACGGGTGTGCAGTCATTCGTACGTACTGCGGACACGGCATCAACGAACTTTTCCACTGTGCTCCCAACGTGCCACACTATGCCAAAAATAGGGCGGTGGGGACCATGAAGCCCGGCATGGTGCGCGTGTTTTTTGGGGCCTGCGCCGTGTGTCCTCCACCAGCTGATTGCCCACCTTCTTCCGCAGACGTTTACGATCGAGCCTGTGCGTGCTCATTCACCCTGTACGAGTTGCGCGGCCTTCTGATGTGGCCCGGTGTTTGCAGATGCTCAATCTGGGCCACAATTGGGACCAGGTTCACTGGCCGGACGACTGGACTGCTACCACGATTGATGGCAAACGCAGTGCGCAGTTCGAAGAAACGCTACTGTGAGTCATGTCGTGGATACCTGGGGCTGTACTGACCGTTCTTTTCAGGGTGACGGAGACCGGGATTGAGAATCTGACCGCCGGTAAGAGGAGAGAGGATCTGTTCACATAAGAAGTGGTGGATGGAAACACCGGTCGGAACGACTCCTGTGCTGTATCCGCTAGCGCTCGGCTCAACACGCATGTCAAATCATGTGGACTCCCTTGTTGTTAACAATAAACTGTACGGACTACACAATGCCTTGATTCCCTAAGGATTCATGAGATATTGCAATGTGTGCTATAAGTATTTATACCCCGTCTCCCGTTCGGCTTCCCCGGTTTTTTTAAATGAGGTGCGGTTTGACGTTCAGACTCTCGTTACTGGACACGCCGACCGCACTACAAAGAAAATAACTGAAATGCTGGCCTTCCCCACATCCCGGAAATGTAGCCCTCCCATGCTCGGAATGTTTGCTCGTCGCTGATCCTGATCGCAAGTCGACGCCCGGACTCTGCCACAGCTTGCGCAAGAGCCCTGGCGGCTGCGCGGTGGAGCGGCTGGTTCACGCCCTCAATGTGCCGCAGGATACTGCCAGTGTCCTAGCAGTCGACTCCATCCCTGTCAAAGAAATCAGGCGTGCCATCCTATGTGGTGCATGTCTTCGCACTCCTGACGGTGACCGTCTCGAATAACACCACGTGTCACAAGTGTTCCAGCTTCAGAAAATCCTGATTGGCCATGGACTGACTTCGCCCTAGTCCAGTTTGCCACCGGTTCATTTAGATTTACAGAACTCGTTCCTCCGCGGCCAATGCCTATCGGGGACTTGCGGCACTGTGGACGGTCCAGGCCACAAGAGGGTCACCGATATGTTCAGATCGAAGCTAGAGATCTCGGTAGATTATATCATTTGATCTCGGCTTCGATCGTGAGAAAACAATATAAATATGCGAACTGTGTCGAGACGATCACTCGACCGGGACCTCCAGAGCGCAGTGAACAACAAACCTAAAGGAGAAGGAGACGATATCGCCAGTTGTTCTGTCTGCGCAAACTCCAGATCCTTCCATCCTTTCGATTCAATGTCACAATCCACAGGACAACTCATGTCCATAAGGTAGGCGATCCTGCATTCTCTGGTTCTTGGAAAAAACTAGTGGCATGAATACTTGTTGGTACAATCACACAAGGTGCAATTTTTTTTTTTTTCGAATCGGAGGCCGTGCCATACAATCTACTGCGCACAGCTGATATGACGCAGCATTAGCCCATTTAAATTGACACGCTTTTGGAAATAATTCATCCGGTGTACTGCTGAAATGATGGACCGAGCGGCGAGTGGTTGATACTTGAGTGTGGCCCGTGTGCCCTGAGGCCCATAAGCACAATTATTGGGAGCGAGAAAGAGTACGGGAGATGGAGGAACAACAGCTGATGAATTGTTGAGGCAACGGATTCCCACGCATCGCAAAGGCATGAGCGGCATCCAGCGGTAGCCCAAACGTGACAACTCCTTCCCTCTCCGTTTCGCATCGCAGTTCTCCTTGCTTTCCAGACCCAACACAAGCTTGTTGCTGGTCATTTCGCTCTTTACCGTCTGCGCCGATATCACATACTCGCTGTTCCACTTACGTCTCTTCATCCACACACTCACCGATGGCGGGTCGCCCAGGCTATGGACCGCCTATCCCTCAGAACCCATTCGCTGGCGCGTCTGCGCCGTACACGCAGCCCCTGCGCCAGTATTCGACAGATGTCGACGGCAGCGACCCGTACGCCAGTCGGAATGCCAGCAGCGTTCCTCTGACACAGCCTGGTTACTATGATGAATCCGGCGCGCAATGTAAGTCGTCGGCATTTTCGCTCAGAGATATTTCCTTCGCAACCGCCGTACTAGCTACAACTGTGGCAATGACACCGGTGCATACACTCGTGGGATTAGACACGGGCTGTTAGTAGCCTTGTTTTACGGTAATGTTGCATGGCTGTGTTGCTCTATCAGTCCTCAGTATCGACTCCATTTGATGGTCTTGTTCTTTCCCAATGTCATGCATCTATTGTTATGGATCTTATATTGATTTATTCCGGACTTCACAGCAGCAGCTAGCTCTGATGATCTGCGTGGCTACAATCCTCATTACAGTACCTCCGTCGACTCTCACATGAGTGACAGCTCAGGCGCACACGCTCCTTACAACCCGTTCGCTGACATACCCGGTTCCAATGAGCCCTATCCTGCGTGGATTCCGGAGCGGCAGATACCCATATCCACTGAAGAAATCGAGGATATCTTCCTCGATCTCGCTCAGAAGTTCGGCTTCCAGAGAGATTCCATGCGTAATATGGTGGGTTGCATATTTTATCTAAGGCTGCGGGAATGCGGTCACTCAACAAGTTATGTATGCAGTTCGATTTCCTGATGCAACTACTGGACTCGCGAGCGTCGCGTATGACGCCTAACCAGGCCCTCATCACCGTCCACGCCGATTACATCGGGGGTCCACATGCCAACTATCGGAAGTGGTACTTCGCCGCCCAGCTCAACCTTGACGACGCCGTCGGACAGTCGCAAAATCCCGGTTTGCAGCGCCTTCGGAGCGTAAAGGGCGCCGTCAAGACCGCGAGTACCAAGTCGCTTGACAGCGCGCTCAACCGATGGCGGAACGCGATGCACAACATGAGCCAGTACGATCGCCTGCGCCAGGTCGCGCTCTACCTGCTCTGTTGGGCAGAGGCGGGCAACGTGCGTTTTACGCCGGAATGTCTCTGCTTCATCTTCAAATGCGCGGACGACTACTATCGGAGCCCAGGATGTCAGAACAGTATGGACCCAGTCCCTGAGGGCCTCTATCTGGAGGCCGTCGTGAAACCGCTGTACAGGTTCATGCGCGACCAGGGATACGAAGTCGTCGATGGCAAGTTCGTGAGGAGGGAGAAGGATCACTATCAAATCATTGGGTACGACGACATCAATCAACTCTTTTGGTACCCTGAGGGTATCGCCAAGATTGTTCTTCAAGACGGCGTGAGTACTTTAATAACTTTGAACCAGCAATTCCGTGCTTATCCATTTGCAGACACGACTCGTAGACGTGCCCCCGGCGCAACGCTTTATGAAGTTCGGCAAGATCGCCTGGAACCGCGTCTTTTTCAAAACGTTCTTCGAGAAGCGTTCACATGCCCACCTTCTCATCAACTTTAATCGCATATGGATCCTTCACGTCGCAGTCTACTGGTTCTACACTGCGTTTAATTCTCCAAAGGTCTATGCGCCCGCTAACAAGGCAAATCCCTCTCCAGCCATGACATGGTCGGCGACAGCTCTTGGAGGGGCTGTTGCGACTATGATTATGATATGCGCAACGATCGCGGAATTCTCTTTCACTCCTACTACCTGGAACAACGCGTCGCATCTCACCACTCGACTCATCTTCTTATTGGTTGTTCTCGCGCTAACCGCAGGGCCGACGGTCTATATCGCCATCCAGAAGCCCACTACTTCTAGCGTCCCTCTCATCGTCGGCATGGTTCAGTTCTTCATCTCTGTTGTGGCTACCGTCGCTTTCGGCATTATTCCTTCCGGTCGTATGTTCGGCGACCGTGTCGCGGGCAAGTCACGGAAGTACATGGCTTCACAGACGTTCACAGCGGCCTATCCAGAGCTCACCAGCAGCGCGCGTTTTGGGTCGATTGGCCTATGGCTGCTGATTTTCGGCTGCAAGTTCGTGGAGTCCTACTTCTTCTTGACATCCTCGTTCAGTAGCCCCATTGCCGTGATGGCCCGCACGAAGGTCCAGGGTTGCAGTGACAAGTACTTCGGGAACGCGCTCTGCTCGAACCAGGTGCCTTTCGCACTCGCGATAATGTACGTGATGGATCTGGTGTTGTTCTTCCTGGACACGTACCTGTGGTACATCATCTGGGTAGTGGTGTTCAGCGTGAACCGATCATTCTACATTGGGTTATCCATTTGGACGCCGTGGAAGGAGATCTACACTAGGATGCCGAAAAGGATTTATGCGAAGCTATTGGCGACGTCCGAGATGGAGATCAAGTACAAACCGAAGGTGTGTATGTCACGAGATTTCAATAGTTTGCAACGCTGATAGCACTTTAGGTCCTCGTATCACAAGTATGGAATGCGATCATAATCTCTATGTACCGCGAACATCTACTATCCATCCACCACGTGCAGCGGTTGCTGTACCACCAGGTCGATGGACCTGACGGCCGCCGTATACTACGCGCACCGCCGTTCTTCACGGCCAACAACGGCAACGAGAGCGACTTCCTTCCTCCGGGTGGAGAAGCAGAGCGACGAATCTCGTTCTTTGCATCGTCGCTCACCACTGCCCTTCCAGAACCGTTGCCCGTCGATGCCATGCCCACCTTTACGGTGTTGGTCCCTCATTACTCGGAGAAGATCCTGTTGAGCCTACGGGAGATCATTAGGGAGGAGGACCAGAATACTCGTGTCACGTTGCTGGAGTACTTGAAGCAGCTGCATCCGGTAGAGTGGGACAACTTCGTCAAGGATACGAAGATCCTGTCGGAAGAGTCAGGCAATACGTTCGATGGAACGGCCAGTACCAACGAGAAGTCAAACCCGCGCACAGACGACTTGCCCTTCTATTGCATTGGTTTCAAGACGTCTGCTCCCGAATACACCCTCCGCACGCGTATCTGGGCGTCGCTCCGAGCACAGACGCTCTACCGCACGGTGTCCGGTATGATGAACTACGCGAAGGCTATCAAGCTGCTCTACCGCGTCGAGAACCCGCAGATTGTACAAAGATTCGCGGGCAACACCGACAGACTCGAGCGCGAGCTGGAGCGCATGTCGAGGAGGAAGTTCAAGTTTGCGGTCTCCATGCAGCGCTACTCGAAGTTCAACAAGGAAGAGCTGGAGAATGCGGAGTTCCTCTTGCGTGCCTATCCAGACCTGCAGATTGCGTATCTTGATGAGGAGGCGGCACCGAAAGGCGGGGACCCGAGATTGTACTCCGTACTCATTGACGGGCATTCTGAACTCGACCCCGATACTGGGAAGAGGAAGCCGAAGTTCCGCGTTGAACTTCCTGGAAACCCCATCCTCGGTGACGGCAAATCCGACAACCAGAACCATGCGATCATCTTCTATCGTGGCGAATATTTGCAGCTCATCGATGCCAACCAGGACAACTATTTGGAAGAGTGTATCAAGATCCGGAACATCCTTGGCGAGTTCGAGCAGTATTCCGTCTCTGGCCAGAGCCCGTACGCCCAATGGGGTCATACCGAGTTCAAGAAATCTCCTGTCGCTATCGTCGGCACTCGCGAGTACATCTTCTCGGAGAACATTGGTGTTCTGGGTGATATCGCTGCGGGCAAGGAGCAGACATTCGGTACTATGACGCCCCGTGTTCTGGCGTGGATTGGTGGAAAGCTTCATTATGGTCACCCGGATTTCCTCAACGCCACATTCATGGCTACGCGTGGAGGTGTGTCGAAGGCTCAGAAGGGTTTGCATCTGAACGAGGATATCTTCGCTGGTATGACCGCTATCAGTCGGGGTGGTCGCATCAAGCATTCCGAATACTACCAGTGTGGTAAAGGTCGTGACCTTGGGTTCGGCACCATCCTGAACTTCCAGACGAAGCTCGGGACTGGTATGGGTGAGCAGATGCTTAGCAGAGAATACTACTACTTGGGCACGCAGCTTCCCCTTGACCGCTTCCTCACCTTCTACTACGGGCATCCTGGCTTCCATATCAACAACATTTTGGTTATCTACTCGATCCAAATCTTCATGGTGACGAGTAAGTGGTCGTTCATATTCCCGAACATTATCTGATTAATGCGTTGCTACAGTCCTATATATCGGTACTCTGAACAAAGAGCTCGCCGTGTGCACCGTGAACTCACAAGGCTCAGTCATTGGTGGTCAACCCGGTTGCTATAATCTCACGCCTGTCTACGATTGGATCAAGCGTTGTATCATGTCGATTTTCTTGGTATTCTTTATTGCTTTCCTACCGTTGTTCCTACAAGGTATGTGCGAATGTTATCTCGTTCTCATTTGTCCTCATGTACCCCCAACAGAACTGCTTGAGCGTGGAACGGGCAAAGCCTTGGCTCGTTTGGGGAAGCACTTCCTGTCACTGTCACCCATCTTCGAGGTCTTCTCGACGCAAATCTATTCGCAGTCCATCCTCAGTAACTTGACGTTTGGTGGGGCCCGCTACATAGCCACAGGACGTGGTTTTGCGACGACTCGGATTTCATTTACTATCCTCTACTCCCGCTTCGCTGGCCCCAGTATCTACATGGGTATGCGCAATCTCCTGCTGCTCTTATACGCTACCATGGCGATATGGACACCGTACCTCATCTACTTCTGGTTCTCGGTGCTGTCGCTCTGCATTGCGCCCTTCCTGTTCAATCCGCATCAGTTCTCGTTCTCCGACTTCATCATCGACTATCGGGAGTTCTTGCGCTGGATGTCTCGAGGTAACTCCCGCACGAAAGCCAGTAGCTGGTATGGCTACTGTCGTCTCTCCCGAACGATGATCACCGGGTACAAGAAGAAGAAGCTGGGACACCCATCGGAGAAGCTCTCTGGAGACGTGCCTCGTGCCAAGTGGAGGACCGTCATCTTTGCGGAGATTATCTGGCCAATCTGTGTGGCGACCATCTTTGTCGTTGCTTATATGTTCGTGAAGTCCTTCCCGGACAAGAACGGCAAGCCGTATCCGAGCCCTCTCATTCGAATAGGTGTTATCGCGGTCGGTCCGGTTGTGTGGAATGCGGCCGTCCTGATGGCTCTCTTCTTCGTGTCGCTGTTCCTTGGCCCGATGATGGAGCATTGGACAAAGTTCGCGTCGGTCATGGCTGCCCTTGCCCACTTCCTCGCTCTGATTGGGCTTGTAGCGTTCTTCGAGTTCTTCGTGAGTCTTCGGCCATAGCACTCAGTACGTGTAGTAGCTGACTTTGATTCTTAGTGGTTCTTGGAACTGTGGGACGCGTCGCACGCAGTGCTCGGGGTGATCTCCATCATCGGGATACAGCGAGCAATCCAGAAGATACTGATCGCTGTTTTCCTTTCTCGTGAATTCAAGCACGACGAGACAAATCGCGCGTGGTGGTCGGGTAAATGGTATGGACGAGGCCTTGGCAACTCTGCCCTGTCTCAGCCTGCCCGCGAGCTTGTGGTCAAGATCGTTGAGATGTCGCTCTGGACTTCGGACTTCCTTCTCGGACACCTTCTACTGATCGTATTGACACCGCCGACCCTGATTCCCTTCATCGACAGGGCGCACTCAACCATGATGTGTAAGTTTTATGAACTCTTCGCATTTTTTTGCCGATTTGACACGATCTGCAGTTTGGTTGCGGCCATCGAAGCAAATTCGCGCCCCACTATTCTCTACAAAGCAGAAGAGACAACGTCGTTGGATAGTGCGTTGTCCTTTCATGTGTGTCAGATCCTTCGCTGACACTTCGTTCGCTAGGTCGTCAAGTACACGTTGGTCTATATTGTCGTGGTCGCGGGCCTCGCTGCACTAATTGTTCTTCGTACGTCGCCGCGTTATCGTCTCTGTCGTGTACTGACCTTGCTTGTCAGCCCTCGTCTTCCGGGATAGCATTACCTTCGTGTGTACCGTATGCCAGAACATTTAATGACCGCGCATGCATTGTTGTTTTTCTGGTCACCGCGGATTCAAACTGAACACATATCCATAGCTTTCCACGGTCATTCACTGTATATTCATCTACTGCGCTGCATTACCTCGTACATCTGTAATATCACTAGACTTTCATGCCGTTACAACGTCCCCATCTGCACTGCGTATGCTCGCAAGTATGGTACCGACAAATCGGTCACATCGAGGAATAACTAGGGCCGAGCTTATCGTGAGCGGTTTCGGAATTCTGCAGCCTAAATGTTTATCGGTCACGACAGACGAGTATTGGAGCGCAGCATTTCTACTGACCAATCTACTCAAGTAGGATCGGCCAGTCGGTTCGAGACAGCGGTACTTTTGCATAAGACATTTGGCTGGACAGAATTGCTTCGCAGTAGCGAGCGTTTCTGAGCAAGTTTCTATTCAGTATCCGGTCAAAGGGGGTAGATATATGCGCCTCACTTTGATCGCTGAGGTCTGACTGCGCATAGCATTGAGAATACTGGTGTGTTCCGCGTCTTTGAGCCCATTCTCCTTCGTGCTGAGATCCGCCTCACGCCTTCTATGAAGTTCCAACTCGGTCGATAGCCTCCGGATTATCGCATGAAGCCCTTGGACGATTTCTGAGGACGAGCCTTTGGTAAAAGCAAGAACGACATGCTTCAGCTCGAGGTTCTCCGCTTCCAGCGCGCCATGCCGCTGGAATGCAGCCATAGCCATCTCCTGCATGGATTGTGCGTCCCGGACCTTCGCCTTCCAAGTCGCGAGGTCGTCCTGCAGCAAAGCAACATTCTGCTCCAAGGTGTTCTTGGCTCGTCGCAGTTTCGTGTTCTCCTCTAGAAGGGTGGTCACAGTTTCCTCGAGCCGTCTTGCCTCGACGTCTGGCTCCGATGAAAGGGCACTCTCGAAGTCCGAGCGAATGGGCGAGGATTTTGAGCGCACGCGTTCTGAGACGCGAGCCGTCTGGTAGAAGTCCTGGGTTGGTTCTTCCTCGGAGCCATAGGTCCCGTCCTTCTTGACAAACAGAAGTCCGATGTCTGCTGTTTTTCTGCCAAGGTCGCCATCATGGCTGGTGTTGTGCTTCGAGGCAAGGCTCGTCGCATGCTCGGTCTGCAAGCCGATGGTGGCAAGCGCGGTGGATTTCAGCGAGCACCAGAGAGGATATCTAGGAAAGACAGTAGGAAGAGCGAGAGCGTCGAGGGTGTACAGCCTAGGTTGTTTGGCACTGGACTCGGATGGGTGGGTCGATAACGAAGGTGTGGACCGCGACGACCGCATGACGGCAGCAGTGTTGTGTCTGTTCCTCTTGCGGGGAATGTCGGATGATCCCAGTCAAAGCAAAGAGGTTGAACGATGAAGCTGGAAGAAAAAATGGTACCAGGCCGATGGTGACTCGGGGATGTGTCTCTCGTGCCATGGCACCGTACTACAGTGTGGGATGAGGCTGACACAGACAGAGTCGCTCAAATCGGTCCCGGGTTGCAACTTCCCCATGAATTATAGCGTTACACACCTTGTCTTGGAACCATTGGAAGACCAGCACCGAGACGGTATTGCGCAAGTGATGCAGAAGTGTTCATTGAAAGACAACCAGTCGAGCCGCGCATGGTAAATACCAGATATCCTCATTTTTGCTAGGTTGGACATGCGTTGCAGGCGAGTCAATGCCGGTGCACATGGTAGAGCGCAGTGAACAAGGACCTGGACTTGTGTGGTGTTGAACGTTGAGAGAGATGCACTCACAGCGCCGAGCGTGACGCGACGCGAAGGCGCGGTGCGCGCTCGGCCGCTGCAGGCCTTTGATCGTCGTTGTTCCGCATATCCATGATCGTTTGACGACCTCTGCTGGCTACCATTTCACCACTGGCTCTCGACGTTCAAGTCCGCTGCATTGACCCCGTCACGTCTCCATCGTGCAGGGCCGCAGACGCAGATAGATGGACTATTTCTCCAAATTCCTGAGGTCAGGCACTCAACCACCTCCCAAGACAGAGGTGTGTTTGAACAACGCTGGCATAATTTCAGCTACTTAGCATCGGCCAGGTTGATCATGCTCTGGAGTTCCACAAGTCATGGGTGTTGGTAAAGGTATGTTGTACTATTTCCTGTAGGTCGGCACATGCGTAATAGTCCTGTCCTGCACACAGAACACCTTGCTGCATCCTGATGAACGCCAACTCTCGCGAGGCATCAACGCCACCGATGTACCCGCACATTTAAAGTCCATGGTTGATGCGCTAGTCTGGGAATCAACACGAACTGAAGAAGGGTGGGTGAACTGATACGGTTGCAGAAGTTAACGTTCCGACCTCACTGCGTGGGTTATAGTACAACGGGTGCTTGTCTCGAATATCTGCTCAAGAACGGCGAGTCCCTAAACATTACAATTAATTGGCCTTTTGTTCATCGTTGCAAGCAGATGTCCTGGGTATACTAGTCAAGCTCAGCGAGGCTGATCGACCATTCGGCATTCAAGCTGAGGTGCTACGCTCCGTCCAGAACTTAGTGGTACTACTAGACGAACAGTTCCTCGTACACTCTGCGGTTCACAAAGCCGTACTCCGTTTGCTCAGAAATTGTGTCGGCGATGACATTCAAGAGCAACTCGACGGACGCAACAAGGTCATGGGAGCCGCTGGTAACGCAGTCCGAAGTCAACCGTCTGAATACGAGGAAGACTGTATGTTATTTAACACTATTGTTCACCACACTCTGATGTCTCGGTAAAGTGGTCAACCTACTGTGCATTTTGTGCAGTCGAATCCGCACATATCGAGAGCTCCTCATGATATTCTTCCATGATCGGCAATGGTATCGCCCAGAACCGCTCTTCTCTGTCGAAGAGGAGGACGAAGATAGGGAAGATGTTGAAGAAGAGAAGGCGGAACAACCGCAGGATGAAGTTCGTGAAGAACCGACTCACACTGAAGCCACTGCTCCTCGTCGCGGTTCCTCCCCAGTGCCTTCACAGGACACGGCAGATTCGACTCTTGCCTCGTCGACCACCAAGAAACCCGAGTACGAGTTCCTCTTATTCAACTACCTCCTCCGCTTCGTCCATCGCGAGGGCCAAATTGGCGATTTCGCTCGTGCTGGTCTCCTCTTCCTTATGGATGTCGCGATGTCTCCAGATGGACCGGCGCATCGGTCAGCAGGAGATGACCTTGCTGCGTCATCGTCGTTCTCGTCTACCAGTGACGGTACAGCATCCGATCCTACAACTGATGCCGCCCTCGCTCTCGCCGAATATATCCTCGACGGAGATTTCTCAGAAGTGCTGGCAGCTGGTCTCTCGGCCGTATACTCCCTGCTGCCTTCAAAACTGGCTATCAGACCGCCGACATCAGCCGACAACAAGGGCACCGGCATGATTTTGGGCAACAGTGCCGCGGAGCTGTCGGACGACGAAAGGGACAGGTTCGAGGCCGCTCAGGAGAAGACTCGTGCGCTGGGCATGGAAGAGTCATCGAACCCGGACTTCAAGGCGCGCCTGGATCACTTCCTCAAGTTGTTAGAGTTCCTGCAGGACGTCCTCCGGCGGAATGTCGTTCATGATTCTCCAGACAACAGCATTGACGCGTCTGCTCTCATGGGTTCTGCCATCGTGCAATCCATCCTGGATGCCGTTCGGCGGGTCTTCCTGGAGAATGTGCTCTATCCCTCCATCCTCGAGTGCTCGGATATCGACGGGAGCGCGGTGGCTGTCATGTCGTACATCGAGATCATGATTCGGACACTGGATAACGGACAGCTCGCGGATCTTCTCATCGATTTCCTCATGAGCGAGGATAATAGTGACGACTTCCGTATCCGGCCGCGCCATCAATCGACGCTAAATCTCAGCAGTACCGCACCTCCAGTTGCGAAGTCTGCAATTGACAAGAAGACGAGGTCTCGGCGACGGAAGAGTACGGCGATGGTGCTGTTGGAAATGGAGGCACCTGATTCGAGACGACAATCAGAGTACTTCACGTCCATGGGTCGGTTCACTCTGAAGGACTTGCTCATCAGCAATCTCCGGTCGAAGAACCAACCCACGGCTACGGCTGCCCTACAGTTACTCCAATCTCTGCTCATCCAGTATTGCCCGCTATGTGTAGACAGACTGCTCATCGTCATTCACGATCCCCACGCAACCAGCTTCCCCCAACCTGCGACATTGGAGCCTGCAATAGAAGACAAACCATCTCCTATCATTGACGATGACGACGACGAGACATTTATATATCCCGGTGCCGATGCCCAGGCCGCCGCTCTTACCAGCAGCCCGACAATTGAACCGGCTATCTTCGTCCAGCCGGATACTACATACTGGACACACGAGCGGGAGATGGGACTGTACCTCACCCTGGTGTCGCGAGTAGATCCTGACCACAACGAAGACGCTTTCAGTACCGGCTACGACCACTACCTTCGGGATGCCCTGTTCTCGATTCAAGGCCAGATGTGCTTCCAGTCAGAGTTTGACGTGGAGGCGCATGCAAAGATGAAGCATCGCCTCAACCCAAACGACCCCGTCCTCTCGTCCGTGCTCGAGTCCCTCAGGAAGTTCTTCTCGAACACTCCCGAGATGAACATGGCGCTTACGGGCGTTCTCGCCACACTGGCAATATGCCCAGACCGATCCCTCGCAGGGTGGTTGACCTTCGCTCCCCAGGAGCCAGACGCGCAGTTCGACAGACTCGATCCCGGCATCCCCGCATACGAAGACGACGGTGACGACCGCTCCGTGGACTTCCGCATCGAGGAAAAGCTCGCGTCCGAGCACAATGCGCTGCCTGCGACGAGCATCGACGAGCAGTCGCGTCCCGTTGTGCACTCGGTGTTCCACGGGCTGGTTTCCCAGCTCGAGCGCTACCGACAGATGGTCAATAACTTCGATCAGTACCTCCTCGAGCGGCGCCAGGGCCTGCTCTTCTCCGAGAACCTCACCGACGCGCTGACGCTCGCATTGGAACTCGACGGGAGCACCACGCCGCGCTCGAACTCAATCGGCAGCCTCGCTGCCGCATTCACAGGCGCAGGTTCGGCCGACCCCGCGACCCCGCGCGCGAAGCCGAAACCGAAGACAGCATCCTCGACATTGGTGTCGTTCCTGACGCCGAAGAAGCACAAGCCGTCGATATCTGCGCCGTCCGAGCCCACCACCCCGTCGCGACACAAGACCGTCGACGCGAGTCCGTTTGGGCCGCACTACCAGAAGACGGGCGCGATCGTTGTCGAGCCGTTCGTCGCGCCCGCTCCTTCTGCGGGCCCCTGGACGCCTGCCAAGCCGCGCGCATGGAACGCAGACGAGGAGGACGTGTTCAGCGCGTCGGGGCAGTGGGGCGAGCGGCGCGTCGAGCCGGAGCGTGATGACGGCGATATGGACGAGGAGAAGAAGGCGAAGACCACTAACGTCACGCTGTCGCAGCTGCTGGACAATGTTGTCATTCTGGAGGAGTCTATCAAGGAACTAGTGGCTATCATCCATGCGCGTCGTAGTCTGGGCATTGATTCGATCCGCTACCTGTAATTTATCTGTGCTCTGTTGCTGTCGCTGAAAGTCTGTCTGTTGTGATATCCTCGCGGCTTGTGCGCATAGTTTCGTGGGCATTATGGAGACAATACGACATCCGATATATATTATAAGTACACAACGACCAAGGCTGTAAGTTATATGCTCATCGAGCCTTTCGTCCTGTAGTAGCCCGAGTCCTCTTCGCCTTCCCCTTCGTAGGAGCATCAGGCGCACTGTTGTCCTGTCCCTTTGCCTTGTTCCCAAACAACGTCTGCTGCAGTTTCATGAACTCCTCATCATCAATATCAGGTGGTTCTTGAGCATTCTTCCTCGATTTCTTCTTCGGCGATTCCTCCATAGCTTCATCTTCCTCCTCCGGACCTTTCCCCCGTTTCTTGTTCTTCTTGCCAGTGCCCTTCGCCTCCGGCTCCGCATACTTGGCAGCGAGACTGTCGAAGAAGCCGTCCATGTTCTTCTTCCTCTTCAGCATGAGGGCCTGCAGCACAGAATGATCCTCCTCGTCCGCGACGCCATCGTCCTCTTTCTGCTTGCCTTTCCCCTTCCCTTTGCCTTTCCGCGCCCCAGGCTTGCCGTTTCCGTAGAATTCGTCCCAGACACCGAGCTCCTTTGCGAGGTCTTCGGCCTCCCTTGCTTCCTTGTCGCTCTGCTTCTGACGGATGAGCCTCGCCTTCTCGTCCTTGACGCTCGACTCCCAGCCCGGGAGCGACGGCAGGTCGCCCATGCGGATGAGGTCGGAGATGAGAACGATGAAGCGCGCCTCGTCGGCATGCGTCGAGTGAGGGATGTGCTTCATGATCTCGCCAATGGAGCCGTCGACGTCGACGTACGTCTTCTTGAGGTCGTCGACTTCCTCGGAGGAGCCTAGAATGTGCGTGAGGACAGACCGACGCTGCAGGATGGAAGGACACCCACCCTGATACTCCCGCTTGAGCTCGTCGAGCTTCTCCTTCGTCACGCTCTCGAACAGCTCCTCGAAGTACGTCTCCCAGCCGTCCTCGCCAGGCGCAAGGTCGAAGCCCTCGTCCGTCTTGCCCGTGCGGTCGTACCGCTGCCGCCGCTTCTCATCTCCGAGCACCGCATATGCAAAGCCAATCTGCTGGAACTTGTGCGACGCGTCTGCTTTCGCGCTCTTACTGGCGGTGGCGTGCTTATCGGGGTGGTGTACAAGTGCGAGGCGGCGGTAGGCCTTCCTGATCTCGTCAGAGGTCGCGGTGGACGTCAACGAGAGGACTTCGTATAGGTCGACAGAATCGGGGTCGGAGAAGAAGGTGGAGATGGGGTCCTCGCGGTCGTCCATGATTGAGGCGGTGGTACAACGAGTGGTCGTTAGTGTCAAGACGCGACGCGTGACCATACCCAAGACGCGTCGAGTGACGTCCGTCACGCTCCAAGACGATCAACGTCCGAAAATCATTATAAGTAAAGAGTGAGACATGCTAGTATACAAGGAGCGCCAATAAACAAATCAAGTGTATCCGTAGCAACAACGTCAGCGTCACAGGCATGTCGTGCCAGTGTCCATCGTCAATCCAAGCCCGAGATATGTGGCAAGCAACGCCGATATACCACCCGCAGAGTCCGCAAAATCGCAACCACATCACTCTATTGATATCCGCTCAGCAAGGGGGGCTCCCGAATTGTACGTTCCGCCCTCGCCCTTTTCGCCTGTTGGGATGATAGAGGATAAGTGTGCGTGCCGGACGGTGACATCTTTAAAAAGCAATCACCGGAGAATAAGCTATCCATCATTGTTCCCGTGACTGGCTTGTAGTACCCACCATGCATTTTTGACTTCTCCAGGCCTTGATCGAAATCATAGAAACACTTGCACCCAATACCGAACGTCGCAAACAGCAAAAGCGACGCGCAGATGGCTGTTTGGTGCCGCATCAGTAACAACATTGCATTGTCTCCGAAAATACGCACTGAAGACGGTAAGGGTCGCTCGCGTGGAAAGGTATGCATAGTCTGATTCAGGGTTGTAGAAACGGACGAGTTTGTAAACTGGTAGAGCACTGTCAGCCCACGACTACACGTCGTCGCTAGGAGAACAACTCACTGACTAAAACACGACACGCAATAAATCAGTTCGTATTTTCGTCCTAAAACAGGTGCAAAAAACGTACAATATGTCTGAGCAGCCAGCATCACCACCAGTGCAGCGGTCATGATCCTGAAAAAAAATGAGCCTCAAAACACCTCTGAAATGATAGAACGTACCATTTTATCTCGCGTTGAACCGCGAAACCTGTCATGGCGAGCAAAAGCAGGACTACAGGGATCGCCGTAATAGTCAATCCGAATTCTGCCGAGTTCTTCTGCAGCACCACAATGAGAAGCTGTCAAATTGACTTGTCAATCATGACACCACTTCTGTTTATCGAACCAACACACCTGCATAGTGACACCGGTAAATGCGAAGAAGTCGAATTTGAGAAGACAGAGCAATATCTGATAATACTGATACATCTCTGCACAGAAAGACTCAGTAAGCCTGCACTCTCGCCGTGCAACAGACTGCGCACTCTTCATTTCCGGATTAGCACCAACAACATGGAAGATTGCCCAGCTACCACCACACAATGAGAAAATAATCAAAGAAAAGGACGACGAACACACCCAAATTCGTGATACAGCTTGGTGAAGCACCATATCATCGAAACCCATGATGCAGCAATTATGATGGGCACCACAATCAGGAAGGGCCGGACTTTGAGCCACAATGTCCCTGCGCCTCCACCTGACTGACAAGCGTGGTACACATTAGAACGTAGCCGCTATCAGTCCAGCCAGCAAGACTCACCGTATAATCTACGGTCCCATCGGCGCCAGAGTTCGTGACTAAAGCTGTTCGCGTTTCATGAATCTGTAAAGAACCCATTACAAGCATGGCCGCGTGGAATGCTACAAAGGACGTGAGTGTTTGCGGCGTAGGACCGATATATGACGCACCCAGTATACCAATTAGTTGAATGACATTCCTCAACCGGAGCGCGTCCAGACCCATTAGGAGCTCGAAAACCCTGTATCGCGATTGAGACATCGAAAGGAGGCAAGCAGGGTGAACCTACTCCGCTAACGCGAATAGCGCCAGATAGCATGGTAGTGTCTAGCCACTATCGTCAGCATCGCGAGAAGACTTTCCAGCATGATGCTTACTTTGTATCGGGGTTCGTCCCAGTTGACATTTGCCTGATCCACGAATGCAAAGGTTATTGCGACCATCACAAGCACCACGATCGCCTCTGTATTCCCGTAAGACTACGATATCCCTGCACAAACATAAAACATACTAACGGGCGAGAACTGTGTATAGGTCATTATGAATACCACTTCGCTGGAACTGCGGAGTGAGATTACTTACTGGTAAGGACGAAGGCCTTCTGGGCCTTCGTGCTCAGGAGTGTCTCGATAGGCATGATGAGATCGTAAGGAGCAGCTAGAAAGAATTACGGGGTACCCCCGGGAACAACAAAGCCCTCGATGAAGGGAGAAGCAGGCAAAGGATAAAGGACAGGAAGGGGCTTTCAGTCGGGGGAATATAGCGCTGCAACATGTCGCACTGCATTACGTAAGCAGCGTGGCCCGAAGTAGTTTGTCTCAGGTACTGCTTTCATTCCGACTTCCCCGCCCTCCGCATAGCTTGGATCAAAGGTCTCGCCTCAACGAGTTGGTATCTACTCCATTATGCTCTGCTTGTACTGCCTAGCTATCTTGATCGCCATCTTTGGAAGACAGGAGTTGCGAAGTGGCTCCGAGTCGACCACACGTTCGCCTCGCATTGCTGGGAAGCATCTCCAAGTTCTTCAAGTTCACGGGTCTATCTGGCTGCGCTTCACTCAGCTGCGATGAACGGAAGCCTTCGAACCAGCTGCGGTCTGCCACAGTATGCTGCGAAGCTTCACTGTACATCGAGGTGGTCAGATGTTCAGGAATTCGCTGTTCGCATTCCATGTGCATTCAAGTTCGGTGCAGTGCGAAATCGCAGCGCCTGAACCACCCTTGGAATATCGCCGACACATTGACACCCGCTCCTGATGCATCAACTTAACGCTCAGAAATTTTCACCTGTTCGTACACTATGTGCTACTGCCAAGGCGGTCTCCATCTCTTCCTGCCACAAAAGGCGGATATTCTCCTGCGCCCACTTGTGCCAGTCCTCGCCGTCCACCAATTTACCTGGTACGTGTTTTTGTGCCCTGGCTACAATATCCTCGCAAATACGGACTAGTGAATCCCTCCACATTTTATCGTTTCCTTCGGAGATCGCATCGGCATATCCGTTGACTACATTTCTCCAAGTCTGTATGATCTCACATGGCACGGAGGTCGCTCCCGGTGGGAGCTCGTCGACAGCGTGGAACAGGCGCAACGCCACCACGACGCGATATGACGGATGAGCTGGTCGAGGCGACGAATGAAGCGTCCAGTCACTGTCAAAAAAAAATGAGTATCGAATAGTCGATGTATGTGGATCTTATACCCCCAGTATCCTTCATCCTCTAGAATACGCTTCATCTGAGATCCTAGCGGATGGATCAGCAACATATGCTCAAGGATGTCTTGCACATCCATGTCTCCGCGAAAGTCGCCTTTGGATATGGCATCTACCGGAAATCTGTTGACGAACGCGTACTCCACGAAGAGCGTCCGGTTCGGTCGCTCGCCATACCGCAGGAAGAGTTCTTGATCCTGTACAATGTTGCTGCCAGAGCAGGATACAAAGGAATAATCACCCATATATGCACGCCGTGGTGTTCCTCCCATATCTTCAGAAGTGAAGACAGGCATGATGTGCGAATGACTCTCGCTGTGATTGGCGAAGTCTAAGATCGGGCACAGCGTCAAGTTATCCGGATCCGATGCGGGCTGTCGTATGCGATAGTGAATGCATCGTGTGTTAACTGTAAATAAAAAAAACATTCGGGCGGGAGCAACCAATAACATATTTGAGTACTCACCATTGAGCCAAGCCCAGAGGAAATCCAGCAGGAGCACCTCATCTGGGAAACGGAGGCGAGCGGCGCAGAGATCTGAGCGGGACGACAGATCGTAGAGAACAGGATGCCTATTCTGCAAACCGGCAAATGGAAGACGACAGTAGTATGAACGACAGAGGGACCCGTACTAGACGACTGTGCACGACTGTCCAGTCGTTTAGAAAACGGGTGTGTAGGTTTGTCAAAGCCAGAGAGACGCTAGGCGGTAATGATTTGAGCAAGTCTATTTCCGGGACATCCTGGCCCACGTCTACATGTTTGACAAGCCAAGTAAGAGGGTGACTGACGAAATCACGAGGTAGCGTCGATATGTAAGGTCCGTGCGAAGAGTCTAGGGAGTCTTGGTCACCGTCTGGGCGGTGTAACAGCAGATGCAGTGAAATTTGCTGAACGGCCGTTAAGTTCTGTATTCTCTTGTAAGTCCGAGGAGGATAAATGGCAGCCAGCGTGCGGGTATTGATCAATGCGTTCGCAGGCACCGTAAACAACGGTGTTGAAGGCTACGCCTCGTCGGTTCTGTAATGAATATACGGTCAATGGATATGAAAATCAAACAACTTACCGAACAGGCTCTGGACGCGAAAAGACCCCTCCCAGCACCTGTCCTCGTTTACGTTTGATCAGAGATTCTGTCGACTCGGAGAGGCTCTGGCAAACAGGCGCACCTGGCACGTCTTTGCATTGGACCAGCAGGCCGTCTACATCAACGGACATTCCGTGTGTGTCCTTCAACCAGGACAACAAGGAGGCCCATCGGCTTGCGTCGTCCGAGTCGCGCTGGGCATTGATACCGGCTTGCATCCGCCGCTAGCGAGCACCTGATCCGCTATGGTGGCTCCGAGGATTCGTCGAGAAGACGAGCGTCGACAGAATTGTCGGAGTCCCCGGTGCAGCTGGCTGCAGCGTGTGCGCAGAAAAGAATGCCCGGTACGGTAATGTCGCAATTCGCACCTGTCCCCGCAGGCCTAATCAGATAGCTTTATTTACCAGTGATCAGCCGGCTCCCCTTCCTTCCGCGGGGCCTGCATATGCACACCAACGTCGTTCGGACTCTCGTCTCCTGTCGCAGAATGTCTGTCTTCAATGCCACCCGTCTGCTTGGAAAGACCGTCCTCATCACAGGCGCAAGTGCTGGTATCGGAGCGGTGAGTGTCGGCGCTTTCCGGATACTATTCGTATTGACGCATTCGGCCAGGCTACCGCTATCCTATTTGCGAAGGTCAGTCAGGTCATAATCACACTGGCGATGGACTGTCTTATTGGCTTGTGCTATAGGGTGGCTCGAACGTGATATTGTGTGCCCGCCGTGTCGATGCGCTTAAGAAGGTTGCAGAAGCATGTGTCGCGGCGCACAAAGAGTCCGGCCTCCAGCAGGGAGGAAATTTCGCTACCGTCCAGCTCGATGTCGCAAATGCAGAGCAGGTCGCTTCGCTCTTTGACAAGGTGCCATCGGAGCTGCGGCAAGTCGACATTCTGGGTAAGTACAAATCCCATACATAGGAGAAGTCATCTGAGATTAACACATATCCCGCCGTAGTGAATAACGCCGGATTTGTCCATGGCGTGGACCGTGTTGGAGACATCGCGGATGCTGATGTATTCAACATGTTCAACACCAATGTACTCGGTCTAATTTCCATCACGCAGCTCTTGGTCAGACGTCAGTACTCGCCGTTCTACGAGTTTGGTCGATCATGCTAATGGATTCCTGTCTGCAATGATTCGTTAAATTCATATCCAGAATTCAAGACTAGGAACTCTGGCCATATCATCAACCTTGGATCTGTCGCAGGCAGGGAGCCCTACGTTGGCGGCAGTATCTACTGCGCCACCAAACATGCCGTGAGAGCATTCTCCGGCTCTCTCATGAGAGAAGTAGTCAACACACCCATCCGAGTTACGGAGATCCAACCTGGTAAGGCTACAGTTCACCTTATTGCGCTATGTTGTCCTGACACATGCGTGTAGGTATGGTGGAGACCGAATTCTCTATCGTTCGCTTCCGCGGTGACAAGGCAGCGGCCGATAAGGTATATGACGGGCTGCAACCGTGTAAGCCTCTCAGCAATACATTTTCTGCATCTAGAGGACTGATCCCGTCTCTAAGTGACCGCCGAAGATATTGCAGAGGAGATTGTCTGGGCCGCAGCGCGACCCGCGCACGTCAACATCGCCGAGCTCTTCGTGATGCCGGTGAACCAGGCCGCCCCTACCATCGCTTACAGAGGTGGAAAGTAAGTGTATCAATACAGGGAAATATTCACTTAACGGAGCGTGCGCCAAGATTGTAAATACGTACACCACACATTTGTATCAATGCAAAGGAATTGTTGTAGGTTAGAACGAAGTTACTGATTGCACACAACAGATAGGTAATATATAAGAGACATATCAGAACGAGTGTGTAGACAGCGCGCAACGCTGCCAGCGCGTCAAGAAATTAGCTTTTTGACTTCCTCGTCTTACTACGGGCAGGTTTGATAGCCAGCGGAGCTACAATAGCTTTAGGTGGTGGATCGCTGGGCGGGTCATCATCATCGTAGACAAATTTCTTCACGACGATGTTCTCTTGAACAACGCCGCTAAGAGGAGCATCCGCATTCAACACATTACCCAGAGTGTCAAGGCGAAGCGTCTACATAAGATGTCAGATACGAATAAAGCAGTGAATTCAGAGAAATCTACCTTGGCGGCCGGAGTCAAGCAGCCTTTTTTGACGACTTCGGCCCTGGGTGGCCTCTGAGGTGTCGACGGAGGATCATCAAAGTAGACAGTGGTCGCAAGCCCGCGATCCCACTTCACTCGTTTCCCGTCCCTCGCTCCCATACCACCCTCAAACCTCCCCCTCTTTGGTGGGCGATCTGGTGTCTCGTAATCTTCCTCGTCACCGGGACCTCTGCGATGCCGCGTGGGAACACCGTCAATGTCGATGGTCAGCACGCTGTCATCTCCGACACCATGGCTGGCCTCATTCTCAATAGCCGCATCTTCTACAGCGCCATCTGATCGCCGAGCCCTCCTCTCTGCACGTTCCTTCCGTTCCTGTACCTTCGCGGCTTTCTGCTTGTCAAGCACAGTCCGGATGCGCGTTGTAGGGCTCCCCGGGCGCGCACCCTCCTTCCTAATGATCTCGGTACGCAGATCCACGACATGATGCTGATTTTTGTTCGTGTTCGACGTCGTGAGGGCCCTGAGCGCCAAGGCGCTCATGCCAGTGAACGCGCTTGGTTCTGTGGGGATGGTACGTTTTCGTCGGGGATGCAGCGGTTGCACTGCGGCGGTGGTGATTGTGCCAAACACGTCCGAGGGTGGATCTGCGTGCCGGCGCGAACGCGTTGTGCGGCGCGGTTCGGAGGATTGCGTCTGCAACGAGGAAGTGGACGCGATAGGATGCACGTGAGAATTGCCTGATTCCAGTGTGACAGGAGGACTAGTGATATCGGCAGGAAAGGCGGAGGACGATGAAGTGGCAGTGCCGTGAACCCGTGCGTCCATTGCAGAGTCAGAAGGTGGTTGGGATGAAGCTTCGTTTGATGTCGACCCTCCAGTCTGTGTCTGAGCATCGTTGGAGAGCGGTTGCTCTGGCTGAGGTCTTTTCCAGTCTGCGACCTTGCGCATCTTGATACGACCTTGCACTCTCTGCGGGCTCGGATCTCGGATCGTTTCCTTGGCCGGACCAGAGGGTGCAGGACTAGGCTGCGTCTTATTGAACATTCCAGGAACAACCTTTCTGATAATGACTACCGGCTGAGCCCCCGGTGGCGATGCTTTGGATTTATCACCGTCTCTCTTTCTCTTGAGCGAAGCGAGTGTGGGATTTTTGGCAACCGGGGTGGCTCCAGCCACCGCTTGTCCAGGGGGTGCGTTTTTGAGGCTACCTTCATCAGAGCTACTCCCGCTACCTGTCGCATGCCGCACCATTCGGAAGGGTCGAGCCTGAACGAATATATACATCGGTTAGAGGAAAACGAAAGGCATGGTTATATGCTGACCGAGCTATTGGATGCTCCCGTAAAAGCAGTGCTTGGCCCTGCGCCTGTGGCTCGTCTCGCAACCACCGGAGGTTTCGTATCCCGGGATACCTCGGACTGTGTCGCTTTTGGTCTCGCATACGGCTTCGCTCCAATTCTCGGGATCCTGCTCGTAGCACGAGCTAATGGCTGTCTTAGACTGAATGTCGGTTTCGACGGGCTTGACATTGGTGGGCTCGAAGGAGGCAATGAACTGCCGCGAGAGGGGATGGGCGAAGAGTCATTTTCCTCAGGAATAGACGTTGGCACTCGACTCGGCCCAGCTACAATGGGATAAGGTAACGTGCTCTTTGGCTTTTCAGCCATGGCACTGCTCCCAGTAGCCCTGCCCCATGGTTGCGAGCCTAGTGAAGCAGGCTTTTTCGAAAACCAGTCCTTTCCGGCGTTGATAACTAGACCCGATGGCCTCGAGGGCTCGGCAGATCCACTCCGGCCTTTCTGGGAAGTCAGCGGTCTTGGCTCTGCTGATCCGCTTCGCTCACGCTCGCGTGGGAATGGTCGAACAGGAGAAGCTAACCGGGCGGGTGCTTTGCCCTTGGCTGGTGATGGCATAGCTAGCTGCGAGATAGGAACGCGTTTCGCGGGACTCCTCGTCGGATCGTCCAATGCAGGACGTCTGAAAACAGGTGATCCTAGCAGACCAATGCCAGGCGCACCGGTATGAAGTTTTGAAGAACCGGCTGTGGATGAAGGATCACGTCTCTGTGCAGAGAAAGTACCCTGTGCGATAGCCTGTGCGATTGGTATCCGACGTGGTGGTGATCGATTGGCGTCCGAAAATTTGGAGGGTGTCAATGGAGCGCCAGGCTCTGGATGTGAAGTGAAATTAGAGGTTAAGGGGAATGTAGGTTGTTGCGTAGGGAAAAGAGCAGATATGGGTGGGACCGCGTCCGCTTCAGGAACTGGGGAAGTGCTTGAGCCTCCTGAACCCGATGCATTTGGCAGCAGTTGCATAAGCACGTCCGTAGAACCTGGCGATAGCGAGCCTAGTTCTCGATGTGTCTTGACAGCGTGTGTCCTTCTTTCACTCTTCTCCGAATCTTTGTGTAGATTATTCGAATTGAGCAAGGTTGACGACAGTTCAACCTGTAAATCAGTCTTTGCAGAAGGCACATGACGGCTGCGATTTGCGTTGCTGCCGTCCGTTTCCATCCTGCCCGAGCCTTCTCGTCCAGGGACAGGCGACGCCTCTCTCCCCTTGCCCTTGGATTTCTTCTTGACGACTAAGCTCGTAGGGGGGAGGGGGGATTGTTGGAAGGCCAGAGTACCGGACCCAGCAGACGTAGAAGCGGTCTTTCCCGGAGACCCACCGGACGTAGCCACGTTCGAAATAATTTTCGGCGTGAATGGGCTGCAGCTCCGACGAGGACGGGTAGAACGTCGCACTGGTGTCTGTGTCTCATGCGTCGGTTCCAGTATTACGGGGATGTCGGACATGGGGACAGAAGAAGAGGGGGATAAGATGTCCTGCGAAAGCACTTGCAATACCTGATTCTCCTCATCGACAGACGGGGTGGTAATTTCCGGGACGTTGGTATCATGGTCACTTGTGATTCTGGCCACCGAAGGGGATGGCATGGGAGACAACAAAAGCAAGTCGTCTACTGTGGTGAAAGCACGCTGTCCTGGAACATTGCGAGTAGAATGGGTGCCCGTCGATGATATCGATTGCAGGTTTCTCACGTGAGGAGAACCGGAAGGTGTGGAGAACGAGTCGAAGTTGATCAGGTCTTGCTGCGAGATATTCGGCCCAGGACTTGACTGCTGCGGAGATGGTGTGGAGAGATGCTGCATTTCCGTATGGACCTCGAATAAAGGATCGCGGACGAGATTGGGGATGTCGAAGTCAGCAGGTTCGCCTTGAGCACTGCGGCTATGACGGGCGGGAGAATCTGAGATGTCCACGAGCAGATCGTTTTCCGCAGCTGCTTGATCTGTCGAGTTGAGGTGCTCTGTTCGCGGAGAATGAGGAGGAGGAGAAGGGTTGTCGTGTGCCCGTAGAATTTTGCTAGCTAGGACCGAGGATGGCTCTGATTTTCCCTTGTTTAAAGATTCCCAATTGAATAGTCAAAAAGCTCACCATCTGGTATACCAATATCAGCGGTTGGTGTACCATCTCTCGACTGGCCTGCACCGGCGTCATCCTGTTCCATATACATATCCTCCTCGTCGCTTCGTTCCTCCAGCCTAGATGGATTCGCAATCGCAGCCGACAGTCTGCCAGATCTTCTAAGCTGAGGCGTTTGTGTAACGTCTTCAAGGTTGGGTGCAAACTTCTTTTCAGGAGACTGCATAGGTCCGAAATAAACCCTCGCCGATTCGGTGTTTACAGCGTCGTTATCATCAGAAGTGGTGCTGGGTGTCGAGACGGGAGAGTTGATGTGCATATCTAGTCCATCCGAGGTATCGTTAGCCATGACAAGCAGCCAACAAGTTGGCAGGGTGGGAGGACGGACGGTGGAGAAAGACGTCCAGTGCAGGGTCGCAATGGCGGAACGTTGAAGTCGCGTTTGGGGCACGTGATCGAAGTAACGTGTAAATATTAATAAATGTTATCTAGTTATCCGACTACCTACAAAGTTTAGTAGTATGTAACAAATCTCCTATTATAGCTTACCGTCAGGCGTAAATATGCGATAAGCTGTCCCCGTAAGATATCCAGGAATTTACAGACGCGCTCAGCCAGTTACTCTCGTCGATAGCCTTTGCGAGTGTTTGTGCCATGCAACAAAGGTGCGTTCTTTCCCATAAATCCTGCACGGGTACTCTTCATTCTGCTCGCAAGCACCGGCAGGTACCCGGTGTCTTCTCACGCAATCGTTCTCTCAATGTACAATACTTTCCGAATTGCCTAATTCTTGTAGACCGCGTCGCATCACATGTGCGGGTCCCTGGAGATGTTCGATCGATTGTTGGCAGATCCCGTCATGATTTGGGCGTGTGCGCATGTGCAAATCGCAAGCAAAGCAGGCTGTTCGGACAACTGCGGCCGCGGTATACGTAGGCTCTTGCTTCCGACAGCCGACCCCCTTTCAAGGTGCTCAGTGGACATCCCGGAGTCTCACATCGTCACCACGCTGTTGATCGCACTCCGGGACACTACACAGAGCGTATTTGCAAACATCCAAAATGAAAAGTTTGGGGGCGATGAGATTTTGATTGTGGGCATTGGAGCCTCGGTTTTGAGCGTACGTTCCCTTTAATTTTGGGCGATGCGGAGCTTCATTTTGGTCGCCCAAAATTGTTTTGGGCGTTCTGCAGATGCGCTCTAATATCGTACGAAAGTCATCAATATTGCCTACTATGATGACATTGGAATAACTGAGAATGGGCATATGCATTGCAGACCACCATAGCTGTTTAATGCCAGGTGTACTCTGGACCCTTGGAGATCAGACCAGCTAATAGTACTGGATGAACCGTTATCTCGTCCTCATCACTGCCAGTTCCGAGTCAGCCTGGGCCGTACGGATATTGTGTATCCAGAAATGTCGAATGAACAGAGCTTCTACTGCGCTGCGCAGTTCCCGCGTGTACCGTCGCCGAGCAGGGCCAGCTTGGATTTCATGATGCTGATCCTATCTTGTCGAACACTGGGGTCCCTCCCGGTGTGTTTGTGACAGGTACCAGCACAACCCTAAGATAAGGGTCCCGTTAAGTCTAGTAAGAGCGGGAGTCTATAGGTGCTTACAAATCAGGTTTAATGTATTTATTACTCGAGCAGACACCTCTCCCTCCAGGAATATTTGGCATAACTGTGTCCGGACTGCGGAAAGACATGCAATACTGTGTTGCGTCTGCGCGACTACGCGATACCTGCCTATTTGGGTAGTGAAAGGGCAGGAGCAGGTGGATGCAAATCCGACCTCCCAGCTGCGGTGTCAGTGGCCTCAATTCTGATGCCATTGTGCTGGCAAGTATCACGCCCGCATTTACTGACCACACGGCGCTGGCTACTGGTTTTTAGATCACTCTTGCCTGCTGTCCTGTACATCACTATGTAGCCTTGTTTTTGATTTGAGCCCAGAAACTAGAAATCAATGCCAGTGTTTCTTTTCGGGCGCCAGCAGCCTCTTGGCCATAGTGTCACGCCCTGCTAATCTCGTGCCATATACACAAGATAAAAGTTTTATTTGCCTTACAACAGCTCAGGCTGCTCTGAGTCGAGCACTGCTCAGTACACAAGAGCATGTGTGCTCAGGGCAGGCTTCGACGTGACTGAGGACCACTGCACACAGATACCTTCTACAGCGGTACCTTCTATGATGGGCTGCGGCTCACTGGGCCAGGCCGAGTGCTCAGTGCTCATTGAGTGGAGTGAGCTGCACAAGTGCTGCAACCACTGTGTACTTGGCTGGAAAATAAACCGGCCTGTCAGAAATATGGGTGTCAGCCACACACATCCCTTTCCAGCAATTCACCTTGTGAACAATGCTCCACTACAAACTGTTTTACTAGGTGTAAATTGCAATAGTAGGTAGGTGTTAGTGCCGATGGTCACAGCGTGAGGGTCACGGAGTGCCCTCTTTACTTCGGACCCCAAGACCATTTCCTAATTCTAACCTGGCCCTGCTCGGCGACGGTACGCGTGGTCATCTATGACTTGCTGATAGGATGGAGTATAAATAGATAGTCAGAATCGGGGCGCCGACGGGTTGGAAACCAGTGCGTTTATCGAAGGAAGGTTTTCAACATTGTGGTTATTACATAAATGACTTCGACGAAGAGCCATGAAACGGGTTCTTGTGTGCTGATCGGCCACGACTCGGTCGACTCCGTCTGCGTATGCATCATATGTGTAAGTATACCTGGCGAATCTGGACAAAAGGAGGAGGAATGTTCCGTGGTCAGAGGATCACTAAATTGATGGGGAGTGGCCAGTAGTATATAACACAGCTGCGATTGCAACCGTGACTTACGGACGCAATCTTGTCACTGCCACACACTCCGGGTCTAATTGCGACACTAAGGTATCGCTTTGCATTCCGCGGCGATACGTTTCAACACCGCCTGTGTACACCTCTTTGCACCTCAAGCGATCCGATCCGAATCTCGTCCGTTGCCGACGGAACCGGTATAAAGCAAGGCGTCAGTCACAACTGCCGATCTTGAATCCCCCAGTATGGTTTCGGGAAAGACTTGTTCTGCTTGTCGGTAAGCACGTGCGTTCCCACCCATTTATGTATAGCATCTTTGATGTTCTCCTGCTACAGGAGTCGCAAAGTGGTTTGTTCCAGCCAACTGGGATCTTGAGGCTGCATTTCAAGCTAACATTCAATTAGCGATGCGATGGTATGGAGCCCACTTGTGGACCGTGTTCGAAAGCGCGTCGCCAAATGGAGTGCGTCTATATAAGTGCTGTCAGCTCTTCTCCGACGCAAAAGGGTCCTCTGCTGCAAAAGGGGGCTGCATGTTATGCTTGCCGGTACGTCACGGTCTGGCATATCGCAAGCAAGCATAAGAGTCGGACTCCGCTTGCTTACTTGTTTTGTACAGGAGGAAGAAAAAAGTGCGCAGCGGCTCACAAGCGCTGTCCGTTATCCTGACGCACCCCGTGTAGAAATGCGACGCGATACGGCCGTTCTGTACTACATGCAAAATCGCTGGCAAAGAACACGACTGTCAGTACGAAGACAACGTTGAACGCAGCTTGACCGAGGCACTCATTGCACATTCTCGCAACCTTGAGCAGCGATTGGCGGTATATGAGTCTCAGGCAGCATCACGGTCAGCATCGACATCACGGGAAGAAGGTAACATTTCTTGGAACAGCTAGTTCGCGAGGACTAATCTCCGAGTGTTCAGTCGTGGAGGCATCCGCTCCTGCTATTGAGCTGTCCGACACGCTATCGGACTTCCTGCCGCCGTTCGCAGCTCCATTCATTCGGGGCACGTCTCTCAGCGATATTCCTTCATTCTTCATCAACCAATCCCCCTCACGACCCTCTGCGCTACGAAACGACACCAATCCGCTCTCGATAAACCACCATCATATTGCAGCACCATTGCCCAACGGGGATGACTTGTATGTTGTAAGATTTAAATCCAGAACGTCGCTGACTTGTGATGTCTCGTAGTCGAGCGTTGTTTCTCAGTCACCATGGCCAGCTAGGCGTCTGTCTTTCGCAGGCGAAACTCGAGGCCATCATGGTCGGCGACTTGTCCAGCACAACGGTCCATCCAGTACTCGTTCACGCCGCTCAACTACTGGGTTTTCGTTTGTGGCAGGAGAAGACCCGGACAGTTTACAATCCCGGTATCGAAGAGGGCCAGCTCAGCCTTATCAAACAAGCACTTCTAAATACGGTCGACCCAGTGACGCGGTTGCAGGTCCACTGCATGCTTGCATTCTACTTCCTTCTCAGGCAATTCATGCAGGAGGGCCACGAGCAGCTCGTGCAGGCTGTACGGACCGTCACGGAGAATAACATGACGTTCAACATACAGACCGAGGCACCACTGCAGGAGCTGAGCTCGCAAGCGAAGGAGCAAATTTGTGCACTATGTCAGCTCATGTACCTCGAAAAGGCTGCCAACCTCGTGCTCAATGACCCGCCGATGCTAACGGTGCAGTACGAGCACGAGTTTCGGGCGGTCCCGGTGCGTTGTATCGACTGCTCTTCCTCAACACTTCTGACGGCATGGGTCGCGCTCTAGTACCTATTCGCTAACCTCTCCAAGAACAACCTGGTGATTTTGCGCACGAGGAGCGTATCGTTGCTGCACCAAACACGCGCGATATCCGCACAATGGACAGAGCTCATAGTAAATCCCCAGTACACCTCGTCAAATACACAGGATCAGTGGTACACGGACTACTGGAATCTCATGGAGGAGGTCTCAGAGCACATCTCCAGCCTGAACACCTCCATGCTCAAGGCGACGTTCTTCCACCACCGGGAGCACGGGCTCGTGTTGAAGCTGTGTCTGATCATCACGCTAACGGCGTCTGCAGAGCTCCACCGACTGCTGGCCAACAACCACATCGAGTCGCGTCTCAAATGCCTCGACATGGTGTTCGAGATCGTGGGTATCAGCAGGAGCTTGCAGGACGACGACTATATTTTTCTAGACCCTGTTCTCGGGGTAAGCAGCGTTTGATGGCAGCTATACTACGCAATCTGACCTTGTTTGGCGTTCAGATATGTTGGTCGATGGTTGCGAGCGTGCTCAAGGAGGAGCACGCCTTCGCCATGGACCAGTTCTCGCTCGTGCACTTCAAACGGCTGTTCCACGTGCTCACCACCTCCGCATCCAAGCTGCACCGCACGTTGCCCTATGTCGGTAAGCCCTGCTCGCGCGGAGGCGAGCGAGCGTCATCCTGATTTCGACGGCTAGATGGCTCGCTGGAGAGGATCAGCGCTATCGCTTCTGACATCGAAGAACTGCCCTGAGTGTGTGCTAGAGGAGGTATCTAAGTGCTATCATGATGCTGTTTGTTTGGGATTATTGCATGGTTGTATATTCACTTGGACGGCGAGACAAGTTGTGCGTGTAGCGTTCACTTTCTTGCACTGGGTCTCACCGAACTGTTTGGCACCACCTAGTACTGTACAACACCCTCATACATGACCACACTAGCAGTGTTTAGAACACAGCAATATTGATCACGACGAACTTGCAGCGCTGCTCTTCAAACGTAGTACCAACTCGGTTGAATCATTTTGCTCCCCGGTGACGTCGGGGGTTGGACAGGTAAGTACGGCGATGAAAACGCGAAACGGTGACTCCGCGGGCAAAGCGGCCGTTCAGCGCTTGCAGGCGCTCCCAGAGGCCAAGTTCGTCCGCCTTACGGTCGCTGCGAGGCTGTGCAGCTGATCGATGCTACAAATCTGATCGCTTATGGATCGCCGGATCGGGACGTCTCAAGGCCACATTGACAATCTCCGATCCTCCCTTCTGCCCGGCTATCTTTCCACTCGCTGCGGCTCGTTTCGGTCAGATTCAATGATTGTAGCCAAGGCGTTGCCAGTGGTAGGCAGCAGAAATCCTGAGGAACTTCAAGTTGAAGACGAGACTGCCGCTCCCCCAGGTTCGGCAGCTCAAATGTAGTATGCCAGTATTAAGCCGAGCCTGGTGCGATATGTCAAAAATGGGCCGTTGCATGATTGCTCGTCGCCGAAAACTGCTGCTCATGATTTACGTAGACGTGGCGGCGCAGTAGATCGCATTTATTGCCAAGGAACGAGGGGCGGCCGCCGAGAGGATGATAGGATAGCAATTCTCGGGCGAATGTTTTCGCACTGTGCTTCCGTCAGGTCGCGACATCGTCGGTGATCGGTTCGATCAATGCGCGTGTTTCAGTGGCCTTCGTGTCCGTCTTCTTCGGATGCGCGATATCGTCCGAATTTCGATCTAGTACTTCTTGGTGGTACTGACTCGAAATAGTCGCTCGACGCGTCAATCTTGTAATGCCCGAACCTAAGACTGAGACGGTCACTCAGCCTGCAATTATGTGGGAGACTTGATCCGCAAGCAAGAAGCAATGAAAACGAAGTGCTTGGCTATTTGAAAAATTGCCCCGGCGGCCCGCGCCGAAACGTTTCGGCAGGAGCTAGCACAATACGCTTCTATCACGGCAAAATCAAGTAATACGGAATGTTATTGAGGGGATGATTACTACTACGCACTAAGAGATACCAGCCATTCATAAGCACAATATACGTATACGATAATATAATCCTTCATGCATGACAAGAAGCGGCCATAGGGAAGGGACCGATGGGGGGGAGGAGGGGGGGGATTCCCTACGACACCACACGCTCACACAACGGTAGAAGTACCCGCCGCAGGGACTGCGCCATTATGAACCGCATTCGGGCCAGCAACACCGGGTCCAGTGACCCCATTGCCCGCGTTAATCATCCCAGGACCCGTGTTGGCCATCCCAGGGCCAGTTCCTGCAGCTCCGGCACCATATCCAGTACCCGCGCCAATTCCCGCGCCTGCACCGTACCCCGTGTCCGTGTGCTTCCCAGAGGCGAGACCTAGCGTAGCGTAGTCCAGGTTGCGCAGGCTGAACAGGAAGCCGAAGAGGAAGATGGGGCCCGCGAACAAGTCGAGGATGCCGTACCAGATCATCTCGCCAGTCGGCGAAATAACGTTTCCACCCTCGCTGCAGCCCCAGGCGATCGGGTAAAGTAGGAGCAGGAAGGAGAGGTACCATGCGCCGCGGACAAATCCAGTGCGGACGAAGCCGTCGGCTGAGAAGGTCGACCGGGGCGCGAAGCCGAGGAGAATGTGCCTGCCGAAAATCAGTCAGAAGGCGCTCTGCAGCACTGCGCGGGAGTGCTACGACTTACCAGATATAGAACAGGGCCAAAAGACCGAAGACGTAGAAACCCCACTTGTATGTGCTAGGAACGAGCGCACCGACCAAACCGCAAATGACCAGGACCCACGCCATGAACAACGTGGTGATGATATCGGAGAGTGTCAAGCCGGTGGCGAGGAGTAGCTCGAGGAGGAGGAGGGGGAAGGTGATGAACCACTGGATGTATCGGACATACTACGATCACGAGTGAGTGAAACGAAGTCGTCGTGTGGCGATGCAAAACTTACCCAGATCTGACGGGTGTTGGTGTTGCCTCTCGAAAACTCCGCCCTTGTCGCGGTCGCGCCGAGGTCAGAGGCCATCGAAAAGTAGGAAATCGTAGCTGTAGTGAGAATGATGATAGCAAGTTGGTGGAATAGACGCGTGCCGCGAGGTCTCTGAAGATGTTTTTAGTTTAGTGTACAGGGTAGGCATCACAAAATTACACTCACCATGAAAGACCACGCTACCATGGCAAGGTCACTAATGGCCATGAGGGCAGTGACCGCCCACAACCAGTCAGACCCTCCAGGGGTAATGTGGCGATCTGCAGTGGGTGGGTTCTGAGTAAGAGAACTCATGGCGTAGTCGTTAAGCTCAGGGTCTCAGCAGTGTCGTGGGCGAGGTCGTGAAAAGGAGGTAGAATGAGGAGGGCTGTCAGACGCCGCAGGCGAATTTTATGTACTCCGCCGAAGAGGCTACCAGGGTATGGCATGGGGTCAGCCTCTCTGGCAGTGACAGTGTTGCGCCCGCCGCACGCGTCAGCCGCAGGTCATGGATGTCGTCAGATATGCGCGGGACACCCGGTTCGGCAGACGGATGCTCTAGAGTCAGGCGTACCGGCGGCTGATAAGATACTAGTAGCACGACGGGAAAATGTAAACGGAAGTGAGCGTACGCCCTTGGGGTTGCGGAAGCAGATGTGGACGCACAGAGAGCCCGAGCGCAAGGCGCAGTCATACGAATCTGGTGGGGCAGTTAATTATGGAAATATATAAGCTGAGCTCAGAGACGTGTCACCAATTGCGCCATGCATCCGCGTCTCAATTTGTTCTCGACATCGTGGAGTGGAAGATGCACATAGACGCCCGTACGTCGCGTCGCAATACACGATCATGTGATAGTAAACCTAACTGTCTCATACGCCTGCTACCTCGATGCTGACCAGAAGCTATCCGAGTTTTCATGGAATCATCGCAACATTACATGTACACACACGGCTACTTCTTCATTTCAAACTTACATCAGGACTCCACAGAGACGCGCGACTCGGCGCCGTCCACGTCTAGCCCGCATCTACCGCCAGTAGGTGGGTGCCTCTGCTCCAACGATGAGACGGGCCTGGTCGAGGGCCTGCACGATCTCCTCCGGCAGCGGGCCCTTTTCGGCATCTGCGCAGTTTTGTTCCAACTGCGCGATGCTGCTCGCTCCGATGATAATCCCGTCTGCCGGGGTCAATGCCGAATGGTGCTCGCACCACCGCAGGGCGATCTCCGTCAGCCTCAGCTGGTGCTTTTCCTGCAACGTTTCGTGAGCTAACGCCGATCCCATGCTGCAGTAGGACAGAAACGCGTACTGCGATGGGTTTGAGGTAGTTCAGCGCATCGAAGTACCCGCTCTTGAAGTATCGCGCGCGATACATCTTCCCCATGTTGCTGCTCGGGTCGAATCGGCCACCCGCGGGCGCCGCGGCGTCTGGGGCAGCAACTTTTCCCGCGAAGAAGCCGCCACTGTGCAGATCAGGTGGAGGTTGTCCGTCAATACGGTGATGACGTCACCTGAGAAAAGTACTGGACGTACGCAAGAGGGTTGTAGACGACGATGCGGATGCCGAACTTGCGGCAGCAGGGCACGAGCTCGGGCTCCATGGCGCGGGTTATAGCGTTATACATACTAGGCAAGGTAGTCAGCGAGTGCTAGAACGTATGTGCTGGCCGATCCTAGCTTACGCTTGGTAGATCTTGGGCTGGACCCAGCCGTTCGCCTTCGCGATACCGACAACCTCTGCGACCTGTGGTGCATGAGACCTGTGTCTTCTTCCCAGACGGTTATGGACACACCTCCCAGGATGCAAAGTTACTCAACCCGAATATTTGGCTGGAGACCAAGAATGAATGTTTGTGAAAGTATCGCATATAATGGTCAACTCACAAAAGACCTTCTTTGTACAGCTCGTTAACTTCACGCAGGGTTTCCTCGAATGGCACGCTTCTATCGGGAGCATGAAGATAGAGCACCCGGACTTTGTAAGGCGCAAGAAGTCCCAGAGAAGTCTTGAATGTCGCCCGTAGATTGGCAGGCGCATGGTCTCCAGGCTTCACGGGATAGACCCTGGGTTCTTGATCAGCAAATCCTCAGAAGACATACTACACGAGATGCTCACTTTGTATCCAGGGTTGCATCTCGGAGGTCTAGCTTGGAGAGGAGCTGCACAGATCGCTTAATGTGCTGCTGGGCAGAAAGTATCATCGACCGCAACGTACTGGTTCGGTGGTACCCTCCGCGTACATCCGTGCGGTATCGAGCTCCTTGTGTCCGTGTTTGAAGAACACATCGATAAGCTCTTGGCAGTCATTCACGCCTGCGGTGCGCACGCCGTTCTTCCCAGCGTCGCCCAAGGTCATTGTACCCTACAGATTGACACAGACACCGATCAGTTGACGCAAATGACAGATACTAAGGCCAGATATGCACAAATATGAGGGGAACACGAGGGGCCATTGCTGTCGAGTACCGAATAGATCTAGGACGAAGAGCTGAGGTCGTCGAGACAGAGGACCGTGTGAAGCGGTGAGCAGTCCTTAGACTTGTGTTCTGAACGGAGCGGAGGAGCATATCGCTGACGGTCCCTGATCGGTCCGGAACGGTGCTTCCGGCGTTCACGCGCCCTGTGTGCGGCTTGCACCGAACGCGGCCACTGCCAGAGGCGGTCTCGGACGGTGTTTTCCGTTCGAGACATGCTGGAGGTGTTCAAAAAAATGTGCTCGAGCCTGCTGGCGATGATGGACGTGTGCCGTAATGTCTAAGGACTGCATGCGGCCCGGGGCAAATACTACAGTTGCCTCATCTGGAAGGGACCACTTGCCCTCGCGTCTCCAAGCCCCACAGCCTACATCTAGCCCAGGCATCGTCATGGCCGGCTCCAAGAAGAAGAAACCGCACAAGACGTTGTCTCCATCCACATCCACCAAACCACCTTCCCCGCCGCCCACGATGGACGACGACGAGCTCATGGACGAGCTCATGGCTCAGCTCGACTCCAAGGACCAGACCGTCCAGGCCGAGTCTGCCGACGTCCTCACCGAGATGCGCATCAAGAAGGCGGCAGACAGCGCGCCCTCGACGCCGAAGCAAGACAGCAAGACGCGACACCAGGCCCGGCAGGTTCGTGCGTTCGCAATCGAGATCCTGCGTTGGTGTGGTTCATTCTCGCCACAGGCCCGCAAGGCCGCCGCCCTCGTGGAGAAGTACTCTCCGAGCGATCCGGAGGCGGATGCGCGGCTCAAGAAGGAGGCTGACGACGAAGACAGAACCATCAAGCGCACATGTGACGAGCTGGGGCTCGAGATCTTCCAGGTGGGCTCTTGCCTGTCCGTGCATGTGCAGACGTGGGCTGACGCGTGGACGACGCCCGCGCTAGGTGACTCCAGACGGGCACTGTCTCTTCTCCGCGGTTGCGGATCAGCTCGCGCTCCTCTCCACCCTCCCTCCCGCGCAAGCAACCTACGCCACGTGCAGACACGCCGCGGCGAACTACATCCACAGCCATCCAAACGACTTCCTCCCCTTCCTCCCCTCGTCCAGCGGCGAGGACGGACCGGGCGCCACGACCGACACGGGTCTCATGGACCGCGCAGAGTTCGATCAGTACTGCGTGGCGATGCGGGACACTGCCGTATGGGGCGGGGAGCCAGAGATTCTAGCGTTGAGCAGCGCGTTCAACGTGCCAATACACGTCGTACAAGGGGGGCCACAACCTGTGGTCGTGCACCAGCCGCTGGGCTCCGCGCAGATCGCAAAGGCGGAAGATCGGGGTGTGGTGCATATAAGCTATCATCGGCGGCTGTACGGGCTGGGCGAGGTGCGTGCGGCTCAGATCCTGTCATCTTCACAATTGATTTCTCCCCTCAGCATTACAACTCCCTGCGGCCCAAGAGCCACACGGTGTCCGAGAGTCTCAAATCCGCATTTCACTCGTGAGTCTGGGCATGATCGATGATCGTCTGCACACCATGTAGCACGCACGCACGAATCCGTTGTATCTCATTAGGACATAAGCCCCGCCAGCGCTGTATTGATAAGAATGCTACAATGCAATGAAATGAAGTCTTCTCAAAATACCCGAAACATCATGTCGTTCATCTGTGGGCGCGGCTCGTCTCCCATGTATCCGCCAAACGCCCCATCGAGGTTCGCGTACGGATCTGCACCGCCCGCTGGCGATGGCGCGTACTCCTCGTCGTTGTCGCCGTCGCCGTCGCCCGATTCGTGGCTCTCCTGCGACGCACTCGTGTCAATGAGGCTCGCGGTTGGTTCTGGCTCTGAGAGTGGTGGAGCCGCTTTGGAGATGCCGTTGGTCGGTCCAATAGGAGGCACTGGTGATGGTGCTGGCTTCTGTGGGTCCGCGGATCCTGGACCCGGTACGTTGATGGCGGAAGGCGGGAGAGTGCTTCGTGCGGTGGGTACGAGCACTTGCCGCGAGAACGCGTTCAGCGCGGGACTGTCCGCCAGCGCCCTGCCCGTGGCGTTGCGGATGAACGTCTGGGCGTATTCGGTCGTCAGTGCCTCACGATGGGATGTAGAAGACTTACCTCGGGGTTCTTGTGGTAGATGCTGCCGAGCGTTCCGGTATGGAGCAGCAGCTGGTCGAGTGCGCCTCTGTCCATCCGATCTGCATCCGTCGTAATCGCCGGCTTCTCTGCTAGCACGATCTCGCCGGCAACAGTCGGATTGATGGCGAGAAGGCGCCAGTACATGAAGCCCCGGTCCCGCAAGTCCGGATTGTCCACCTCCTCTGTGGCCCACTTCAGCACCTTGTGCACCAGTGCCTTACTTGTCTCCGACTGGGCCTTGTAGATGAACAGTTTGACTGAGGCGGTCAGAAGTGCCAGTTGCACCTGTGAGACCTCTTTCCAGAACTGATCAAGAACTGGCCAGTCGAGAGCACGCACCTCGACGGGCTCTTCGAGGTAGGTATACGTGAGATCATCCATAAGCTCGTCTGCATTCTCGATCCTGTCCGCGAACTGGCCCACGATCCAAATCATGGCCGCCTTCGCCTCAGGCTCGTCCAACGCATCAAGGTTCTCGCACAACGTCGGGATGATGCCCTCGTACTTGCCCGGATATCTCCGGAACACGTCCTTGATGACGATGACGGCCTCCTGCACGACATACGTTACCTTCGTCTCGATGAGATCGAGCAGTGCCTGTATGCACCCGTCCGCGGCGGGCTGCACCTTGATCGCGAGGCGCCCGATGGAGCGTACAGCCTTGCGGACGAAGTCGACGTCGACCTCTGAGGCGTACCTGCGTTGTGAGATCAGGGACGCGGCCAAGCGTGAAGGCGAAGACATTTACTCTTGCAGCTCTGCAAGCACCTCCTTCGCGTTCTCCTCGCGCGCGAGCCGGTACATGATCTCGAGCTTGGCCAGCTTGACGTAGATTGGGTCGTTATACTTGCAGAAGAATACCTTGACGTCGTTCTTGAGCACCGACGGCCGCCGCTGGATGATCAACAGGATATTGCGCAGTGCCACGTATTGGACCTCTGGCCCCGACGACAGCAACGTCACTACCACCAAGTCAGCTTCAATGACCACAGCGAGAGAGCGGCCGGTTCGGGCACACCTAATGGCGGGCCCATCTTCTTGCAGATGTACTCGATGAGCCGTCGGTTCTCCATGTAGTTCATCAGATACAGCAGCGCCTTGATAGAAGTGAGCACAACGGCAGAGTTTGCGTGTTGCAGCTGCGCGATGACTCGCTCGGCCATAAGTTCTGCATCTTCGTGCTTCTCAGGCACGTATCGAAGGAGGGAATCCAAGATGTAGATCTGGCCCCACCTACAAATGCCCGGGGTCAACTCGATGCATGGTGCATGTCCGGGTAGAAAAGCAGTGCGTACTCCGAACTCTCACCCAGAGCTGCAAGAAGCTTGTTGGCCACTGTCAGGTTCAGCTTGAAGATGACACCATCTTGCCGGTCTCCGATTTCGGACAAGGCGGCCACTGCATTGGAGACCACGGTGGCATTGGTGTCGAGCATCAGGTCCCGCAGCATCTCGACAAAGCCTCCTCTCTCGGCCTTGCGCGGGTCGGCGGTATACAGCTTCGCGACGCAGATGGCGGCGGTTTTGCGTACATATGGGTCGCGGTCCTTCAGGCAATGTCGCAGCTGCTCTGTGAGAGCCTCGGTGACGACGGGGATGGGAATATATGACATGGTGCGGATTGCAAGCGCGCGGATGAGTGGATTTCGATCGTTGCAGTCCTAGGGCATGTCATTGAAGCGTGTGCACGGGAGATATGAGTGAGGCATACCTGCAGGAAGCTAGGTATTACAAGGTGTATCTGGTCGGCCTTTGACCTGCCGTAGCAGACCAGAAACAGGTACACCACTGGCCCGAAGTTAAAGGCAAGACGCTCTGGACCCTGATCGACACTCACTCTTCTTGATCTCAAGTGATGGTACGCCCAGACACTGGACGACATCGGTGAATAGTGGTGACACTGGCACGAGCACGGGGGACGGGTTTAGTCCCTGCGCGGACAAACAATGGTGCTGTACCGACTGTCATTGCCCATGGTGATGTTCGCGACTATCTTCTTCAGTACAGTCTTGCGTTTCGTGAACTTCTTGTCTTTGCTCTCTGCGGCCTCCAACTCGGCACGAAATTCCTAGTTGCATTGATGAGTACCCCAGCGCCACCAGTGCCATCCATGCGTCGGTGCGCACCTGAATCTTCCCTCTCTGGAAGAACTTGGCATCTTGCCCTCCTTGCCCGCTCATCCTGGGTTGGTGTTCGGCGCCGAGGCTCGAGTCGTGACAATGGCGGCGTAGAGGGTATGAGACAGGCAATTATAAATGAAGTGTGGTCGCCGTCGTGCATACACAGTCCAGGCCGAGCCATCCGAAACAGGCGCCTGGATCGACGTCGGCGCGTCTCCGCGTCGTCGACTCGGGATGCCATGATGGCCCAGCGCACTGCTGCACCTCCACAACCGTCTTACTCTCCTAGGGCTGCCGCAGATTCTGCTGCTCGTCCTCAGCTCGATGCAGTGCTCAAGCAGCTCAAATCGTGCACCCGGCGCCTGCGCGCTGCCCTCGAGTCCCATCGAACCGAGCTCCGTGTCCTCGAGAGGCTCTACTATAAGGGCAAGAACCAACATCGCACTGCCCTCTTCTGGCGGCGTGTTGTGGAGATGAGGAGATACGGCGGTCGTCTGGAGGGCATGAACGTCCACACCCTGGTGGAGGACCTACGATTGGCATTCTGGGGTGATCCCTCTATGCGTAGGTGAATATATCGCTGCATTGGTCCGAGAGGCTACATTGACACCCTTCGGAAGCTCCAAAGCACTCAAAGGACCCTGGACGCACACTCCAGACACAGCATCCCTGCTATTCGTACTGAGACGATGTTCGGAATGTAAAACTCTAGTCAGCAAGGTACTTTGACCCATCCCGTACTTCTAGGGTAACGGGGTCACACAGTTCTCATGTCGCTTGTCAGACGCGTGAGCGGCTGCAGGAAACATACCGGTGAGTCTTCCCGGGGTTCTATCGTGTGTATCGTTTATCGCGTCCCCGTCGATAGCTCGTTCACGCTCATGATGCAATCCGGCGCGTTCATCCAGCTCATCCTCACACTGGCAGCAATCGCATCACGATTGAGTATTCTCCTGGCCGAAGTTTTGTCCGCCCTGGAGGTGTGCGCGCGTGCCTGCTCTCAAGCGCTGCAGGCCTTGGATGTAGGTCGACTCCGCCAATTTACAGGGTCATCCCATCTCACCTACCTAGACTCGTTCGGCACAGCCTTTCTCGAAGGGTGCCATTCAAGGTGCTCAGATTGGTTTAAATTCTGCGGTTGGCGAAGTTACGGCCATCCAACGCCATAAAGGACTTGGTGAGGATCTGGGGCTCACTGTACAGCGCCCTCCCGCATCTCGTACCGACGGACTTCCGCCGTCTCTGCATGTCGAGGACAATTTTTCTTCTGGTGCTGTACAGACAGTTGAAGGCGACGCTCTGGGAGAGCCATCAGCTAGTGTAGCCACAACTTCTATCGGTTCGTTGTGCAGTGTTTATTCTTCGCTTTCATGTTGACTTATATCGTCCCCAGTCACGAGGGAGCGGATGTCTGTCAAGCGTACAACAACCGCGGCTGTGATATCTCGGGTCAAGGCAACGTCCGCCTCGACGCGTGAGGGTAAGCGCAAGGGCCCCGGAGCCGATGCAAAACAGCAGCCCAAGGAAAAGAAGAAACGCGACGAGATTGATGACATATTTGGCTTTTGACTTCCAGCCATGGTGTAGAAGAGAATCCGATATGTTGTGACGCATGCAGACACCTCATACGGTTGTCCTCGTCTGATTGGGACCAATTCCCTTGTCGATGAAACTACAGGGCCCGTGATAACCCGTTTTATTAGATGACAAGCACTATATGTGATGCGCTACATTCACGGTCAAGGCAGACTTTACAACTAGAGAAAATGCTGCCCTTGATCCTTCACATAAGCCGTGATGTATATCACGAGTACTTGAGTAGGCCGCACAGCTCCCGAGATCAATACTTGGGACGGCTGAACCCACTTGAGCCAAACCAGTTTCCTCCAAGCTGCAGCAGAAGTGAGTTGATTGCGTCGACTCGAAAAGAATCGTTACTTACCATGAAGTTCCAGTACGCCCATGGGAACAGATCTTTCTTTAGGTGATAGTACGCTCTGGTGGCAAGATATGTCATGCTCGGATGAAACGAGGAAATATCATAAACAACGTACCTGCGGGGGATGGACTGGTCACCAAGATAGCTAGCGAACGACTCCTTAGGCTCTAGCCCGTACTTGAACTCGGCCAACATCAGCTGGCCATAGCCAGTCAACAGCTACGCGCCCCATCATTAATTCCGACAGCATCGGTACCAGCAACGGCAACGCGGACATACCGGACAGCTCGTGTACCCGTCGTACTTGGCATTTGCGACCTTCCCAGTGTCCATCACCGAGAACAGATTTTCCGTCAGCACAGGGGCCTGCGCAGTGATGGCCGCCGCCGTCTTGCTCGTCGGCAGGCTCGAGCAGTCTCCCAGCGCCCAGACGTTTCCAAACTCGGGATTCGTATGCCGCAGCGTCGCCGGGTCCACCGCCACCCACCCCGCCGCGTCCGCGAGCGGCGAGCCCTTGATAAAGTCCATCGGCCCCATCGGTGGCGCAACGTGCAGCAGCGTGTAGTCCACGTCGACCGTCGATCCGTCCGCCTTCTTGAACGTCGCCAGGTGGTTTGCGGCGTCGACGGCGACGAGGTTGTGCTGGAAGAACCCGCCGACGCCGCGCTCGACGCGGAGGCGCTCGAGCGCGTCCGAGTACTTCTTCACGCTGAACATCGTCGGCATCCCGTCGTAGAAGTCGACGTGGACGAGGCTCCCGCGCGCGGTCTTCTGGTAGCGGTCCCATGCCATCCACATGATTTTCTGCGGTGCTGCGGGGAAGCGCGTTCAGGCAGGGGACAGACGGGAGCAGACGGACAGGGGCGCACCTCCTGCGCACTTGATGACCCCGGCGGGCTGTGTGAAGATCGCCCGGCCGGAGCGCAGCGAGTCGATGTCGGCCCAGGTCTTGTCGCATGTCTCGTAGGAGTAGATGGACGAGACGCCCGACGAGGGGTCTGCGAGCGCCTTCGGGAGACCGGCGATTGCGGACCAGTTGGTCTGCAGACCCGCGGAGACGACAAGTGAATCATACGAGATCGTGCGGCCGGAGGTGGTGGTGATGGAGGACGAGGCGGGGGAGAATGTCTTGACGTTCTCCGGGATGTGTGCGAGGTGCGCGGGGATAAGCGACGCGAGCGGGCGACGTGTGCTCAGCTTCGGCTTGAGGCCTGCACCGACGAGGGTCCTGAAAACGAAGATGTGAGATAGAAGGTCCGCTGCTGGTTATTACCGCACAAACCATCCGGGCTATTGCGAGGGTGAGGCGGCCAACGTCAATCAAACATGCCCCCCCTCACATGCAGCTCACACGACTCACCTGATAATAGTGGTACTCCGCAGCGTCCACCACGGCAATATCCCTTTCGTTGAGCGGCTTACCTGCGGACCTGAACCTGTTGTATATTTGGCTCGCGACCGTCAATCCCCCCGAGCCTGTCAAGGAGCCTGAGATCAGTTGCCGTTGTACGATGACTGTCATGATGGGACACATGCCTGCGCCAACGACCACAATACGATATTTCTCCTGGCTGTCACTGCTTGCCCATCTCCGAGTCGTCGATGGGTTGCATTGCGGCCTCCTGAATACGGGCAGTGTCCTTGACGCAGAAAGCATGGCAGAAGTTTATATGTAACAGGTTCCCGTCTTGCGATGGCACAACTTGGAGAGCAAGGAATGATGGCCCGCCGAAAGACTTTTATCGCAGCATGGAATTCTGAAAAGCAGATTCGTGAATATTTGCCCGAGTGGCTGCAATAGTCAGCGAGCGAGCGCTCCGTGAAAATCTGGACACGGCGAACCATTCATCCGCCGAGAATGTGCACTTGCCTAATTAGGGTAGTCACTTGGAGGCGTACTAATAAGGAAAGCCTCCGAGGACATACGGGCCGGCACACTTGGGTAGCATGATTGATGGTGTCCATAAAATCATGGAGATCTAAGAGGTAAGTAAAGAAAAGAAGTTATCAGTACTTGCGGGCATGTCGGGCGACGTAGCCAATTATTATGTGGCCCTTGGCAACGGCCGATCTCGACGACGTCGGCCTCAGAAACGGACATCCTCCGTCCTTGCTCTTCTGCTCTGCGTCTTCTTCGACTCTGCAGCTGGGCTGCTCGATACCTGTGTCCCCGGCGCCCTGAATCGCGCACGCCACCACATCGCCCCCGTTGGAACGTCGGGAATCCTTGATTATCTCTCGTCCATCCCCATCATTGTCATTGACCACGCGCCTGGGCCGTATTCCATCTATTATATCAGACAGCTCGAGCGTTTATACCGTTATTGTCCTGGTAGCCTGTCTGTGCCAGCTGCCCATCTGCTCGGAGTAGCAGCACAAGTTTTATACCCTTGACACTACGCCAACGTCGAGTGCCTAGCGACTGTTCGTCTGCTTGCGTGGTTTGGGCCGAGGATTGCTATTGGAGGTGATTGCATGAGTTTGACTGTTCGCCAGTGTCACTGAACGCGATGCCGTAGTGATCATACCACGGCAGCAGTGCCATTCCCGGAAGACCAGCTGTATTACCCATAGAGGTGTACTCATCTCCCGCCAGTTGACAACATAAGCGAGTGCCGGTGAGAGTCTAGTCTTCAACACAGCACGCGGTGTTCTCATATCCTGATCTCAGTCGTCCCACATAGAGCTGCCTGCGGACTCATCATCTTCTCCTTCCACCCCGTACAACAGCTGTGCGGTATTTCTAATATTTTGTGCCAGCAGGACTGTGCATAGTACTCTGTTCCTTTCTTTAAAACCTCCTCGACAAGTGTGCTTCACATTTCTATCACACTCTTAACCACGTACATCTCCCATGGCTCTCCCAAGTCGCCCCAAGCTCCGTGTTGGCTTACCCGCCGGCCCTGGTCCTCGCTCTCAACCTAGTTCCGCCACTGCTGGCCGATCGAGAGATCCCGACGTCTCGCGCCATCGCAGCACCGCGAGCGAGAACCCTCCCTCACGCTCATACATGCCCTCCATCCCATCCCGCCCGCCCTCTCGCGCGCGCGGAGACTCCACAGCTGACGAGCGCAGCCCAGAGGCGCACTCGCGCCCCACCACCCCGTCCCCGCCGAGCGCATACCGCGAGGCGCCGCAGCTGCGCCACCAGCGCTCGCTCCCGAGCCTCTCTGCAGATCCCGGCCCCGGCCCCGCGCGCTGTCCACGAGGACCCGGCGCACGCCCTTGCCGCCTCCGCCCGTGCCGCCGCTGCCCTCGCGGGACCAGCTCGCGACGCGCGTGCGCAGGAGCCGCTCTCGCGACGTGGAGGACGCGTACGCGCCGCGCAAGCGCTCCGACGCGTCCGTCGCGTCGTGGTCCTCCTCGTCGTCGGGCTCGTCGGACTCGTCGTTCGCGCGCGGCGGGCGCAGCTATGCGTCGTCCGTCACGAGCGTCGACGAGGCGGAGGCGAAGGGCGCGGGGAGCCCGGTGGAGGACGAGAGCGCGACGAGTCCGACGATGAAGACGATCGGGGGCGTCGGGTCGTCGCTGTGGACGCGCGTCGCGGCCGCCGCGGGCGCGCTCTCCGTGAACGTGAGCAAGGCGTGGGCGGAGAACGTCTCGTCCAGTGCTGGGGAAGGTACGCGGGCGGCGCCCTCCGCCAGAGTATGCAGACGCTGATGTTCGCGGACGGTGCAGTCACGCCGATGGGCCAGGAGTCCCGCCTCACGCGGGCGCTGAAGTCGTACCACATCGAGAAGGCGCGCGACCTGTCCGACCTCCCCGAATGGCTCTTCGGGAGCGCGAGCGCGGCATCGCCAAGCCGTCCGCCGGCAGCCCGACGGCGCAGAAAACATGCGCAGGAAGAGCGCGCACGGGGCCGCGGTGGTCCCGCCACACGCTCGTCTGCGTCGGCCCCGCCGCGCGCGAGCGACCCGCACCGCGCTCGGCGTCGCAGGGCCCCCCGCTCGCGCGCAGAACGGATGCGCGGAGCGCCTCGCGCGACAAGATCGACCGTCTGAGGGAGCTACGCGAGGCGAAGCGGGACGCGAAGGTGCGCTTCCACGGTGTCGCGAGCCCGACGTCCCCCGACGAACGGCCGGCGCCGCCCCTGCCGATGCCGGGCGACGTGCTCGGGACGCTCCCGCGGCGTGGGCCTACGAGCATCGCAAGCGTACCCGCTCGTATGCCCGCTGCGCCCAATCGCGGAGGACCGGGTGTCGCGCGCGTTGGGCTGCCGGGGAACGTGCGGGTGCGGGCGTAGAGACGATGTTGTTCGTGCTTTGTTTTTGCATTTTCGCTGGATACGCTGATGTTGTTATGCTTTTGGTGCTCTGGTGTAGTCAGTTTGCCGGTGTTCTGGTATTTGCGTCGCTGTAGACGTCTCTCGTTCACGATCCCGCGATTCACGACTTCACAATGATTTCTCTCTTTTGGCAGACGTTCGGTGAACAAATTAATGTATGTACCGTTGTAATTGGTGTGTCTGAGCTGGAGCGAATCAGCAGCGTCGCCGTTGCCTTGTAAGATTCGATTGGACGAAGTCGCTACTTTGTGGAAGACATGGCGACCGGGCGTCTCACTGGTGTGGTTACGGTGCTGGTACTACAACGTCCACTACATGATCTGGGGTGATGCACGACAGCTCTCTGCGGAGATGACTCGGTTGTCAGACCACGATTTTGATGGACGGTATCCTGGAGTCAGGTATACGTGTGCGTACAGCGCACAATACACGCCGGCGTGTAGCCAATCACAAGGAGCAGGACGACCATCGATGCGGAAAGCTTCTTAGCAGGACGCTACTGCGCATTGATGGTGCAGGTCGTCGTCAGTGAGACTGCAGTATGAAGAGGGCACGACGAGTGTGAGGGAGGGTTCTATATATACACGCGTGCAGCTGTTGGCGGAGTAACGTATGTAGATTGACGGAGCATCTGACAGACAGGCAGAAGGCATGAGGCTGGTAAATTAAAACACGATTGACCGGCGTCGGCCCTGATGGGCGCCTGTGCTTCTCCGCGAACTAGGCGAAAGAAGCCTTAATGGTTCTCCAATCGCACAAGCGACTCGCGGTGGCGACTGGCAGGGTTGTACCTGCTTATTATGTGGCACATAGGGAGGGCGAAAGGAGTGCACAAGGTAGGCGATGGAGGGGAATTGGGGTGGGCGGCAAGTGGTGCAGTTGGGATGGTAGCGGTCGCGAGGAACGAGTGGAATGGTTCCATGTCGAAGTTCTATGCCCCGTGCGGCCAGCATTGCGATAGCCTCGCTGCGGCGTTACGACCTTTCATTGGTCCTCGCTTGATGGGGCGCTCTGATTGGGCTGTACCGCTCGGGCTCTTCGAAGATAGAGCCCTCCGCCAAGTGGCCTCAATAACCATCTCCCAGGAAGCCCTGATTCGTCGCCATGGTAAATCTCCACCCCGAGCTACCCGCCTGACATGTCCTATAAACCTCTCCCGACTCCCCCCTCTCCCCTTACCCTTTTCCTCCCCTCCCTCATTTGTTTTCTCTATCTTCGAGTCGAGCCGAGTTCGACTCCCCTTCGTTCATTCGGGGTGCGTTTCCTTCTTCTCCGAGTCTGCACACCGCACTAACCACTCTGCTGCAGTACACACTCTTTGATAGAGAATTTCGCAACAAATTCCTCCGGGAGGCTTCATTGCGCTTTAGTCCGTCCCAGTTCGACGACGTCCGCACCTCGACGGTATCTTTCAATCAAGCTCGCTTTTTCCTTCTACTACAATGGTCGCCTTCGGTTCCCTGATTGGCACTGCCGCTCTTTTCGTCGGTTATGTCTCCGCACGCCCGACTCCCGACAGTTCTTCTGGAAACGAAGTTGCCGTCTCTGCAGTTGACGGTGTCTTCTTCACTAATACGGCAGAGTTGTCCGCGTGAGTTCAATTTAACCCGTCATATCCATCAGTACTCATGCGCGGAATCGTAGGCAATTGGCCTCCGAGGCAGCGACTGCATCCGGCATGGGTTACCCGGCAGCTGCTACGATGGCTATGGGTATGGGCGCCGCAATGGGCTCCGGCATGATGGGCGCGTCCTCCGCAATGGGCAGCTCCGGCATGATGGGCGAGTCCTCCGCAATGGGCAGCTCCGGCATGATGGGCGATTCCTCCGCAATGGGCAGCTCCGGTATGATGGGCGAGTCCTCCGCAATGGGCAGCTCCGGTATGATGGGCGAGTCCTCAGCAATGGGCAGCTCCGGCATGATGGGCGAGTCGTCTATGGCACCCCAGCAATGGCCCCTCCAGCGATGGCCCCCCCAGCGATGTACTCCCCGGCCATGGCGCCCCCAGCGATGGCACCTCCAGCAATGGCGCCCCCAATGGCGACCCCGCCACCCATGATGACAGATTCTGTGATGATGACGAACACCGCGATGGCCTCCGCCACTGCTTCCGCGTACCTCTCGGGCGCCACCATGGCTTACGGCTCTGGTAGCTCCAGCTGGAGTAGCCAAAGCTACCAGAATTGCGTCCAGCGTGAGTACACGTCAATTCGACCACAACCGTACGCTCATCTCTGTTTGTAGAATGTGTTGCTTCGTTCGGGGGTGCTCCTCCATCCATGTCCACAGCCGCGGCATCAGGTGGTAGCGGGTCTTCCGGCTCGGGCGTAACGCACACGGTTATCGTCGCTCCTACCCAAGGAGTACTCCGTTTCGTTCCCTTCGCCACCGAGGCCAACCCCGGCGACGTCGTCGAGTTCCAATGGCACGCGAACAACCACACCGTGACCAAATCGTCCCAACTGACACCCTGCAACAAGACGTCCGACGCGCCGTTCGCGACAGGCGAGCAGAACATGCCGTTCACCTTCCAGCAGGTCGTCAACGACACGAGCCCCACCTTCTTCTACTGCGGTACTGTAGGCCACTGGTACGCTTGCTCGCTCAGAATCGCGCGTGAATGTCCGGCTGATCGATTGCGTACATAGTGAGAAGGGTATGTTCGGTATCATCAATCCCCCGAGCGTCCAGAACAACGCGAACACGTCCGTTGCAAGCATGATGCCGGCCATGGTGACCAACTACTCTTCTGTCTCCGCGATGAACACCCAGATGATGAACCTTACCGCCGGCAACTCATATGCGGCAAACTGGGGCTCCAACATCGATATGTCGCAAATGCCTTCGTGGTCACAACAGTTCATCGCTGAGAACGTGATGTGAGTGCCTCTGTTGCGTATATTTGGCTGCCGTGTCTGACAGCGACCAGGTACACGCGTTCCGTGCTCGGGATGAACCCCAACGCCGTCCAGAACGGCCTGATCAACGTTGGCGCCTCGCCACTAATGGTGCCTCAGGACCTGGCAGCCGCAGCACCCGCAGCATCGAGCGCATCCGCCGCGGCGTCCAAGACAGGGGCTGCCTCCACCCCAGCATCTTCTGCGGGCGGCGCGCTGTCACCAGCATCGAGCACGAACGGTGCAGGGCGGGCCGTCGTCTCCGGCGGGCTCGGCGTCGTCGCGCTCGCAGCACTCTTCCTCGCGCTCTAGACGGCGCGCGCGCACATTTTCCTATATAGCTGGGCACCCCGCGCAACGTGCCTCGGACACTGTAGCACGGCTAATCACTCGACCTTGTACGTAGATGGCCCGCTCTGATACCGCGGGTCTCTGTGTGTGTGCATGGACACATCTCTAGCACTTTCGGACACTTTCCTGCCTCGTCGTTCTCGTCGGTTCTATCTTCCGTGCGCTTGATCTGGTCCCTTCCCCTTTGTTACGTTTTTACAATATAGTCTCGCATGCGAGGAAAAGGCGCACCCTCTTCCCACACTGCTGTAGGTAGTCTGGCCATCGACGCCTGTATCTTTGTGGACAATACATAAATTGACACAAACGTGTGTGAGGCCGCGTCGGGAGGTACTGCTGCAAGCGCCACCGCATCCTGCTCCGCAAACCGACTGCCCAATGATCTCGTCTGTTGCCACTCACCATGCTGTGTCGTCGGTCGCAATGCCTCACTATACACATTGTATGTACTCTCTGCCTTCTTTCTGTCGAACGAGTCTCATGTGTCATGTGGTTATACCATGGCCAATCATTATTCTGTCGTACCCGGATTCTAGCAGCCGCGTTGCTTCACAGATCTAACTCAGCATTCTAATGTCTTCTCTGTCCGTGAGATATACTAGACAGAGCATTGACAGGCTTTCTTATGAAGGATTCATGCGCATTCAACCATTCTCTTGCATGTGGTTGTATGTGTCGATGCTGGACTCGGTGTGTCGATGCCGGACACCGAGTCCAGCTGCATCGAGACATCAAATATGTTCAAGTACACCGTCTTTGCAACAAAGACCTGCCCAGTAAGATTTCTAGATATGGCGCCGACGTGCAGGCAGGATTCTAATCTCAACCAGCACGACCCAGAATGGGTATGCGCGGATGCAATTTCCACCCACCTGACATCCGCTCCGCGGCTCGGGGAACGGGAACGGGAACGGGTGCGGGTGCGGGTGCGGGGAAGGCGGATGCTGCATTTGGTCTTCCTCACAAGGGGCGATAATGCATATAAACCCAGGTACTCTCAGAAACTATCCATATTGCTTTGACTTTCCATCACCATTTCGTAACATATCCACATTTTTCGCCATGTCTTCTACCTTTGCCGAAGCTGCGCTTGGCCTTGCCAGTTTTGGAAGACGCCGCTCTACACCACACCCCCCACACGCGGAGGAGCAGTCTGATGCAGGATACGAGGCCGATGGGGAGCCAGACGACGAGAGTCACACACACACCACGCAGAATCGCATCCGCACTCCTGGCCGTCCTCGATCGCTGCCCGCCTCGCTGCGCGACGCTTCGGCACGCAACCCTCGCGATTCGAAGGCCTCCGTTGGCCTCGGCCTCGGCCTACCCTCCACCCTTCCCAGTCGCCCGACTCGCAGGCGAGCCGGTGCACAGCACTCCCGCATACCCGCCGACGCATCCCACACCCCCTCCGCCACGTCCGATGACGCTTCCGACAGCGCCATCACCCCTATCGTCCACACCCCCACCACCATCGAGAGCACCACACACGCCGCCCTCTTCGGCCTGGGTCTTGGTCTGCCCCTTGAGTACCACATACAGTGCCACATGCTCGAATCGGAAGCGGTCTCCGACTCAGACCTCGAAGCGGACGCGGCGGCGCTCGCGATGTACTCGTTCCTCCCGCCGGGTCTGTCGACGCCCATGCCGGCGTCTCCGCCGGTGGCGGTGCGCACGCCCTTCGTAGTGGAGCGCACAGTTCCCGCACTCGGCGCGCCTGCGCTGATGTCGACGCGGACGGTGACACCGCGCGCACCACGGATATCTAACGTCGAGAGATTCGAGACGGATCCATTGTATTCATAAACGCTTTGTCACATATCCCAATATTTGTATTTTCGCTGCTATTGTACATTAACTTGGTGATCTCTATCTTTGGAACATGAATGTGGGATAACATGAATTCGACAACCCTTAGCTTGCATGCATTTCGATTTCGGATCGCTTGAACAGTGTTTCACCTTCAGCAAATCTGCATGATACAAAACCGTGCAATCGTGTTCGTTACGTCTCCGCCCCCCCGCCCGCACTCATCCCCTGCACCGCAAACTGCACCGTCCGCACCGCAAGCGTCCGCAAATTCAGCAGCACCAGCACGCCTGTCTCCCTAAACCCCGGCACGAGCACAACCCGACACCGCCGCTCGCCCCCCTCCCCGCGCTCGCTCACCACGCGCGTCGCAAAGCGCGGCTGGTTCCCCACGACATACACGTCCGGCGTCTCCGCGAGCACGAACGGGTCCGCGCCGAAGAACGGGTGGCACCACAGCGTGTCCGGCGCGGTCGGCGCGGTGTGGCGCCAGCGCAGCGTGGCGGCGGCGAGCCCGAGGCGCGTCGCGGGCGGCGACGCGACGTATTTGTACATGTCGTCGACCGCCTGGCCTGCGTGCACGAGCAGCGTGCGCGCGTGGGCGGCGGACACGGAGGTGGACGCGGCGGGCTGTTTGCCGGCTGGCGGGGCGGGGGGCGCGGGGGGCCGAGGCGGAGGTAGACGGGGTTGGTCTCGCAGGAGAAGGAGGCGAAGGCTGCGGCGGCGCCGAACATGGCGCGTGGGAGGGGCTGCTGCGGGAGGATCGTGCCGGAGGGGTCGGACGCGCCGGGGAGGAGGTGCACGGGCATTGCGCGGGCGATGTCGAGGAGGTGCGCGGAGAGGGAGAGGGTGGGGTGTGGGGAGAAATGCGTGGTGTCGTAGCCGTAGCGGCGCTGTGGGTGCGTGAGTGGAGAACGGATATACATTTGCAGTGTGTGCGCACTGGTTTTCGATCGGTCTCTTCCTTCACGCCGCCGTTTGCGCTCACCACGGGCGCGAGCGAATTGCCCGCGATGATGAGGCGGGATATTCGTGCGGCCTCGGACTGGTCGTGCGGACCACCGGCTTCGCCTGTCAAATACTCTACCAGCATCTGAATCTGCGCGTCGGCAGGAGACGTTGCTCCCACTTCGAGGCCGGAGACAAGGGCCACCCATTCGTCTGTATCGGAAGGTCTTGTGCTGCCTGCAAAGCAGTACACATTGAGCGAAGCAGTTTTTTTACAGCAGTCCAAAGTAATATACCATCCACGTCCATGCTATCGTCATTTTCACTTTCGCTTGTTGCCAAGCTCGCTTGCGGTGCCAATCCCGCGAAGCATATATCGACGACCTCAAAGTCTCCGCTAGCATTCTCGATGCCCAGCGCGCCCAAGATGACACCCGTTACGAGCTGCGCATCACGAAGGCGCTCGCCGGCGAGGCATATGCGCCCCGACTCGTCCTCAAGCGTGACGACATCGTCGGCGGAGTAAAATTTCACGCGCGGAGGGGGGGCGGGAATAGAGTGCTGGAACGTGGGTTAGCCGCGTCGAACAAAGACATGTCCGATCCTGAGACGCACATCGCGCGCGAGGTCCTCAAGCACGTTGGGCTTGAGGGGCATGTCCATGTAGACGGTGCCGATGATGAAGCACAACTGGCCCTTCACAACGTCCAGTACGCGTGGGACGAACGTCGGGTCGCCTGTCAAAGCGGTCAGCACGTAGAGGACGGAAAGACCTGCGGACGCACCGGCAATTTCCTTCCACTGTCGCCTTGCGCGATGCTCCACGAAGGGCCGCAGCACTTGGAGGCGCGCATAGTAGATGTTGGCATACTGGTGCTTGTAGGATTTGTCGGCAGCTACGATCTGGAATGAGGGCGTCTTCCGTGAGGACGGTAGCACGGAGATGGCGGGACGTGCGAGCGGAATGGATGGTACTGGGCTGAATGCTGCAGGTGAGTAGCTTGAAGTAGTGTAAGTCAGCGCGAGACATACAGGGGATCTGCAGCAGACATTGCGCAAGACTTGCAGGGACGTGTGCGTCGAGGGTGCAGTACGCTGGTGAGGACGCGCCACCGCGGCTAGACGCGTTCTATTTCGCGCCACGCTTGGTCTTGTTTGCTCGTCACATGCGTGGCCCATCAAAGACCTTCAGGTCCTCCTGCGGAGTCCTGCCCATTTCAAGTCGGTGGCTATCACCTGAGCGGCGGTGTGAACTCGAACACCAGCTTCGGCTGGCCCAGGGCCACGTCAGAGTACAATATTAACCATGACAGCCACCACTCCGCAGCTCGGTGACCCCAGTGGCAATTTGCTACCCCAACTAAATCTCCCCAGCGCGACATGCAAACGGCGTCTGACAGCGCCTGCTTTATGGCTCTCGCACAGACTCAGACTAGCGAAATGGCGTACAACATCTTCGCAGCATTTTGGTGGAAAGTGCTCAATGTTTTCTTCCGCGAGATCCGCGTCCGGGGTGCCTTCAATATCCCCCGCGACGGCCCAGTCATCTTCGTCGGGGCTCCGCACCACAACCAGGTACGTGCTGGCCGTCCGGAGCCTACATGCCCGCGCTGACCATACCTGTGCTAGTTTCTGGATCTGCTCATGGCCCTGCAGGTGCACCGCGAGACCGGGCGGCAGGTGCGCCATATCGTCGCAGCAAAGAGCATGGACCAGCATGTCATCGGCTTCTTCGCGCGCATCATGGCGAGCAGTGCGTGCTCCGCATTCGTGCCGGACAAGTGTGTTCTTATTCATTTCTCTGCAGTACCCGTCGTCCGTGCCTTCGACGAGGCTACCGCGGGTACCGGTCTCGTTTCCCTGTCTGCAGATGATCCATGTGTCGTCGTCGGGAATGGCACGCGCTTCTTGTCGGAGCTCACGCCCAAGATGCACATCATGCTTCCGCGCTCGGTCGACGGCGCAGCTGCGGAGGTCGTCGAGGTAGTGTCCAACACAGAATTGCGCGTCAAGAATGAGTTCTCCGGGAACACAGGCGCATGCACCTCCTCGATACGCGCACATGTCGACGCACTCCGTGCGGAGGGCACGCAAGGTTTGTCTTTCAAGAGAGTGCCCCTCGTGTCTCAACAAGAGATGTTCCGCTACGTGTATGAGTGCCTCACGAAGGACGGCTGCATCGGCATCTTTCCGGAAGGTATGGGATTTGACGACGTCCTGCATTGCAGCTGCTGAATACTGAATTCAGGGACGAGCCACGACCGCAGCGATCTCCTCCCTCTAAAGGCAGGCGTATCGTTAATGGCGCTAGGCGCCATGGCGAATGATCCCAGTGTCAAGGTGAAGATCGTGCCCGTCGGTCTCTCCTATTTTCACCCGCATCGATTTCGCTCTCGGGCGGTGGTCGAATTCGGATCTGCGATGGACGTGCCTCAGAATCTGGTCGAGTTATTCAAACAAGGTGGCGCACAGAAACGACAAGCAGTCGGTGAACTGCTAGACATGATATTTGACGGAATCAAGACGGTTACGATCAGGACGCCTGATTTTGAAACCCTGCTGGTGGGTGTTGTCTCCTGGAGTGGTGAGCATTCGTACGCCCAGTTCTTACGTGTACACAGCTCGTTCAAGCAGCACGTCGATTGTACAAGACTCCTGGACAGCCCCCGACACTAGCGCAGGTTGTCGAACTGAACAAGCGTTACATCGAGGGCTACTTGCACTTCAAGGAAGAGCCAAAGGTACAGCAGCTGCGCACGGATGTGCTCAAGTACGACCGTCTCGTCCGGGATCTCGGCCTGCGTGACCACCAGGTCCGTACTGCGTGTCAATTAACCTTCCGCAGTCGGCCCTAACATCCGCTCTTTGCATAGGTCCCCCAAGCACAGAATGTGGGCTGGAAGACACTCGGCCTCCTTGCCTACCGCCTGGGTTTGCTAACTGTGTGGACAACGCTAGCACTGCCTGGAGCGATCCTAAACGGACCGCTCTTCCTCACTGCATCAATCATCTCACGCCGGAAAGCCAAAGGTATGGGTCACTGTATTGGACACAAGCAATTGACCGGTGAGATGGCGCCTGCAGCGGCTACTTCTGCTTCCCTTGTGAAATTGAAGGGCCGAGACGTCGTCGCGACGTGGAAGATCCTGATTTTCCTCGGCCTCGCACCACTGCTATATGTGTTCTATGCCTTGCTTGCGACGCTTACCGCTATCAAGATGGGCGCGTCGGCGCAGTGGCAGACCTGGACGCCAATTCTGGTGCTGACAGCACTGCCGTGCGTCGCCTATGCCGCGCTGAAGTTTGGTGAGGCGGGACTGGACGTGTTCAAGTATGTTCTAGAAGTCATGGCTAGTCGCCATGGGCTAGCACCTGACACGACTTGGACATCGCAGATCCTTGCGTCCTCTGATTATTGCGCTGGTCCCAGGGCAACAGAGGTCACTGGACGGACTGAAGGCGATGCGTGTGCAGGTTGCCAACGAACTTGCGGAAGTTATTGGGGAATATGGGCCAAAGTTGTACGAGGACTTCGACGACGTCAGTAAATCGCTGACTCCGTGCGATTATGAGCGACTGACGATGATACATTAGCGACGTATGCCGCCTTTGGCCAGCGCACCCCCATCCAGTAGTCATCCTGGCATCTGGCGGCGCAAGAGTGGCACCGGCGGAGTGGACGCTCAGGGAACGTGGCTCGTCCATCCGATGGTGAGTACTGTCTTACTGCGACGGACGGGTTACCAACGCCCAAATTTCGCACAGACCTGGCTCGACGAGCGGCTGTTCGGCTGGAGTCGCGGTGCGAAGACATGCGGTGGATCCGACAGCACGCCGAGCCTCGAAGGCAGCAGGGCCACGACGCCTGACTTTTCCGACGAGGACGAAGTGGGCGACTACGACAGCATCCTACGGTGCACGGAGGGCTTGAGTCAGCCGCACCCTCCGCAGCCGCGCAGTCACCAGGGCTTATATGCAGACTTGCAGAAGCTGCGGCAGGGCGCGGGCGTGGACCTCGTCGCGGTCAAGGTCAGCGGCGAGGAGCCAGGTTCCACCACTGAGGGGCTGCACTTGCGGCATGTGAGAAAGGCCAGTCTGTCGGATACCGTTTCTGTGGAGCGGATCTGTGTGTTGAGTAAGGAGGAGAACTTCAAGGAGGCCACGCAGCATCTCAATCGGGAGATCCGAGAGAGGCGAATGAGCGAGGGGTATGAGGACTAAAAGCATGCATGGTAGTGTGTTTCAAAAATTCTTAGGGGATCAAGGCAGTCTGTATCATAGACTTTTTATGAGTATGCAAACGATTTGTGTGCTGAAAGTTTATTTTGGCCACGGCGCGCCTATGAGTGGTAGACAAGACTACGCGGCCACGTGATCCAAACGACATTGACCGCGGGCCAATGCCACGGGCCGCGAACGGTGCAGCTGTCATGAGCAAACCAATCATTCTCTGGCGACGAGACGCGGTGCTCACCTCAGACGAGGCTTGCACCACCATCACCAAGTATGCTCTTGCACCCCCGCCTACCAAACCTCCCTACGAGCCATCGACCGTCCCCGACACCACGCCCCGCACGCTCTCCTACGTCCCATCGCTCGCCTATTTTTGCATTCAACAGCTTATCGAACATGCAGACCAGCTGCATAACCTGGGACAGTCCCGCTTGGCGTACCAACGCCCGCATTCATCTAAGACGTACGACATTCTCCGTGCGCTCATCCCTTCCTACCGTCACGACAGCTTGCTCGACCACTCACAAGTCGACCCCCGTTTGTGGTCTGTGATCATACAGATATATACCGGCCTTCCGGCCAACCTACGCAGGTACACGCTTCCGCTCGCCGACCCACACCTCCCGCTGCTCCAGCGCATCCCGTCGACCCCGCACTTCGCACTTCTCGCCGTGCTCGAGCTCCCGGGATGTCCGGAGCTCACGGACGAAACCGTCGTGGAGCTGCGCGCTTTGCATGGGCTGTGTGCGCTCGACGCGAGCGGGACGGTGCTCACGACACGCGGTGTGCGGACGCTTGCGAAGAGCCTCGTTTTCGCAGAGGACGAGGAGGAGCTCGATGGCACAATGAGCAGACCTAGACGAGGCCCCTGGGGTCTGCGGATCCTCAGCCTAAGGGACTGCGTTGATGTCAGAAGCGACATATTGGACTGTCTCACGCTGTTTCCCCTCCTCAGTGTTGTGGGTGCGTCCATTGCTGCATCCCTTGAGGCCTTGAGGGTGTATTACTGACTTTGACAGATAGATCTGAGGGGGACTAGGTGCAAACCGCTGCCCAGCCCGTTCGAACCCAGCACAGAAACGACGCTTTACCACCCTGCCTCCATCTCCACATCCCTCGCACACTTCCAACGCATGTACTCTGCATCCATTGCTCTCTCTTCTCATCCGGACCCTTATGTTCTTCACGTGAAGGGCCTCAGGTATGAGAAACCGCGTTCACAAGTGCCGGCTGGCACCTGGTTTCCTCAGACTAGCCTGCTGCCGCGTAGGGACGTCTTCCAGTCGGTTGGTCCTTCTACACTTGCACCGCGGAGACCGGTACCTCTGAACCCATATTCAGGCCAAGCAGCATATGACCCTTTCCACTCATATTGGGATGATAGAGACGAGGATGAGGACGAGAGGGATGATGAAGACGAGGACGACGAGAGCCAGTCTTACGAATCCGATGGGCTAGAAGACGACACAGAATCGTTTCATGTAGGGCGCCATCACCACGGAGCATCAACTTATCAGCAGCAAAATGCGATCGCCGCCACCGAAGCGCGCCTGCACGCCGAGCAGCAGTCCGTGTTGCACTTCTACAACAGCTCCCCCATGCTGCCCCCCCTGTCTAGCCTGCCCAAGCGGCGCACCTCAGGACCAACCACCCCCAAGGAGTGGGCTTACGCTCTACCCCCTGTACTATCCACACCAGTCGCCAACCCGCTCACCCTCCTGCGCCGCCCGGCACCCTGGAGCAGCCTTCCCGCCGCACCCGACGTAGGCGTGCGGACCACGCCCGGGACGAGCTGTAAGCGCCGGCGAATGGACCCGGTCGCAGACGGCACGCCACTGCCCGCGGAAGAGGCGCGGAAGAGCACGCTAGCGATGAAGAGCATGCTCAACATGCTCGGGATGGTGCGCAAGCACGTTCAGAGCGCCGCTGCCGAGGACATCCAAGGACAGCCCATGAGCCAAGCAGAGAGGCCGATCTCGCGGAATCCGTTCGCGCGCGCGTCTCTGGATGCCGGTGCGAAGGCGTCGACCTCGAAGCCGGGGCGGCGGGCGCGGCTCCCGTGTCCAACCTGAAGCTGGAGAAGAGCGCGGACCGCGGCCGGCCTGTTCGACCGATAACGGCGCTGAAGATACCGCCCCTGCCGCCCTCCGTTGTAGCGCAATCTTCTGCAAGCAAGGGTAAGGGGAAAGCAGCAGCAGCGAAGGGAAAGAAGCCTGTGTCGGGCGGCAAGCAGACGACGCTGCTTGGACAGAAGGCCAGTTTGCAATCTTTGAGATCAGAGTCGAGAGGACCGGATGAACGGGCAGCAGGGAAGGCCCACACCAAGCATGCGGACAAAGATGGGAAGGCAAAGAAGGGTAAGAGCGGCTTCGATTGGAGGAGTTGGAGTGGTGGCCAGAAGGTGGGATAATTGAGAATCGGAGCAGTACTAGTTGTTTTTGGACAGACAGTGCGTTCATTCCTGAGCGTCGCTGTAAGTAAGTACTTGGTTCACCCGGAGATCTGCACTTGAGAACATTCAGCGCATTGCAGCAACCGTGCGGAGCTAGATATGTGGCGGAATATTTGGTGATTTTCTTGTCCGCGAGCGCCCAGCGATTGGGATCCAACGTCAGACATCAATCGGACAACTCGAGCTCGAGGCTGCGCAATGGATGAACCACTCATGATCACAGATAGTACGTCTCAATTCTCGGCGACTTTGGCAAGGGATCGCTCAATATTGAGGTCAACTGGGTCCGCGAACGAAGATCTGTGCCTCCTTCGACCGCGCCGTCCGCGGTGCCTGACATTCAATTATGTCCATGTCGTGCCTTCTGTTGACCTGTGGCTCCGAGCATCGCATGTACAGCAGTTGACTACTTGGTAACCAGGCAACTTTCATCATTGGCTGGTCTTACTACGGACTCGGTGGTCCATAGCATGTATTGTACTCGCGCTGTACATGTGGATCCAGAATGGCAACTGCAGGTGCATGTAGGGTGCAAATTGCAAACCTAATTGGCGCTACGCACAGCCTGTATCAACCTCAGGCTCATGTCCAAAGCCCATGCCTCCAGGACCTCAAATCATACGCTACTCTCGTTCTCCCTTCCTTTGGAGTGCTCGTGTTTAGGGGTGGAAGCTAGCTTGTAATTCGCCAGATGAACGACCAGGAAGATGTCGCGATTTATTGGGATTACGGCGAGCACTTCTTTCTTCTCTCATTGCGTATTCATCCAAGTCTTACACATACATATACAGAGAATTGTCCACCGCCTTCGAGCATCTCGGGTTATGATCTTATCGACAGCATATGCCAGATTGCGCATGAATTCGGGAGCGTAAAACTCTTCAAGGCCTACTTCGAATCATCGGACATGTCCTCGCCGAGGATGCTTGGCTTCCTCTCGGAGCTGCAGTCGAGTGGTGTCTCTCTCACCAATTGTCCGCACGTTGGTAGGAAGGATGTTGTCGACAAGATGATCCTGGGTCAGTATGGCCAATCTTGCCCCAGACTGTCGCGGGTATCTGACGGCCCTACCGCAGTCGATATGCTCATGTTTGCCATGGATACGCCTGCACCGTCCACCATTATTCTTATTGCGGGAGACCGTGATTATGTCTATGCAGTCTCCATGTTGCGTCTACGATGCTACCGCGTCGTCCTGGTGGTTCCTAACGCGGTACATCCCTCCGTCAAACGTCAGGCTTCTGTCCTCTTTGACTGGAACCGGGACGTTCTCGGAAAGCTGGCATCTGAGAGTGCTCCCCCCTGCACCTCCAATGATACCCGGGCAGATAAGCACCAGAAGCACTCCTCGGTCTCCTCTTCTGTCCCAGAGTCACCTTCGATCCAGCGGGCGAACCATAGGGCGTCTATTCGGGAAACTACGGCTAGCTTGACGCCATCCGTGGTACATCCAGGAAGCAGCCACCTACCGAACACCCCGAAGGATCTCGGGAGACTCGGTACCCCGAGTCTGACCGACTCCAGTGTAAATGTGGACAGAAACACGCTGCGATCTACTCCACAGACTCCAACTCGAATCCCAGAGGAGATTCCAGTGCTACAGTCTCCCTTCATGGGGAGGAATGGTGAGACCATCTCGGGTCTCAACGTTAATTTGAAGACTTTTAACGACATCGACACCGCCGAATGCTCCAGCTCAGGCTCGTTGAATGTACGTGTCTTGACGCCCTTCTGTCACCTAACATATACTCACATCATGAAAATGGCAGAACAATGTCTTGAATGCCCCTCGAGATGTTGCCAGAAATGGGCTTTCCCTGCTGCGTAGGCGATCGGCTTCATTACCAGTGAGTTCCAGCATCTGGTGTCCCTGAGATGTTGGCCGACACACTGCTGCCTTTCTGCGTAGACGCATCTCGAGTCTCAAGATGGCTCTTCAAACGCAAGCCAATATGAAGACTCCTTCGAAGATATTGATCCCGAATATTGTTCTTCATCTTCCGACTTGTCTCTGTCTCCTGAAACACCTGAGCAAGTGCGGGAATTCACACGGTCGGCGGCACCAACCGTGCACGCCAATAGCGTAGGACTCAGCCCACGGTCCATCAAACTCCTCTTCATGACCAAGACGCCTCCTCCTCACTCTCTGGTAAATATTCCCTCGGCTTACGGAGGCAGTCCTACGTTCCACGCCAACGATAAGGCCATCGCGAAGGGCGATATTACGGATACTCCTTACAAGTTTACACCGAGGGCTGTTGATATTCCCGGGCCTTTGCCACATAAGGAGCCTACATCGGAAATCGTGGGGAAATATACCGTTAATATCGGCACACCTCCGACCGTACGACCTGCAACCCCATCTCGAGACTCCGCAGCTCTCTTATCCGCGATGCTAGATACCCGTCAGCCCGAGACAGCACCCCTCCCAGCGCCCCCTCCCGTTCCAGAGGAGTACAAGGTCCTCGTGTGGACCCTGGAGGGCTTCCGTCGAGGCGGAAACGTACAGCCATTGCGTTCGAATGTCGCATTAACAATGACAAACAAGAACCCGTTGGTATACACGAGCGCTGGCGTGAAGACCTTCGCTAAGTACGTGGCTGGCGCGCAGAGGGCCGGACTGGTGGAGGTTGGGGGGATGCAGGGCACTGCGTGGATCGCGCTCGTGCCTGCTTTGCATGGTACTATTGTGGTCCCTACCAGTGCGGAGGCCCGTTGATGGTATGTTCTCTCGTGGTACTCATATAGCAGGCCGAAGATTAGGCAATATAGGGCATGTTTTCCGGGATTCCAATATCCTTGCATCATTCTGTACTTATCCTCATGGACCATATGTTGTCTTGTTGTCTTGCTGTCTTGCTGTCTTGCTGTCTCGCTGTCTGCTGGCACTTGCATTCTCTGTAGCCAACCCTCTGATGTACTACTACGATACCAGACCCAGAATTTTCTGCAATCAGTGGATGGATGGATTATATGATATTGTGTTGCGTTGCCTGTGAGCTCTCTGCCTGAGATCTGGTAGATATTGTCTCGGCGCTACGCAGTGTGGGTCCGAGTCAAGCGCCGACCCCGGAACCTCATGTCCGCAACTCATGCCTCCGGGGCCTTGACTTGACGTTTCATCCACTCTCACCATCGTTATATAACGTCGTTCTTGAGCACAAGCAGGCCTGTGCCCTCTTGTTCTGTCCTCATGGTTAACTTCGAGCATGTCGCCGTTTTTTGGGATTACGGTTAGTACCTGAATATTGTCCGTCGGCGTCGTTGACTCCCCCGTCCCTATAATCCGATGCATGCCCTCAATCACCGATGTAGAGAATTGTGCACCGCCTTCAGGTGTTCCGGGATACGACATCGTTAACAGCATACGTCAAATCGCGCATAGATTTGGAAGCATTAAGCTTTTCAAGGCCTACCTCGAACTTTCCGAGCTGTCCTCGCCGAAATCGCTCAGCTTACGTTCAGAGTTACAATCGTGTGGCGTGTCTTTAACGGACTGCCCTCACAATGGAAGGAAGGATGTCGCTGATAAAATGATGATAGGTGGGTAACTATATTGACTTCGATACCTACTAAATCAAATTGGTTGGTACAGTCGACATGCTCACGTATGCTATCGATACGCCTGCTCCCGCCACCATTATTCTTATATCCGGGGACCGCGATTTCGTATATGCGGTATCCGTCCTACGTTTTCGGCGGTACCGTGTGGTGCTCTTGGCTCCTGGCAAGACGCATGCCAGTCTCAAGGCCCAAGCGTCGGAAGTTCTTCACTGGGACGTGGATGTTCTAGGAAAAGAGCCAGTGTCAGCACGCTGCGGTTTGCAGTCTACTCCTCGCGCACCCGATGAACCCCCCTCCAATTTGCATCGGAGGAATTCTTCAGTTCCTTCAGTCCTTCCTGCAGCATCAGCACCGCGCCCAACTCCCATTATGCCTCTTCGAGAGAGCGTCCCAAAATCTGCACCCTCCGTAATGAGTCCAGCTAGTGGTCATCAGAATTCTTCTTCTGAGCCGCCTTCAAAGCTAGGCATCGCGGACAGGATGGCGCCTCAGCCGGCTCCTCAGACTCTTCCTCAAGTAACGGGAGGCTTTGCAGAGCCCCAGTCCCCACTTATATCGCAATCAGAGGTTTCTGAGAACGAAGGACCCATATCCGACATTAATGTGCATTTGAAAACCCTACACGACATGAGATCAGTCAGTGGGACTTCGAGTTCATCCTATATCGGCGTACGTCTGTTGGTGTATTGCGGGGTGTCCAATCGCTTAATTACCCTGTTCAGGAAAGCGATGCCTTCAGCGTCTCCGCATCTCCGACTTTGGTGAATGTACCATCTATGGATCACGAGCCGCTCGCAGAAGTGGTCAGTATTGTTTGTTGAATGCGTGGAGACCTGCTGTTGATCGGTATTCGGTCTCTCGAACAGACACAAACATCTGTCAATGTGCCTCCGCAGCGGACGAACGATAATTCCGGCCTCTCTGTGATCCAAGTACAGTCGGCGCCAGTTTCGCCCACGACGGACCAGTATGCTTCGTCGGCATCGTCGTCGTCGTCGTCAAAACGAGTACAGGAGTTGCTTATGCATCCAGCCTCAGTGGAATCCCCATCACCCACTGCCGTACGTCCTCCAGACGCCACCATCCCTGCAAAGCGCACGACAGTAGGCACGGTCGGGGATCCGCCGCATCTAAAACGCCCCGCAAACGGTCTCTCCGCCCACCCGTTTCCGAGTCCTTCCCAACACGCAACTCCTGCCACACCACCAAGTCCCCCGCCAGTGCCCCCACAGTTTTCCACGCTCGTACAGGTATTACAGGGGTGCAGGGACGCCGGTATAGAGCAGCCTTCACGCAAGGATATTGCGTACACGCTTGTCGGCTACGACTGCGACGTCTATACCCGCGCGGGGGTCGTGCGCTTCGGAGAGTATGCGGCACTCGCGCAGAAAGCGGGCATCGTGGCGCTCGGGGGTCCGCAGAACGCACCGTGGATCGCGCTTGCGCCTGTGTGGCAGGACAGGCGGTAGGCGCGGCGGGTGCTGATTTGCGTTGTATTCCTTTCTTGTATCGTCCATCCCTGTGCCATCGTCCTACGAGCGATGTAGCTTGCTGCCTCTTGTCTTTTGCTAGGAACCGTGTCATGATGCATTGTAGCATTTAGCATGCAGTACCGTATCTTCTTTACATGTACATCATGCATCAGGTCTGAGAAGGATTGATATTGGGCACTCATCAGTCTCTGTCGCATCTCGTTCCAATGCTAGCCTGTCAAGGACAGAGTGTGCTCTACGAGTCGAGCGCCGTCCACACACGCAGCACGTCGTCATTCTCCTCAAGCTGCTCCACGAGATTCCCAACGGCGCGCTCGGTCTCCTCATCGGGCGCCTCGCACGGCTCGTTCGGCACATACACGAGCTCGCTGCCCACGAGCTCGCGGCACAGGCCCGACGCGGCGATTGCATCCGTCAGCCGCGCGAGCCCCGTGGGCGGGCACATGAACTGCGGATGCCGGTGAGTGAATGGGCGGTGGGCGAGAGAGGGGGGAGCCCGAAGCACGCACGGTCATCTCGACGGCGTCGTCCGCCGGGTCAGCCTGGTCGTAGTCGTCCGCCTCGGCGTCGATCGCGGCCTCGACGAGCCGCTCGACGCGCTCGTCGAGGTCCGCGCCTGCAGCGAGGAGGACGCGCACGCAGCCCTTGCGCTGGAAGAGGAACGCGACGTCCGCGAAGCGCGCGCTGCGGGGGTCACGACGTCAGCGGGCGGGCGGCGGTGCGGGAGCGCGGGAGTGCGGCACCTGTGGAGGTTGAGGACGTTGCGCATCGTGTGCATCGTGCGGTTCACGTTGTTCGACAGGCACTCTCTTCACTGCGTCAGCCGGGCCTGCGTGCGGCGGTCGAGCGCGGGGAGGGGGGGGCTCACATTATCACGGCGATCGAGCCCGGGGCCATCGCCTCGTAGGTGAGCAGCTGGTCGCCCTGCTCCTTTCCGCCCGTCGCCTGGGACGTGCGGAGTGAGGTGGGGGCGGCACGGCGCGGGGCGCGACGCACCTTCTTCAGCGCGCTCTCGATGTTCTCCCTCGGCACGCCCTGCGACTTGGCGCGCCTGAGCACGGCGGCGAGCGCGGGGTTCAGCTCGGGGTCCGCATTTCCGCCCGCTGCGGGAGCAGGATGCGGTTGGTTCAGCGCGACGGGGCTGGAAAAGACACGGGCGTACTTCGCACCGCTAGCACAATGTCCTGCCAGCAGGCGTCAGCGTCAGCGGTGTGTTGGCCTCGCGCGAGAGGGATAGGGAGTGCGGCGCACCCGGTTCGCTCTACTGTATATGACGCCCTTCTGGAGGTCGAGCGCGCCCTTTTTCTGCTTGATTTTGGACCACTGGATACAGTGCGGGTGTCAGCTCGGACATTGGCGGAAGACGGGGTGGCGTACTTTGTTGTGTCCGGAGAGCACGCTGCGCGAGGTGGTGAAGGGGCGGCGGAGGGGTGGGAGTGGTGCAGATCTTGGGAGGCGTAGTAGGAGGTTCATCCGTGTGCGTGCGCAGGGGCCAGACGAAAATATGCGATGCGGAAGTGTCTGAGCCGCCCGATTTGGAATATGCATATCCATTTTAGGAATGAGTTATCGCGTTGCAAGTACTCCTTGCATCGACTGGAGCTTCCGAGACATTACAGAACTATTTTAGTACAACTTAGAATCAATGCGGCCTTTCCAATGCCTCCGAAACTCAGTACTCAGTACTCATTGATCGCACGTTTCGCCAGGAACAACGCCTTATTGTCCATGGGATCCATGGTTTTCGGGGCGAGCTTCTCTGGACTCTCCGCATACTCAAGGGGCCGGGTACACGATATAACCTGCAGAAAAAAATGAGCAATATAAAGCAGGGGGAAATTCAATACTGAGATCATCGACGCGAGTCAAATTATACTTGTCATCGGTTTGTAACACGATAGTAGACACGGCTGAAGTAATGTCAGTGATGGAAATGGCGCCGATAAAAGCAAGCACCGTCTTCAACGCGTCTGTGACGGAGGGTGGCCACGTTGTAAGTTTAAAAGAACCGGCGCATCTGGACCCAGGAACGTCTCACGCATGTTTCTTCTCCTGCGCAACTCGCAACAATGACCCAGTGTGATGCATTGGATGTGATACGGATGTTTGTGGAGAGAGCGGTTGCAGTATATTGCGAACGTTTGTGGTACGTCACTCTGGGTAGATTTTTTCCATCCGGCACGGGCTGAGACTTACCGGTCCAGGCACGCCGTCGTGAGCAGCCTGCAGTGCAAGAGAACAGGGTAAAATTGAGAGCTGCATGATATTTCTGGGTCACAGTGGCGATGAAATGGGCTAGGCAGTACGTACTTTGTGGGAGAAGAAGGAAGACGCAGCAAAGTGATGTACATCGCGGTGTCATTGAGGTGCACGTGACGTGACAGAACGCGTCGCAGTGCGCGTGTGCTCCACAGTCTGCTGCCATCCATCGTCAGTCTGGATCCAGGCGGTCACAAGGGAAAGGGGACAGACGGTTCAGGACGTGACGCGTGACGGTGTGGGCCATGCCAGCCAGGACAGACACGCGTCGAGCATATATGATGACATCATGCATGCGACCAATGGGGACGGTATATTTAGCACTCCGTCCCTCGCCCAGACGTATAAAGACTTGCCTTTGCCCTCCCATCTCTCCACCAATCCCTCGCTGCCCCCTCCACCATGTCTCTCTCCAAGGTCTGTTCGCCTTCCCGCTCCCCGTTTCCCGTGAACTCATCTCGTCGCTTTCCAGCACCTCAACGCCGACCATCTCATCAAGGATTCTCAAGTGCGGTCCCTCTGTCCAGTGCTCCTGAATGTGCTAACTTCCGACCCTCGCCTGTGCAGGACCATAAAAGTCACATCAAAAGCTCGACCAACCACCAGGCAACTCACGCGTATGGCGCCCGCTACGGCACCCAGCCCATCCCAAAGTACAACATCCCCTCCAAGGTGACCCACCCGCTCCCACAGCACACAAAAGTGCCCATAATTAACGCGTCCTGTGTAGGGCACGGACGCAGAATCTGCATATCAGCTCATCCACGATGAACTTTCTCTCGATGGCAACCCCGCCCTCAACCTCGCATCTTTTGTACACACCTGGATGCCCAAGCAGGCCGACCAGTTGATGCTCGAGAATATCTCCAAGAACCTGATTGATCAGGATGAGTACCCCATGACGCGTGAGTTTTCTGCCCTGTCATTCCCAGTATATCACCGATCGGCCACCCGTAGAGGTGCTTCACACCCGCTGTGTTTCCATCCTGGCCGATCTCTGGCATGCACCCTCCAGTCAACAGGCTATCGGCACGGCCACCACGGGCTCGTCTGAGGCAATCCAGCTCGGCGGGCTCGCCATGAAGCGCATCTGGCAGGAGAAGCGCAAGGCTGCCGGAAAGTCTATCCACGAGCCCGGACCTAACATCGTCATGGGCGCGAATGCACAGGTCGCCCTTGAAAAGTTCGCCCGGTATTTCGACGTAGAGTGCAGGCTAGTCCCGGTTTCAAAAGAAAGCCACTATCGGCTCGACCCCGAGCGCGCGATGCAGTACGTCGACGAGAACACGATCGGCGTATATGTTATCCTCGGAAGTGAGCATCCAACTTGTCTCTTACCTAGACCAATCTACTGATAGATCTTTACAGGCACGTACACCGGGCACTATGAGCCCGTCAAGGAGATGGCCACTCTCCTGGACAAATACGAAAAGGAATCAGGTAATTCTGTTCCGATCCACGTCGACGGCGCGTCGGGAGCGTTCGTCGCGCCATTTGCGACGCCAAAACTCGAATGGGACTTCAAGATTCCCCGTGTGGTCTCCATAAACACGTCGGGGCACAAGTTCGGCCTCGCGTACGTCGGCGTGGGGTGGGTCGTGTGGCGCGCGAAGCAGTACCTGCCCAAGGACCTGATTTTCGAACTTCACTACCTCGGGAGTGTCGAGTACTCGTTCTCGCTCAACTTCTCGCGGCCCGCACACCCGATCATCGCGCAGTACTTCAATTTCGTGCACCTAGGCTTCGAGGGATACCGCAGTGTCGCCCTGGATGACCTGAAGAACGCACGCCTGCTGAGCCGCGCGCTAGAGAAGAGCGGGCTGTTCGAGGTTCTGAGCGACATCCACCGTCCGGTGGGTAGCGTGATGAACGGCGTGACGAAGGCGATGGGGTTCGACGAGGAGAACGTCGAGGTGTGTTCTACTCCTGTGTATCGTACTGGACACGAGCTGATCGAGAATCACTTGCACAGAACTACGTACCCGGTTTGCCGGTGGTGTCGTTCCGGTTCTCGGACTCGTACTGCGGCAAGTACCCGGAAGTGCAGCAGAAGTGGGTGCAGACGCTGCTGCGCGCGAAGGGATGGATCGTGCCGAACTACGAGCTCGCGCCGGACCTGCAGAACACGGAGATCCTGCGTGTCGTCGTGCGCGAGAACCTTTCCGCGGTCATGGTCGACAGGCTCGTAGCGGATATTGTGCGTGGTCATCTTCCCACTGTTGTTTGCGTGTTGGCTGATCGTAACTTGCCCTGCAGATCGAAGTCGTGGAAGGTCTGGCAGAGCAGGACTCACCGACGCACGCGTTGAACGCGCTGCAGAGCCGCAGGACTGTCGAAGGGTCGCACGGCAAGATGGATGAGGGCTCGGGTAGTAAGTCGAATGGCACTTACGCAAAACAGTGCTGAGCCGCGTGGGGTCGACAAACTTGGAAAATTAAGGCCTGGGAGTGGAAAACAAGTGTTGTATGGCAGCTGTACATGCAGTAGCGGTGTATGAGTAGTAGCTAGTAGTGCATTCAGTTCAGATCCAGATCCACCAAGTGTGACGTAAGCAATCTTACGGAACCCTTCTGGGCGAGCCTCTTCGAACGCTGGTCCACGACCTCAGGCCACCACCGTTACCCGTACTTGAATCTGATTCGCCTGGGACATACGTGCGCATCTCCTTCCGCGAGAGTTCTCTGCAGCGGTGCGGCTATCCTAGCCTCTCGCATCTACCATTGACATGGGCGGCCCAAATCTCGAGGTATTCAAGTTCAGCATCTATGTCTTTTTCCCTGTCGCCATGATGCTGTACTACGGCGACCCTGACTGGTACAACCGCCACGTTGTCTCGGTGCGTCCGTGCGGTGCGCTTGCGCGCACAAGTGCGACTGACGATGTGTGTGTGCGCACAGTACAAGGACAGGATATTCCCGCCGAATGAGCGCCTCGTGACCGTAAGTCGTTCTGCCTCTTGCAGAGACGTTGCAGAGTGCGAAGTACCATTGCAGAAACTGCCGACGGACCAGGGCGCGCTGCGCGAGGAGCTCGCGAAGATCCGCGCGCGGAAGCTCGAGCAGCGGGCGGAGCGGGAGCGCATGGAGGCTGCTCAGAGAGAGAAGGGGGCCTGAGCACGCGGTGTTCCGTTTTGCAAGTGAGCGCCGTGTCCTCTGCAGCCGTCAGACCCGCTGAGCGTGCGCAGAACTGTTCTGTCGTGTCGGGCACTGCTCTATTTATTACAACAGCATCTGTCTCCTATGTGTATCATTACGCCCGTCTACTTATCCACGCCCCACTCCACGCCGTTGCAGCGCACGGCCCACTGTCCGCCGCTCTGCAGGTCCTCGGCGAGGACCGCCTGGTACTCCGCCAGCTCTGCGAGGGAGACGTTGTAGCCGCCGCAGACGACGAACACGACTGTGCGCGGGGCACCCGGCGGAACGAGCCTGTCGAACAGCGCGGGCTTGTACGCGGGCGTAAGCGTTGTCGAGCACGCGAGCTCTACTATGATCTTGTGGTCCTCTGCGCAGGGCAGAGGGCGTCAGCGTCGGCGCAGGGGTCTCCTGGAGACCTTGCGCACCTGCGAAGCCCAGCGCGGCCTGCATCGCGAGCTCGTCGGGGACAGATACGCTCTGGACGCCGCCCGCGCGCCCCAGCGCCATCTTCACGACCCCTGCGGCGGGCGACGACGCGCCGAGCGACGTCGCGCGCGAGGTGATCTCGGCGAGGTGTGCGACGGTGACGTCGTGCGCGGCGTCGTGCGCGGCGCGGATGCCGGCCCGCGGGGCGGCGGGCGCGGCGGCGAACGGGCCAGGGTTGAGCGCGAGCGATTCGTACAGGCAGTTCGAGCCGTGCGTCTCGAGGACGACGAAGGGCACTGCGGGCGCTGTCTGTGAGCACGGGGCACAGGGAGGGGGAGGGGGCTGACCGTCATCCCACCCGACGGCCTTGCAGCCGTGCATGATGCCCGCGGACAGCCCGCCGCCGCCGGCGCTGCAGAAGATCGCGGCGGGCCGCGTGCCCGCGGGCAGCTGGCGCGCGATCTCCGGGACCATGGACCCGTGGCCCTCCCAGAGGAGCGGGTCGTCGTACGCCGGGACCATCACGCTGCGGGGCGGTCATGAGCGAGCTCGCGGGCGAGCGTGGGCGGGTGGGGGACGCACGCGTTCGCATCGGCCTGCACGGCGGCCTCGGCGTTGTGGCGCGCGTCGAGGTAGAGCCGCCCGTCCTCGACGATCTGCGCGCCCTCGCGCCGCAGGAAGTCGAGCGTCCCGCGGCTCGCGCCGGCCGGGAGGAAGACGGTGCAGCGGAGGTGGAGCGCTTTTGCGGCGCAGGCGGTGGCGAGGCCTGCGTTCCCGCTGGATGCGATGACGAGGCGCACGGCGGGCCCGCGGGTGCGCAGCGCGTGCTGGATGAAGTAGGACATGCCGCGGAACTTGTAGGACTGGCTCGGGTGGAGGGTCTGCGGGGCGCGTGTCGGCGGCGGCGGCGTGCGATGCGGAGGCGTGCGCACTCACCTCGAGCTTGAGGTAGACATCGCACGCGAGGCGCGAGGAGAGGTGCGTGGAGTAGATGAGCGGCGTCTCGGACCAGAGTTTGGTGGGATCGGCGTCGGCGATGGACATGGTTGCTGGTGGGGGTGGTCAACTGCGTGCACTGCAGGTAAGTACTACGACGGCCCTCGGACTCGGACTTGGTCATCTTTCTTAGCGCTGTGCGTAACGCTGAGCTCGAGTCAAGGTAGGCGGGCAGACAGGCGCTGCACGTGAACCCTGGACCGACGCCCTGCAGGCCGCCCGGACTTGGAAGTCTATTATAAGTAGCTGCTGCATAGATCTGAGTGTGTTAATCGCGCCTTAGATTCCCTGCAGTGGTGAGCGGCGAACTTTTTGCATCACTGGAAAAATACATGATCACTAATCATATATATTGCTGCAGCACTGGAGAGGAGACTACGAATCGACATTCAAAGCAATGGCGGAGTCGCTACGCGGCGCGCTCAGTCATCGCACGATGTCGTACCGCGTGCCTTGGCACTACGGCGAGGACGCAGCAGTGAATATGGCGCGCTTGCTAGACACCAAACACAGGCTCATGCCGTACCTCTACAACCTGGTCAGTGCATAAGTAGTGCTACACCGTGCCTCCCACATCCTCATGAGCACACGTACCGGCACTGCAAGCGCACGCGCACGGCCGCCCGCTCATGCGCGCGATGTTCCTCGAGTTCCCCGCGGACCGCACGGCGCACGACGTCGACCGACAGTACATGCTCGGCCCCGCGCTGCTCGTCGCGCCCGTGTTCGTGCCGCTGGGCGAGGACACGGAGTATTACCTCCCGGCGGTGTGCTGGACGGCGTTCTTCAACCCGCAGCGCAAGGTTGAGGAGCTGGCCGTCTGGGTGCGTGAGGGAACGGTGCTATGCCTAGGCCCGAGCGGCACGGGGCGCCCAGACTATGAGCTCGCGAAAGGGCTAGAAGTGCGGGTGTATGAGCCCGCGGAGGGGCAGGTTCCGGTGGGCCAGGGAGCTGCGCTTGCGGGAACGGTAAGGGCAGAGAGAAATAATGGACAGGTTTCGGTGAGCGTAAGTGAGGGAAGCGTGGAGCTGACGGCATTGACTCTGCTCGGGCGTGGGCTGCTGACGAAGGAAGTCGAGAAGGGACAGAAGACGGTCGTTCTTCACCCGCCAAGCTGAAAGAGACTTTCGCCGAAGAAGTGGGCGGCTGCCACTCCGTCATCGCCTTATACGGTTTGTGTAGATTAGAGGCAGAGAACGATGCTGAGTGGGATCGTATAAGCACGTCACGAATATGCGTCTGCAAGTGACAAAGCAGTACTGATTGAACACATGTCCGGTGTATTCTGGCACGTCTGGGAAAGATGGGCCCTAACTATCTCCCGCAGGTGTGCCTTTTCGGAATCGAGCAGCGCCAACGCCCGATGCTTGTGCTGCCGGTGTGCTCTGGCTACACTCGAGGTGAGATCGGGAGGTGGTCAGTCGTCCTCGTTGAGGTCTTTCCATACAAGCTCTGTCTTCTCGCGTCGCGCCTTGGCCTCGCTGCGGTTTTTCGCAGTACGATCGAGCCGCTGACCGAGGCTGGGGTCAACAAGGACGGCGGAGAACCAGCCAGGATACTCGCCTCCTTGCGCAAACACATATTCAGCTCCATCTTGGTCTGATTACAGCCGCCTGTCCATTTTGCCCAGCTGTTGCTGTGGCAGGCTTCGAGTGCCTGAATGAAGTCTTTGCAGGCTGTTCGGGCGGATGAGCGCGGGGCAGGTTAGAAGGCGCATGGCATACCCAAGCGTTTGTCAGAGAGAGGTGGATGCATGTCCGCTCGGAGGAGGGTAGGCGGGGTAAAGGCCGGACCGATGGCTGAGACTCTGAGAGAGATGACTCTCAGATGAGAAACGGCGTCGCGATTACAGATGTCGCCACGTGCGCCGCCGCGATATATACCAGCCCAGCAACAGCCCAGTCCTCCCCACTCTTTTCCCCATCTCCTCCACCTCCCCGCCATGTCCCAGTTCGTCCCCTCGGCCTCAGACGCAGGCTGCGTTGCCACCATCCGTACCCTTGCGGCGGATGTCGTCGGCAAGGCAAATTCTGGCCATCCCGGTGAGCACCGGCTGTCCGCGCAACCCTCGCGATTGCTCAAAGTGCACTCCAGGAGCTCCTATGGGCATGGCTGCCATCGCTCATGTCCTCTTTTCTCGGTGTGTATGTTGACATTCTCAGAGCGTCGTGTCAACTCACCGGTCACCGCAGTTTCTTCAATGCTAACCCGAAGAGCGCAAAATGGTACAACCGCGATCGATTCGTCCTTTCGAACGGGTAAGAACTATTCTACGAGGATGCTCCTCCATGCTTACCTGAGCGTGTCATTCGGCAGTCACGCGTGAGTTGACATCCGCTTCTGCATCGGGCCTGTTTGATTCGAGGTCATGTACAGTTGTGCATTGCAGTACATCTTGCTCCATCTCCTCGGCTACAAGCTGTCGATCGACGACCTCAAGGCGTTCCGCCAGGTCGATTCCATCACTCCTGGCCACCCCGAGGCTGGTCACACCGATGGTATCGAGGTAACCACCGGTCCCCTCGGCCAGGGTTTTGCGAACGGCGTGGGGTTCGGTATCGCTCAGGCGCATTTGGCCGCCGTTTATAACAAGGAGGGCTTCGACCTGATCAACAACTACACATATGGTGCGCAGGAGCTGACCTAGCTCTATCTCGTGCTAACGGCATATTAGTATTCACTGGTGACGGATGTCTGATGGAGGGTGTCGCGAGCGAAGCTGCCAGTTTGGCCGGCCACTTGCAACTAGGCAATTTGATCTACGTAGGTCCATTTTATCGGGTTCCCTTCAATCATTGCTGACCACGAGATCAGCTATATGATGACAACCGTGAGCATTATCTCGCCACTTGAAAGGATACGTATGAACGGTCAGGTCACTAGATATTTCCATTGATGGTGACACTGCCGTTGCTTTCACCGAGAACGTTGAACAGCGTTTCCTCGCATATGGGTGGCAGGTTCTCCACGTCGATAACGGCGATAGGTAATTAATGTGCAGTCTGTGGTCTGTGCGAGGCTAATGCTCGGTACAGCGATCTCGAGGGCATCTACAACGCGATCGTTGAGGCCAAGAAGGAGAAGAAGAAGCCTACTATCATCCGCGTTCGCACCACAATTGGCTACGGCTCCAAGCAGCAGGGCACACATGGTGTCCATGGCGCGCGTAGGTTATGTAACATGCACATGCGAGAGCGTACTAATCTGGCAGTGTGTTCCTTTCAGCACTCAAGGCTGATGATATTGTCGCTCTCAAGACCAAGTTTGGCTTCCCGGCGAACGAGACATTCCACGTACCGAAAGAGACATACGACGCCTACGCGGAGATCGGTGCACGCGGTGCGGCCCTGGAGCGCGAGTGGAACGCACTCCTCTCCGCGTATGGCCAGAAGTACCCCAAGGAGCACGCCGAGCTCACCCGCCGCATCTCGGGAAAGCTGCCGGACGGCTGGGAGAAGTCCCTTCCTGTGTACACGCCCAAGGATGCTGCGCAGGCGTCGCGCAAGCTGTCGGAGATTGTCCTCACTGCGATTACACCTGTGCTCCCCGACATGATTGGTGGCTCTGCAGATCTGACAGGCAGCAATTTGACGAGGACGAAGGCAATGATTGACTTCCAGCCTGACAGCACCGGCCTTGGCACCTACAAGGGCACATATATCCGGTTTGGTGTGCGCGAGCACGCTATGGGTGCGATTGCGAACGGCATTCACGCGTATGGTGGATTCATCCCGTTCATCGGTACCTTCTTGGTGAGCTTCCCTGTCCGAGGATCTCGGGAGCCTATCTCATGCTTCACTGTCAGAACTTCGTATCATATGCCGCCGGCGCCGTTCGGTTGTCTGCTCTGAGCAAGCACCAGGTCATCTGGGTCGGTGAGTACCTCTCAGGGCTACGCACGCAGCACCATTGCTCACGTATTCCCCAGCGACGCACGACTCCATCGGTCTCGGCGAGGACGGCCCCACGCATCAGCCGATCGAGACCGCCGCGCACTTCCGCGCGATGCCGAACATCGACTTCTGGCGCCCGGCAGACGGGAACGAGACGTCGGCGGCGTACTACGTCGCGCTTTCACGCAGGCAGACGCCGTCGATCCTCTCGCTCTCGCGCCAAAACCTGCCGAACCTGGAGGGCTCGACGCTCGAGGTCGCGTCCAAGGGCGGGTACGTGCTGCACGAAGAGCAGGGCGAGGACATCACTATCGTCAGCTCCGGCAGCGAGGTCAGCATCGTGCTCGAGGCGGCGCAGAAGCTCAAGGCGGAGGGCATCAAGGCGCGCATCGTCAGCTTGCCGTGCTGGAGCGTGTTCGACCAGCAGCCGGTGGAGTACAGGCTCAGCGTGCTGCGGAGCGGTGCGCCGATCTTGTCCGTTGAGGCCCTTGCTGTGCGTGGCTTCTCGCGGTGATGGTGGATGTGTGCTCATATTACTGTTGTCGAATTGCTAGACTCTTGGTTGGTCGAAGTACAGTCATGAGGTGAGGACTGGTTTCGTGTTTGTTAATGGTCTGTGCTGACGGCTTGTCATGTGCAGCAATTCGGTCTTGCCGGCTGGGGTGCATCTGGCCCGTACAAGGAAGTATACGCGAAGTTCGGCCTTACTGGACCAAGTGAGTTGCTTGTTCATCATCCACAGGATTCTGCCCTAATACTGCTTGTCAGACATCGCTGTCATTGCCAAGAAGGTCGTGGACTTTTACAAGAAGAAGGGCGGCGAGGTTGTTTCACCACTGGTAAAGGCTCTTTAAGGGAATGTTTAGATAAAGTAGCAGATCCGTGTATTGCAAACAGTAGAGCACAATTGGTGCAGATGTAATTTTGCGTCTCGCTGAATGACCTAGCTTGACTTCTTTGAATCGGGTTTTCAAGTGTGCGAACGATACTGCACGCGAGCCAAGGTCTACGTCTGTGTTATGGGTTGGTACATAACGTCTACTTCCTCGTGACTTCGATATTGTCCCATGCTGCACGCTCCTGGTTCTCCTTGACAACGTCCTCAATGTGAGGCTTCAAGAACCGGACGTCCTGTTTAAATGACAGAATGAGAAGACTGTGTCAAGAGGAGGTGCATGTCTACTAACCTCAGAAGCTGGGGTCCACAATTCCTTCGGGAGGTTGCTGTGAAGCACGCTGGCCTGCGAAGCCCGCTTCATCCGGTATGCCCGGTCGTATTGTTCGCGAGGTGTCAGGCGCTTCAAGGCCTGTCGTCAGAATAAGATGAGTTACCCTTACCTATGCATAGTATACAGTGGGACATACCCTCTGAACATCGTCACGCTCTTCCGGAACTATATTACAAATTTAGCGGGCACAAGCGGGACAGGCAGAAATGCACACACGAAGGTCGTCGTACTTGTAGCCGACTTTCCTGTACCCAGACAGGTCGGCATACCAGTCGGCCACCGGCTTGACCCATCTATAAAGGGTCTTGGAGGAGCGGATGGCAGGGGCGAGCGAGAGGCCCAGGGGACCAGTGAAGGACATGGCGGATAGAATACGAGAACAGCTGTTGGCCGGCGGGCTCGCTGGGCGAGTCTTCCCGATGGATATTTGGCTCTATTTGGTGAGAGTGGCTGATGGAAATCTGCGCTGCCCGATTTGGGACTGATCCTAGGAATCTGCTATAAAACACGTTCTGCCATCCGGGCCTTCAGGCAGGCTCGTTGATCCATCCCTCATCTATCCCCACCTTCACCCACTCATACAACAGCTAACATGTCCAACACGGAGCGTACCTACATCATGGTTAAGGTAACAACAATCACATCCAACGCGGAACTGTTACTGAATGTGCATTCAGCCTGACGGTGTCCAGCGCGGACTCGTGGGCAACATTATTGGCCGTTTTGAGCAGCGTGGCTTCAAGCTCACTGCCCTCAAGCTCGTCCACGCTACCCCGGAGCACCTCGAAAAGCGTCAGTACTCCCCGGATTGCACGTCCGATTAAAACTGATCTTCTGTGCTTTACAGATTACGCTGACCTCAAGGGCAAGCCCTTCTTCCCTGGCCTGATCAAGTACATGGCCGCCGGGCCCGTTGTCGCGATGGTCTGGGAGGGTCTTGACGCGGTCAAGACTGGCCGCTCGATGCTCGGCGCGACGAACCCTCTTGCCTCTTCTCCCGGTTAGTCTCTGTGCTCCCGCGACCGTCGCGTTGTTTAATTTCGCGTTGTCAGGTACTATCCGTGGTGACTTCGCTTTGGCTGTTGGCCGCAACATCTGCCACGGCTCCGACTCCGTCGAGAACGCCGAGAAGGAGATCAAGCTGTGAGTGCATGATTGCCCTCACCCGTACCTAATAGTTGACGAATTATTCTTCCCTCCAGGTGGTTCCCCGAGGGTGCCGTTCAGTACACCCACGATCTTGCCGGCTGGATTTTTGAGTAGACTTCACGAGGTGCCTAAGGAGACACGCAATTCTGTAAAAGCGATGTGTACAGCAGTGTAGAGAACGTGATCAACATTGACGCTCATGATCATACCTGGGTGCGTCTTCTGTGCGTCTTTGCCACATGTTAGTCACCTGGCCAGAGGTTCTTCGCAAGTTCTCTCGTTATCTCCGGTTCATCTGCTGTATGTAAAGTTGTATGTGCGAGCCTCGAGCCTCGCATCGGCCCTCTTTCCTGAAACCCTGTTGTGTCGTGCAAAGACGTACTACGTTCTTCTGGGCCTCATTGATCACTGATCCTTGAATTCTGCATGCTGTTACCGAGTCTCGATTCTCGACTGCTGCCAAGCAAGATCATGAACATTGTCTTTGATCGATGAACGTTCTATCCCCCTCCAGCCAACGGTCCGTCAGGGTTGATTTGTATTATGTGTGTACTTCCTTCATCTATACGTATAGATATCGCTAATTCTTTCGATTCTATTGGATTACTCCACAGCGATCTGGCGACAATTGCACCCCGCATTCGTTGGTGTCAACGATGATCCCGTATTCGGGTCATCGACGCTCGAAGCTACAGCAATATGCTGCTGTACGTTATCAGCAGCTGCAGGCGGCGAGATGGATGCTGTCATATCGGCGTTCACCGGTCTTTTACTGCAGATGGTGCGGCATATTCGCGCGAAACGGAGTGCGAGATATTTAACTTGTCATTCGTGTTGAACAGATTCCTGTTGACGTGCATGAGTCTCAACATTATGAAAGTTTTATAGCGGTGAAGCGTAATCATTGTACGTTTTTCGAGAATTCAGTTGGTGTCTTTGTAGCAGTGCTCTGTCTTCTATTCTTGCGCTGTTTCATCAAGAGTTGATGGTCATGGGCGGGCGAGCTTCAGGTTGCGATTGGGGCAGTTACTATCTCGCTAGCTCCCATGATAGATCCTTTTTAATGACGGTCATAAGCGCAGGGTGTGTTTGGACGCTCGCTGAGTGCCAATACGCTGGTTCAGTTCTCTCACTAACTCCAGTGATAGATGGGTTTTTAGGGGGCAAGCGGTAGTCGTGATTGACACTCGGGCTGTGCATCATGACCGCTCGGTTTCCGGGATACTATTCTGCATCTGGACTCCACCACATAGTGATAGGTACGCTGTGCTGCTTTGGATGATTTCTTCTTGAACCTGAAAAACGCCTCCAATGACGAAAGAGATGTTACACCCCGCCCACTCGGCTTAGTTTCCCCTCCACAATGCGGCATATTGCCATCCAGTCCAACGCCCATGCGCTCGCTTGTGGTATTTCAGAGCTTTCTACTGTTCGGTGGGAGGCTTTGAACATGCGCCTGCGCCGCTTCTGCTGCGTGTGATTCGTCTCTGGTCATATCCGACGCTCGCCATATCCGACGCTCGTCAGGGCCGCCGCTCGCCATCACTTCGAGGCTCAGCTGCCTATCATTGTTTGGCCTGGAGTAACCTGAGCGCAGGCCCTACTCATAACTTTATCGCTCCGTGGGACTCATCAGTGCTGTCCTTGATTAGTAGACGCGCAAAGACGTCACTGTTAGTGAGTACGTCCCAGAGATTCCCTCCAAATATATTTGATAGGCTCGAATTCACACCATAACAGACTACGGGGAAAGACTTGGAGTCGCTTCGTCCATCGTTCTCGTCGCGAAGGCCCAATCCCAATCCCAGGCGGTTCAACTCTGCAAGTATCGACTTATTGTAAGTCTAAGGTTTGATGCCGGCGATAGCACTCTCGTAAAAATGACAGTTGAAGAAAGCCGGGCCCGATGGCCATAATTGTGCGCTTCGCATTGGTCAGGTCAACTTTATCGCCGCCCGAGGCGTGCTGGTGGCTGTAGTAACCCAACAGGAATCTCGATGTCTCCGACATGTACATTAGCCAGGGCGTCAATCATTACCCCGCTCCAAAATCGCCACACTTACCCTGCTGCCTTCATTCCTACCTGTTGACACAATGTGTCCGTCACTGGCAGCTCTTCAAGAGTACAGAGTACAGCACATTTCACACACGTCAAGCGGTGCGAAGGGTGGGATCGTAATGACTCTTTGAATAGGCGGAACGCGTCGCGATAGGGGAAGCCCGAGCGACGCCGCACGCCCAGTTCCCTCCCGTCGGGTGTGCTATCCATTCAGGTACACGGCCCAACAAATCACAATGGTAATGGGATGTATCTGATAAATGGTACCGATGACGTTAACCCTGCGGACTTTTACTTTCAGATCTAGTTGTGCGAGCGGGACAAATCACCGGCGAGTCCATTTCCAGTTCCGCACGCCAGACCAGCCGGAAATCAATACGCGCGTATGCGTATGTGTGGCGTCGGAAATCCGTGAATCTGCTGGTCTGAGGGAACATTTACAGTAATGGTAAGTTGATCCCCGTCGATTGTACACAAGCTCAAGACCGGTCTTGTCCAAGTTTTCGCGTTGTCTGACCCTGTGTTGTTGAACAGTTCTAGACTTCTTGTGGCGTTCCCGCAGTCCCGTCACTTTGGCTTTTGGGCCTTTAAGACATACGAGGTTAGAATTGCACTGCTTGCGGTGTTAGGACGTGACCCTATCAATGCGACAATTAGCAAGCTGTAGAAACATACGCAAGCATTGGTGACTCCGCAAACCTTTTTTTTTGTAATTGGAGGAACGATGGATCCTCAGGCTACTAGTTTAGGGAATAGCCCGACGCAATTCCTTTTTCAATACAATGCAACATATATACATCTGATCCGCAAGTCAATGATCCGCGTCGAGTCATGTTACTATACAAACGCCTATAGAAGCTTCTACTGGCAAGCAATCCTCTTCCAAGACACTGTACCGCAGTACTTATATCTCCGATGGACCTCGGACAACACTGATGTCAGAAGACCCCTATCGATCCCTGGAAGGCTGCCTGCATCTGAGGCTTACACAGGGCGTGAATGCTACAAGTCTATGGATACAAAATCCTAGTAACCCGATATAGACGCACGTTAGCCTCCGTACCATGGACAAGAATAGAACACAATGCACTGACCATCCGATGAACGGACGCAACGACGGTACTCTCAGCCTCTCAGAAGCTGCTGGACGGTGACAAGCTGTGGTTTTCGACTATAAAACACATATGCTGGATCGGAAGTGAGGGGGGTGTATGACAGTAAGTAAGAGGAGACTCACATGTTCTGCAGTCATCCCAGAAGAGGATACACGACATCATCAAGATGAAGAAAGCCCCCGAGATGGCGAGGGCGAGGACGAAGCAGATGGTGGATAGGAGGGATATGTCCTTTTCGTCTACAACAAACTCAGGGTGCTCGTAGAGTTTAATTTGAGAGCGCATCGGCAAAATGAGCAACGGTGGAGGAAGACTTGTCTTCGACGAAGGAAGAGAAGAATACAAGGATTGGTGTCTCATCATGTCCGTTCCTCCCCAGCTTTATAGAGAACTGTGCGGAAGCGGTTATCAGTGTGAATGTGTGAAGAAACACTCACCCGATAGGGATAGTACTGAGTCCTATTAAACCACCCCGATCCGACGCCAAAAGAATGGAGGAGTCGCCCACTGATACATCACAAACGCCGCCATCGGCAGTTGTTCTGCAGTACCAGAGACGCCCTTGCATTTTTTAGACGCTGGAACTTTCCCCAAGCATGATACACCTGGAAGTTGAAAGGAGCGTCGTGGAAACGCACCGACTCGACGCTGTCCGATGTCATTGAGGTAGCGCCCGATCCGAACTCGGAGGAAGACGTGAATTGGACAGCATATAGTCACGGTACACCGCCGATCACCGCTCAGGGCATACGAGAGATGCGGTTCCCCACTGCCAAGAAGAATGAGACAGTCCATCCTTCAAGTTTGCCATACCAGTACACCCTACATTACTGCTAGATGTCGGGGATGCCATGGTTGTCCGGAGAGCATTGATCGGAAACAAATATTGCATGGATTACCATAGGATTCATATCAACAGAGCCAACATCTAGAGCGTGCACAGGGGTCGAAATCGCCCGCAGTTCGGAAGTCGACACAGGCTTGCATAGCTATCCGTTTTTGAGTACCGTGAAAATCGGAAACAAGTGTTCAGCTGGCCGAACTCGGTTGAACCAACCACAACAAGAGTCCCAGTGCTGTTAGCCATTAGTGGGCCTGCCGGTGGGACTGTACGGAGTCGCTCACAGTTATCCGCAGTGATGAGCTCCAGCCTGAGATGACTCACTTGCTAGTGCTATGGCCTATGTTTGATGAAACGGTTACGGTGCAGTGTACTGTATGTGGACACCGCTTCGGACGGGACAGGTGTTCGGACACCCCCCTCTAGAACATCCAGTTTCCCTCACACACCCTAATCATTCGACATGGTGATAGCACTATATGTTTTCTGAATATGTACCAAAAAGAATGGGAGGTAGATGAATAGAACTCCAGATATCAAGTGATTACATGCTCGGGCTCCTGAATCCTGGCACAAAACAAGCATGGCAATTGCTCCCACTGCCCTTTAGTATATAAACATGGCCCAAATCACTATTGGGGATGTGTCAAAGCTGATCCACCAAAAAAGACTGGCAGAAATCGTAAAGGAAATGAAATGTGGAGACACCGCAGACTCGGACGACAGACGGAAGCAGATCGTCGAACCGCGCGTGGGCCGTGGACGGTTCAAACATCACATTCTTTTCCCATCGACATCCTCCAGTTCCCCGAACAAGGAGAATTCCATTCCTGCCCCACCTCCGCCTTCAAGTTCAGTGACATGGACAGCCGGATGATCCCCCTCTCCAAACATCCCAGAATGACAACATGTTGATAGACCCTCAGGTCTCCTTACGTTGAAATCTAACTCCAGACCCCTTTCCAAACCCTCCATACATTCGTTTAAATCACTTGATTTATTTGTATATATTCTCATAGATTCTACTGTACATGCTTTCAATATTCAGCCCTTCGCCGTCCAGGGAGCCAGCGTAGTAGGGCGTGGGAACGTGTCCGAGAACCTGTCCGACCCCTTGCCACTGAAGTCGTGCTACGGCTTACTCTAGCATTTCTCGACATCTCACTCAATAAAATATTCCTTTGGGCAGTGAGGTCTCAAGGTGTGTAGGTACCTACGGACAACAGGGCTTTGTATAATTTTGACATGCGGATGTGCTACATGCGTCTGAATGCTTAGGTGTCCGAGATCCCGTCCATATACAGTACCACTTGGCAAACTGTGGAGTCGGCGGCATTCCTTGACAGTTCGTCAGCCCCCCATTGTGGGAGCCCGTCGACGGGAAATTGTAGCAGGATGCACAGCTATCATTCTACCGAGTGAGCGCAGAGGACACTAGGAACGCGCGGGGAGAAACATCACTGATGCCTCGGCCCCCATAATACGTACAGCGAAACCACATCAATAAACATCTGAGATTTAGATTGACACCCGAGTGCACAATGCGATGATAAGTGAGAGGACTGCTTGCTACAGACAGAGTATATTACGGGGAGAGATGGTATGCAGGTAAAGGAGCGGGTATGATACAGCGTACAGGACCAATCCAAGATCAATAAATATAACCACGAGATACCCCATCCCAGCCTGTCCGTGTCAGCGCGCACCGAACACCTACTTAACGGAACTTAGGGTTAGACATCTCGCAGCTCTCCGACCGTCTCGGATGCACCAATCCGACGGGGCCTAACACGACGCCTAACTCGCTTTGCCGATGACGGAGTGCCTGGGAGAAGGAGCCTGCGGACAACGCCCGTTGATCCAGGGATTCGCGCCGACTGGTTGGATGGCGGTAGAGTCCGAACGTCACACGCTCTGTCGACTACGACCCAGGTGCAAGGATGGACGCAAGATCTTGTTCATTCGGAGCACAAAGTTGTCGTGACCGGGCCTTGAGACGCACTGTGACGAGGCCAACACATCGGGGCATTAGCGAGGGAACATGTTATGGAAGGGCAGGCAGACTTACACATGCGGTCGAAGCTGAGCAGGACGACCTTCGGAGCGCCAGCCGTATCACGAACGGGACCTTCGGATTTGAGTAGATCGGACCGGTCCACCCAATGTTCCTCCTGCCAAATCGCAGCGCGCAGTATCAGATCGTCCATGTTGCGCTCCCAAGACGCCTCGTCTCGCGCAAACTCGACCTGTTCTGTCCGCACAGTGAGGGACGCGAGGTAGTTTCCTCGGGAAGTCTGCACCTTCAGTGAGGTGGAATGCGAACGGATATGCGAGGTGATGTAGTCGAGTGCAGCGGACGCTGCCTCTCCCAGAGGTGACTTGTTGGTCGCGAGGCCGTCTAGTTCCATAATGACAGGGAGCGGGATGACGATAGTCCAGCGAATGCTCTCGACGAGTGTCGAGACGATGGTCAGCGAAGACAGGAGGATATTTGTGTCCAGAACAAGGATGGAATAGCCAGGTAGAACACGTAACGGCTGCCGCGAAGGTAGCGGCTTCCGCACTGTTGATGATCGAGGTCGACGTCGTGAGCCTGTGGACGAGAGCCCCCCTCGCTGATCTGACTGAAGGAGACTTTGCAGGTACCGCCTCCGGGCCTGAAGTAGAAAAGTTAGCAACAATTCAGCAATACCACGGATACAAACAAACCTTGAGCTCCTTGACCTCGACTGAGTCCTGCTCGTCCTCCTCGCTGTCGTCCGAAGTCTCAGCCATCGCGAGGCCGTCCTCGTCGTCAACATCCATCTCGTCATCCCAGCGCGTACCGTGCAACCGCCGTTCTTCTTCTTCGCGCTCGCGTCGCTCCTCCTCCTTCCACCTCGCGACCTTGGCTGCCAACACACCATCGACCTTCCACTGCCCTCGACCGTCCGCGGTAGCCGCCGGCACGTAATCGAATCCGTCCACGTACCGCGCGAGCTTGAGCCCCGCCCGCGCCACCCGCACCCACCGCTTCACCGCATCGTTCTGGGCAGTCTGGAGCCGCTCCTTGGACGTCCCCTCGTCCTCGTCCTCGATGATCCCGTCTGCCTGCTCGTCGCCGTCCTCGGCCCGGTTGAGCACCTCCAGCTCAACGTTGCGCTCTTCGCCCGCGGTTCCGTCCTTTCCCCAGAAGCCGCGCTCGTACACCTTCTTCCCGCCCCACCCCAAGCCGCGCAGACACCAGTCCTCGGGGAGAGGCGCGCACCCGCTCGTGAGAAGCATGCTGCCCTCGGTGCGTTCGATCAGCTGCTCCTGCAGCATGAGTCGCCGCGGGGCAGTGTTGAGGAACGCGGCAATGTCGGTCCAGGGGATCGCACGCTCAAAGACCGCGAGCGCGTGGCGGTCCTTGAGAACGGTCGCGAGGAACGTGAGCAGAATCGTGATGTACGGGTTCAGCGTGGAGCGTGCGAAGCGCGAAGACTTGCGCGTGGGCTTCTGGAGGGTGGTCTCGAGCATCGAGAACGCGAGCTGCATGCCGAGCGTGAGCGCGGCGGAGATCTCGGAGCCACTAGCCGCCGCGGAGGGAGTGGTGGACAGCGTGGGCGAGGTCGCCATAGGCACCGCGTCACCGTTGGCTGCTTCGACGCCTTCGTCGTCCTCGTCGACATCCATCTTCTTTTCCTCCTCCGCTCGCTTTGCGAGCAGCTTCACACGCCCGCCTGCGCCGTTCCCCACGGCGGGGCTCGAGCCCGAGCCGTTCTCGCGGCCCCCGATCGCTGCAACGCGTCGCAGCTCCGCGGTCGGCTTGCCATACTCCAGTAAAGCGCCAAGGTTCACGATGGCCATCATGATCCACTCGCGCTCCTCCGCAACTCCGCCGCCTGCAATCGTTCTCCGTGAGCAAACCACACCGAAAACCACAAGAAAATTCTGGTGGAAGACTTGGGCCTCAATTGGTGGGGCTGAAACCCAGAGCCTCGTAAACCGAAAGCTCTGCTTGACAGTCTCACCAAAGAAGGGTCCAAGTCGCCCGTAGAACCATCTCCGTTGAGAACAAGAGCCCAGTCACATACCATCGATCTGTAGCTTCTCCTCGAAGCGCGCGAGGACGCGACTGAAGTCGTCCAATTGGATGTTCGTGAATAACATGCCATGCAGCAAGACGAACAGCTCCGTGAGCCGCGCATCGGGCGCCTGGCGCCGCGCCTGTGCCGCAGACGACCACAGCTGCAGGATCGATTCCCGCGATGTGGTGAATGGATGCAGCGTGATCATGCTGTATACATTGGATCAGCCATGAGCGGAACAAGCACGGGGAATAGACGCACCTCTTTACGAAATGGTAAACCCCTCGAAGCTCCTCTTCCCCGCCATCCTTGTCACGGCTAAGCAACCCGAGATGGTGGTGCAGCTTGCCTGCACCCGGCGTCCCTGCAAGCCCGCGCGCGTACCAGTCGCGCGCGATCTGGCGCCAGCGCTCCTTCTCCGGCTCCATTTCCATCATGCGCGCTGCGGCAACCCCGACGCTCGGCACATTCTGCTGTAGAACGCCCGCGTTGGACGGCTCCGGCGAATCATCTATGCGCGCTGCGGGAGTGGGCGACACCGCTTTGCTCATCGGAACTTCGTTGTCGGAGATCGCAGAGGCATTCGGCGTCGCGGGTCGCGGGACGTCCAGGGTATTGGAGGCGAGCGACGCGGCAGTCAGGTTCCCGGACGTCGAGAATGTGCCCTCCACCATGGCGCTCACTATCATCCGGTACCGGGCGAGGTCGCCGAGAGCTTCCACCCACCCGGCGCGGTAAGGAGCAAGATTGCGCTCTTCGAGGAGACCAGTGTAGAACGTATAAGCATAATAGATGAAGTCCTAGCGCCAAGACATTGCGTCAGAACTCGATTACCATAAATGGAAAAATTGATGGCTACCTGCAGATGCTCCAGAGCGATAGGAGAAGTGGCCGGCGGTCGGGCAGCGCGTCGAAGAGACTCGAGCAAACGATAGAAGGCATGAGTCCATAGGCGGATGATGAGGTTGTATTTCGATGGGATATTTCGTAGAGATGCCGGTACGGAAGGCGCCAACGTGAGAGTTAGCAGATTATGCATTTTCTCCGCAAGGCTTGTTTTGGCCAAAATGAAATTCAGCTCAGAGTCGTGAAGACGACGGAGTTACGCACTCTTTGTGGTCCGTGATCAACCGTTTCCACTTCTCGGCCTCGTCGTCTCCACTCTTGGCGTCCTTCGCCACTAGACCAGCGGCTCCGCGCCCCATCACAAGCACGCCGGGCTTCTGGCCGTCTCGATCGCCATCGTCGTCCCGCTCCTTGTCCTTATCCTCATTTAGGATCTTATTCTCCAGAGCGCTGATTGCACGATATAATTTTTGAGCTGCATCGAGAAAGCGTTCGTGCCATTTGCGCTGTCCTCGGACCGCCGCCCGTTGGTGTCGAAAAGGGCTGATGCATCCGAAGAGGTGGTGGTGTTGGAAGAAAGCGTGAAGTTCGAGGATATCGTGGACTGGGCATACGATGCGGAGGACGTGGAAGAGGCCGAGACGTAGTCGCCAGACGATTTGGGCGTGGGCGTGGGTCGGCTGGCGGTGGGGCTGGCGTGTATGGTGTTCGGAGATGCGTGCGGACGCGTGAGGACGGAAAAGCGGACGGGGTCGTCCTTCCTGTGGTCGAATAACTGTCGATGCTGGTCGCCCGCAGCACGCATCTGTTGTGACTGATGATGGGAGCGCGGTCCATGGGGTGGCGCACCGCGAGGGGCTACGAGCTGGACGCGGTGTCTGACATACTGTCCGGCTCCGCTGTCATGACAGGCTTTCGAACGGGTCCGTGTTTGGGTTGTACAGCTTTCCGGCGGGCTGCCTGAGACGGCGCTGGATTCTGTGATTTTGAGTGAGAAATGCGAGGGGATGTGGCGGAGATCTTGAGACGACGGAGAACTCGTCGGGGTCGGCCTCCATAGATGGTTGGGAGACGATGATATTGGGACTTGGCATGGGTGGTGCGTGCGTCCTACGTGGAGATGGGGGGTGCGGAGGAGGGTTGCGCGGAGTGGATGAGGAAGAGTTCTGCGGGGGGCGCTCGGTTTTCTCGCGAGGTCTGGATGAACTACGGAGGAGTACTGCGTGTCAGGAGCGGATCAAAGACGAGAAAGTGACCGACTACGCACACGGCATGTCTGCGCTGGAAAGCGATCACCCTCTCTGCGATATCAGTGGGCTGGGCAGGCTCGCGCTCCTTGCCCTTCCTGGACGCGAGGGCGACCTTGGTGGGTGAGTCTGACATGGCTGGAAGATGCGGAAAGCAGACGCTCTCCGGAGCGCGAGTGTGTGGTTGGGAGGGAAGAGATGAGGCGATAGGGGGGAAGATGAGTGCTGCTGCGAGCCGTCCGAGCGGAGGGCTACTCTGCGCACTGGGCTGCGCAGTCGATGCACAGCTGCGCACAGATCTAGATCTATTACTCGATGACACCCACTGTGTCACATCCCGTCACATTGTGACTCTGTCACGCCAACTGCGGACCCGTCCGCCAATCGCTGGCGCGCCATAGGGCCCCGCGCCGCCGGAATGTGACAGACGCCGGGACAGACGCCGGGACAGACGCCGGCGGGGTCGTCGCGCCTGCTGCGTCCGTCGTCCTCCACAACCGTCCGCCACGCCACAAACACTCCTTGCTGATCTCCCAAACTACCTCCTCGAGGCTCGGCTACAAGTCGGATGCTCATCGTGCAATCCAGCCACTCGTCTCAACATACCATACTTAGCGCTGCGCTCGCACACGGTAGCGTATACTATGCTCCCGTGGACCCTCGGACCCGCTCCATCCTCCGCAGGCGTTCGTCTTTTTCCCAGTCTTCTCAAGACAAGCTGCATACATACGTCGCGTGGTTCCACGTCCATTTCATGCACACCGGTCATGATGGATGTCACACCCGCATTGGACCGAACGTATTCATTGGCCAGAGATCAGGTATGAATGTCAGCTTTCGATTTCGCGAAAGCGCGTGCGAACGGATGGTCCTGTGGGCCTCGAACGGCCCGCATTCAGCCCTCTATCTATCCCCAAGTAGCTGCTATCTGCCCGCTTAGTCTGCAGACGGCATCCCACACAGTACGAACAGGGTTGCGGGTTGTCGACATCCATCCCACCACCTTGTTCCCTCAAACCCCGATCCGAACATCCCAAGCATCTTCACCAAGCAGTGTGTCCGCCGTCGACGTGGATGCTGCGCACCGCAGTCAGTGCGTATCAATGCGAATAGAGATGAACACTTACTCGCTTCCCGTGCAGTACGTGCTGGCGTCGCTCGCAAGCCACGTAACCACTCCTCGCAACTCGTCTGTTCGCCCGATCCGGCCTTGTGGGTTTTGGGTCACCCACTTTTCCAGTAAGTGCTCCTTTCCCTCCAGGAACACTGAAGTCAAGCTGCGTGCGGTGTGCGCGGAATGGTCATGATCGGTCACAGGACGGAACGCGCGTTGCAATGACGGATGTATCAGTGCCGGACACCCTGGTCAGATGCGTCCGGATCTGCACGCACTTGGTGTAAATGTACCCCGGGCTGATTGTGTTCACTCTGATCCTCTGCGCACCCAACTCGCAGGCCATGCTTCGCCCCATCTGCAGCACGCGATTTAGAGGTGTTTACGACACCCATGTTTGGCCCTTCAGATGAGGCCATCCGCATCCTCGTCAGAGCGAGTCCTTACCAGACACATGCGGCGTACCTGGTTAGTGATGCTTCCGCTCATACTCCCAATCAAGATGATGCTTCCACCTTACCGAAGCGCGCCATCTGCCTGCCTGCCGCCTGCGCCGTAAAGAGCACCCCGTTCACGTTCACATCTATGACCTACGCACGGGTCAACAACAGCGCGATGTCGCGATTACGACAACGTACATCCTTGAAGACCTCGGCCGGATACTCCAGGCATTCGATATCCGGTTTGAGAATGCCCGCAGCAGCTACGCAGACGTCCAGGCGGCCTTCCTTGTCGCCAATGGTCTCTCCGATTTTCCAGATGTCATCCTATCGAGCAATCGAGGCCCAGCCAGTCGAGAATCATCCCACACGAAAGCTGCTGCGCACTCACCTGATTCCGCACGTCTGCACTGACGTACTCCAATCGGCCCTCGCCCGTCTTGCCCTTAATGCGGCCGAGGTATTCCTGCACCTTGTGCCATTCTCCCCCCGGCTGCTTGGGCAGATCGACGCAGTACACCGCACGTGCGCCTGCCTCCGCGAGCGCCATCGCCATCTCGAGCCCGATCCCGCGGTTCCCGCCCGAGACCAGCGCGACGCGGTCCGCGAGAGAAAACTCGTGCGCGAAGAGCGTCGACTTCGCCGCTGGCAGCACACCGTGTCAGCCTCGTGCACACCGGAGCTCGGGAAACGCAACGTGCGGGTGGACGCGGTGGCCTCGAGCGCCGCGGCGACGCCGACGGGCGCGTACGACGGTGCGGGGCCGGTCCCCTGCTGGTTCGCGGCCTTCAGCGGCGAGTCGATGCGTGTGGCGGGAGCGCTTGAGAACCGCGCGGCGGACATCGCCGCGCGGGGGCGGGCGCTGCCCAGGACGGTGCGCGTTGCGCTGCGCACACTTGCAAAGGACATGTTGGATGGGTGGGTACCTCGGTGTGTTCGTGTGGGTGTGTTCGCGTATGGTAATGTCAAAGGCGGGTGCGGACGTGGGCTGCGATGCTTGCTGGTTTAAATGCCCTGCTGCACCCCTTGGGTAACTCGTGTGGCCCTCAGGTGACGGTCATGGGACGGCGGGGAGCCGTCTTCTCCATGGCCGCTGTTGAGGAGAATCCTGATGAACCGGTACCGTGCTCGTGCCCGAGTTGGACCTACAGGTCGTGATAGGAGAAGACCGTGACCATGCTCTCCTCATGACCATCCGTACTACCTACGTTGTAGGCGGAATTGACAGTACTAGTGTAGTGCATCAGCAAAATATGGATTCTAGGCGGATTGACTTGCTGCGCATGCGGGCACATGAGCTCCTGAGAGGGTCTCGTGGCGGTCCGGACGTCGGTCAACACGTCCGTATATGGTGAAAGCGGTGCCAAATATGGAAGCCGTAGAATTCGGGCGGCCGACATCTGACGCGGACGTCCGGTCGGTTTTTGGTGCAGAACATACTAGTGTGTACGTGGGCTCGTGTAAATCCCCCAAAGGTTTAGGGATAATACCTGTTAGTAGGTCTGGTCTACAAGTTACACACATGTACCACAAACATAAAGTCAAGACGAGTCCATCGCGCGTCGGCAGCACGGCACTCCTACAGCTGGAACTTCCACGTCGGATGCTCGTCCCCCAGCGCCAGCCGGCGCTCTCTATCGTCCTGCTCCGGGCCCGCATACTGCTCCGACAGCAGCAGCGCCTCCTTCGCCCCGTTCCGGCGCGCGAGGACGTACCAGTTGAGCGACGTGACGCATACGAGGAAGCACAAGAACCCGATCGCGAACCCGTGGCCGAGGTAGAACCGCGGCGCGTAGCGGTACAGCTGCGTGCCGAGGATCGCGCCGATGTTCCCGATGGAGATCTGCATCGCGCACGCGACGGCGCGCTTGAGCTGCCCGGAGACGTTGTTCGCGGGCCACGAGAGCGTGATGGCCGTCGCGGGGTACACGCCGCCCGTGCAGAGGAACGTCGCGAAGTACTGCACGCCCGTCGTCGCGTCCGCGAGGAGGAGGATGTAGCCGACGATCGCGAGCGCGGCGCCCGCGATGACGAACGGCGCGCGGCGGTTGGCGTAGTGCGAGCCCCACGCGGTGCAGAGGGTCAGGACGGTCGCGACGAAGTAGGGGGGCACGGTGAGCAGCTGGGCGTTCGCTGCGGAGTATCCGAGGCCGTTGATGATGGTGGGCTGCGGGTCGAGCGCTCAGCGTACGGCCTTGCGGTTTAGCGATGGGTAAATACACGTACGAGGAAGAGGGAAAGAGTGTAGAGTGGCAGCGAGCATCCCATGAAGCAGAAGCAGTACAGCCAGACGGTGACATCGCGAAAGGCGATATTGACGTATCTCCAGGAGAACTTCTCTCCACTGAGGGCGTCGTTGTCGTCGCGTAGCCGGTTGTGAAGCAGTTCCTTCTCCTCTGCATTGAGGAAGGAAACTGTGTCCGGGTAGTTGTGGACGAGCAAATACGACGCTGAGGCGAGTACAATGGTCAGAAGGCCCTACATCCGAACACATGAGATGTGCCCGCGGAAATGAGAGGAATACATGGGGTCACCTCAATTATGAATATCCACGACCATCCCGCTTTGTGGCCAACTCCTCCCATCAACCCGATGGCGTATGCGAGCGCTCCGCCGAACGCGCCTGTCCGAGAATAATGAGTCTGGTGTGGCCTACAGCATAGCATGCACTCACCGGCAAGGCTGGCTGCACTGAAAAAGATCGATATGCGGAAGTGGGACTCCTTCCTCTTGTACCAGCACGACAGGTAATAGACGACGCCAGGGAACAGACCGGATTCAGTTGCCCCAAGAAAGAAGCGCTACGGGAGCGAATAGTCGACTGTCAGCTCTGAGACCACTTAGTTAAGTAAATACACATACCACCGCCATCAGACCGCTGTAATTATGCACGAGCCCCATGAGTGTCGACACGATGCCCCAGACGACCATGAGGGTGGGGAGCCACAGTCGGGGTGTGAGCCGCTTCAGCACGATGTTGCTCGGGATCTCGAAGAGCACGTATCCGAGGAAGTACTGCAGTCGAAGGCATCACACTGTGGTTGATATTAGTGTACACGGGAGAGGGTGCCGGGAGCATTACCATAGTCAGGGCGTTGAGATACTGCCCCTGGTCCATGTGCAGGCGGGTGGTGAGCCCGTCGAGCTTGGCGTTGCCGATGTTCGAGCGGTCGAGGAAAGAGAGGAGGTAGAGCATCGTCAGGACCGGGACGAGGTGCAAGTCGAGCTTGCGGACGAGTGCACGCTCTGCACGCGCGGTGTCCGCGGGCTGTTTTGCGGCCGACGCATTCTGCTGCTTCTCGTCACTTAACGAGGTCGACCCCTTCTCGGAGAGGCCATCCGTTGCGGGAGCGTCTTGTGTGGTCGCCATGTATGTTTACCGTGTTTACCGATGTTTCTGCGAAAACTCTTCGGAGGCACAGGGCGGAAGTATCTCAGTGAGCGAGGGCAGGATAGACGAACAGAGATATGTCCTGAGAGAGGGCCTTATAGCAGATCATGGATGAACGGTTCAAACACTCCCAGGAGCGTTCGCTGAGGATATGATATCTCAAGCAGGAGACGCCTGCGGTTGTCTCCGCTCGAAGATGTGGATGGTAAGCAGCACGGCAGACGTCCCAGCGATTGCGTGATTGATACCGGTCGTAGGGTCACATACGAAGTTGCATGAAATATGGCATAGCGGGGTCAAAGCGAGCCCCCTGTGAGTGAGCGAAAGACCAGATGATTAACGTCACTGATGAGATTGTCGTCGATCCACAATCAGAGCTGGTAGACGCTCGGACGGCTGGCAAGAAGGAAGAACTAGAGCCACTTGTACCGAGTACTTACTTGATGGGAAGATCGACGGACAGCACAGTCATCCGTGAACACCGATTGGGAGCCGCAGTAGAAGGATTGCGCGATCCGTCACGCCCCGCCGACAAACGCGAGTCCGAGACGCACCTAGCGCTGGGACAATATTAATAGGCCACAGTAACCCTTGCCCAGCTACTAGAGCCTTGTAACCAGGTGCAAGTCACCGAGCAACCGGCACGCGGATGGTCCCATATCCATGTTCTCTACACGATCGTCTCGATCGTATGCATCTAGATCCGGATCTCATTGTGGCCGTCGAGACTCGTCGACGACTTGAAGCTTGTCTAGAGCATCTGCTCAGTGCAAGGTCTTATATAATGAATGCGGACATCAACTATTAGTTACATTAGGAGTCACAGGCGCCAGTACAGCCATAACATACTAGGAGTACAACCACAACTCGATGCTAGCAACAAACCTCCGCATGAGTCGAACACGTACTTGGGGAGCGGATGTATTATTTCCTATTCTTGGGAATGGAGACAAACAAGGGGGTCAACTTCGCATTCAGCCTGCGCAGCCCCAGCGCGCCCCAATGCGTAGGCGGCTCGTCGCCGTTCCACCGGTCGACCAATCGGATGATCTTCAGCTCCTCATCAAACTCGACCGTAATAATGGAGGTAATGCTCTGGCTTTCCCGTCAGGAAAAAAGGGGGGATAGTACACGGGCTGCGGTTACCTTCTTGATCCTCAACCAACGGACGGTGTACTCCTGTGTCTGCTGGTAGACCAGCTCGTTGGGACCCAGTGCTGCGGAGATGACTCGGGTGGACACGCGTTCAGACTTGGGGAATATCTTTGGCTGGAGCAGAACGGTTAGCAACAACTCAGAGTAGCACTGGAACCGTCTACTTGCCAGGGCAAACCATTGTGGGGCGAATTCGTTGAACCCCTTGCACTTGCACAAAGGGTCCTCGAAGACAGCATCTTGGTGCCATCTGCGCTGCAAGATCTCCAAGGTAGGTCTGCCGCAGTACAACTATGGCCAGGAATGTCCGTGATGACCGTGGGATGCGAACGGACAGCGACGGCGCACCTCTTCCAAGTCCTGCATAACTTCTTTGAATACATCCTCTACGCTCGGATCGTCGACGCTGCGGCGCCTATTGTGGGCCTTGAGCCTGGGCCTCAATTGCTGAGGATCGTCGCGGGTGGGAGACAGGGATGTAGACCGCGCCAGGGCTCCAGCGTAGTGTGCACCGCCGGCAATGGATCCGAGGAGCTCAGGAGTTGGTAAACTGGGCAATTTAGGCCGGAGCGGCCGATGGCACAAAGCGGATTGGGTGGGGGAGGGAGGAGTGGGGCATGATGCGGTTCTTCAGGGGCGGTTGTGAGTGCATCGCCATGATACATGTCGTCAAAGTCGTCAACCAAGTTGGGGATGCGGAAAATAAAGGAGGATGAGGAGGCTGCATGCCTCCGGCGACTGACGACTCGGAGCGCCCATGTGTCTAAGAGAGAGCGCCGAGACTCTGCAGCGATTTGTCACCAGGCCGGTTTCCCGTTCAGCAGGCGTCGTTCAAATTGGTCGCTACCCCAGCTGACTCGGCCATATAGACATGGCGGGTCCATACGACGGTGGCCGCTGAGCTTCCGCTGGTTGTAGCAGCGGCGAGCTAGTTTTAATTACCCTTTTAGGCATGGTACGCCCCGACTTGGTCGGCATGAGGCATTTGTTGCACAGGGTGAAAACGCTGCACTGACGATAAGCGACACGATGCGCACACGAGCAAGGGATATGAATGTCCTTCAGTAAACGATGTTGCCGGCCGTGCAGCCTTGTTTACTGTGGGCGCGTGTCAGTAATATGCTCGGAACCGGGTGGGTCCTCATCGATATCATATGCGGCAGTCTAACGGGTTGTGCGCGGCCTACACGCGTCTCTATACCACCAGGCCCGTGCCCCGCGCGTGCTCTCCTCTGCCCCACTCTCTCTTTATCCCCTCCCTAACCGCCACCCATTCCCTCCACTTCCATATACTTTCCCATTTTGACAGTTGCCTTTCCTTGTAAACATGACCGCGGCACCGCAGAAGGTCGGCGTTTTCTGGGACTATGGTCCGTCTTTTTTTCCCATCCGACCCGACTCTACCACACAGCTCACCCCACCTTGCTTTCAGAGAACTGTGCTTTGCCCACAAACGCCTCCGGCTCCGCCGCAGTCAATAACATCCGAGAGCTCGCCCACAGATTCGGGAGCGTTACCACCTTCAATGCGTACTCCGAGCTCCAGACTTCAATCAAGTCTAATAATTTACGTTCTGAGCTCCAATCTTGCGGGGTCTCACTCATAGACTGCCCCCACGACAATCGCAAGGATGTGGCGGATAAGATGATAATCGGTGTGTACACCAGGTGTTCCCCCATTTTCGCCCCTCATATCTCGCATTGTCCTCGTACCAGTGGACATGTTGGCGTACGCCCTGGACATGCCCGCGCCTGCCACCATCATTCTCATCTCCGGAGACCGCGACTTTGCGTACGCCGTCTCCGTCCTGTGCCTGCGCAGGTACAATGTGGTGCTCCTTGCGCCCAGCAATGCGTCCCCGAGGCTCAAGTCGCAAGCCACCGAGCTCTTCACATGGCCGGGCGACGTCCTGCCGTCTCTCAAGACCAGGAGAGATTCTACGTCCTCTACGCCGAGTGTCGATAGCGACGGCGTGCGTCCGGCGTCTCGTGCGAGTCCGAGCCGCCCGAAGCGCGCTTCCGTGTCGACTTCGTCCTCCTCGTCCCCTGCATCCCAGACGGACGGATCGAGTGCCGAGTCCTCCGGCAGTCCCCCGGTGCCATTCACGCTTGAGTCTTGGAAGGCAAGCCAACCCGCTCAGACAGCAGCGCCAGTCCCTTCGCCATCCCCCGCCGCCCAGCGAGAAGAGCTTGTTGCAGACTGCACAACTGATGACCCTGTGTTCACGCTCAACTCGTGGAAAGCAAAGCAGGCTGCGTCGGCCCAGATGTTCAGCCGCATGTCAGCAGGCGCCTCGAGCTCGCCTGCGGCGTCTGACTCTGTGAGTGTTTCCACCGCCCACAAGACGCTGACGCACGAACCGTCGCCACAGGAGCAAGGCGACAGCACCGCCGTCGACAGCGAGTCAGACGACCCGGACGCGCGCGAGGAGACGAAGGCGGCGAGCCCCCCGTGCCCCGCCGCCGTCCCCGACCTCGTAAGTCGCACACGTCCCCTCGCGCACCCCGCCCGCTTACATAAACCGCCCGCCCGTGCACACAGTTCAGCAGGGAACCACGCCCGGCGGTGTCGCCCGCCGTCTCGCCCCTGATCTTCCCCGTCTCCAGCTTGCCGGTCAGCTGGGGCTCGCTGTTCTGCCCCCGCCCGCCCACGCGCGCGTCGCCCACCAAGGCCCCCGCGCCCTCGCTGCCCGCCGAATCACCGCCCGTCCCCGAGTACCCGCCCTTCGGGCCCACCACCGACACCGAGTGGTACCGCCCAGGCGCTGCCGCAGCGTCCGCGTCCATCTCCGCCCTCGCCCCCGCATTCGTGCCTGCGCCCGCGCCCGCGCCCGCCGAGCCCAAGTCGCCCGCGCGCGTGCCGGCAGAGCTGCGGCCGATGGTGCGCGTGCTGCGGGCGCAGCTGCGCGAGGGCGTCGCGCGCGTGCCGTTCTCGCAGCTCGGCGCGCTGCTGCTGCAGGACGCGGCGCAGGTGTACGAGCGCGCGGGCGTCGCGCGCCTCAAGGAGTATGTCGCGCTCGCGGAGGCGGCGGGCGTCGTGCGCCAGGGCGTGGACGCGCGCGCGCCCGGCGGGCTGGACGGGAACAAGTACGTGGTGCTGTGCCAGGCGGGGGCGCGGGCGGCGGTGAAGGCGGAGGCGCCGCCACAGCCTGCGGCGGCGGGCCCTTGGTGGGCCTAGGATGCCGGGGGGCGTTTTTTCTGTGTGTCGGCATATCTTGGTGCGCGCTGTGGACGCGCGTGTGTACTTATTCTGTGCACTGCTCTGGTCGCTGTACGTTGTATCGTTAACTGCATTGTATATGTTGTGGACTCGCTGTGACATCGCAATCGTGCAATAAATAGTCTGTTGTAACCACCCGTACTTCCCCTCGCGACGACGGAACAGGGCGGCCATTATAATCGTGATAGCAGAGACGTGCGCGACAGCGGACTTGATACAGGACGATGATGCTAGGGGGCGGACGACGGATACGGCAATGACTCGTGCGTGCGGGGTGGGACCGCGGTATGGTACGTTTTAGCGTGAGATGACTATGGCCCGCCATTGCCCTGCCAGAGGCCGTAGCTCTTGCCTGGTGTGGTCTGCCAAAGGCGGATCGTGCCTGTAGAGGGGGCGGCATCAGTATCCTGAGCGATCGCGTGACGCGGAGGGCTCACCGTCCTCTGTGCGTCGCAGGATTGAGACGGCGCGAAGCACGGCAGGCAGGCAGTCAGCACTGCGTCCACGCAGGGAAGAGCGGCACTCACCGCTCCCGCTCCCGAACATCTCGCCGTCGGGGCTGTACTCGACACAGTGCACGGGCCCGTGGTGGCCCTTGAGCACGTCGAGCTCCTCGCCCGTGACGTCGTGCACGCGGACCCACTCGTCGCTCGAGCTGCCCGTGACGAAGCGGTCCTGGAGGATCGGGTGTATGGACGCGGACGAGGGCGCGTACGGGAGCGTGAGGCTGTGCGTCTGGCTGCCGTTGAGCAGCGCGGGGATGAACGAGACGGTCTTGCCCGACGTGACGACGAGGCGGTTCGTCGGCGCGGAGAGCTCCATCGACGTGATCGGGCCCGCGAACGTCAGGCTCGTCGTCAGCTTGCGCGTGCGCAGATCCCACCACCTGCAGACGGCACGCATGCGGGCGGGGTCGGTGCGTGCGGAGGGGAAGCAGGGCGCGGGACTCACTTGACCAGGCCGTCCTCGCCTGCGGTGACCCCGGTGTGGTCGCCGACCCAGACGACGCTCTTGACGGTGCCGTCGTGCGAGAGCCCGTCGGGGGCGTCGGTGAGGACGTCCGGCTCGGCGTCGGGCCGGCGGAGATCGAACATGCGCGCCTTCTTCTCCTGCCCGCCGGTGAGGAGGTGCAGCGTGTCGGGCGACATCGCGACGCTGCGGACGATGTGGTTGTGGGGGAACGAGTGCAGGACGTGCCCCGAGTACGTGTCCCAGATCTTCCTGCGGGCGCAGAGCAGGTCTCGGTCAGCCGCGGCGGGGGAGGGGGGAGAGGTACGCACGCTGTAAAGTCCGCGCTGCCGGACGCTGCGCGCGAGGTGTCGGCGGAGAGCTTGCTGCACCAGACGGCGCCCTTGTGGCCGATGAACGTGCCGATCCAGTCGCCGGTCCACTCGCGCAACATGGGATTGCCGTCTTTGCAGCTGGAGATGAGCACATACTTGCCGTCGTCCTGGAGCGGGGAGAAGGAGAGATGGGTGACGGGTCGCGTGTGCCCGGGCGCCACGAGGGGGACTGCTTTGGGGTGGGGAACTGCCATTCGTCGTTGCTGCGGGGTCGTAAAAGGTGCGGAGGGGGTGGAGGGTGGAGGATGCGCACTGCGCTGGGGGCGGAGAGTTTTGTTGGAGAGTATATCGGAAGAAGAGTCAGAGAGCAATGCACAAAGTCGCCACGTGCTGCGCCACGTCTGTCTTCTCTCTCTCCCTTTGTCTGTCTCTCGGTCTTTTGCCTATCCGTCACTCGCTGCCCTTCCTGCTTTATCTTGCCGTGTAGCACTGCCCTCCACGGCTGCTCCAGCCCTCATCTGCAGTAGCCATTCCGTGCAGGGTGCCTTGATATACTTTATCGTGCTCTAGCATCGTTGATTTGTATGTCATGGGATACGTATTCTTGCGTCCACAGGCGAACCCGCTATGGCTGATTGTGCGCTCGAGGCAGCCGCGATACTTCCGTACCGCGCGTCCCTGATAGATGCAGCGAGGATTTACATCGCACGCCCAACGCAGGCTAGGTACAACCCTTGCACCCTGATCGATAGTGGCTGAATAGCACGACTGCAGCGTTCTCTATTGTCGAGTCGTCTCCCGGACGACTGTAGACTTGATACGGTGGTCTTCCTGCAATGCGCACTCCTTCGTAGCTCCACCCTTTGCCGTTAGCTGCAGTGGTTTCGATTACCCAGCAGTCCGAGATGTAGATTGCAGCTGGCGGTTCAGATGACCAGCATGTACGACGCGAAGGTGAACAGAACCATTGGCCTCCCACGGTGACATCGGACGGAGTCAATAGACTGGAGTACTTGCGAATGCGCGAAGATGGATGTGCTGAGGGTGGCTGCGATGTTCTGTGCCTGAGATGGCGAGCACAGAGCTGCTATGTGCTTTCGATCTGGAGATCTGGGGATGGTATTTGCGGTGAAGTCGCCATCGCTCGCGATACATGTGAGTGAAGCTGTGGGAGCTGGAGCTCGTCGGGGAGGAGTCCACCCGTAGCCGGCATATACTATTAGTACTAGTACTAGTACTACTAGTATAGTTACTACTAGTACTAGTTACTATATCCGCAACGGATCGACATGTCACGTGCAGCTATGTTTTCGTCAAGAGAGCGGGGGATGGCGTGCTCTCCTCCCCCACCGACACATCTTTCAGCCTCCTCCGGCTCTGCAAGCAAATTTCCCTCCGATATGTTATATTCCATCCGTCTTTCCTCTCCTTCACCGCCCCGTTTCACCCAACCTCTCCAAGGCCAAACCGTCCAAGCTTCCTGACGCTCGCAGTCTCACGAAAACCGCCCGCGGAAAAACGACCTGGGTCTGTGTACGGCAGGCCAAGACACCTGTCATCACGGAATCGCGACCCGTTCCTGGATCGCGTTCTCTTGACGCACGCAACCTCGACTACTTAATTCTCCTTCCGAGCGGCTACCCCTCCGACCGCCCGTCTTCCCTCCATCCTCATTGCCATGCCTTTCTTCTCGGCTGCAAAGAGTTACGGGAAGCGCATCATCGGCGAGCCAGAGCACCCTCTCCCTGTCGTCTCTGTCAAAGACTGGGTCGGTCATGTCGTCCAGAACCCCAGCGCAAGGTATGTTTTCCGCCCTCCTCTATTCTCACACCTCATCCTCCTTTTCAAGGCACTTGACTATGTCGAAAGCCTCTTCCCCATCGTCGGTTGGATCACCAGATACAGTGAGCTTACCTCGTCGCTTCCATAATTAAACGCAATTTCGATTCCCTCTCCCCAGATCTCGGATGGCTGTACGGTGATGTCATCGCCGGCCTCACTGTCGGCATCGTCGTCGTCCCACAGAGCATGTCCTATGCAACCGTGCGTGCCCTCCTTGCAAGCTCACCATTGGTCTAATGTCCTTGCGATTTCCAGATCGCTACATTACCACCGCAGTATGGTCTCTACTCGGCATTCGTCGGTACTCTGATCTACTGTGTGCGTCCCATCACCATTCCGGTCTTGTTGCAGCCCCTCATTCCCCTCGCAGCTCTTTGCGACGTCCAAAGATGTCTCCATCGGCCCCGTCGCCGTCATGTCCCTCACCGTATCACAAATCATCGCCGCCGTTAACAAAGCCCATCCAGACCAGTGGGAGGGCACCCAGATCGCCACCACCCTCGCCTTCATCTGCGGCTTCATCTCCTTCGGCATCGGCATCCTGCGCCTCGGCTGGATCGTCGAGTTCATCCCTGCCCCCGCCGTTAGCGGGTATATGACCGGCTCCGCGATCAACATTGTTGCTGGCCAAGTGCCCGGCCTCCTGGGCGAGACTGGTTTCAAGTACGTTTTATAATTTGCCTACTCTGCAGTTGCTCATGCGGTGTACAGCACGCGTGCAGCGACCTACAAGGTCATCATCGACTCCCTCAAGTATCTGCCTGATACCAAGCTCGATGCCGCCTGGGGAATCACCGGACTATTCTGCTTGTACCTCATCCGAATAGTGTGCGACATCCTGACCCGACGCTATCCCAGAAGACGTACGTTTTCTGGCCATCTCATTGTCATTCCGACTAATCACTCGTGTGCAGGACGCGTGTTCTTCTTCATCTCCGTATTCAGGAACGCGTTCGTCATTATCGTCCTCACCATCGCTTCATGGCTGTACTGCCGGCACCGCAAGACCAGCTCGGGAAAATATCCCATCAAAATTCTCCAGACTGTTCCTCGCGGCTTCCAACATGTCGGGCCTCCTGTGATCGACCCGGAGCTTGTTAGCGCTCTCGCCGGTCAACTGCCCGTTGCCACTATCATCCTGGTGCTCGAGCACATCGCGATCTCGAGATGTATGTTCAGCGTTCTATTAGCACGTGCACAATGCTCACCACTGTTCGGCAGCATTTGGTCGTGTGAACGGCTACAAGATCAACCCGAACCAGGAACTCATCGCGATCGGCGTCACCAACACCATTGGAACCGTCTTCGGGGCATACCCGGCGACAGGCTCCTTCTCCCGCTCCGCGCTCAAGTCCAAGTCCGGTGTGCGCACACCGGCCGCCGGCATCCTCTCCTCGATCATCGTCGTCGTCGCGCTCTACGGCCTGACCCCCGCGTTCTTCTGGATCCCGACCGCGGCGCTGTCCGCCGTGATCATCCACGCTGTCGCCGACCTCGTCGCGTCGCCGCAGCAGGTGTACTCGTACTGGCGCGTCTCGCCGCTCGAGTTCATCATCTGGTTCGCCTCCGTCCTCGTCACCGTCTTCTCCACGATCGAGAACGGCATCTACACCGCGATCGCGACCTCCGCCGCACTCCTCCTCGTGCGCATCGCGCGCCCGCGCGGGTACTTCCTCGGCAGAGTCACGCTGCGCCCCGGCAGCACCGCCGCCGCCGCCAGCGCGGCGGGGCGCGACGTGTTCGTGCCGCTGACGCCGAAGGCGACCCTGCTCAACAGCGACGTGCGCGTGCGCCCGCCCGCGCCGGGCGTCGTCGTGTACCGCTTCGAGGAGAGCCTGATCTACCCGAACTCGTGGCGCGTGAACGCGGCGATCGTGGACCACGTCAAGGCGCACATGCGCCGCGGGCGCGACATGAGCGCGGTCGCGCTCGGGGACCGCCCGTGGAACGACCCCGGGCCGCGCCCCGGGCACGACGAGGGCGCGGAGAACATGACGCGGCCCGTGCTGCGCGCGGTCGTGCTCGACTTCTCGGGCGTGTCGCAGATCGACACGACTGCTGTGCAGGCGCTGATCGACACGCGGACGGAGGTGGAGCGGTGGGCGGACGGGCCGATCGAGGTGCGTCGGTGTTTTGTTCTTTGTTCTTCTTCTTTGCGCTGTGCGGGTGCTGACGCTCGGCGTGCGCGCAGTTCCACTTTGCGACGATATTGTCGCCGTGGGTGCGCCGCGCGCTTATCGCGGGCGGGTTCGGCACGGGCGTGCGGGCGGCGAGCGAGCCGACGGAGATCGCGGCGGTGGTGCCGTACCGCGGGGGGCGCGCGGTGCCGGGCGCGGACAAGCTGCAGGACCTCGAGTCGCCGGTGGAGGCGCGGTTTGAGCCGGGGTCGGGGGACGTGGTGGAGGAGAGCGCGCCGCTCGCGCTGGAGGACACGCCGTTTTTCCACTTTGACCTCGTGAGCGCGGTGCGGGCGGCGGAGGGCGGGCTGGCGCGCCGCGAGACGCGGTCGAGCACGTCCAAGTCGGACTATGAGAAGCCAGAGTCTGAGGGCGAGGGCGAGGGTGTGTCGTGAGACCCGACTCGTGTGTTTTGCGACGATTTATGAAGGCTGATGTCTGTAATTACGACTACCTTATACATAAGCTCTATTGTGTGGTGTGAATTGAGTACTTACTGCTCAAGTACTACTTTGTGCCCTAGTACTAATAGTATGCTCCACGCTGTAGCCCATACAGAACCGCCGAGCTCTGCGCTCGGATTCCGCCGCACCCGGTAGAGTACTGCGAACATACATGCTACTTGAACAAATACAGGTCAGTGAATCGACAAATGTGCATACCCCATCCATTTCACCGTGCCGCAAGGGCAGCCCCGACCTCCGCCACGACCTCCCACACATCGGCCACCCAATCTTCGACCACCACCGCTGCCGCGCTCATCCGCTCTTCGCTTGTTTTGAGGTGCCGCACCGCCGCGGCGTCCCGCTCCGTCAGCATGTCGAGATTGTGGTACACGACCGAGAGCAGGTACTGCACGTCCTGGAGCGAACGCAGGATCTCCAGCTGCTTGTAATCCTCCTCGGCGACGAGCAGGTGCGGGAGGCTCTCGCGGAGCGCCTCGGCTGCGGCACAACCGACAAAAAAAGCGCGGTCAGGTCAGATGCGCGCACCAGGAGCGCCACGGCAGAGGGACGGACGCACGCGACGAGTCCCCCGCCGCGATGACGCACCGCGCGAGGGCGAAGCACGCCAGCGCGCGCTGCTCCCGGTTGCCCCCACGATGACCTGCCGCACCGGTGCGTCAGCCCCGTCCGCGCGGACCGCACGCCCCGCCGCGACGCACCTGCGGCATGATCTCGTCCACGATCCTCCGGCTCCACCGCGTCATCCCGAACTCGAGCGCGACGTCCGCGAGCATGACGACCGCGCTCCGGTACAGCCCGTAGCGGCACTGGAACTCCGCGTGCCACACCGCCGTCAGCAGCTGGTCCACGCACATGTGCGCCTGGTCGACCTCCTGCACGCCCTCCGTCAGCCGCGCCGGGTGCTGGAGCGCGCACGACGCACCCGCATCTGCATCACCTCGTACAGCGGGTCGCGGACCAGCGACGCCATCGTCTCGCGCGCGCCGAGCCAGTACTCCCGCGGCATGTACTCCCCGCCGGGCTTCTTCTGCCGCAGGAACTCCGCGAACTGGCGCGTCTGCCCGCTGTGGCGGGGTTCGGATTCAGCGGCTGCCGGGCGCAGAGATGTGTGCGGGGACGCACCGGCGGCTCGCGCGCAGGACGAGGACGTGCCAGACCTCGTTCGCCCACGCGTTGTAGTCGTTCAGCGTGAGCCCGCGCCAGACGTCGGGCTCGAGCATAATCGCGAGTGCGTCCTCGTACATGCCCTCGCGCGCGCGCTGCGATGTCCCGTGTCAGCCGTGCGTGACGATGTGCGGGGACGACGCACATGGTAAGCGCGGTTGAGCGTGACGACGAGGCGGTTGTTGTCGTCGCCGCCCACTTCGGTGAACGCGGTCACGACGTTTTCTTCCACCTCGCTGAGCAGATGGCAGCCTGTGTGCGACACGTTGGGTGTGCGCGTGCGAGGAGAGGAGAGGACGGGGTGGGCTTACCTGCCGTGCCCCATACGACGCTCTGCACGGTGTGCTGTGCCCATTGCTCCGCCTCGACGAATGCCCCGCCTTGAACGTCGATCCAGTGGTCGTATAGGCCGATTGCCTGCATGATTTTCTCGAAGGACGCTGTGAGCGGTTGTTGCTGCGGGCCGCAAATTCAGGTCAGCACAGGCGACAGCAACTGCTGACGCACGTTGGCGATCTTGAGGAGCTTCTTGACGTCGTACAGAATCTCGAAGGGGTGGAGACCGGGCTGGACGTCGTTCAAAAAGGCCTTGCGATCGTGCTCGAGAGGAGGCAGGCGATGGAGCAGGCTGGAGATCGTCGGAATTACTCGATGCCGAAGTTGGTACACATTCGCGCGCACCTCATGCAGTGCTGCAAACCAACCCTATCGTTACACGTCCGAGCGACGCCGACGGCCTCTTGTAGATACTGGCGCGGTATGAGATATATCATGCATGCGGCCCGTCGTGCATATAGGGTGGGTGCTCACCTTGCGACATGCGAGATGTTCGTTTTGCAGGTAGTGCATGCGCGCGAGGTTGAGCAAGGCAATATGTCGTATCCCCCTGTTATTGAGATGTAAACACAGTATATCACGACACGAGATCGCGCTGTGACGTACGAATCATTGCCTTCGTGAAAATGTTGCTCGAAAAACCGGTGCAGATTCTCAGTAGCCATCTGTTCGTCACCTACGGCCTGCCCCTTCTCCCAGCTGTCTCGAGGCAAGATGAACTAGATGTCGCGAGCCATCGCGGATGGAAACCTACAGACTGTACCCGTCGGGGATCGCAAACTGTTTCTTGTCAGCTTTGGTCTTGAAGATCTGATACTCTATACGGAGAATGCTGAATACGAGACACCACGCAACGTCTGCCAATGCATACCATTTGACAAAATGCCCTTCCACACTGGGTGATACCCATACGCGAACCCCTCCGCTACAGCTCGATCGCATGGCCGAATATACCCCGTCCACATGAGATACTCCTGGTGAAGCCTGATGGCAGCGCTGATGGACAGCTTGGCAAAACTGACGAAACACCGGCGACAGAAGTAGCCAAAGATCGAGCGACGGTTCTGGCAGGGATGCATTCCTCAGGCTCGGTCATGGCTGTGAGTAGTATGAGAGCAGTCAACATACGAATCGCGACGGCTGTGGGAATGGGATTGAAGTGAACAGGCCGTGCGGGTGAGATCAAGGGCTGCTCACCTCATCATCATCTTTGTCCGAGAACAGCCATGTTGTGTCTAAACAGCTGATGAGCAGGCTAGCAGCACAGTTGGTGCTTATCGCACGCACTTTGAAAGAAGGCCGTGAACTGCTCTGAGGTACGCAATGCACGAATCTGGAAGCAGGATCAGACCGTATGTGCGGTGAAATAAACTTCAAAAGCTCACCCCCTTGTCATAGTCTGCTAGCCACTTCTTGGGAGTGGGCATGTCGATCATTGGTGCTCGGAGGAACTCCGCATGCAGTTCCTTGTACGTTCGCGGCTGGGTAACCTGCGCGCAGTATCCAAAGGTGCTCATAAAGACAAGAATCAGATGGCATACCTCAGAAATTTCGCTCAAGACTACGCGATATATATGAAGTAGGAAGGGCTGGGGCAAGCTTCCGTCCTCGTATATCTTGAAGGTGAGCATGAGGATTCTAAGAATCTGGACATGATGAGGGCGGAGGATATGGTTTGTGGGAGGTGGAGCGTCGTTGGGACGCTGCTGCATCTTGTTTGCCATCCGCGGAGGATGTCACCGATGGGTCGACGGGCGGCGTTGGGAGACGCGACCCTCATACCGTGGGAACAACCTGCTATATTCAGAGACCACACCGAAATTTGGCGTTTGCCGTCTCTGATTGGCCCACGACCCGTCCTCTGAATCTCCACTATGGCCTTCACTAAGACCAGCAAGAAACGGTCCGCACAGCCTGTTGCAGTGCGTTGTTATCACCTCTGCTCCTATCTATGCTAAGTCACTACCAGGGCCCTTCCAAAAAGCGCAAACTTGCGCCAGGCAAGGAGGAAGGCGGCCGCAAGAAGAAGGCTGCGGTCAAGGCCAAGGTTAAGGGGAAAGAGAAGGCCGCGGACCGACCGACGATCCCCATCCCGAACCAAGTCGATGACGAAGATGTCGAGCTCTCAGATGAAGATCTTGACATGCTGGAGGAGTACGGTGATGCTGTATCATTCCTCGGCAGGCTCGACCAGAAGGGTATTGCCAGGTGCGTGCTCACACCGATATGGCTCGGATAGTGTCCGACTATGGCGTGCAGGAGTAAGAAAGAGACCGAGCGATTACATCGCTTGCACAAGCCCGCTCGCGCAAAAGCCGAGGACGACCTGCCCTCCGTTGACTCCCACGACGAAGACGATGAGCCGTGGAGCTCCGGCGTAGAGGACGACGACGAGGGAGATGACGCCGTGTTCGACTCAGATGCTGACAGTGCCTCAGCGTCAGCAAGCTCGAGCATACCCCATAGGAAAAGACCAAAACAGCATCCTGAAGGCGAGATGCCATACGAAATACTGCCGCGAAAACGTCGGGCCTCCTGGGAGCCAGAATCCGACAAGGAGAAGGGCATTGAACATTTACCCATCAAGCTCGCGGATGGACGGATACAGAAAAGCACTGCAAAGATTGTCTTTGCAAAAGAGCAAAAGAGCAGTGCAGACGAGGAGGACCAGGAGGAGACTTCTGTTCAAGAGCAACATCATGGTATCGAAGACGTATCGACCGGTGCTCGATTCGGACGCCCGGCGGTACTCGATGTAGTCGGGAACAAGTCTCGCAAGGCGCGAATCCAAGGTGCCAAGGAGCAAATAGCCGGAATATGCCAGGAAATCGTGGCCGACCCAGAGAACAGTGTGCGCCCCGTCCAACGTCTTATGTCTCATCCTTTTTTCTAACGACAGTTATCCTCACAGCTTGGCCTCCTTCGACGTCTACACACGTTCTCGCTACATGAAATCTCGACACCCTCACACCCTGAGCCGGTTGTCAACGACGTTCTCATCCGCAAGTTGACTATCATCTCGCAGCTAGCGGTATTCAAGGATGTCATTCCCGGCTACCGCATCCGTGCACTTACGGAGAAGGAAAAGGCAGAAAAGGTAAGTCAGATGGTACAGCGCACACGCGAGTGGGAGCAGGGTCTCGTCGGCATCTACCAGTCCTACCTGCGCATCCTGGAGACAGAGATTAAGGGTACCCATCCTCAACACTTCAGCTCTCGATAAGATGCTGATGTATAGCACCAACTAGCGAAGAGCGAGCTCGCGGAGACCGCGCTCCAATGCATGTGCACTCTGCTTGTAGAAGTCACACACTTCAATTTCCGCGTCAACCTCATGAGCACCATCGTCGCCGGTCTCAGCCGGAAGTCCTGGGACAAGGTACAATCCCCCCACCGTCTCACCAACCGTCTCTCACCTTCCCTCTTTTAGTTGTCTGACCTCTGCCTGAGCTCCCTTGTTACGGTCTTTCGCGCCGATATCACAGGCGAAGCCTCGCTGGAGGTCGTGCGTCTGCTGAACCGTATGATTAAGGAGCGCAAATTCAAAGTGCACCCCGAGGTTCTCTCGTGCCTATCTCACCTCCGCCTCAAGACCGAGCTTGGCGTGCGCGCGTCCTCGTCCCGTGCGGACAAGACAGACACCGGATCCACAAAGACACACGGGCGCGAAGGCGACAAGGGCAAAGGCAAGGCTAAGCGCGCGGAAAAGCCACACCTGAGCAAAAAAGCGCGCAAGGCGCTCAAGGAGCGCCAGGAGATCACCAAGGAGATGCGTGAGGCAGAGGCAGAGGTTGACAAAGAAGAGCGCGCGGCTACGGTGCGTGATCTTCGGTCCCACGACGCTGGTGCTTGCTTCTGACACTAACCTGAACGTCCACTTGGGCGCGTAGCACACGGAGACGCTGAAGCTTTTGTTCGTGCTGTACTTCCGGGTCCTGAAGAACCCCGCGCCGACAGTGCTGCTACCCGCGGCACTGCGTGGCATCGCGCGCTTCGCGCATCTCGTGAACATCGACTTCTTCAAGGACCTGATGCAGGTGCTCAAAGACATCATGGCGCGCGAGCCGGAGGATGACGAGGACAGCGCAGACGCAGACACCACACAGCGCCGGCTGCAGTGTATCATCACCGCATTCGAGCTCCTCTCCGGACAAGGTACGCCGCCCGCGCCCTCGCCCGCTCCCCGTACTCCTCTGACTCTGACTCCGACCCCCCGCAGGCGAAGCCCTCGACATCGACCTCACGGACTTCATCAACGCCCTCTACGCCCTCCTCCCCGCCCTCGCGCTCTCGCCCACCATCGACACCGCGCCGTCCCCCGCCTCGCCGAGCACCGCCGACCTCCTCTTCCGCGCCCTCCTCCTCGTCTTCACCCCGCGCAGCGCAGGCTCCACACCCCCCTGGCGCGCAGCCGCCTTCACCAAGCGCCTCCTCGGCGCCGCACTGCACTGGCCGCCCGGCCCCGCACAGCGCGCGCTCGAGCTCGCGCGCACGCTCCTCGTGCGCGACGCCGCGCTCGGCGCGCTGTTCTCGACCGCTGAGCGCGCGGGCGGCGGTGCGTTCCGGCCCGAGCTCGACGACCCGCAGCTGTGCAGCCCGCTGAACGCGACGTGCTGGGAGGTGCGGCTGCTCGCGGCCGGGCACTGGGACGCGCGCGTGCGCGAAGGCGCGGAGGCGCTTCTTGCAGCTGCGGTCTGAGTGCATGCGGGATCCTGCGTACCTATCTGGCTGGCATTGAATGCATTATGCGCCACAGTACGGTACTGCTTGTCGCGTAGTATGCGGAGGCGAGTCCAAGAAATAATTGAATATCGGCTACATGCGGTACGCGGGGCCTTATCTACAAATACACGCAGGGCGGGGGCGACGGGCAATAATGACACATGTCCGAAAGCAGCAGTCCGAACTCCACAGCAGTGTTACAGAACGAAATAACGGTGGGACAGCGCACGGGCGCAATGTGAGAATACGGGACACTGGGGGAGCACGTCGAAAGGGCTAGAACAGGTGAGCGAGGTCCGTCGCAGGAGGGCTCCCGCCGTACGCTGCGGCGCCGCGGTTGTACGACAGCGCACACGAGAGTGCAGACGAGTTGTCGGGGTAGTTCGCGGGGCGCGCGAACAGTTCCGGCTGGTGCGGCGGAGGCGGAGGCACGGGTGCGCTTCCAGACGGAAATCCGTGGCTGAACGCGGGCGACACGGGTGTAGACGCAGACGAGGGGAGCGCGTGCCAAGGGTACTTCTGGAAGCCGAGCAGCTCTGCGGCGTGGCGTGCGCCGGGCGGCGCGCGTTCGAGGTGGTACACGAGCACGGCGAGTACCTCGTTGTCGACGACGATCTGCTGCGTGATGATCTGGACTGCACGTGCGCGGTTAGCGACGGTGTGGGCGCGCGTGCGCGGACGTACTGGAGTCGAGCCACCTGCAGCGGCTGAGCGGCGAGTCGGGGAGGTATGCGACGACGTGTGGAGCCGGCTGCGGCTGCGGTGTCGCGAGGTGGTCGAAGAGGCCGACCTCGTGCGCGACGCAGGTGTTGCCGGCCCATGACTTGGTGTGGCACTTGGCGATGCCAGCCCACTGGGACGCGAATGCGAGCGCACCGTGGAAGCCTTGCGTGTCCGGAAGCGCAAGGGAGTTGTGCGGTGGGCAGCGTAGCATCATGCGGAGGAGGACACGGAAGGGCGTGTGCGTGTTCGGTGTCAGCGGGCCGGAGGCAAGGTGGTCAATGTCGATCGTGGATGGGAGCATGCCATCTGCCCACAGGCTTATGTTGCAGACGCGATTGGGAGGCGGGCCGAGCTGGGGCGGGAAGACGAAATCGGGCAGTTCGGAGAAAGGACTGGGGTTTTGAGGCAACGAGAAGAGCGCAGGGTCCATCGGGAGAGGCTCGAGCTTGACAGGAGCGCGGGCGTGCAGACGCGCGGAAGACGGGGTGATGGTCGCATATGTGTCGTCCACGGAGTCAGGAGCACGAAGAGCGCCGTCAAGTATGGAATCTATGTAATCAAGTGTCGGGGTAGACGCTATCTGCGCGTCTGGAGTCAAACCCAGGTCAAAGTCCAACGCAGAAAAGTCAGAGGTAGACGAGGACAAGGATGGGTAAGACGATTCTGGGGGATCCAAGCTGGCGGGCGGAGATGACTCTGGAGATTCGGTGCTCGACTTTGACTTGGGAGAGGCCAGCAGGCCGTTTTCTTGAAACAGTTCCTCGCCACCCGCGACCAAATGAAACTCTGTGCGACGACAAAACAGAATCAATTGATAGAATGTTGACAGATGCGCGCGCAGACGGACCTGGCTCGCCTCTCCACATGTTCCGGAGAACTTGGATGTGGCTTGCGACCTGCTTTTTTGAGCGCTCGATGCCATTTTGCTTGAGGTGGTCGACGAGGAACTGGTTACGCCAGCGACTGCGGCCGCGCGAGTAGGTAGCCCAGGGCGACTGCCAGTACTTGTGCAGACCTGGATTGACGCCGTGAGCGACCTAGAAGATAGACAATCAAGATACGCGGGAGATCGCACCGTCGACGAAAAGCTTTTCAACTTCCGCGGACCAAACCTCGCTGCCGTCCTTGAGGAGCTTGTGGTGCTTGCGCTGGGGAGTGAGGGACTTTGTGGGGCTGGGGGGCGCGTCAGAGTCCATGCTGTCGCTGGAGCCAGAGGAAGAGGAGGGAGGGGCGATGGGGGACTTGCGGGGCTTAGGACAATTGTATGGCGGCATGAGGCGGAGGGGACAATAGAAGCATGCGGCAGGAGAAAAAGGCAAGTATAAAGGGATAGAAGACGAGAGGCCGAGGATGCATGAAGGGGCCTATATAGGATTCTGGAGTCGACGGGGGAATGATGCTGATGGGGGGTCCGGGGAGGAAGGGGATCGGGTGGAAGGGGATGAGGAGAGGTGTTGTGATACGGGTATGGGAAAAAGATCCCGGGAGAGTGGAGATGGGTGTGCCCCTGTCCGGAGGCGTCAGGGCATCGGGGAATTGTTGTGGGATTGAGCGCGGAGACTCGGGAATGGAAATGACGGGGGACGATCCAGACCGGATGACTTTGGGGCGCGTCTGGAAGGAGGATAGCGGCGGGGAAGAGGTAACGGGACTACCGGGGCGGACGTTTGAGCCGGATGTGTGCTGTAATAGCATCGACCACCGGGCGCTGCTGCCGCCTCAGCAGGGGCCCTTTGAGCCTTCCCAATCGGGCGACCGTCAAGCGAACAGCCAGATGCAGCCTACAACGGCCGACCTCCGCTGCAGCTGCCGTGTCCGGCGATACACCGGGGCACGGCGGCGAGGACTGCGGGCGGTGGGCGGAGACACGCCGCCACCAGCGCGACTCATCGACGTCAGATCGTACAGCGGCGGAAGCAAATCTGGGACGACCGCACCCCATCAGCTCAACCCCCGCGAATCCAGCAGTTCCGGCCCAGAGCTCCGTCTCCGTCACAGCCGCCCAGATCCGGATCCTACTCTGTCCCCTCGAAACTCCTCCTCCGGCGCCGGCCGCCCCGCCACCGCCGACCGCCCGTGATCCCCGGCGATCGCGCCCTCCGTCGCATGCACCAGCCCCGCCATGTCCTCCCAGCACGCGCTCACCCTTGCCTGGCTCCGCCAGAACACCCAGCCGTACACTCATCGCGACATCGTCTACACACACGTCGACGCCGTCCTCGCCCGCTACCCCACCATCCGCCCCAAGACCGACGTCTACAGTTCAGTCCCCGCTGTGTTCATCTTTCTGTGTGCGCACTGACGCGCCCCAGCATATGACGACGGCCGCACCCAGCTGCTGCTATGTCTGCATGGCCTCCTGCCCATCTCCTTTCGCGGCGCCGCCTACAACATCCCCATCGCAGTATGGGTCACGCGAGACTACCCGCAACAGGCCCCAATCCCATACGTTGTGCCCACCAACGACATGCTCGTCCGCTCCGGCGAGCACATGGACGTGAGCGGGAGGTGTCACGACCCATACGTGCGCAGCTGGGAGAAAAAGAGCGAGGTACGTCGCATCCAGATCGCTGTCATCCCCCCATGTGATTCGACCGCCGTACGGACAGGGCTGCACGCTAGCCGCACTGGTGGAGGCAATGCAGCACTCCTTTTCACGAGAGCCGCCCGTATACGCCAAACCCCCGGCCAAGAACACTGACCCAGTGCCGCGCTCGCAGAGCGTGCACGCGGACTACTCGGCGCGACCACCTCCGCCGCTGCCGGAGGGTGTGGCTCCGACGAGCACGGGCCCACACGACGGCCGGCCTCCTCTTCCCGCCAAGCCGGGAGCGTCTGCGAGCCCGGCGGGCGCAGGCACTAGGACACCGGACGTGTCAGCGGCCACCGGCCTGTCCGCCGTACGTGCGATCGCCCTCCGCCCCATCGGCTTCCCTGTCACTCACTGACTTGTGATCGATCATTCCATCAACAGCCCGCTCTTGTCCAGCGTGCGCCCCCGCCACTCCCGCCCCCAGTCCCGCGTGCTATACCGCCCATTTATTCCCTCCGGCCGTCTTCCACCGGCCATGAACCGCATGCTTCGCTCTCATTGGGCGCCCCGGTGCCTCCGCCCCCAACGCACTATATTCATCCTCCATTCTCTTCGTCTCCGCCGCCCATCCCTCCTCATCCACCATATGCACCTTCTCCCCCAGGCGCCCAGCGCACATACTCCCTCCCGGTGTCTCCGGCAGGAGCTACCCACCTCCTCCACCAGCCCGTCCCTCCCTTTGTTTCCCCACAGCCTGTCGCACCCATGCACGCGGGCCCATCTCTGCCTATGCAGTCACCTCCACACGTTCCCGCCCCAGACCTTCTCGGCGAAGACGAGCCCCTGACCGCCTCCCCCGCGCCCCGCACGTCCCGCACACCGGCCCCTGCCCCCCCACGCCCACCGAATCCCGAGCTGCTCGCGCTGCACGGCCGCGTGCACGCGCGCGTCTCCTCCGAACTCGCGTCGCTCGCGCAGGCGATGGCGCTTGACGCGGAGCGCCTGCGCGCCCACCAGGCAGACCTGCTCGCGGGAACGCCGGCCATCCGCGACGAGATGGCGCGCCTCGAGGCCGTGCGCGACGTCTGCCGCGGCGTCGCGACGCGCGTGCGCGCCGTCGTGCAGGAGGCAGAGGGGAACGTCGCCGAGCTGCGGCGCAAGGGCGACCCCGAGGTCGACGAGCTCGTGTGCTCAACGACGATTGTGCATAATCAGTGCGTGTCGTTTTTCCGCCTTCCGCGGGTCTGGCGCGCGTGGTGCTGTCCTCTGGACAGTCCCGTGCCGGGAACAGCAGTTGCTTTGTTGCAGCCGTTGCACGGCTGTCCGCATATGTGTTCCGCGGACTTGCTGCAGGCACTGCTTTGCTACGGCTATCTCTGCATGATGACGTGGAGCAAAATCTGACGGCGCGGCCACAGGCTCGTCAACCTCGTCGCGGAGGACAACGCGATCGAGGACACGATCTACCACCTCCACCGCGCGCTCAACACGGGCCGCATCGACCTCGAGCGCTTCCTCCGCGTGCGTCCCCCTGCGTTCTAGCTCGTGTGCCCACATATCCGCTGACGCCGCCCACAGACGACGCGCGTGCTCGCAGAGGAGCAGTTCATGAAGCGCGCGCTCATCGAGAAGATCCACGCGGGCGTGCCGCAGGGCGCGCCGGACGTGCTCTGGGCCGCCCAGCACGGGTGGCGCTGAGCCCGCTACGCGGCGAGCGCGGGGCTAGTGGTGGCTCTGGGTCGGGCATGGGCGGCCGTGGGTGTGGGTGCGCGGGAGGTGCGCGGAGCTCCGCCAGGCACAGGGTGCTGCCGCGTATGGTGTGCTCTCTGGCGGAGGCGCGGGGCCAGGCGGGGACGGATTGGGCGCGCTGGGCTGTGGAGGCGGACGGCGCAGAGGGGCGAAGGAGGCTTCGCGGTGCGTCGCGCGACGGGCTGGGCCCGCCGGCTCCGTTGTGCCCCAGTACGTACTTGCTGGAATGAGAAGGTGCTTCGACGCCCAGCTGGACCGCGCCGGTCTTGGTGTATGACCGCGAGAACGCTGGCGGCCCGCACCGCTGTGGGTATAGCATGGCGGAGCCGGAGTGCGCACGCATCGACAGTCTCTGGCCCGCCAGTGGCATCTTTCCTTTCCGTCGTCTTCTCTTCTGCCAATGATCACACTCTGCGATCTCGCCGCGGGGCGGGCTTCGACTTCTCGTTTTGGCACTGCCCTTGCGATCGATTGGTCCCGGCTGTACTTTGGCTGTGGCTATTGTTTCAGAGATCCCCTGTCCGCCTTCCCGTTCACGTTCTTAGAAGCCGTTCTGTGGCCACCGAGCTGGGTTGCACCCCAAGCTGGCGGGGCCCAGACGGAAGCAAATTACGGACGCCTAGTGCACGGACTTCGATTACTCCGCTGAGCAACCGGGTCAACTGCAGTGCATCGTCATAAATTTTCTGCACCAATGGAATCTCCAGGGCGGGTGTCCGAACACTGGATCAAGATTCGCTTCTGGCGCCACAACAGGACAGAAGAACATTCGCGATCATATTCGAATTCGTGGCTACCGTACACTAGCGCATAGTAACGGAACAATAAACAAGAGGGCGGCCTAGGACGCATGGACAGGGGCATCCCATGTACGTGCGAGAACGCGGGAATACAGCAGGACACATGGATACCGAGGGGCGAAGGACATGGAGACGCGAAAACAATCCGATGTGGACAATCAGAGCATGGAAGCAAGAGAAAAAAATACGGACATTATATCGTTCAGGGGATTGAGACCAACAGCCAAACTATCAGTCAGGCAACGATCCTCCCGCCGCCTTTCTCGGGCCCCGCCCCAGGACTGCGCGGTTGCCCTGCGCTGCCCACCCACCGCCAGACGCGCAGTTCATCGCCGCCTTCAACCTCCTCGAGGTTCGTGCGCACATTCGCGTTGCCCTCAACGACGCGTTCGACGCGCTCCCACAGCCGCCGCCGGGCGCTCACCGAGTGTTCGTCCTGCAGCACAAGATCGCGTAATTGCAGCGACGACAAGTACGGCCGCGGCACCGTGACAGGGTCCACATGATGTGCGGTCTCCTGGCTCCGGAGCGTGTCCAGTGCGACCTGCACAAGCTCCGACACCCGCTTGCTCTCCACGAGGTTCCGAACCTGCTGGCGCCTAAAGGCCAGGACGCTCAGCAGTAGCACAGCACTGCCTGCAAACGGTCAGGTGTCAGACAAAATTTCACTGCTGTACGTCAATAAGACGCGATTGACGCACCGATGATCGATTGCTTCCATTCGGCCCACGCATCCCTTGCTTTGACTGTCAAGACGCAGTCCCAGCTCATGACGGGGGTCCGGTGTGCAAGGTACCGTTTTCCGCTGATGCAAGCTTGACGTCAGACGCCGGCCCACAGTATAGGAACAGGAGGAACATACTCTGCGTCCTCGCCCATGAAAACTCCGCCCCATTGCACGAGCTGCTGGATCGCTTCGTTGAATGTATCATCCAGTGTGCCCATTAAGCTAGGCTGGAACAGGACCGGCTGCCGTCAGTATGCACGATACCAAATATGCGAACCGGACTACGGACCGCTGTCTTGCGCTTGAGGTCCTCCTTCAGCTTCCCCAGCTCGACCCCCACCGTTTCGCCTCGGCCACCTCGTCGCCGGCAGGCTCACCGGCGCGACGCCCTCGCAGAGTCTGTGTCCGCGCTCGGCGGCGAGCATCGCCTCCACCGCCTTGCCCAGCACACCGATGTGCCGCTTGCGCCGTGGATCCTCGACGCAACGCGGTGGAAGCGCGACTGGGCCTAACCCGGGGAGACCGTCCAAACAATTGACAAGGTAGAGTAGACGAGGTGAGAGAAATCCGTGCTCGGGGTTAACGTGTGAGAAAGGCGGGTGAAGATGGAGGGCGATGTCGAAGACGACGTGACAGTGCCAGGGACGGAAACAAAGTAAAGTAGGGGGTGCGGGCGGAGAATGTAACCGTTCTCGCAGGTCATCGTGGACGGCGTGCAAGTGGCATGAAGGGGGCAGGGCGTGCAAGTGTCCGGATGCGGCAGGGGGACGAGTGGCAGCGGCGGGCACGGTTCCATGCCAACTACGGTACCGTCATTCTTCTCGCCGCTCTTGCCAGATGGAACACCGAGGAGTAGGTATCGCGGACGAGCCCGAGTCTAAACCATTCGGGTCTGATATCAAATATAGCGCGGTTCTATTCTCCAAGTTACAGCTCTGCACTGCGGAGGAACGGCTTCTGATACCATCCAATATAGCGTTTGACGGAGTGCCAGTGTCGCAGAAACCTATCGGTGCTGATTCTTGCTTGTACTGATAGAGCATCCCAGAGCCAAGCAACGAGAACAGAGCGAAGAGGATTCGCAGGAATGAAGGTATAGCGCCCGAATTCGACGCAGGTGTGCGCCGCACAAGCCTACCGCCTTCCGCGATACGTCGCGACACGGCAGTCACTTGGTCAGCCTCAGCGTCGAATTCACCTTCATCTTCCGATCCACCTTCCTGTTCGGCACTGGCGTCTTCGACTTCTGTCAGTGCTTCGGGTGCTGTCTCAGCGATCGCGTTACGCAGCGCCTGTATCTGCTGTTCTTCCTCGACTTCTTGCGTCTCTTCTTTTAGATTAGCACGTACGACGACACGCTTGGGACCCAACGCTTCCGGTACTAGCGTATTTCTGGTTGCCTTGGCGACTGTTGCTCGAGCCGCACGCGCTGTCCCAGGGGGCAGCCGAGGCTCGAAATTGCTCTCGGGAGGCCTGACACTGGAAGCGCGAGACCCTCGAGGGAGCTCTCGCTCCTCTGGTTCCGGTCTTGTTGGAGAGGAGGAAAGATACTGTGGTGGTGCGGACATGGATTTCCGCGACTTCAGGGTTGGACGAGGAGCGGCACTGGAGCGGCGGGTATGACGGACGGGGGAAGGGCGCGCAGGGGAGGATGACTCGGCGGCAGATTGGAATATATTATTGTCTTCCCATCCTGAATCTTCTGGGAATGACTGAGAGACGCGGCGGGACTGTGTGCCAGCATCTGTTGTCTGATAGCATAAAGGTAAGCATGTCAGCGTATGTCGGATGCTAACGACGGCAGGCTAAGCCAAGGAGGACGTACACCCTTCTTCTTGCGACCGACTTTACGGACAACAACCTCTTCTTCGGGTTCGCTTTCTTCAACGAGAACGGGCTCAGCAGGCTTCGTGGTTTTTCGCCTAGTTGGTCCGCCCAGTGACGGCTGTGCGGAAGACCTGCGTCGTTTGGTCTACGGCACACATGTCAATGCAGAGGGTGAGCCATGCCGACAGAGGAGCAGGAAGGCAGCACTTACCGGAGCAGGTTCCGGTTCTACAACCTGTTCTTGGGATGGTGTACGAGAAGCACGCCGTGAAGATCGGCGGACAGGCTAAACATCCAGTCGTCAGCGCGGACTCAAACACAAGGGCCCACGGCTCCACATACTGCATTGCCCTCGTTGATTAGTTTGCCAGTAACACCGTCTTTAATACCATCATCACTGGCTTGGCTGTTCTCGCGCTTTATGCGCTCCCTCTTAAGTTTCCTTGATTTGGCCTTGATCTCCTCGTTGAAGAGCTGGATGAGCTTGGGCTTGGTGTATTGCGAGGGGTAGATGACATTGTGAAAATTGAACACGCCAAGGAGCTGAGCGACGGTGAGAGACGCAGGGTCGAAGTCGGGGTCGAGGTACTCGCCGAGGGCGACGACCTGGGCGGCGGTGATGCGCGACATGGTGAGGGAGGGCGCGTGTACGCCGTGCGTGACGGTGAGCGCGAGGCGAGATGACGGTTCGTGTTTGGTCACGTCGCGTCGTGGCTCCCACGCTTGTGGCCCTGTAAACACTGACGTAAGCACAAGGCACGTGCTCGCAATGTCTGCGTGTCACTTGATTCTGAATTCTGATCATACGTCCTCCAGCTCGTCCTTCCTTTCTTCTTCTCTTGATGCTCTTGAGCCTTGCTACTCATCTCAAAATATACTGCCGCTCGACGCGCGTATGCCGGCAGACAGCCGTTCGACGCGCGTATGTCCGCCGTACATCGAATACCACGCCGGATCAGTCTAGTTTGCGCAGTTGTTCCACAGAGGCATTCGCAGCCGCGACTCGAATGTTTATCCGCTGACTTGTTGCTGACTCTTCCGTTGCTCCAGATGTTCTAAACTGCCTGCCCAAGTCATTTCTGCGGTCTTTTCTCGTCCGCAGTACAGCAAGCGCCTGTGATAAGATGTGAACGACCCACTTTTCTTATCAGATTAGACGGACAGGGTGCTTCCTCCTCGATCGCGATTCAGTACCTGGATCACGAATGTGATCATGAAGAAGAATATAAAAGCACCCTCTGTGTTCGCTGAATTTATCATTGCCCCTCTTTCCACCACCGAACACACACGCCATGGCTACAATCGAAGACTCTTGGCAGCGCAGCGACGCATACCACAACTCGTTCCTCATCGGTCCCGATGAGGCCCTTCAGTATGCTCGCCAGACGAGCGAGCAGAACAACCTGCCTGCCATCGCCGTGAGCACTGCACAGGGCAAACTCCTGAACCTACTCGCCCGCTCCGTCAATGCGAAGAGAATTTTGGAAGTCGGTGCTCTTGGAGGGTATGCATGTCTTCGACGCACACCATTTATCGCGCTGACCGCTCCATTCCGCGCAGTTTTTCGACCATCTGGCTCGCCCGCGCCCTTCCCGAGGACGGTGAGCTCATCTCCCTCGAGCTCTCCGAGAAGCACGCACAGGTGCATCTTGTTGCCACTGCTATGCCGCACGTCCGCTCACCAGTCCCTCGAATAGGTCGCACGGGGCAACCTCGAGCACGCTGGTCTCTCGTCCAAGGCGCAAGTTGTTGTGGTCCCGCCGCAGAGACCATTAAGACGCTGCAGCCGACCCCGCCGTTCGACCTCGTCTTCATCGACGCGGACAAGCCGGGAATCTCACGTACTTCCTGCATGCCAAGCGGCTCGTGCGCACGGGCGGTGTCATCGTGCGTATCTCCGTGGACAATTTGGCCGATGGATAACTAATTGCATCCTTCTGATAGATCGTCGATAATGTCGTGCGCGACGGGCTTGTTGCGGATCCCACCGAGACGGGCGAGTTCGTACGGGGCGTGCGCACGCTCCTCGAGCACCTCAAGACCGATCGGGAGGTGGACGCGACTACGATCGCCACCGTGGGCGAGAAGGGGTACGATGGGTTCCTGTATGCCATTCGCCTCTGAGCGTGGCAGGTCAATAGGAACGTGTAACATTTGTCTGTATCTGTTGTGATATCTAGTTTTATGCCCGTGGCGTAAACGAATCTTGGATCATGTACTTATCGTCGTTCACCGAACACATTTCTAACGGCTCTAGGCACCTTTGTGTCCGCATCTCGACCAGCATGATGAGACACATGCATGTCACGCACAACACTTCATGCCGTCTACCTCTGGTAGTATTTCTGTCAACTGTATATTATCCACTTGCTGAACCTAATCATTTATAGATCTGTCGACTTGGGAGATACATTGAAGCACGCACAACGATAGTGCGGTTTGTTCAGTATTATTGAGGACCTGAACCTGGCGGCCGTTCCGACGCGACAGACGCGGCGGAGCGCTTGCGCGGCGCGTATGCGTCTTCTACGTTGCGAGAGCGGCTCCTGCGCACGCGCGTGGAGCTGGTCCCGCGAGGGCGGCGGCGGCACGGACGGATGTGGAAAGAGCGTGCGCCGGGTGCTCGTGGGCAGCGCGCCTGGGTGCCTCGCAGGTATGCGCTTGGCGGAGACGGGGTGGTGCCAGTGGGGCGCGAGGGCGCCCCTGGCTGCGCTCGTCAGTTGTGGGTTCTCCGTGCACGTGCGCGAGAAGGCACGCGAGATGGGATGGGGGGGGCGTGCGTGAGCGTGCTGGAGGGTTCTCGCTCGCGGTGCTGCGATGGTGCGAGACGTCGGGATCCCTCAACCGGCCAGTAATTGCGGGACTGGGTTGAGAGCGAGGACCAGAGCCGGCGGGTAAGCTCAGACGCGAAGCTTGGGGCGACTTATGGTTAAGAGTGTGATAGAGATGTGAAACACACTTGTCGGGGAGATTTTTCAAGAACGGAAGAGAGTACAATGCACAGTCCTGCAAAAAATAATAGAAATACCGCACAGCTGCCAGAACGGTGCCGTTAGCGGCCCTTCAACATGTAGAACGTGTACGCGAGGAGACACACGATGACACCGCCCTTACGCACGAGCCGCTTTGCCTCCAGGAAGTACGTGAGGTTCCCGGGCTTATCCGCGTCGATGAATACCAGGTCGAACGGCGGGGTCAGCTGCAGCGCCTTCATGTTGTCTGCGGCAGGTCCAACGATCACCTGCACCTTCGATGCCAGCCCGCCATACGCAAGGTTGTCTCGCGCGCCCTGTGTGCAGGCTCGGTGAGTGGATGCGCGGAGCAGCGGAGGGACACGGCGCACCTGGGCGTGCTTCTCAGAAAGCTCGAGAGAGACGAGCTCGCCGCCCACGGGAAGGGCGCAGGCGAGCCAGATGGCAGAGAATCTGTGTTACGGTGGGAGAGAGAGGTGGTCAGCGCGTGCGGCTCGGCGGGTCACGAGGACGGCGAGCGGACCCGCCGAGCGTCCCGACTTCCAGGATTCTCCTCGCGCCCTAGAGCGGGCGAACAGGTTCAGGAACTTGCCTTGGGCGATGCTCACGGCGATGGCAGGCAGGTCGTGCTCTTCACTCGTTTCGACCGCGTGCTGGAGGGCCTCATCGGGACCGATGAGGAACGAGTTGTGGTATGCGTCGTTGCGCTACCAGTCGTTCACCGTGTATGCGGGGGTGGGGGGTACGCTCGGAGGCGGTAAGGGGGCTGATGTATTCAGCGAACAGGCCCTGTGGGTTATTTGTCTCCTGTGCACGTTTGGCAATCGTGATCCAGTGGGGGCATTGAAGAGGCAGATGGTCCTGCAACTTGAATTATTACGGACAACCTGATGCATGAGATGGGCGGAGGGGGACTGGTAATTCAGGGAACCCGGGCCCGAGGTGCTCTTATAATCCTGAGCACGCATAATAATTGTGATCCAGTAGGTGGTTGCGGATAATCTGAAACATAAGATGGGCGTTCCGAAATACTTCTGCGGTCACTATTAACCAGTATCAGCGCGTTATCCACCCAGGTCGGTGAGTACTTACTGTACCGGTCTAAATGTGGGTGCTCCTTTCCTGGAGTGGCAGCTGGCGCCTACCATCAAATTACGCCTTGAAGCGGCTGTGCCTTCTGAGCGTCAGACGACCTCAGCAGGTTCTCGACTGCGCGCTTTCAAGCTTGTACTGCGGCTACTTACTTTCAGCGGACTTGGTGGTCTATCGCAGATTGTTGATCTTCACAGATGTTTGCGAACCTACCCCACAAGATTACAGTGCCTTTCAACATACTCGGCGACGAGGCCAAGCTTGCTTTCCGCAGCCAACCTGGAGGGATAGCGAAGCTCGCTACAACACGCGTAAGTGAGGAACAATCAGGTCTACTGTACGGAACGCGCACTCATGTGGGCTGGGTAGAACATCGCTGAATCGGATTCGTATTGGGACCAAGTGAGTACACCCATCCTTTGCCCTCTGCCTTCCAAATGCCTATTCAGATGCATACTCGCAGTATGTCGTGCTTTTCGACTCAGCCTCCGACGTGTTCTCCCTCATAACACATAATGATGGTGTGTGCGATCCCGCGCAATCTGGTTGTCTTAACCTGAACGCCCACTCGCTCGTAGTCCGTCGCGCGCTATACGAAGCGCCTGAGAACATCGCGACACTGCTACGCGTCATCATCACCCGCCTCACCAACCTCATCTCCGACCACACATTCCCCACTCCCGCCAATGTATCCGTTGCCTCCTACGCGACTTCTTTCATCCGTTCCAGCACGGGCACCCAACCGCGGAACACCACCAAAGAGGTGCTCAATTGCATCCGTGTGCTTCAGCGCGTTCTTCCAGTCGTCTTCGAGCTTGAAGGCGAGACAAGCAGGCTCGAGATGGAAGTGTTGTTAAAGCGCGAAGAGGTGGAGGAGGATGTGGTGGAGGAGGCATCCGCCGGAGGGGCGCAGTTTGTGATTGACGACGAGGACGACGATGAAATTGCAGCGGAAGGGACGTCCAGAACAACGAACGTACCAAGTACCAAGAAGCCTAAGCAGACGCGGCCGTCTGTAGTTGAGAAGCTGTTCAATTGCCTCATCGACCTCTTATTCTGCTGTGGCTTTACTTTGCCCACGAAACTCCAGGTTGATTACCACAAAGTCAACTACGTGATCTGGTGCGCCGTCCCTCCGATATTCTCGTAATCTTGGCTTATGGTCGACCTTATAGGGAGAAAGGGGTTGGGTCCACAATCGACCCCGGTCCTAGCCAAATGTTTGAGAGCAACAAAACCGAAGTGCTCCGCCTCCTGCTCGTGATTCTTTCACGGCAGATCTATGTGCCGCCTGCTTCCCTCTTCAGCGTGCCATCGCTCTATTCGCTGTACTTCGTCCAGCAAACACCCCGGCGTCATGTCTTGACCGTGCTCTGCTCCTTGCTGAACACTGTTATGAATTCGGCACCGTCTGGCAGCAGCAATATCATGGGAACTGTTGCAGGGAGATTGCCGTACAATCACCTCGTATTCAAAGGCGAGGATCCCCGTGCGACGCTCGTGGCAACATGCTTCCAGGTGCTATGCGTACTTCTGGACTTCCAGAGTGGTAGTGCTAGGGATGTGATGGGCCCCGGAGATAGTCAGACGGCTGCCCCGACGGCTCAGACCAACGCCTTCAGGTACTTTATTGCGAAGCTGGTGGGTGTTGTTTGTTATTGGGAGATGTGCGCTTGATTCGATACTCATCTCCCCGACAGCACCGCGGGAATGACTTTGCCTTCATCTTGAATGGCGTCATCGCAATCTTCGAGGAGCAAATGGCGTCGCTCAACAACTTGCTCCCAGGATCGAAGAAGTCTGTTCCGTATATCGTGGAAACCAGTGCGCGTTCATGATTCACGATCACCTAGCTTGACTCATGGAAAGCGTAGTTGTCTTCTTCTGGAAGATGATCGACTTGAACAAGGTTCGTCCAGTCATCTTTTGAGTGTGGATTCAAGCTGACCTCACTGTAGAAATTCCGCGCGTATGTCTTAGAATCGGACAAGGCTATGGATATCCTAGGTTACCTCCTCTGTTATGGGACTGAAATCAAGGACAAACCGCGTATGTGTTTCCACGTGATTCGAAGAGATCTCACTAAGGATATATACCTGATACAGAGCAACATGGCCTTTGTAGAGTACTATCCTACATTGTCCAATCTCTATCTGCGGAGCGCGCCTTTGGGAGCAAGCTGAACTCTCCCATGAAAGTGCCGCTTCCTCAGAAATGGAGCACCCTAGGCACATCGAGTGATTTTATGATTCACGTAGGTGATATGTTGCTTCATTTCGTAGAAAATTGACCAACAAGCAATCACAGACTGTCTATTCCATGGTGGCGACCACTTCTGGTGCCCTGACTTCGCTTTATCCTGCGCTCATCATCGCGTTATCCAATTCCGCGCCATACTTCAAGAACTTGAGTGTGACATCTTCAACGCGTCTCATTCAACTCTTTACAGCATTTTCAAATCCTTCATTCTTGCTGTCCGATGAAGGCCATCCTAGGTTGTTGTTCTTCATGTTCGTACTATCCTTACCAGTATCAGTTGGCATGATGCTGAACTCGAATAGGCTGGAGACTTTCAACTCCGTGTTGCTACGCAACCTGACGGACAATCCAAATCTTGTCTATGGCATCCTTCACGCCCACAAGGCGTTCGAAGACCTCGGCACATTCACCCTCGCCAAAGGTCTGCGGGAAATCCACCGCATACAGCAAGCAAAGGAGGCACAGGCGCGCGCCGCGGACGGCAAGGGCAAAAATCGTGCTACAGATATTGAGGAAGAGCCTCACCTCGAGAAGGCACGACTGCTGCGCAGCGAGAACAGCAGTGTAGCGGACTTGCCAACTCCGGGATCTGCTGAGAACCTGCCTGACTCGAGACCGCGCTCAATATCGGAGGAGGAGCCGCCCACAACACGGCCGCTGATGTCGCCAACAGCGGAACATGCCACCATCAGCAGCATACCGGGTAGTCCATCAGAAAAGGCGAGAGGTAAAATGCGCGCAGGACGTTCGATGTCGAGCGATTTGACTGGTAGCCTGGAGCGTCTTGCACTCACCGGAGTGGGCAGGAATGGTTTCATCCCTACCCAAGAATGGGTAAGTTTCACGAATCTCTATTGATGCTGGCTACTGACTTCAGTTTCGATAGGTAACATCCTGGCAACAAGGGTGAGTCTCGAATGTGCACTTCGAGAAAGGTTCTCACTCATCTCAATCCTCAGACTACCTCTGGACCCGATCATGCTGGTGATCTCTGAGCTACTGCCAAAGGTGCACGAGTCGCAAACATCTTTCAATCCGACCAATGTGAATGCAGCCGTCACGGATATCATCCGCTCCGCCACCCTCGAGCACTTCCTTCCTAAACCCCCAACACTGATACCTCGACGCTTCATGGTCAGTTTACTCGCGGCTAACCCTCCCACATTGCTGACAATCACACAGTGGTCAGACGCGTCAATCATTTGGTTAACATCGCTTATATGGGGCGAGATATATGTCCGCGGAATGACGCCCCTGGGTATATGGAACTCGACCACTGTGCGTCTGTTCTATGTAAAGCACACCCAGACACAGCAGCGGCAGATTACAGAGACGGTGACAAATGTGGTTGGAGGTCTCCTTGGGCGGTCGGAATCGTCACAGTCGCTAAGGCAGCGGTAAAGAGAATCCTCTGCGTCCCGGTAGTACTTGTTTATTGTATTACATAGTTCCGTATTATTTCTGATGTGTTACGGAAATATGAATGCATGCGGCAGGCCTCTTCGGCGCACTAGCAGCGCTCGGATGACTAGACGTCACCGACTGAAGCTGGGTGGCCCAGTATAATTCGACGGCTTCGGCGTAACCACGACAGTGTTCTGCGGGGTGCAGATTGCTTGGGCATGGAGGGCCAGCCATTGACATCCATTACCACACTTTCGGCGCATCAGCGTACGGCTCTCAAGCAAGGTGAGCGGCATCGTGTTCGACTGGCGAATATGGCACTGCTTATACGGGAGTACTCAGGAAGCATCTTGACCGTTGCGGACCTATTGCTATCTACACCAGCGGTCATATCGAAGAAGTGTAAACTCCCTCCGGACGAGGTGCAGCGGGTTATCGGTCTTGTATGCAGGCAGCTTGCCCACCAGCCTCGGACGCTCGAGGATGTTGCGAAAGAAGGAGACGAGAAGTTCACGACTGGAGATCCTCAGCTCGACAGCGCTCTTGGTGGTGGGATCAGACCGGGCATGTTATGGGAGGTGGTGGGAGAGAGGTATGTCGCGCCCATGGCATCGGATACTACTATACTCATGAAATGTTCAGTGCCGCTGGGAAGACACAGCTCGCCCTCCAGCTATCTTTGATGGTGCAGCTCCCTCGCAGACTGGGCGGGCTAGCTGGTAGTGCATGCATCATAACCACAACATCGACGCTTCCAACTTCTCGCATCATGGAGATGTCTCGTGCCCATCCTCTGCTCTCGCCCTCACTATGCGGACTTGCGGGCATTCATACCATGAAGGCTCCAGAAATCTCCATACTGCTTCATGTTCTTTCAAGTATTCTGCCAGCTCTGCTCGACGATCGCGCATCCCGGCCTGGATCCAAACCTGTGAAGCTACTCGTCATCGACACTCTGACAGAGCTATTCCACTCAGAGAACACGGTTTCCTCGGACACCCTCATGCGACGCTCCAAGGCTCTCATAGAGCTCTCTAGCTTGCTGCACTTCATCGCCAACAAATATCATATTGCGGTGGTGGTACTGAACGAGGTGATCGCCACGTTTGACAGAGTCAACGGCGCAGATTCGGGCGAACCAGACGAGGTCCTGTACCACGACCAGGCGCGTTTGTTCGGTCGTGCCAACAGCATCCCAGGAGAGGACCGCCGCGAGGCAAGCCTCGGCCTCACCTGGGCAAACCAGGTGAACACGCGCATCATGCTCAGCCGCACAGAACGTACACGCTTCGTCGACGATGTCGACGACCGCGCGACCAAGCGCCGGAAGCTTGAAGGGGACGTACAATGTGTAGACCCACGGATGATGCGCATAAGGCGCCTCAGCGTGATATTCAGTCCTCTTGTCGCCCCGAGCTCTCTCGACTACGTCGTCACAGACGAGGGGATCTCTACTATTCCTGAGAATCCCGCGTTCTTTCCGCCCCAGCCCTTGGCCGACCTCAGACTACCGCCTCTTCCCGCAACTCCCGATCAGAATATCCTCGGTGTGTCTCCTTTCGACGTCAATCTCGATGAAGAAGATCCAGGCTTGGCAGACAATGGTGTGCCATCATCCTCGAACGCCGCAGGCGCCATACCGGAGGTAACAGAGGCGGAAGCAGGACCTCCTGGTGTCGAGGAGGATGAATGGGACCAATACTGGAAGGATGCAGACACCGAGGAGGCGCTGTACGGCAACGTCGGCATCGATGCATTACCCCCAGCCTCAACGCTACTTGATGCTTGCGCCAGCACATGATTTTTGCCCTCACTCACCGCGCTGTTCGATGGCCGCTGGGTTCAAGGGGTCTGATGTGAGGACTGGCATTCGATTACGGATCTTCAGACACTCTGGGCCGTGAAGTCATAGCAATACTAATGTACGACAAAGACGCTGTCAAAAATGTGCATACGTGCTTCCATCTATACCTGGTCATGCCTGGGCCACGGGTCGTATGTCGTCCTGAACTGCGTTGGCTGTCGCTCCGACCAATGCGTGCGGGCGAGTGTAGGACGTTGCAGCCGATTGTCCCGCGAGGGCGTGGTGTACAGCGAAGAGTCCGAGCTCTGTTTGGCGACGACATTGTGCATGGGGATGCGGTCTCTGCGCCAGACTACTCTGTGCGTGCCGAAGGACGTGATTTCCGTGATCCCAGGAGGCGTGTGTATATACGCTGCGACGAGTGCTGCAAGAGCTGTGAGAAGTGGGAAACGAAGATGAGTTAAGGCCGGTGTGAACACGGATGTGAGACGCACCAACGCCGGAAGTGCACCATGAGAGCGGGACGACGATCTGCACCGTGTCAGCATTTTCGCCCAGTCCAGCATAATCTCGCTGAAGACCAGAATCACGGCTACGAGCAGTAACCACTATAGAGGCGACTGAAAAGCAAACTTCAGCCGATGGCATCCATCCAGACGTTGGCAAGAAACCCACGCAGACTGAAGATCCAGATGATACCCGCAAAGACGATGTTGCCTATCTTCTCCGGCCCCGAGTCGCCGCGCCGTACAAAACAGATAGCACTGGCCCAAGGACATCAGAGCACGCCCATTGATGTAACTAGCCGACGTACTGTGCAAAATTGAATAGGAATGCGAGAGCAGAGAGCACCATGGCAGTAATCTCGGCGGCTATTTCAGATCGTCAACGGCGCGAAGCTAGCTAAAACAGCGATCTGCGACGTACCCCCTCCTGTGCGAGCGAACAATGGAAGCGCCAATAAACCGAGAAACACTGCGTGCATCAGGCAGAGAAGCACTGCGAGGATGGCAGTCAATTAGTGGGTAACAAAGAAGGAGCCACTGGCGACGTACCATAAGCTGTGAAACGAGCATATGAATAGATGAAGGACATGTCTCGACACAGTGCGAGGCCCGGAAGGAGATGGTGGAAGTGGCGAAGGAGGACCAGGGCGATTAGGCGAGAGAGGAATGGATACAGAGAGGCGCAGGAGGAGAAAGGTATTTGTACTCAAAGGGGGGAAAGCCACCTTTGAACAAAGAGTGGCGACCAAAGTCGCTACATGTGCGGCCCCGATATCTTCCAAGCAATGGATAGACTCTTAAGCCGCTGAAATATACTTGTAGTGCCTTCTCAGGCGCGCTTGGAGTGGAGATTGTTCATTTCTACACCGGTGACACAACATGACCGGCTGCAGTTTGGGCAATGTGAGATGCCGTGAAGGTGATGCATGCGCACTTCTGGGTGTTTAGCAAGTGACCATCGTAAACAGCACGAGGGCTAGCTTTGAGGGCGGTGACAACTGCGAGCGTGGCCTTGAGCCGTCACTTTGACCGCTGTCCGCTGCTGCGCACGGCACGGGTCTTTGACCCATTCTTGGATGCTGGCCTTCGTCTGGATGGCCACTCCGAGGCCGCCTGGCGATCAATTGCAACTGGCCTACTGCTCCGGCTCCGACACCAAAATTAAGTGGCTTCGGCGTGTAAAATCGCTGCATATTTGAACAGAAGTTACGTCAGAGGGGTCAAGGGGCACACACTTTGAGAGGAATCATACCGGAGGTCGCTGTTAAGTTTTAACGTTGAAGGACAGCGGCAATATTCAGGGGCCGGGCTATAATCCGGCGCTCAATGATTTATATCGGGATGACTGACTGTGCATATCTCCAGCAAACGCGGAGGCATAAATGCCGTAGCTCTCGGGTCACCTGTTGGATGTGAGGACACTGCACGCATACCGAGCGGGAAAGGGCTGGCTTGCGACACGCAGCAGTGCGATTCTTCGGCAAGATCATTGTCGGCTGCAGGCTCGCGCGTCCAACGTTCAACGAGCCCCTTACATTGGCGTCAACAGTAGTCATTGTGCATTGCAAAGCTTAAGTCATCGCAACTCGATACAGTCGGAATCATTTCCATTCGATGATAACGAGATGAGACAAGAGTAAAATACAAAGGCCGATCCATCAAGAGGAGGACCGGGAGGAGGGATAAGGACATGTTAAGATGACATCGTCTGGTCGCGAGAAAGGCGTCGCCGGGCGGCGAATAGTATTAGGTAGAAGGGAAATGAAGACAGATGGGCGTATTCCAGTGCTCTATGCCTACGATCAGGTCCGCTACAAAGGAGAAAAGAGACCGTGCGTCGCCATGTGCCTTGGCTCGATGACGGCGGATTACATCTCCTTCACCGACTCCCGAAGGTGTTCTCTCCAGAATAGCTGACATAGAGGAAGCCATCCTCGTCCCTGCAGGAGGAGGATGACGCAAACGCGACACATTTAGTAAGCATCAACCTACGAGGGAGCAGACGTACTTGTGCTCCTCATAGATCGAGCTCATGAGTGCCGCTGTTGGTGGCAGGACCTCGTCGACAAAGATGAAGATCGCCTTCTCTGGTGCGAGCTTGATGCGCTTCCGGATCACATACACGAACTGACCAACAGTCAAATCCTAGGTCACAAACCACCAAGTCAATAAGCATGTTCTAGCGGTACAACAGCGACGGGATACGCACTGATGGCACCAGATACTTCTTCTTGTCAATCGTAGGGATGTCCGTCTTGTCCGCCTTCTCACAGATGACCTATGCGAGTGTTACCGAGCACGCTCTAGTTGAGCGAGACAGACGAACAATACAAGACCAAGGCCACTCACAGGGATCCGGTCTGGGTACTTCTGTCGAATGCGCTCTGCTTCAGCCTTGCGCTTCTCTAGAAGACGACGAAGGGAGCGATGGATGAGCCTGGATTGGCAGCTGAACATGAGGCGTGCCACATACCGAAGGGGTGCTCATCCTTGAACTTGGACCTCATGATGGTAATGCGTGCGGAGTGGTGTTAGCTTCGGTTGGAAGGGTCACCCGGCAGGAAGTTCGATGAGAAGGGATGAGCAATGGGTGGACGCTGAAGTAGTAGTCAAGAAGGCGTACGCCGCGGGCGAGGCGCGACCTGCGCAGGCGTGACTCAGGCGAAACAAACCACAACAGGTACCCCGATTTGGACTCCCTCCCTCCTGGCTGCGGGCATCCCGCTCCAGCTTCACAAAACCAGCCTTTTCTCCTTTGCTGAAGACTGACTCGTTCAGCTGCCTTCGTTCACATGCATGTGCGGATCAAGCAGCTTACGTGCTGCACTTGTTACAGTCACCAGTTTGTGCCACCACTAGTGGCACGTCGACCGATCAGTTCCACGAACTGCAGTAGCAGACGAGTGTATATTAAGAGTTTCGGAACCACAACTCGTCAATTAGAACTCTCTTGGATAAACTACCCCGCGCTTCAGCGCATGGTCCAGCTTTGGAAGGTAACCGAACTTGTCAAGTGTTCCAGGCTATCTGCCGTTGCGACGGGAAGAATACGCGCAGAGGGGAGTAAGGCGTCTTTGACATATAACGATACAGTGTCGTCTATTTCAGCATCTTGCCGAGGCGCATGAGGTGGTAGTTGATCGTGGGTCCGTGGGCCTTCCCTCCCATGGGCTGCATTCGAAAAAAATGAGCGAAGACACATGAACAAGAAAATAAGTGTACGCACCGCTGTCCGCATACATTCAAAAAGCGCGGTCGCCGCTTCACTACACGCCGAAGTTGAATGGATGTCGCCGCTCGCCGCCCAGCATCCCAACATAGTAGCTAGCTGAGGCCCGCAAGCATTAGGCGTCTTTTCTGGAAGTGGTTTTGAGACAATCGTGAATATGAGCCCGGGAAAGAAACATACGTCTGCGAGGCTTGACTTTCAGTTTTTTGATAAGCATCGCGACACGATACGCCTGCAGTTCGACGCTCAGATACGTGTACGTTCCTGTTGAGCGCGCCCTAGTACAAGGAGCAGAAGCGGCCCACGGCGGAATGACACCTGGATGAGCGGAACAGGAAATGCTTGTCGCGGATGTCGCTCACGGGTCACAATCACGTGCGTTTTCCTGGTGACAACCGGAGGGCACAGCCAGCTTGCATCTCACCCAGTGGCATCCTCCCTATCAGCAGACGGAGCAGTGCTTTCTTCCTTTCAGTCCTTTAAATTCATCTCTCTTCAATTTCACCGCAATGGCTGCTCGGGCTGGTCTCAACAAGAACAACTCTGGTGTGTACACCGTCGTGCTGTACGCGAGCACTCGTTGACATAATGAAAGCGGTCAAGCGGATCATGCAGGAGGCTCGAGAGCTGGCCAACGACCCGTCCACAGACTACACTGCGGCCCCTCTGGAGGTATGTCTCGGGAGTATGGTAGCTCATTAACATGCTCATCTCCGTGTGCAGGATGATATCTTCGTGAGTCACAAGAGCGCAAATGTCTCATACCGCGCCTTATTATCTTAACAGGAGTGGCATTGCACAATACGAGGTCCTGCTGGCACGGAGTTCGAGGGTGGGCTTTACCACTTCCGGATTCTGCTTCCGACCGAATACCCTTTTCGTCCGCCGTCTATTATGATGCTCACTCCCAATGGGCGGTTTGAGCTTAATACCAAGGTGAGCCTTATTCTTCACGAGACGTGGGTGACAGATCTGAACTCGTTACGTGCAGATCTGCATTAGTTTCACTAGTTGTATGTGCCATTCTTCTTTCGTAGGAGTTGCGTTCTAATATTTGCCGAAGATCATGAAGAGCTATGGCAGCCAGCATGGGGTGTCCGAACAGGTGAGACAGTCTTATCTGTAGTCACCCCAACCCAACTGACACCCCTACTAGCCATCATTGGATTGCAAGGCTTCTTCCCCCTCAAGGGCACAGCGGCTGCCGGTGTCGGGGCTCTCGAGTACCCCGCGTCAGAGCGGAAACGTCTCGCGGCATTGTATGTCTTTTGGCACTTGTCTGTTCTGCTTCCACTGATAACCCTCAGATCGAGGGACTGGGTGTGTCCACGATGCGGCCATTCAAACCTGGACTGTCTGCCTAATCCCTCTGCTGCGGACGTCGGACCTGCCACCACGGACGTACCCGCCGAGACCGCGACAGTGCCGACGCCGTCCACGACCGGCCCAGCGTCCGTGTCTCTTCCGCCAGCCACCATCGAGGCGCCTCAGCCGTCCCTCGCCGGCATCACCGCCCCATCGACCATCCATTCTCCCGTTCCCCTCGTCGCCCCGTCTCCCATCCGTCCCGTCGTACCCGTGTCCTTCTTCGCGGCCGCCTCGCCCTCGTCGCCTGCCACGCCGGCACCATCCGCCGTGCCGTCCAGGGCGCGCACACCCGCAGACACGGACACAGAATCGCGGTCTTCTGGCTCGTCGGAGCAGCAGCCGCTGGAGCCGCCGATTGTCGTGCCCAGTGCTCACCGCCCGCCGGTCGTGCTGGACACCGCTATCTGCGTGTGTCTCGTGCTGATGTTCGCCCTGATTGCCAGGAGGATACTGTGACCGCGTGAGTGGTAGATGACGCCGGCACATCTGTCGGGGCTTCGTGTACGGACTAGACGACGGGGTTTAGTTGTACTATAGTGTAGAATAGACTCGATTGGTTCCGCATATGCTCGGTCGTGTTGCATCGTCATTTTTGCATCATCGTTCTCTAATGTCATAACCTGTCACTGGGTGAATTTACAGCGTCCGAACATGGTCACAACGTATAGCCTCAACAAACCGTCCTGGCGATGGGTAATGTATGAAATAGCAGGTACAGTAAGGACAAAGGAAGCCAGGGCAATCTAGGACGTGTCTACTTTTTCTTTGGGTCCCTCACGCTCAACACTACAAGATCCTCGTCCTCCAGGTTGTAGCTTGCAATCGTGTTCTGATTCGTAAGCATCTTGCCAGCGTAAGCCAACCGAATCCTAGACACCGGCACGTTCCCGGTGTGCTGCAGAATGCGGTCACGCAGCGTCGACACGAACAGGTTGAGCGGCAAATCCGTAATCACGACCACTCTGCCGTCGAGCTTCCAGTCTGGCTTCGACGTGTCATTGGGCAGTTGTACCTGCAGCGAGATCGGGTGCTGTATTCAGTTACCATGATTAGTCGCTTGATTGTTAGAAAGAGTCGATGAAAGGGCAATTACCGGGTGCATACTGATCCAGTCGGCCTCAGGATAGAGCTGTCCGCCCGGTAACTTCTGAACCCGCTGTCTCTTCGCAGGCGGTATCTCGTCGCCTGCGCCCTCCATCTCATCCGCGCTGCGCACCATACCTGCCTGAGGGGGAGTTCCCATAGGCCCTGCCGCCCCGATAACAGCGGCGCGTGCGGGGTGCATCATAGGAGGCCCATTGGGCGGCGGTTGGTAGCCAAACGGCTGCGCCGCATCCATTCCTTGGTAGTGCAATGGGGGAAGCATGACAGGAGCAGCTTGATTGGGATACAAAGAGGCAGGTTGGGGTCCCGATGATATTGTTGCTGCGGAGTATGCTGAGTCGCCAGGACCTCCGCCTTGCATAGGAGGAGCGGGGAGAGACGCTGGTGGTGGTGGCAAGGAAGTCATTGCCGCCGGGACTGCCGCGGGCCCGATGCCCGGGCCAATCGCTCCCGCTTCTTGACTACGTGCATATGTGAGCGTGCGATCAAAGAGTTGCGAAGTGAAAGTACGCACGGGCCAAGACCCTTCGCACGATGGATAGCGGCGATCTGCTCGTCGAAGTTGACGTTTGTCGAGAACTTGTCGAGCGTGTTCGCCTTCGAGGCGGTGTGACCGTCCCAGACAACCTTCTCCCTCTCCCGCCGGCGCAACCGCTCCTCCTCCTCTTCCTTCTTCCGCTTCTCCTCGTCCGCCTCGGCACCGAAGATATCCACACGGGTGCGAGCCAAGTTTTTGAGCGAGGACACAACGTTTGCGCCGCGTTGCAGCTCGGATGCCTGTGCTTTGCGAGCCTCGAGGGCATCGCGCTGGGATTTCCATCGGGGGTCCAACAACTCGATACGCATGTGCTCCTGCAACTCGTCGACTGGTATTTGCTGTCCACAGATCGAACACGTAGTCATCTTCTCGCTGCCCTTCTTGCCCACTAAGATATAAAAAGGTGAGCAACACATAAACGAGCGATATTTCATGAAACTTACGCTTGGGTACATAATCCGTTCTGATCTTCATAGGAGCACCCGCATCCAACGAATTGGCTTGGATGGCCCGCGCCCTCTCGACCTCCCGCACGCGCTCCTCGTCGTCACGCCTTCTTCGCTCCTGGGCTTCCCCATCCTCATCATCACTTTCCTCCATTGCTGCATCGTCTTGACCACCAATGCCCGCGCCACCGACAGCCGCCGCCGCTTCTGCTTCAGCAGCAGCTTGACGCGCGCGGTGCGCTTCGACTTCCTCCACGGTGGTCTCCATGATCATCGCGGCCATCCTCTTCTGCGCTAATGTCATACTCTCGACTTCCTGCACGCTCATCGGCGGTGGAAGTTCCGACGATGCATCAGCTGCAGTGAACTCGATTGTTTGTACAATGGCGTAGTCATGCCAGTCGATTTCAGCGAAGGCAACTGGAATGATAAAGCATATCAGTTAGAGTGACCATGTCGATGACAGAACAGCGAAACACGCACTCGTCTCTGCTTCCTTGTCGTCCTCACGCTTCTTATCCTTTTCCCGCTTGACCTGTTCCCACCGAGCTCGTTTACGCGCAGTCTCAAGGTCCCTCCACCGAGTGCCCTCCTCAGTGCGTTCTTTGAGTTGCCCTAATGTCTCTCTGCTGGGAAGGAGCACCTTCGAATATTGTTCGACGAGCCGATTGAAGTAGCCGAAAAGAGAATGCGTAGGGCGCAGGAAGTCGAACTGGTAATTTCGGCCTTCTCTTGTGGAAAGTGCAGCGAGAAACGCGCGCCCCCGCCGAGCAGTAAATAGAGCCGTCAGCTTCATGATGTCCCTGCACAAAAGTCAGACTCGTTCGAGTGACATATGCATGAAAACTCACAGATCAATGGCGCTGATATTTGGAATGGTCAGTATGAATTCAGGAACCGGAGGCTCAACCCCAATGTCCACCTCTCGTTCTTCCACGATATTCTCCGACTGCGCTCTCTCTTCCTTGCCAGGTGCGGGCTCGTCGTCTAGCTCGCCCCGGGCAACCTTGTCCATACGATGCCTATAGTAAGCATGATAAGGGTCGGCCGGGTTGAGAAACGAGAACTTTGGGTCCTGACGCTGGTTTTCGCGGATTTTATCCTCAAACTGCGGGGGGTTGGCGGACCGTGCGACGAAGTTCGCCGTCCTGTCGATAACGGCTGTTAAAATCAATCGTTCGTTCAGAGCTGCACGACACAAAACATCGTCTTTGACACTCACACTTGATCTCTGGAGGAGGGAGAATAAGTCCACTCGCGTATTTTGGCTCCTTGGCCCCTCCATTGTAGTCTCCGTGGCCATTGGCGACTTGTCCATTGCCGTTTATAGGGGCCGAAACCGCCATCTGTACGTCTACAGCGCTCATGTTGAAGTGAGGGGTGGCGACAACCGGAGTGAGGGTAAGATTGACACTTCAAAGTCGGGGGAGCGACGCGGGCAGTTGGTGCTTAGTCATCACATATAGTCCTTCGAGTTCACTTCTGAGCCAGCCAGTTGCACGTCGACGACCGACATACACAATGTTTGGTGCCTTCAGACCAACACATGTAAACCTTGTCGGTCTCCTCTGGTACGTGCATGATGTCTTGGGACACGTAGGCGAGACAATTTACGCTTTCACTGAACAGGAAAACACCATGGAAGTTGTCACGGACTCGTAAAGCCAATGCCCGGACGCGACTCAAGAGAGTCGATTCTGTGATAGAGGCTGTGAGAGAAAGTGGGGTTCAGTGCGCTGCCTTGGTGAGTTCTCCCCCGGTTGCATGTGTTCTAGTACCCATTCCTGTTAACCCTGTGCGTAGACGAAGGCCCTCGAGCTTCCAAAAGAACACGAAATGCCCGCAAGAGACAAATACACCGTGTTCGCGAAACGTGCGATAGGGTACAGGAAGGGCATTCACAAAGTACCAAAGTGGACACGAGTGAGCTTTGCTTGACTGTCATGGTCGTACGCGAGATACTGATAGTCATTGCTAGCTGACATTAAGGACGAATCCGAAAGGTTTCTAGTCTCACATACACTGCACTGCGCATACATATGTTGTCGGTCGAAATGGGCTCGTGGGGATATCTGCATTCCGCGTTCGTTACAGCAATACTAATTGTATCTTCCCCTGCTTCAAACCATTCAAGATCTTTGGCGCACACAATACCGTCTTGAACACCTCGTCTCTGGTCTCTGGAATATCCAACACGGAGCGCTTTTTTGCGTCATGATAGCTCAAGTCAAGGATGATATGGGTGAGTGCAGAAGCGGACAGTGCGTCTGGATTCGGGCGGCGAACGGCACAGGTCACAATGGACATGAGGACACTGAATGAATGCACCCAGAATTCGTGGAACTCACCGGTGTCAGTCAGCAATTTCCCGAGTCTTCCTGGCGTGCCCACCGCCGCAGCCACCTTTGTCCTACGCAGATACGCGGCGTGTTCTTCCACCTTGAAATGCTTCCCAAATAGCTTTGCAATCTCTCCGCCTTTCTCTCCACGTAATCTGTTGTCTTTCAGAACCCTGATGACATCCACAACTCGTAATGCCGCAGCCGCCACAAATATCAGAGTAGGTGAGCCGTTAGACTTAGGCCTCTGGGACAATCGAATACGAAGTGTGGGAAGCACTGCAATGGCGTGTCCGATGAGCATGGATGTGAGATGTGAAGCATGTTGCCGACCTTTCGTTATGAAATCCACCAGCTGGTCCAAATTCCTGGATCCGGTCCACATTGTCGTATCTAGTATAGAACTCTCTGCCTGGTCGTCAACGTTGAGAAAATACCCTTGAAGCTGCAGCATCAGGACTCACCAGGTATCTGAATATCTGTAAGCTCGATGCCCGACATTTTTGAAAATGTCTTCGCCTGCATCGACGACATATAATCTGCGAGGAGCGTCGGTGGCTGAGCGGCCACAGAAGGGGGCTCTATGGGCTCCATAGTTTCTGCAAGCTTGCGTTTCTACAGCGGTGTCTGGACCTGAGAAAATATTCGGGCGGCGGCACAGAACGAAGAACGGCGGACCTTTGCCTTCCTCTCCTTCTCCTTCTCCCTGCGTTTCCGCTTCTTCTTACTCGCAGCTTTTTCTGCATTCATAGCCTCCGCATCGTCCTCACCCTCCCCATCTTCGTCCGCACTCAAGAGGCCGCCGATGTCGTCACCTTCCGGGGAGTGTGCCATATCTTCATCGTCGGACATTGCCACTAGGTCGTCCGGGACAAAATCGTCTTCGAGGTCATCGCCTCCATGTGTATCCATCTCTGAGAGTCGTGAAAGGCGAGTGACAGGTCGACGAGCGGCACAAGAGCAGAAGGGCGGCTCTCAGGTCGGAAGATTTGTGACGGTGCGGAAGCCGGAGAGTTCGACCACGTGGCTCGCATCTGCAGATCTCCGTTCGATCGGTGCTCGTCGAAGCTCCGGGGCGGGCGCCTCTAGAGCCCGTGTGCGTAGGCTATCGATATCCCCTCCGCGAATGCCAGAGAGTTCTGTAGATTATTTCAGGCTGAAAGAAAGAAAGCCGCCGTATAGATGTGAAGTGATCAGCGTCCTTCATGTGTTCACCTCTTCAGTCATGATATCGTCGGCGGTGTGTTCTCTCGTTCATTGTCCGTGAAGATCACAAATAAATTTAGGGAAACTATGGAGCCTGAAGGGAGAAAGACAGTGTCAAAAATCAGCGCCTGAAATGTAGCATATACCGATGGCTACGCGGGAGTTCCGTTGGATAGGGGGGGGGGGGAGAAGGTGATATATGCGGGGTGAAGGAAGTGTATTATTATTGGTGTGCATGTATGGTTGACCAGTCGAATCTTGACTGGCTGTGCCTAAGGACAGGCGGCACGAACGCTGCGATTCCAAGAAGAGAAGTGTTGCGGACACCATGAGGTGCGATATATATAGAGAGCTGCTGGAGTGACGAAACGCAAGACTAGGGAGTATGGAGAGTAAGGCTCTGGTAGCGCGAGACCCGGCTGCGCGTGTGGTCTAGAATGAGAGGACCGAAAACATGGACGTAGATTTACGTGCATATAAAGGGGAGGCGTGAAGGTGATGGTGGTCGTCTCCATGGCAGAGAAATGAGATGCCCGCACAAACTATAGCAGTGGCATACCATGGAAATCCGCACGTCTTAATCCGTCGATTTCCGACTACGGGAGCCATCGTTCGAACTGCGCGTGATTCTCCTGCACGACTCCCTTCGATCGGGATATGGGCGTGTCGAAACACAGAACTCCGACCCGACACCCAGAGGAACATAACATGGACAGGCGGCCGAGAATGGTGTCAACCATCCGGTGTACCTCGGATTCGTTGTCACAGTCATGCAATATGTTAAATCGCACGAGTAGCGTTGGGAAATCCCGCGTCAAGCGCGCTAGGTTTTCGTCGATTTCCGTCCAGTCAAGCGACGCGGGATCCGTCTGAACCAGCCGAAATGTGAACTGGATCTCTCGGAACGGATCGGAATGGAGGCTGGAGAGGATGGCAGGAATGTAAACAAAGTGTTTCGGATGGCGAGGGAAGCGGCTATCGATGTAGATATTATTCAGGTGAAGAGAGGTGAGTCGAGTGTTGTTTGAGAGGTCTACATGATCGTGGCCCAATACTGACGTCACAGTTTAAGCGCATTGACGTGTCACCGACTTCAGAATGCTCACCACCGTAGTCGCTGACTGGTCTGCACGCTAACCCTAGGTGCTCGAGCGATGTTCCCGCTCTGTTGAGAAACTCGTGCATGCATGTGGCAACTGACGAGAATGGAATCCAAACAAGGTCAAGGCTCCGGAGACGCAGTTCGAAAGGACCTTGTAAAAGTGCGCTAGCTAGACGTGCCGAACAATAATGGAGTGTGAGACTTTCGATCCTCGCAGGGTTTACGGATGTAAATCCTGTCAGATCAGGATGCATCCGAGATTGCTGAGCGTCCCAGTCAAGATGGAAAAGATGCAGAGCGGAAAGTCGAGGACATGCACAGAGCACATGGAGAAAATCTTCTTCTGTGAATGCACAGTGTTCGAGATGCAGTGTCTCCAACGTCGAGAAAAACGTCTGCAATTCCTCGGGCCGGTGTTCGTCCAATAAATTGAGGGCAGACCAACGATGTATTCTGAAAGACTTGACTCGATCCAACTTTCGGAATATCCGAAGTGGTTTGGGATCCATCACGGAAGTGAGGATCGTCAGACTCCGTACATACGAGCCAACGGTCGGAGACTGGTCGAGGAGTTGCTCGAAACGAGAATAATGTGCACTGTCGTTGAGGCGAACGTTGTAGAATAAATGGAACCGAGTCGTTGGGAGCCATGCTTGGCATGTCAAACCGCAGGCTGCAAGTGTACCAGCGTCGTCCCAAAGGTGATCAAGAATGTGATCGAAGAGCTCGGGGGGCAGTCGAGACGTAGCAGGCGAATTCATCATGGTTACGACGGGTGAGCGCAAGAGCCACACAACTTGTCAAGTTAGCAGGGTGACTCCGACGTGGAGAAAGACATACAACTCACTCCAAGCTTCAGGCCGTAGGTCTTAGACCGCTGCACGAAGTCCAAAATGGTGATGCTGCCAACAGTGGCATTAATTCGTTAGCCTTCGCCCTCAATTAAATGAAGGTTAACCACATACCTCTGTCTGTAGGCACCGGATTACTACTATGTCACTTATCATAAAGACGACCGGTACCCAGAGTATTAAAGCAAGCCAGTGGGGCACTGTTAGTGTGGCACTGCGTGCAAAATGCTATGCAGTGTTATGTTGGAGTGTCGAACCATAATGCTGAAACATTGCTGAAACATGCCGCATACTTACATATCGGTCCTAGCCGTGACACGGTGTGGATGCCTTTCTTGGGTATTATGTACTCGGGAAGCGCCGCATGCTGCGGCAGAAACCTTGCTTGCCTCACATGTGCAGTTGTCGTGCAAAAGAGAGGATAGTGCTGGCATGATAATTATATGGTATAGTGTTGTGCAAGGCAGCAGCAGAAATTTGGCATGTCAATCACTGCGTGCAAGGTCCGCAGTTTGGAGGCAGAACATTGAAGGAACATTTGAGCTCCTACGTAAAATGTGCTCAAAATGTTCTGAATCGGAACATTGAAATAACATACAAAATGTATCCTGTAGCCAGCCAATCAGAAGGCGCGCCTTCAATGTTCCCAGCATGTTCTCTTTAGGGTTTTGCATTATGTGTTAGCTAGATACATTTTACGTAGGAATTCAAATGTTCTTCTAATGTTCCGCTTCCGTATTGTGGACCTTGCACGCAGTGAATGCATAGCCCATCATGCATCAATAACTACATACCTCGGACTGCAAAAACTGAATTTCACAGCATTATTGTCACACCAGCTGTCAGATGATTTGTCTTCTATAATATGAGGTTGATTCACGAGCCTACTCTTCAACATATTCTGAGCACTCTGACACAGTGTTCCATTGTATTGCTGGTGAGTTACGAAGTTGCTCGCCCGGTACCCACATTAAACATAGCACACCGAAGAGCAATAAATATTACTGTAATTACCTTGTATTGACTTTTGTTCCAAAAGTGTCGTGTTGACGCGCGCCACAAACAAACAAACAAGGCACACCGGAAGTTGCCGGTGAGTCGAAAAGTGGTCTTACTTTCCAGCCCGAGAAACCTTGGCAAGCAAAATAATGTAGGAGTGATGGTATTTGCATGGAGAGCAATGAACTTTCGTTCCGTGATGTTGACACGCGTCACAAATAAAGCAGGCGCCACAGACAAATACGCGCCACAAACAAACAAACAACATGGCACGCCGGAAATTGCCGGTGAGTCGAAAAGTGATCTTAATTTACAGCCCGAGAAACCTTGGCAAGCAAGGTAATTACCACGTAAGCAACATGACAGGACGCTTGAGTTTCAACCATCACTGGCACTCGAATATGCCTTCAGTCTGGTCTTTGGCGGTCGATACCCAACACTTTATCGGGGCTTACCCTGGAGCTGTACTTCTTGCGATTCTTGTGGATGTCATATGCATCTATATGTTTCGTCAACGTATGAACATCGCCTATGACCACCACCAGCAGGACGAGGCGGGTATGTCGAGGCTCGATAGGTTGCTCGTGGCGCTCTACCGCTGGTTTCCAGTATCTCTGCTTCCCAGGCGTACAGTCACTCCAGCGGAGATACCAATTCCTGCGGTGAGAAAATCAGAGACATCTCAAGTCAATGGGGTAAAACAGGCATACGACGCTTTCCTGGTTCTGGATGTCGAGGGTACATGTGTCGATTCGGACGGCCTCCGTGGATTCAACTACCCCAATGAGATTATTGCGAGTGTCGCCGTTTTCTTCTTATCAGAAGACATTGTTTCACCTTTACGACAACAGGAGTGGCCGGTCCTTCTGCTTCGTTGGAGAGACAAGGACCGGAGTGGCATCGCCAGAGAGCTCGAAGTGGTGGATGAGTTCCGGAGCTTCGTCAAGCCCACTTGGCGACCACAGTTGTCGCAATTTTGCACGAACCTGACTGGAATCACCCAAGTTCGTCTCGCTGCCTCAGGTATGCAGCAGTGTTGAGATAACACACTGTCCAGGAACAAGTAGACTGTGCACCTACATTCAATATGTTGGTGCACAGTTTTACGGGGTTTCTGGCGCAAAACGGTCTCATCGATCCCCACACTAGCGAGCGTCTTGTTCGCTTTGTCTGGTGTACTGATGGGCCATGGGACATACGTGATTTTGTAGTAAAACAATGTTTCTTGTCAAAGGTACGGTCAACGATTCAGCGTGGGTCTACATATTTATTTCCGTCGAACAGACCCAAATGCCAGCCTGGATTGCTGGCGAAGTGCTGGATGTGCGCTCCACCGTTCGTCAGTGGTATGAAGGTGGTGGGAAGAGTGCGCGCTTTGCCCGTAACGAAGCCTTGACTAAGGTTTGACCAAACATGTGTATCTCGAACTTGCAACGGCCATTCAATTTGAGTTACAGCCTCCGTCCTCTTTACCAAACCGAATATCGTTGTCAATCACTGACCAACTGCGCCTGCTCAATCTGGCACCATTTGAAGGCCGCCAGCACAGTGGGATCGATGTCGGTATATCCCTTTGTCATCAGAGCTGTACTCAGCGGAGCTTCTCACTCTTAGGACACCCGAAATGTAGCCAGAATTCTCACCGAACTCGCGAGGCGCGGTGTGAAACTTGAGCCAAACACTACCATAAATCCCAATAAGAGGTGGCCATGGATGGGCAAACGCGGCAAGGTCCGTGAGGGATATTATTGACGTTGCAGTGTCCGCCTGCCGGAGGTCCATGTGCGCATGGACCTTCACAGGGTTTGGAGATGCGGGCGTGGAGATATCTGCCGATGGCTTCTCATGGATCGTGGGGGATTTCCCAAGGTGGACGCAGACCTTGCGGCATCGTTCTCCTCATGGCATCTCTTCCCGAGAAAAACTTACCCGTGGTGGTAGTAGAGCGTAAGATCCGGATGTTCTGGTGGCTTCGCATTCCCATTTGCATCCGAGGCTACATCCGTGCCGGGTCGTGTCGTCATTGTTCTCGTACGCGCTCTCAGTATCCGCTCTGGTACCTATTGGGTCCGTTCTCCGGTACAGTCAGTATTTTCTGTTCGACATTGTTGGTACCGTGGCTCGCATACAATAACAGTGCCCATGTGACCCAACGAGATAACCTCTCTAGTATTGACGACATCATACCACAAAGGTCTTCCGCGACGAAAAGACTGCGATAATACATGTGTTTGGGCGTTGTTGGATTTACAGTATGTCCAAGATCAAGAGTGGAGAAGGATGCCACAGCGTGTGGCTCTTCGCCGTCTATACAGTCTAAGAAAAGCGCATAATCGCGATCGTCTCGATCATCCTCGTTCACTATCAGAGACATTCAGCATCCGTCGTGGAGCGAGATATAAATGAACTCACGAAGTCCCAAAGCGTTCCGAAGCACGGGATACCTGCCTCCTTGCAACCCTGCAGGTGCGAGCGGGTCAATGGTATGTAGAATCGCGATGGGATTAGTACTGACCTGCATCATCTCCGAATTACCAATGTAGTTAGAGGTGATGAAAACCACTGAACGTAAGTGCAGTCAGTGAGGCGAATAAAAGGACGATTGAAGTCGCATACTCTCCGCGTTCCAAGAATGGTAGACCTCCTTGAGGATCTTCATTGTGTCAGGACGACCGCCGCGCACTTTACTGTCCCACAAGAGATATCGCTCTGGGCCGAGGTTGCGGTGAATCAGACCGCTAATTGTCGGTCCAAACGTCTTCTCCTGGTCAGAACCTGTCGGGCAATCAGATCAGATGTCATCGTACTCTCAGACAGAAAGGTTCAAGTACCGATCCAGATCAGGTACCTTTGACAATTTTAGCACCATACGATACTAGTAGAAGGGTCAGGGCGCACCAGTAAGGGGACTGTATGCATGTCGCGAGGGCTGCGCCGATACCAGTACCCGTGCAAATACGGATGCCACGCGAGTAGATCTTTGACGTGTTGGACACACCAGCGAGCTACATCTGCATGAGCTAAGTGCACTCATGGACAGTGGGTGTTTTTCTCACCTTCAGTTCACGAGTCCAGATCTTCCGAGGCGGATCGTTGACAAGACTGCGAGTGAAGTCACCTTGGACACCACAGATCAAATAGTGATATTTGGCGTGGGGTCCTTCACTGAAATGAGGAAATTGTCTAAGAGAATGTGGTCGTGCGCCAGGTATGATGACATACGAGATAACACCGAAGGCATGGTACTCTTTCACGGCGCTCCGACTGATGCGAGCGAGTAGACCTTGCTGCATACCGCGCTCGAAGCGAAGAACGGCCACCTTCGGCGAGGGCTACACGACGTGAGAGACATCAGTACGGCAGTGGAGACAAAGCGGCGGAACACCTACCAGTTCGATCTCGACGGGAACGTACCGCGTGCAAATCCAAGGAAGAACGATCCAAGCCGTCATGCCGATAACGTACCAAAAGTCTTGCTGATGAACGATGTGCAAGCCACTGATATTCCACGTCTTCGTGTTTGTGTCCCAGAGATCCCCCAAAAGGATAAAGATCCCTAGACACACGTGCGACATGAGAAAAAGTGATGTATGATTTTGTCGGAAATAATCACATGAGAGGAACAAAGAGGTCCAACCGAAGAACCGGTGGTTTCGTTCAAAGACGCTGCAGAGATGTTATATACCCCACGGAATGAAATATAACATGCGCGTACTTGTGATGCGAGTTACGGACCCAGGGGAAGCCGGCGACAGCGGTGACGCACATGGCCACCAGAGTCAAAATGCCAAACACTAAAATGACATTGTTCTCGCTGGCGTGGCTGTTGAACACCTTGCCAACTCTGAGTCCGAGCCAAATGATACCGGAGATGGCGCAACCGGAATGAATACCGCCAAGATGCTACCGTATCTATTGAGCAGCGCACATTACAACGATGATATTTGACGAACCTGAAGGACAGACGTGCAGCCTAGTCTCCACCACAACGGTGGCCACTGGGAATTATGTGAGCTTCTACGTGAGAATTAAACAATCGAAGTCGACAAACCTTAGCGAAGAACGTGTTCACGAAACCATACAAGCAACGTCCGAATATCTCATTCCGTACAAGAACGGAAACATTGAAGTTGGCTACGGCCATTGCACCTCCGTACTTGATCGGGTAATTCCAATGACCAGAGGCTGCAAAACCGAAGCCGACAATGTTGACGACGAAGGCTATAGTGAACAGTTTCCTGGTGTGCGAAAAAGAATGAGCTTGTGTGAATCTGCTCTGCGACGGTGCAACTTACCGATACATGTCATACCATAGCGTCCAGATGATCCACTTGGACACTTTCTTCTTCTTGGGCTTACTGGGGGGAGGCTTGGCAGGCGCTGCGTCCACTTCTTTCTTGGTAGGAGAGGGAACAGGAAAGACGTTCGCAGTTACCAGCGCGTGTTTTTCGTCCTTCGGAGAGTGGACGGCCTTCTCGTTCGGGGGCGTAAGTGATGCAGGGAATACAGACACCTCCAGCGTGCCCTTCTCAGCATCATCGTAGGGAGGGGCGGCTCCTGTCGGTTTGGCTTCGGACGACATGAATGCAGAAGACGATGAAGGAGCTAGAGATGTTACGCTCGTGCTAATACCAGGGAGAATGGGAGAGGGAGTCCGGGGAAAGTAGACTGGCCCTCCGCCTTTTTATCTTCTCGATACGGATTATGTTGCGAAATACGAACAGGCCTAGATCCAAGGGTGGTGCACGAGCACGCGTAGTTGTACAATGGTCTTCAAGGAATGGCAATCGGGGTGAACATACAGCCATCCGGCAAAGAGCTATCCGCCGGGCTTCTCAGTCGTCGACGACCTTCGTGAGGAGAGTATGAGAACATCAACGGCGTCCGAAAGACGATAGCGTTTCAGAGACGCGCACCACCGAAAGCCACCAACGATCTGGTGATGGTTCTCTGGTTATCTCCGATACCTTGAGGTACGGCGAAATGGGCTCGCAGTTCTTGTAACATCGTGGCGGCCCCTAGTTCTTTGGTGAGGAGTGCAGCCCTCGCGTAACCGCGGACCGCCGGAAGATCAACTAAGCAGCTGATGTAGTTGAATGAGTATCAAGCTTTGCCGTGACAGGTCTCGAGCGACAGACGCACTGGTACATGCATTGGAGGTGTATGTCTTCCCACCCCAAGCGTCTCGCTGAGTCGTAAATCAGAGAATGGATGTTCCTGTCATGCGTTGTGCAGGGAAAGTCATTTGGGGGGCATGATGTCCTAGAGGATGCTCTCCGGATCGGATGTTCCTTCGCACGGACGAGATGGTAGCCTCCGAGACCCTCATATTGCGCCAGTCGGTGAGAAGGTACGCGAAGCCGTGTGTCCACGTTCCTCTTAAGATGGTGTCGTCCTATATATGGGCTACGGAACTACATATAAGGCAGATGTTCTTATACCTGTGTAGCTTGTGAGTGCAGGCAGTATTAATCATAAGTCTTGCGACACGCGACGCACTATTTATTGCAACGTTGACAAGTCGGCACCGGGCGGTCAATTGCAGGTCTTCAATTCCGACTCAATCACTGCGGATCTGTGAACGTGGATATTCTTGGCAGCTGTCGCGAGATGAGGTATGCTTGAGTCACTGGAAGAAGTTTCGAGAGCGCACTAGACAAAGCTAGACAGGGCCAAATTTCCAGATGAGGAAAGTGGTAGAGCTTTTTTTGCGGATCGATACGCAAACCGATCCACACGTCCTCTTCTCAGTGCCCTGAAAACAAGCCCCATGTCAACAAAAATAGAACTATCGCGAGGATGATGGTCGCCCACTCGTCTGTACAGGTGCCGGGACCGTGAGAGATAGGCACCGAGTGGGTTGTTATCCCCTGTCCTGAGACATGCAAGTTTCCACAGCGCGTACGCACTCGTTCCCTTGTCGTTGAGGCCAGGCAAGGCTCTATGACACGTTAACTCACGCTCGGATCCCGGAGTGATTGTGTCTGAATTCTAACTCCTACAGCCATCCCAGGGAGTCAATCCCACTCACTTGCTACCGGCGGGAAGGCCTTTATGATGCCTTGATCATTAGAATGTCTGTGGGGTCAAATGTCGGGATAAATGCATGACTACATAGAAGCTTGAGGTGTCCGACATACCTGCCTGCCGAGGAGTCGGAGACCGATCGAATACAAGATTGATCCCGCGACGGGAGAACTTCGCGATGAACGGTGTACTGTAAGTTCCCGAGTAGAGCAGTTGCTCGAAAATCCCATCGAGATGACAATAGACATCAGTGACAATCCTACTCTCGTGCACAGCAACATCCCTCACAGAAGCCGGGAGGAGCTTGACGAGTGGGAGAAGGAATCGTTACTGCCCCAGCCTGAGGTTGGGGCAGCCCCGGCGGAGTCATCGGTTTCGCACCCCCCAACTACTTTATTTCCTCCCCTGTGCTTACCGAACATATAGAGGACGTTCGCTTGTCCTGGGATAAGGAAAAGCACTGTTTTGAAGCACACGCACTACTCTCGTGTTTGTGTTGAGGTTCTCGGGCACTTTGTGTCAGCCTCATTATCTGGAGTGCACAACCCATTCGAGAAAGAGTACATTACCGCATAATCAACACAACAAATAAGTTTACAAAATGTCACAGCACTGGGAAAGCCCGGATACACGGAGAAGTAGAAGATTCCAGACGAAGAAATGTGAGGCTGTGAAGCGAGTCAATTGGCCTCTGCAAAATCTCGGAGATGCTTGAGTTGCTTCGATACCTCCTCCTTGAAGAGGACGATGTCGCTGCTGTTCTTGATAATCGCGCGCATGGTTTCGTCCTTTAGCCGATTGACTTTGTCAATCTGCTCACGGTGTCTACACGACGAATAGTCAGCTATGAGAGTTCAGAGTAAGCAAGCAGACGTACGCGATCTGAAGCGCCTGCAAACGTGACTTAACGCCGACGCCGTTCGCCATGGCGGCTGTCCTGGCTTGGGCGAGGTCTCGCTCGAGGTGCGCAGCTTCTGCGTTACTAACCAGCGCTTCCTGCTGCGCCGCCTACCGACAGAAGACGAACATACAGTCATCAGCAGCAGTTCGCCTAAAGCGTCACAATGATTCTGGGAGAAGCAGAAAACTCACCTCCCGCAGTTCATCCGCCTGGTCGCTTAACGCATTGACTTTGTTACTGAGCTCGAGGACTTCCTCGTCCATGTTCTCGCACTCCAGAGTCAGCTGGTCCAACTCGTCATCCACCTTGATTCGTTCGCTCTCCACATCAGCACGCTCCGTCCTCTTCATTTCCGCCACGCGGCTCAGAGTCGGCTTGATCACCCGCCGGATGTCTGCACCGGAGAGTAGATTCTGTGGATTTGCCGCAGCCGAGTTCAAATCGAGCGTGAGGTCAATTCCCTCAAGCGGCGGGGCAAGCGGCGGAAAGAGGCCGAGGTTCGAGAGCAGATTGGTGTACATGTCCAGAGCCTCCTCGGCGTCGGATACTTTCCGTGTTAGCGAGACCTCGAGCTTGACCACCACCTGATTCGTCTCGGCGATTTTGTGCTTGAGGTTCTCAACATCACGGGAGAGCGACTCGTGCTCAGTGTTCATCCGAACAACCTCCTCCGGCGAGAGATTCTGAACTTTGACGACACCCGCGAGGCGCAATTCTTCCGCCCTGAGATTTTCCAAGTTGGAAACTGTCGTACAGAAAACGGGGGGTTACTCTCGTATAGGAAACACGACGGAGGCGCACGCACTGCTGTACGCTAGCTCCGCCTTTTCGCGCTCCACGAAGTTGATCCACTTCTGCTTCCGTGCTTCGCAGCGGGGCAGCAGCTCCTCGAACTTTAGTTTGTCGTGTTTCAGGGAACCATTGTCCTTCTTCAGCTTCTCAATTGGGGCCTGTAGGTGGGGGGTGAGAGCGCTACCGATGCTAAGGGTGACCGAACGTACTGGTAATCTCTCGAATGACTCTAGTTCAGCGAGGACCTGCTGCAGCTCCTCCTTCTGCTGATCTAGGTCGGCTACCACCCGCTCATCCTTTCTCGCTGTTATCCGAAGTAAGGACGCCGCAAAACCACAAAAAACGGAACTTGCCATAACGTTCTTCCAGTACTCTCTCTTGCTCCGGGAACACGTCCTTCCCTTCTAGGAAGATTTCGTACGCGAGGATGTAATGGTCCAGTGCCAAGGCTTGGTCATGGTTTATATCATCGAATTCGTCCGGCACCTGTGACGAGTCTTGCAGTGTTACATCTTTGCTTTCGAGATAATGCAGCCGTGCCTGGGGCCTCAATGTGTCAATTGGAGAAACATAAGGTCATGAGACAGAGCGCGAGTTAGAGAATGACTGACCCGTCCTACTTCGGCTAGCCAATGCAGCAGCCCCAGGAGCGATGGCCACGCGTGCATCGTTCCCGGTGTTGCGAGCCACCGCATGTCTAGTTGTGAGAGATACGGGTATCGCAGACCTTTCAAGGCCTGCATGAACTGATCCTCGAATCTGCCATCCGAGTTGAAGGGGAAACTTGGGTCCAGGAGAGTGACAAGCTGTTGGAAAACGCCGCGGAAGTCCTTATTGGTGATGTTCTGGAGTATTTGTGGGGGAATATCGTAGCCATTACTGATTAGCCAAGTAACGACCTCTTGACGCATCTTGGCCTGAAAAGGCCGATCTCGGAGTGGACGAGGGTCCTTTCCGCCTGTTTGGCTGCCTGAAGGGGCTGAAGCTTGTGCTCCCCCGCCCCACATAGAGCCTCTGCGCGTGCTGCTGAACGAAGGAGACGGACATAACTCAGCATGTTATTCAAACAAGCCACTAATATGCTCGGTACTCGAAGTTTAATGCAACAAGGATGCGATGTGGCGGTGGAAATTTAAGCCCTTGCAAAGTGACATGGACTGGTATCATAAGCGGACACGATCGAAAAAAAAAACGAAACTTGGTGATAGTAGGCGTTCTACAAAACTTACTTGTGGAGTGGGGTGCGTCCAAAAGCTGGCTTGCTCGCACTTTGTAAGAGAGGATTGACGTTCTGCGAACGCATCAGGGACTGCCGCGGGTTCGTCCCAGGAACCTGCGACATGACGGGATATGGGCCTCTGAGAGCAGGGCCAGCCATGGACATTCGCCCGCCTGCGGGAGGCTTCTTTATAGTCGATGGAACGGGGAGGTTGGAGCGCATATTGTTGTACGGGTCCATTGGCTGCATCGTCGAGCGACGCCCGAACTCGGCCATGGGATCTAGTCGCCTGGACAGAGCAGGCCCAGAACCGACGAAACCGAAGGCCGCACTGGCGGGGAGAGCGGGGCGAGCAGGAGGAGATGGTAGGGCGGGTTCAACAAACGGTCGCGTATAGCGCGATGCGCGCGGTCAGTCACGGCCACGTGAACCGAGTCAATATCTCCCAGCGCCACAAGTACTCGTCTTCACCATTCACGCAGCGTTCCACCATATTGAACGTTATGTCGACAAAGGAACTATTCGGTGGAACGATAACCGTCACTTTGCCTGCGAATTTGGTCGACGCAGCGTGAGTCCGGGAGCCATCATCAAAATGCTGTCAGCTGAACAGTCCAAGGGACTTGCGCCAGGTCCCCGACACTCAGGAGGTGTTCATGTATCCTGACTCTGGCATAAGCGTGATTGTGGAGGTTCTGGAGAGCGTTGAGGCCCAGGACGCCCAAGGAATCGCAAAGTGAGCGTTGTGACCTTCATATGTGAGGCCGTGCACCGATCGCCCGCTAGGCTTCATTTCGAGTCTATCGCACACGATAACGATGCCGAAGAAAGCGAGCTGTTTGAGGTCGCCCAGCTGCCCGCCGAAGGCAGCCACCAGACTCCTGCCCCCATTGTCTTCTATGGTACTCAAACGGCCCGCAAGTTCAACAGCATGACTCCCGACCACGTCCGCTTTCTCGTGGCTGTTTACCGTGTCCCACAACATAATGTCGACCTCGTCCTGACTATGAATGTGCCAATCAAGACCGCCAATGAGGCTGTCGCAGAAGCCGACCAATCCATCGCGACGAATGTCATTGTCAAGGCATTAGATGCAGGTGCTGTCAGTGAAGACGAGTGGGAGTCCGCGAAGAAGACATTTGATGTTGCTGTACGATCTTTGCGTATTGTGGATCTCGGTCTATTTGCGTGATGGCAGAGGTACGCGCGCGGCACTCAACTTTTTGCATTTACATTCTGAACTCTTGCGCCATACAAAGTTTGGCTCATTTTTTGAAACCACCAGTGCTATTGCTTTCGTAGTGTATGTAATTTTAGGACTGACCAAGTGAGTGCAATACATGCCATCAATGGACCGAATATTTACGCGTCTGACCTCACAAGGTTTCCGTATGCATCAACTCATGAATACTTGTGTCAACTTATTCACACTTCAACGCTCTGTTGTGACGACTCCCGCATCACTGATTGTCCGTACGCCAACAGGATGCAACGCACTGCGTTACAAGAGGTCTCGAGGCTTGATCCACCCAACCTATCGATACAAGTAGCAAGAAGATAATCATGAACGAAGCAAGCTATCTGCGATCTTTGAGTCCGTAACACAAAAGGACTAACTTGAACCCGTTAAATGGCAGCGGCACTGTCGGACTGCTTCCGTGGCCGAAGGTCGTCCCTCTCCGCCTCTTCCTCTGCCTCCGGGTCCTCGTCGATGCGGTCGCCCACGACAGATGTGACCTCTGCCGCGGCCTTCGCCTCCTTCTTTCGTTTTGCAGACTCCTTCAGCTTCTCCCATCGTTCGCGGAAGCGTACAATCATGGCTTTCTGCTCACAATCCGTAAGTGGATCGTACCATAGAGGATCACACGGGATACTTACCTGCTTTTCATTGTCGCTGCGTAGCTCGCGCATTTGGTCTTCGAGCTCACGCACCCTCCGAAGCAGCTGTCCCTCCCGATCGCGTCCCGGACTAAGTGCAGCCACTGGAGGTGCCACTGGCGGTACATTAAGGTTCAACGAAGACAAATCCACAGGCGGCTGTCCTTGCGCCGGTCGTTGTATCATGGCCGACGATATCATCGCTCGTTGTGCCTGGAGGAAATCAGTGTCAGTAACACAGATGGCACCAGACCCCCACTTACCTTTTCTCGGGCAACCAGGATGCTGTCACGTAACTGCTGATCATGCTCCTGCCGCATCTTCAGCATGCCCTCTGCCGCAGCCAGCTGCTTGCGCGCTTCCTCCAGCTCGCTCTTGAGCGCAGCGTTCTCTTTTTTCAGTGTGGCTACAGTCGGATCGGACTTCGACGGGATGAGACAGAACGAATCCGCCATGTCGTCATCTACTTGACCGTGCGAGCCCAATGAGCGGCGTTCCTCGGGTATATAAAGAACACACACCATCATCTGCTCGGACCTCCTCATCCCAATCATCACGCAGGTCAATCGCGTGCAAAGGCTGGGGCTTCGGGGGGAACGTGCTGGGGCCTGCGCGGCCCCCATCAGAGTCGGACGCAGTGGCGGACGAGTCGTTGCGGGTGAGCATCTTCGACCGCGCGGCCTTCATTAGCCCAATCCCCCGGGACAACCGTCTCGAGATGGGGTCCTCGATGTCGGTGTCGCTGCTCGAGTTGCCGTCGCGGCGGCGGCCTGCAGGGTGTGATACCGAAGCGCTAGGTGGCGCAAGCGGTGCAGTGGCAAACGCCACTGGCTGCGAGAGGTAGTCAAGCATCCCTTCCGTGATTTTCCAGAACTGGTTGAAGGGATCTCCAGAGTCGCTCTGTGGCATGGTCAACGGCAGATCAGCCTGAGAAAAACATTTTTTCAGACTCACCCGATGCCCCAGGAGCATGAACGACTCGTCGACCGTCTGCTGGGAGTCAGTCATCCGATTGCGGGAGTGCGGTGGCGGCGAAGGGACGGGTTGGGGTGCCGCAGGTGCCGCAGCCACAGGAACGGAGGACGTATGGCTCGTCGGTTTCTGTGGGAGGGCCGGGTCTTTATTTTCTTCGCGCAGCTTCACAATCCGCCTCTGCATTTCCTTTCCCGCTTTCAGGTGGTCGTGGTAGAGCATCCTGAGTGTGCGCCTCGCCTTTGTAATGTGGAGTAAACACAAGGCAGAGCCTTGAAAGTTGGAGAGTATAACACACGTTTTCGTCCTGCGACGCTTCTATACAAGCGTCAAAAGCTTCTGCAGCCTTGTAGTGTTCTTCTGCAGCGGGAATGAGCAGACCCTGCGCGGAATAGTCGTCTGCGTTTGCAGCATGTTGGTGGGCCTGCCAGAGAGCGACAGCGCGCTTCAGTTTTCTCCAGACATCTCTGCATACTGCAGATGCTTGCCGTGTTTAACGGGGACTCCAGAGATGCCATTTGTATGGCTGAAAGCAAGGTGTGCACGAGGATGCTGCGAAGGAGCGCAAATAAGAGGCTGGTGTGTGTGTAGTCCCGATTTGGGAACAGGAGCCACTTGACTGCCCTCAGACGCGCCAACAAGCGCCAATCCGGCGTGAGGAGTAAATGATCGATTTTGGTTGGCCGAAGGAAGCCACCGCAGGGAGCTCCCGGCTGCGGCTGCTCGACTCCCCGGGCCCATGCACGGCGGCATACCCGGTTGCGAGCAGTGCGCAAAATCATACCAACAATGCACTTGCCAGACGCTGCTCCATCCGACGGGCTCTGCTCCGGTAGGCAAGTCAGGCGGTACAGCGAGCGGATGGACCCGTCATCCGAGACCCGCCCGGGTTCCCTGGAAGTGGAAACGCCGCGTTGCGGAAGCACGGATTTGTATTCGAATCTGGTCTGCAGACCCCACGGCGTATATAGCGAAGCATCCGTCGGATGGACAGGCTGCAACCACCTTGCAACCGACCACCATCCATCCACATTCTACCCAACCCTCCACGACATACCACCATGTTCGAGTTCATGCGCAAGAAGAAAGACCGATCGGAACTTGCACGGGAGGTCAAGATTGAGGTAAAGCATCCTTTTAAAGAATAATGAACCTGAGCTGATACCGGGGCAGGCGGACGCAGATAAGATCAGAAAGCATTATGGCTCGTCGCCATACTCGGGCGGGCGATTGAGCCCTATAACTGAGAAGATTGCTGTAGGTGTCTCATGGATGTCCTGGATAGTGCAAAAGCTGATTCCTCTATAGAAAGGGCGAGCTCGCTACTTCAGCGTTACTGCGCCTAGACCTGTAAGATTGATTTACCGAACTAGATATAGTTGATAAGCTGCTCACTCGTGTACGTTTAGGAGGAACTTGAGTCGCTGCAACAAGCCGAGAACCAGTCGGTTGCCAAACCTAAGGTATGTCCGTCCATTCACAAATTGCCTCGGTGTTTCCTGATCTGGTCAGCAGCGGCGATCCACGACGCAATACCGCTCGCCTCCGCTGGATTCAGCACATTCTGCTGGACCGCACCCGGCCAGGCCAGGATGCAGCAGAGCACGCAGCTCCTCATGGTCTGCGGTCTCATCCCTGCACAACCCGTTTAGGGGAGACGCTGCGGACTCGTGGCAGAGCACCAGCCAAGTGGAGATAGAGCGGCCCATTAACGATGTCATCATTCCCCCTGAGAACATGCGCTACGTAGTGAGCCACGCACCGGTGCTTGTTAGTCCACAGCCGGAATCCGCGGAGGTTTTCTTCAGGACGGAAGACAATGACGATCTTCCCGTGACTAATTCTTTTGCCGATAACTTCGGGGCTGAGAAGGACTCTGCTATGCGGATAGCGTCTGGGCAGTCGGGAAAGGGTTCAGTTGACGTGAGTACTAGCGACTACCGTCCGTACCGGCCTGCTCAAATCGGTGCTTCTATTCAGGCTGCGCCGCGAGAGAACGCCCCTATGAAAGCTGGTCTTGGTCGGGCCGATTTCCTGCATGTTACAATACCTGCTGGGATCATGAGTCCATTCGCAGAGCCTGCTTCCAACCCATGGGCCAGACTATAGGTGGTTCGAGTATCTTGAAGCACATTAGGGGCTTCGTGACAATGGACACTGACATGATCATCAGACACTACTGTACATATTATGATAGCATCACGTACTTTTACGGTCCAATATTTGTCTTTACACACTGCATACCGGCCAGCAATTGAAATTTGCAACGAGTTGCCGCCCGAATATGGACGTGGATTGTGCACCACGTTTGCAAATCAAATACGCACCTTTGGCTCCTGCCGTGTGTATAGTCCCTAAGTAGATTCCGAAAATTATCGCGGGTTGACTGCCGTCAAGCTAGAGAAATGTTTCGCCCGTTCCGAACCAACGTTCAACGAGCAGCGAGCGCGCGTAGGCGCGCATGCGCTTGCCAGATTTGGGGGCGCGTAAAGAGGCAAAGTGGCTGCGATTATTCTACGCGCGTGCTCTGCAAGCTCTTGCTCTCTGCTCTTCCGACACCGTTCTCTCAATATGTTTCAACGCGATCCTCGTGCCGGTGTCTTCCTTGGAGGCGACAGAGTATCTGGACAGGATGTCCGGGATCAGAATGGTGAGCAGAACACGGGATTCAACCCGTCTTTCTATGCTGAAGTCCATTTGCAGTCCTGGCCGCGCAAACGATTGCAAACGTCGTAAAAAGCTCCTTGGGCCCGATGGGACTTGACAAAATGTTGGTGGATAACATCGGAGTACGTGTACTGATACATCATACCCGAGTTCTGTCGTTCATCCACGCGCCGTTACGCACTGGCAGGAAGTCACGATCTCTAACGACGGCGCCACCATCTTGTCTCTCCTTGCCGTCGAGCACCCAGCAGGCCGCGTCTTCGTTGATCTCGCACAAAAGCAGGACCGCGAAGTGGGCGATGGAACGACATCCGTCGTGCTCATCGCCGCAGAGCTCCTGCGTCGTGCAAATGAGCTCGTGAAGCAGAGAATCCATCCCACGACGATCATTACGGGATACAGACTTGCGTGCAGAGAGGCGTGTAAGTTCATGCAGGACCAGCTGAGCGTGAAGGTGGATGTGCTAGGCCGGGATGCGCTCATCAATGCTGCAAAGACGAGTATGTCCAGTAAGATCATCGGCGGGTGAGTACATGGTTTTCTACACTGACAGTCGTCGAGAAGTTGACTGGCGTAACCAGAGATGATGACCTATTTGCGCCCATGGCTGTGGACGCAATGTTGGCTGTGAAGACCACCAACAGTCGCGGAGACGTCAAGTACCCCGTGAAGGCGGTCAATGTGCTGAAAGCTCACGGACGTAGTGCGCGAGAGTCGATCTTTGTAAAGGGCTATGCTCTGAACTGTACCGTTGCCAGCCAGGGTTAGTCACTCCGCACACTCGATGAGTATCTGTCGTGTGTTGACGTAGATTCCAGCCATGAAAACTCGCATAACAAACGCCAAGATCGCATGTCTCGACATCAATCTGCAAAAGGCTCGCATGCAGCTCGGCGTACAGATCCTCATAGACGAACCTGAGCAGCTCGAGGATATTCGCAAACGGTACAGTTCTGCGATCCATCCCGCCTACGCGGATACTAACATTCGCCTCACAGGGAATCTGATATTACAATAGAACGCATCCGCAAAATCCTTGCTGCCGGTGCCAATGTTATATTGACGACGAAAGGTATCGATGATCTCTGCTTGAAGGAGTTCGTCGAAGCTGGTGCCATGGCGGTCCGCCGGTGCAGAAAGGAGGACCTGCGCCGCATCGCAAGGGCGACTGGCGGAACGCTTGTGTCCAGTCTCGCCAATCTGGAGGGCGAAGAATCGTTCGAGGCCAGCTACCTTGGTACTGCGGAGGAGGTCGTGCAGGAACGCATCTCGGACGACGAGTTGATCCTCGTCAAGGGCACGAAGGTCGTGAGCTCAGCGTCCATAATACTGCGAGGCGCGAACGACTACATGCTCGACGAGATGGAGCGCGCGCTGCATGATACACTGTCGATCATCAAGCGGACGTTGGAGAGCGGCGCGGTCGTTCCTGGTGGCGGCGCGGTCGAGACTGCGCTCAGCATCTACTTGGAAAACTTTGCCACCACGCTGGTGAGTGTTACCGTGTATCTTGTCATGGCTTGTCTCACCACTTGTTGACAGGGTTCAAGGGAGCAACTCGCCATCGCAGAGTTTGCAAACGCTCTTCTCATCATCCCGAAGACTTTAGCTGTCAACGCGGCGAAAGACTCGACGGAGTTGGTTGCAAAGCTCCGTTCGTACCATAATGCTGCACAGAATGCTCCAGCAGGCGATCCGAAGAAGGCGCTCCTGCGATATGGTCTTGATCTCCTGGAGGGCACGGTTCGGGATAACGTCACGGCCGGCATCCTGGAACCCACAGTGAGCAAGGTGAAGAGTTTGAAGTCTGCGTTTGAGGCGGCAGTTTCTCTGTTGCGCATTGATGATGCAATCCAGTGTGTTCCTGGTAAGTGAAAGATTGGAAGATTTTGATGTGTGAGTTCGTGATACTGATGCTTTTGTGTTGTAGAATCGAAGGGAGAGCCTGATCCTCATGGCCATTGAGGTCTGTCGGGATAAGCTAGAAGAGTTGTCGTATATTTCATTGTACTGTCGAGCATAGTCTGTAATGCATGGCTAGCCTGAAGCAGGCGATAAATATTGCGCCCTGAGCGCTCGGAGACATGGTGGGCCACAAAGGAGAAGGCGGATCAAGTCACGGTGTGACGCGTGTGGGTGACGCGGCCGGTCACATGATCGAAAGCGCGGTTCGTTTACCGAGTGGACGCTTCCGACGCCTTCAACACCCTCCTCATCGTCTTTGACGTTCCACTGGTTATCTCTCGTCGCCGTGCGCAGCGCTGCCGACGCTTTACCAAGTCTCTAAGTTTCCACCCTATATGCACTAGGCAACTCATGCAACAGGAACCCTCCCCGTCGCTTTCGGCTCACCTATGCCACCGATTCAATACTCTCGTATGGTCGTGTCTTGATGCTGATCTAACCAAGTCCGCTGTCTTCTATGCAGAACGGTACTTCGTCCTGGACACAAGTAACCATGATGCTCGCCACCTTTATGCCACTGCCCTATTTCAATCGCGGCAGCCACATTCCGCGCATTTCCTTGTCAACCTCCCCGCAGACTCCCGCTGCAGCGGATGTTGTGAGATCAAAGCGAAATGCTGTTCCGCATTAGGACGACATCGACAGGCGCGAGAGGCTTTGGAAGAGAGCATACGAGATCCAAATTACACCCCCACACGTTCGTTTCTTTGTTTATCGCCTATTTCTCACGTCGTCACGCACTGTCGCGTCTCTTCAACGCAGCGTCGATGAATTCTCGGACTGCAATCGTATTCCCCGAGGCAGCGGTGCTACATTGCCGATCGGGTGTGGTAGCCCAGAAAGGCAACCTCTGGGATCATGCAGCTGTCAGCTTTCGTCAAGCATTGGCACTAAACCCGATGCTATGGGAAGCTTTTGAGGGTTTATGCGCACTTGGTGAGCAGCCGATGCACCGCAGCGCTGATGTATCCTAATAATTCTTTCAGGTCAAGCACCGGATGCCGACGAACTTTTCCCCCCGCGGCCACAGCCTGTGAAGCAGACATCGCCGGAAGGGGCTAAACCCGTACCAGTCGCAACAGGTGCTGGGTTTTTCACCCCTGACGGCGGTCATGGCGGTAATTTATTCCGTGTCTGGAAGCCTGACCCAGGGCAGCCACAGGCATTTCGAATGGACCAGCCAGCTGGGCCACGCGATTCGATGTATGTTCATTCAGGTGATACTGACGAAATAATGCTGAATCGTCTTTCCGTTGCCTGCTTATAGAGCAACTGCCGACTCCTCATTTTATCCTGAATCGTCGTCCATTCAAGGCCCCATACGAGCCAGCCGGTCGCAACCGATGGTCTCATTAGCGGTACAACCTCCAGCTGTGCGTCCCCTTTCTTCAGCCGATGAGGCGGGCCCGGTGACCAAGAAGTTGCGCCCTGCTGTGCGGCAGCGCACCGCTCCGTCCTCAAGTAATGCCGCGGACTCGAACGTCAGCCTCAAGCCGTCTCGGTCTGTCGGCGCGCTGCCCATCCCCAACGGGGCAGACGACCGCCCGAAACCCTCAAAGGCACGCGCACGCCCGGCCCTGACCGTTGCTAACATCTTCTCATCTTCCGGTCGTGCCCAGACTGCGGCAGCGGCATCCAGGTCCGCCGGTGTGGGGAGGGGTGCGCGCGAGCAGCAGCCCGCGGCCGGCCCTGCCACACGACGGAGTACGCGGCTCCTCAGCGGTACCAGTAGCAAGACGCTAGTGACCAAGGTTAGCGTACGTCAACGCGGTCCTGAAAGGCACCTAGCTGACGCTGCATCCCAGCATACCACTATTCGTGACCGCCGGCGAGCACATGCGCGAACTCGCTCGCGCTCTATGGAGTCCGATGTGGACGAGGAGCCTGGAGGCGGCGACGTCGCTTTCTCACCCATACCACAGTCGCCGCGCTCTGAGGCATCATCCACGCCCATGTGGACAGCAGCACAGGAGCAGGCCGCACAGGAAGCATACGAAACGGAGCTAGCAGACCATTACGTCTACGAGCTCATGCGTATGTTTGCACGTGCGACCAGGGCGATGGCGTTGTACGATTGCCGGGGGTCCCTCGCATACCTCGAGGAGTTGCCACCCAACCATCAGCGATCTGCATGGGTGATGGCCATGGTCGGAAAGGCCCACTATGAGCTTGGCGAGTACGCCGCGGTACGTGTGTCGGTTAATTACTTGATTTCGCAAACGACACTAAACTCGTGTTCGAAATCTGGGGTCACAGGCTGAACGCGCCTTCGAGGCCGTGCGCAACCTGGAGCCTTATCGCATGTGGGATATGGAAGTGTACTCGACATTGCTGTGGCACCTCCAGAGGAACGTCCGGCTATCCTTTCTCGCACAAGAGCTGCTCGCGGTGGATCCACGATCGTCGCAGGCATGGATCGCTGTGGGGAATTGCTTCTCCCTGCAGAAGGAGCGTGCGCAGGCGCTGACATGTTTTCGCCGGGCCGTCCAGCTGGACCCAACATGTGCCTACGCGTACACGCTCAGCGGGCACGAGTCGATCGACGAAAACGTCGACAAGGCAATCAGTTTCTTCGAATGTGCTTTACGTGCTGATCCACGACACTATAATGCCTGGTACGTGGCCACGCCCCGCCGTGCTTTCTGATGCAGCTGTTGGGTGCCGTCAAAATGCTTATCTTTACTCTGCTTTGGCACGGCTAGGTACGGTTTAGGGACATGCTATATGCGGATGAGCAAGATTCGCCTCGCAGACTACCACTATCGGCGGGCAGCCCAGATACACCCCCAGAATGCCGTACTGCTAGGCTGCGTGGGCATGGTGAGTGGATGTCACGCGGCCCTGTTGGTCTATGTTATGCTGATGTGGCCGCTCCCAGGTGAGCGAGCGCTACGGTAACCGGGAGAAAGCCTTGGAGCAGTTCAACGAGGCAGTACGGCTCGCGCCAGACAACGCGCTCGTTCGTTATCGGCGGGCGAAAATTCTTATCTCACTACGAAGATATACGGTTAGTGTTTGTCGGCTTCTGTTCCAGTCCTGCGGTGCTGAGTCGTCTGATTGATCCACATTGTGGCGTGCGACTTGCCTTTTTTGGAACTGCAGGCTGCGGTCGAAGATCTGGAGTACCTCCGAGACTCGTCACCGGAGGAGTCGAACGTCGTCTTCCAGCTCGCGAAGGTGTATCGGCTTCTCGGGGATGAAGTCAAGTCTGCGCAGATGTTGGCGGTAGTGCGGGACGTGTCGCCCAAGAGCGTCAGTAAGATCCGGAAGCTGCTCGAGACTGTCAAGGATGTGGGGGCAGACGACGTGATGGACGAGGGCTGAAGCGCTGACGGGTCGGACAGTATAGTACATATGTTGTGTATATGAGTTATATTCTCGCCATTGTGCGCATCTGGACGAGGCGATGGTGACAGCGCTGTGTCTGAACAGGACGTTGACGAGGCACTGCGGGGGGGAGCTCAGGGCACGAGACACACGGACAGGTATCTGGGCAGTGCCTCTCGTTCTTTGTTCGTTGAGCGTCAGCCACAGAGGGGCGGATCAGTCGGATTAGGGTACAATAACGCGAGAGCTGTAGCTGGTCGCGTGTCGGTTTGGGTCGACTAGTGTCTGATAAGTTGTGAGTCAAGATGATGACTTGTTGTGCGATTTGAGAAGCAGGGAGCGGGAGCGTCCAGGATCGCGGCACATACGTGAAGCTGACGCAAGATGGATATCTGGTTACGGTCACGGTCGCCACGAACGGTAACGGGGACGATGCGGTGCCGGGGAGGACCCCAGCGGTGATTGCAGTGACGGTCGTGTGCACGGCATGATCGCGAGGAATTAGCCAATGGGGACTGGGCCTGTGGCTGCTGTCGGGCTTATCTGGGCCAAACCGGGTCTTCCCGACCGAGTGGATCAGTCCACAGGCGCCGAAACGCAGGAGTCACCCCTCGTCACACCGACTTATAAGAGGCCTATCACCCGCGTCCGCATCCCTCACTGGCTGTTGCCTTCCTCCGCGACCATGTCTGCATGAACGCAACACATCCTCGTTCCCTCCCGTTCCCCCGAGACCCCTGTTTTCTTGTCTCGCCCTGACACACACTCTCAGTCTGGCGACCCCTCGAAACCAGCATGGTTAACAAATTCCTCCGTAAATCCAAGAACGGCACCATTCTGTTCGAGCCCTTCATCGTCTATCGTATACAACGGTGATATATCTACCCCGCTTCGTATGTCTCTTCTTCTACCCTCCTCCCCTCCCCTCGCTCACCTCGCAGACGCGCTTGTCCTTCTAGAACGCAACCCCCACACCACGTCGCTCAACCGACCGCTGACCCATCCCATCCACATAGTTAGCGCGTCGATGACCTCCGTTGCCCACACGTCGCCTCCATCTCTCTTCAGTATGGCCCGCAACAAGTTGCAGTCTGCCGTCGCCAACGGTGTTAAGGACAGCTGCAGCTTGCATCGCTGGGTCCTCCTCAAAAATTCTATACTCCGGTCCCATACTCCGGACGTTGTTCCTGCCGCTCTTGACACTCCTGATGTAACATATGTGTATAGACAAGATGCAGAAGAGGGGCAAGAAGAGGAACAGGATGCATTCGAATTCCCTGACCCTCACTCCCTTGGTCCCCGAGACGCAGGCGTCGCCGACCCCGAAAACGCGTGGTTGGACTCCGTCCTGGAGACGTTGGGCGACGACGACCTCGATATCGAGGCGGACGTAGGCGTCTCGGTCTCTGTGCTGCCCGTAGACGAGGACGATGAACCGCTGAGTCCTCTGTATTCCCCCATATCCTCGTCAGACGATCTCGTCGCGTCCAGTTTCTATTATAATCCACCACCTATATCGGCCCCTTATCCTATCCCGTATCCGCCTCTCCACCCACCGCTCGTCCCATCGTGGTTCGAGCTAGAGGAGTGTGTCGATTCCCATTCGGACGCCAGCCCGCCTCACTACCATGACCCGCTTCCCTACTACGATGTCGACGACACAGCAGACATGGCCGTCCCTGACGCCATCGAAGACCTCTCTGACGATGAGTCAGACGCTCTCTCGACGCCGTGCTATAACTCGTTGTCGTCATTGTCCCCTGCTGATCCGGCTTCCATTCCCCTTCCTCATTCTCGGACGCGGCTGCGCTCTCATCCCCAGGTATATATTGACACGGACGATTCGTACTTTTACCCTTTTGAGCTTGACCCACCACCCTTCCATGATGACGATACCGCCCGTGCATATCGTCCCTCCGTCTTTCAAGAATGTTAGTCGCACTGTTTTCTGCTGTCTGTTGCCCCCTCCTCCCACCGTGGTGTCCTGCCGTATCATAGCTGCCCATATGCTCCTCTCATTACCGACATCGTGTTTATAATCGTGGTCATTTTGTTGCTCGCTTTGTGAATTTCAGGGTGTTGATATGTAACCGTCATCATACGTAACGGCAACATAAATCTAATCTGCCACCGATGATCTCGGTAAACTGCACGTCGGCAACACCAGTTTCAGCCGGTCCAGGTCTAGGCCCTCTCCATTCTATCCCGTCGCGGACATCGAATGCGGCTGCAATCATGCATCATGTCTAGTCCGCGTGCAGGCGCTACGTCTACTCGGGATGATGACCCCGTCTACAAACGGAACTGCACAGCAGAACATCGGGGGTTGCCCGAACAGACGCGTGGAGGCGAAGAGGACCTGTTGTTGTGCTATCAAGGTACCCGAGTGCTGCCACATCTCTGCATTCCCCGGGACAACAGCGACGCGGCGACACCGCATCAGGCGTCGGCTCCCGTCGGTCGCTGGGGCTCTTCCCACCACTCGCCAGGCGCAGAGTCCAGACGCGCGACTTGGATTGCCGTATTGTTGAACGCCGTGGGATACGCCGTGCACGCCGGGAGAAGTCGGGAGGTCAGATAAGGCGCTGGCAGGCGTTCTCGGGCATGAGACGGTGAGAACGCGAGGGGGACGTAAGGGGAAGTCCTCACTGAGGCGCGATACGCAGGGATGCTCGACGGAAAACCTGCGTGATGGCGCGCTGCGAGAAGACAGATAGAAGGCGTGGGCGGCCGGGGTGAGGGAAGAGACGTGCCGGAGCGGGAGAGCCTGCCTTACCTGTCGGCATAGTCGCTTAGGCGGTTTGCGATAAGGATGAGGTGGGACAGTCGATCTCTTGACCAATTCTCGCGTAGCAGGTTCTCGTAGAGCTGCAAGTCGCAATGCGGCATGAACACGATGGTGGGGCTCTCGACGCGATGGCGCGCGTGCTGCCGGGCTGGACGTCAGTAGGCCGCGAGAGGACCATTGGGGGGTGGGACGTGCTTTGTTCTCCGCGATCCGGCTGACCGCCAGCGTGTCGAGAAGCTCGATATCCTGCTCCGTAAAGACGGGGTCATACACGGCCACTTTCGCGCGGTCCTGGGAGGCACGGGCACGCGTTGATCTGGTGATGTCTCTGGGCACGAGCACGGAGATACACACTATGCTGAGATCATCGCACACCGCTAGGAGGAACACGAGCTGTGCGCGGGCATCAGGCGAACCCGAGGGACTCCCCAGCCCGAGGCATAGGATGCCAAGAGGTTGAGAGGGCAAGAAGGCCAGAGTGTCGCGCAGATGTTCTAGACGGGGTTCTCCGGTGTCAGGAGGCGCTGTGGAAAAGGGCTACATCGACGGACGTGTAGATTTATGCAGCCAGTCGTTTGTGGAAAGGTCTCTTCTTGTGCGGACTAGTAGAAGATGAGGGGATACTGGTTCCCGGCTTATCCTGTTCTTGCGTTTCTTCCTAGTTCGCGAGGGCGTGAAAGGATCAGCGTAGCTAAAAGATGGAGACTCTTCGCTCAGCGACTCCTGCAAGGCGGACGACATCAGCCAACGTAGCCTAGGTGTTAACTCCGGCGGTAAGTCAACGTTTCAACAGCAAGCCAATGGCGGGGATACGTCCGAGGATGGAACCTAATTGTCCTGAAGGGGCAATTTCGCCGACGCCAATAGCCTCCGTTTCAAACAAGCACAAACAATCTGCGCCTCCCGATATGGTATGTGTCCTAGTATCCTCCGTTCGTCTTCCGAGGACGAGTCATGCTTTCCCCGAGATCAAGTCGATAGCGGAACGTGGCGTTCTTTGTGCACAAGAGATAAGCTTCTCATCCAACACGAGTAGCTTCTGCAGTTGACTCGTTGAGACAACCTGTCTTAGTATGTGAGCAAACCGGAGTCAGATCAGCCCGGACAGCACTGCGGAGCCTCCGTGGAAGTTCTGGCTTCAATTACTGGGCCATGAGGTGCTTCCGCAGTGTGTCTGGCTTGGATATTAACGGCGATTTCCAGTCACGCTTCGATGGGTTCGTACTGACACATCGAATCCTGATGTCAAGATCGGTCGGCGACGCGCCTGGATGCATTCCCCTTCATTAATGTTATCTATGATCAAGGTGAGCCCAGCTCGTGGAAGCTTTATATCTATCCTAGTTATTCTGGATCGACCCTCATGATGATAGAACATCGTATCCTCTAGGCATGCGTGGTCCTCGCAGCGATTTATCCAATTTAATTGACTCGCACGCGTCGTCCGACTGGTATGTCGCCATGCTTCTCAGGACTTGCAACTCCGCAACTACATTTTGTGGCGTCAATACTAGCAATATTCCAAGGAGATGATGTTCATATGTGCATAGCCCCCGAAGTCAGGTTGCGCCGGAGGCGGCGAAATAGTGGCATGAAACCCTATCTCAAGTTGTTGGCTGCTCAATTTAAGGTTCCATATATTCATTGCTATTCACCAATCATGTTTTGACGGTTATAAATGAGCTGGTTAGGCTATCTAGTCGTCATTTCCAGCACGGGTAGATATCACTACCAGGAGAGGCCGCGCCGATCCGCAGCTCAAGGGAAAGCCTCCCTCGCCGTGAGATCACACTTCCTTTGACCTTTGGGTAATCCATTAGTATAGGACAGGGCAGTGATGACACTTGACTAAATTCCAGATCGGTATACAACCGAAGGATAAGAGCCTCCAGCGGCGAAGGTCAGAACCCGCGCGGGGAGGTCAGGAAGACTGAGGAAGTCTTCGCGAGTCGACGTAATCAAATTCGTTGTGATTGTGTGCGGCCGTGCACGCTAACAGCAGTTCTATGACCCGAATGGTGGGCCTCTACCTGAAGGTCTCCGGACGTAGTCACGCGTAGGCGTTCAATGGTCGAGATTGTGGGGCTCAGATGACGAGTGAATGAGCAAAAAGCCCGCGCTAGTGCATACACAATCATGGGTACAACGCGATTACAGTGTTCATATGACTTCCTTGGTTTTACAGCTTCTGCAGCGCCCAGAAATCGTCCCCGAGGTACGTCACGGTCTCGACTCCTACACCCTTGTTCACCTTCCGCATCTCTTCAGTGTCGAGCTTCGTGAGGCCGATTCCGACGGCGTGTTCCTTTCCCTCAGCATGGATGGCGACAGGTGTGTTTGCAGGCAGGGCCGCGTCAGCGGGCGGTAGATAACCGCCTGCAGACGTCAGACCCGGGCACATCATGTGTGCCCCGGCGAGAAGGAAGCGGATGGCTCCACGATCGACTCTCACCGTGGGCAGGAGGAAGGGGTCTGGAGGACGAGATGAATAGTTTTATCGGTTGCATGCACGAAGGGGAGGTGAAGCGTGCTTACATTTATGTAACAACCGCAAAGTAGGATAAAATGGACCGTCAAAATGCTGAAAGCAGATCGGTTCTCCGTGTAGGGTGTAGATGGATATATGTTCTCTGCTGCCGTAAAGATAGTGATATATGCCACCGTAAACCAGATCAGCATGATTGCGCGAGGACGAGGAGACAGACCATTTGACGAGAATCACTGGCTCTTTCTTTGGCCAGATTTGTTCTAGTGTTTCTGCATCCACTTTCCATTGGGATGAAAGGCCGGCGCGAATCGATCGCTGTACCGATGATTTTACGCTGGTTTGTCCAGATACATCGGTGGATGGTTGAAATCTTCCTCGAGCTGGATCAGCGGCGGGAGGACATATGCGAGGGAAAGCACACCGACTTCTTGAACATGACAGAATAGAAATTCCAGGATACTGGTCTCCGTGGCGAGCAAAATGGAGTAGTTTCAAGTAGCGGTTAAGGAGTCGAAGAGTCTAGATGCTATCTTCGGAGGACTCCAGGACACGTGAGATATGTACGGTAGTACTAGTTTGATCAGACACTCGCGGCGGCAATAGACAATAAAGTCGCGAGCGTGTAAATGATAGAGACGCCGAGTTGGCCTTGCTGAATGTCTTTGTGCAGCTCGTCGACGTTGCTGAGGCCTTCAATTGTCCTCGGTATACCACAGTTGCGCTCGGATGTAGCGGATCTCGGATATCGTCATGTGCTTCCGGTACCCGGTAACCTCCGGTTGATGCTACCAGACGCGTCCAAGTACTCTCAACCGTCTTTCATCGTACTCACCACCATCAGACGCGACTTGCTGGTGCTCTCACATATATACTAAGAACAACTTCGGCGAAGTCCTCTTATCCCTGAAGAGGATCATGGCAAGAAGAAAGAAGCTCAGAATTGAGCCTTCTACACCTGACAGTGGCGAGGGCACCTCGGCCGTTGATGTCGAGCCTGCGCCGCCGCGACAACCGGCGCGTCGCAGCCTGCGTGGAAAGAGAGGCGGACTGAAGGACATGCCAAACATGCCCATGGACATACTCCTCGAGGTGCGCAAGCAGGCATTCATGTCTGCAAGGGTGGTTGGTCTCACCCATATGCCTGCGTAGATCTTCGGCTATCTTCACCCACGAGATTTGTTGAATATGGCTAGGACGAGCAAGGAATTCCGGGAGTACCTCATGAGTCGCAAATCCGCCTTTTTATGGAAGGCTGCGAGGCAGAACGTCGAAGGGCTTCCGGATTGTCCACCATATTTCAGCGAGCCAGCATATGCCAACCTCGCTTTCTTCTCGTATTGCCATGTAAGTCCTCTTGTATAATCTCATTATATGCTTCTTGCTAATTTTGTCTTTGAAGGGTTGTTTCAAAGGCAACATCCAAAACGTTATTTGGGAGTTCCGTGTTCGCTATTGCACTGCCTGTAAGAAGGCGAAGTAAGTTTACAAAATATATGCGCATATATGAAGATGTCTCATATGTCTGTAGGACTACAGATATCTATTACTTCGAAATTCCTAGGCATGTTCAGGCGAGGGTGCGTATCACAGATCTGATGACATCGATTCATGGTGTGTGCAATACTGCGCTACGTCCGATATCAATTGCCCTCACACTACTGCAGCTTTCCGCAGGACGCTATACCACACACCCGAAATTGAAGAGATTCAGGCCTCATTTCGTGCCCTCGCCGACAAGCCTGATGAACAGACGAAGCTTGCATCAGAGCGAGTAGCGCTCATGAAGACGATACGTGAAGTCAGTCTGTGAAGACCATGCTGTCGCATATGCTCACGGAAACCTTTCCTTCAGCACACCGCTAAATGCTGGCAATGGCAGGCGGCGAAGTATTCGGTTAGGTCGACGGAATTAGACAACACAAGAAAGCAGCGATTCGAAGCGTGAGCATATGAACTCAGGTCTCTGGGCAGAGTTAACGTATGTTTATTGTAGCATATTCGAAAATCTGCAGGAGTTGGGGTGGAAGGAAGAACTGGCGCTGTGGGAGCCTGGAAATTATTGGCCGTTAAAGCAGCACGCTCACGTTCGGGTAGCCAAACCGCTCACTGAACGCGGTATGTTGAACTTCGTCCTTGGCAGTGCTATCTGTTTATACGATGACGGGATAGGATGGCAAAAGATCCGCAACGAGCTAGTTGCGTTCATGGAGGACGAGAAAGCTACTCGTCTTCGCGGGGAACATCGACGATTATTGATCAGCCGCCTCTCCGCTCTCTCTGGGGTCATCGCCGACTATTATTCGGAGTCTCCTAGATCGGCCGCTACAGAACTTGCGCCGCAATTCGTCGATTTTGCCTTCATGCCAGAATTTCGAGATCTCGCCGATGCTCCAAATGATACCGATATCTCTGCACAAAGTTTCCAGGCTCTACGCCCCCAAATGCCAACGCTGATCGAAAGGTGGCAGACTGAAGTCAAGGCACAGCTGACGTCGAAAATTACCAAGGAACTCAAGGTCCCGGAGAACGTAGAACCTTTCGACCTTGCAGTGGCGTTCTTCGATTGCGACCATTGTGGAATGACTCTCCGTTATCCCGCTATTGTCGCCCACAAGTGTCTGCGACGTGTGTACGCGAGCTACCTTGATTCTTCGATGACGGACATCTACGACCGGGTGGCGTGCCATCACGCACACAAGCGGAAGTGGTCGAGCACTTCCGTCAACTTCGCTCGTGTGCTCGAACGGATTCGACCGGTTCTACAGACGATGGGTCTATCTCCTTATCAGACCGCACAAGAGGTCGACGATCGAGATGTGCGACTCGTTCTCATCCCTAAAAACAACAATTATACCCGGAGGGTCATGACGTGGCGCAAAGCGGTCAGCATTCGCAAGACTAACTTCGATTTATGTGTTGATGGGGTCCTTTCCTAGGTTGAGTTCGACAGAAAAAATCCCGGTGTAACTTGGGAACTCGGTTCTGAAGCAGAGCATACGAAAGTGAAGGAGATGGAAGTGGCTGGTCGCGACTCAATGATCCAGCAGTACAAAAGTCGGCTGCATTGGTGCTGTGCGCAGTGCGTGGCAAGAGACGGGCGGGATACGACCTTTGCAGGTGTTCAGGAACATTCTCGAATCACGTACGTTTCTTTCCCTCCCCCTTTCCCTTTGTCGGTGCGTTTTCTAACGGGATGACTAGGCATCAGAAGCATGACACAAGCGTTGAGAATGGTGACATTTACTTGCATCCGGACAGCAGTCCAATGGAGCCAGAGCCAGCCTGGTTTTTCTCAGATCATTACAACCTCGAACAGCTTGGATGGCTGGAGCAGTCAAAAGTCGCTTCCGGACTTGCGTGTTTTTTTCCCTTTACTCCCAGATCCAAGTAAGCAGACGTATACCGTCGCGTTTTCAAGTTGTTTTGTCTCGTATTCCGTGCGTTGCATGACCCAACTCTCGGTATATCTCCGTGCAGACTTTTCGAAATAGTATATCAGGTTATAAGGCTCACTAAAAATCCTGTCTTGGCTCTGCCACTGACGCTGTAATGCATCGTACTCAATGCAATATATTTGGCGGTTCAAAATACCATTTGTTTACCCGAAGGTTTTTGGAGTGATCCGACTCCATGCCATCATGTTACACCTCTATCTTTTCCTTCCTGCGTAAGGTGATTTCGATGGCTGATTCGGCTCAAAGACGACTATAGCGCTAGCTGTGCGCGGCGCTGTGTCTTAACTAGAGTCAGCAGCGGCCCGGTGCTGTCATAGCGCCGGCCGGCCAGTGGCCACAAACGTTCAACTTGTCAGCCACCACCGTGAATGTTGCGTTCAATTTTTTACTACTCGATGATTCCTGCACCCTGAATAGTAGAGTCATAGACCAGGTTCTCTTCACTAACAATACTAATCGACAATCCCGTCAACTGACCCGGCGGGCGATCCATATCACCCGCGTCTCGGTGGCGATTCTGGCGTCCAATGGCCGCCCTTCTCCGTGTGGATTGTGGCTAAGTGGGCGTGTCCAAAATGCCGCCACCTCATCCCTGCGACTGGTACTCGATCAGACCTCCTTGCAGTGCCGCTCCCCTTCGAATCAGAGGTAAGCCCCTGGAATGGCATCGCCAGCTCGCTGGAAAACCCGCAACGCCCATGCACGATATTGTCTTCCTGTATAGTCTTCCAGCCGTGCCGCCATGCCCAGAACGACGCGTGCAGTGCGCGGAAAGAGAGGTCTTCTAAAGCACTTCCCGAAAATGCCTTTGGACGTCGTGATTGAGGTAAGTTGATTTCAAGTCGTCTGTACGTGAGCTTCACCCGACCCTATAATATGTGGCCATCCGTAGATATTTGCCCATCTTGACCCTGGGGACTTGCTTAACCTGGCAAGGACTGACAAAGAATTTCGAGCGTTTCTTATGAGCCGCCGTTCTGCTTTCGTCTGGAAGACTGCAAGGAGGAACATCAAAGACTTTCCGGAATGCCCTCCGCACCTCAGCGAACCCGCCTATGCCAACCTCGCCTTTTCGCCATATTGTCATGTAAGCGGATAATCATTTTAATCATTTATCAAGTGTAATCTATCTCATTAGACTTTAACAGGAGTGCTTGAGGGGAAATGTTCAGACCGTTCTCTGGTACTTCAATGTTCGTTATTGTAACAAGTGCAAGAAGCAGAAGTGGGTAAAGTCATTACTGCCCTTCTATTAATGTAACGAAGAGTATGGCAGGACCACTTCGCACAGGAACATTTCACCACAATTGTTTGCATACGGCGCCGGCTTGCTCTGTACGATGGATGGTATGATTCGACGTTGAAATCCCGCCCAAATAACTCATGGTTCTTGCGACGTCTAGTCTACCCCAACCGGGTCCATATACCAGAGGTTCTTGAGGTTGAGAAAGTTTTGAACAGCGCCAATAACAAGATAGGCGAGGATGATTATGTCAAGGAACGGCGGGCAAGTGTCCGGAGGATCATGGATGTAAGATCTCAATTTTGTAGTGTGACCGCTATTCATAGCTTCCCATCAGCATGCCGGTCTCTGCGCTGACTGGCTCCGGAAGAAGACAATCGAACAATCTGAAGAAAAAGAGATCACAAGGTGTCAGCGCTGGAATGAGTAGGTTGTAATTTTGCATGATCTTCACGGGGTACTGAGTTGGATCCTGGCTCTAGCATTTTAGAAAAGCTCCGTGAGATAGGATACAGCGAAGAGTTGGAGGATCGGGAAACCCGCTACAAATTGAGAAAGCTACCTCAAGCGCAGCTGTCAAAACCGCTGACAGATCGCGGTATGCACAATGTCGTAATCAGTCAGACATGCTAACTTACGTCTGTAAATTCTAGCCTGGCTGAACATCCGCGCTGACCTCATCGCAACCTTGGGACCCTCATTGAAAGACCAGCGCGAGAACGAGCGTCTGAATAAAGCGCATGCGGAATTGATACAAAATGCACTTACTGTGCTCAAAGAGGTCATACTCGAGCACTACGGTACTCTGAAGCCAGCGCAGGTTGATCAAATGCCGCTCTTCGAGGACCTTGCACATTTGTCGCAGATCCGTTATTCTCTGGACATTCCACTGGAGGATTTGCAAAGCCTAGATATTTCAACCCTCCGTGATCACTGGCGCGCTTCTCTGCCACAACTGATCTTGACCTGGCAGAACAATATCAAAGCAGAATTGACAGCCATGATAATACAGGCTATGGACATTCCTGAAGATGTCGACGTCCTCGCTCTTGCCGTAGCCATTTTCGACTGTACCACATGTGGGAGGGTACTCCGCTATCCTGCCCTTCTTGTTCATGGGTGCATGCATCCACTATCCGGCTCCTGGGAGTATGATACCTATGGCAGGCTCGTCTGCAGCGTCGGGGAGCCACTGTTGTGGAAAAGCTCCGTGGTTTCCTTTTCCAGTACTCTGGAGCGGACCCGTCCGATCATGCAAGCTTGTGGCCTGCCCATCGAACGGACGGACGTACAGAGGATAGAGAACTTGGGGGTGAGAGTGTGCGCCATAGAGAGGGACAACCCACAGGTCCGAATGGTTATGACTTGGCGAGCAGCGGTAAGGCATTTCTGACATTTTGGATTTGGAGTCATGGACTGAAACTGACCGCCTCGGTTTCCAGGTTGAAGGCGATTGGCAAGATGTCGTTTGGGAACTTCCCGATGTCGATGCCTGCGCAAGGGCGGCCAGGCTAGATGCATCAAGTTATACCGATATGTTGCGCCTATTCAAAGAATGGCCGCAATGGTGTTGTTCATTGTGCTTTGACCCGTATTGGCGCAAGCAAACATTCGAGAGGGTGTGTTTTCACTTGCTGTACTAGTACGTTTATTATTTTCGATGACTTGAGCTCAGTTTCTGACGTGCATTAGTCATGACATCATCTCACCCGCTATTGATCACATATACCAAAGTGCAGATGGATGGTCTGCGCTACCCCAACCAGTTTTGGTCTGTTCCGGTCAAGGAGGCTACCCACCCGTCCCGTCTCCTTGACAATCCGCTCCGACCTTGTCCATTGGAACGCTGAACGGTGTAGGGAAGCATAGCAGTACTGTGTAGTAGAAGTAGATGTAGCGCCAGCTTCACTCCCGCGGCATTTTCAATTCATGCTCGTACTGTGGGCTGCATTCGGACACTACGATTTCAAGTCTGCTCATCCTGAACGTTCAACGCTTAATCTAATTGATTATATATTATCGTCGTCGTATTCCTGTGGTAATTTACTAGTACATGGAAGATACATGCGGTGAAAAAACAGCGAGATGACGATAGCGAGTTACACTGTTGCTAAGTAGCAGGGCTGCAGAGTGTCGAAGGGTGCCAAGGGGTCGGGGAGCAGGGGAGGTGCAATATACTAGAGGTCAATGAATGGGTGCAACAAGGAGACCGGAAGGCAGAAACGTCTATCATACAATGACCGATAAGTCATGCAACCCGTTAAATGTCCTCGTCTTTGTCTTCTAGCTGAGAGGGCTTCAACATGCCAGGAATACGCATGGCAGCCTCTCGTTCTTGCTGGGCCTTTTCATGTGCCTCGGCCTCTTTTTCTTCGAGATACAACTCGGCGTTATCACCCGAGAACTCCTTGAGCTGCACCAGGAAGTCACGGAGCGCAAGCTTGAAGCGATTGATGTCGCTGTGGTATTCGCAGAGGGAGATGATGAAAGTTTGGACCTGTGCACTGAAGACAAATGACGTCACATAGATTTCTGACCGCGACTTTGGCGTATCATACCTCTGCACGTGTGGGAACGCGTTCTTCAATAGGTTCGCCGTGTACTCCCGCAAGAACAGCGAGTTGCTCATGTTCGGGTCCGGTACCGTGGCGGGATCAAACAGCGGCACAGTGATCTGGTTTGTCTCCACAAGCTGGAACATTCGCGCAAGTAACAGCGACTGCAGCTTGAACCCGCTTTTGTGGTCAGTATCTGTGAGGACGAAGAACGTGTCTTGCATGATGCCCAAGAAGTACTGCTGGAAGAATGTGTTGGACACGGTAGGGTCGGCACCAGCGAAGTTGTTGACGACTTCCAGACACACTGCCACCAACAGATATCAGTCCCAATTACTCCAGGGTAACGATGTACGCACGATTCAAGCCAGTCTCCGCGATATCCCGCATGGTGTGCTTGATAGCCCAGATGATACTGTCCAAGAACAACTTGAACTGCGGCGGTGATATTGTTAACAATGCTGATGGTCACGGTTAGTGACGAGACGCAAAGGTGAGCACGAAGTCATAAAGTCATACCCGGGAAGCAATTCAGGTTGATGGCTCGCAGGAGCTTGAAGAAGCCGACGCGATGTTCCGGGAACTCTGAGAAGTCCTGGTTGATCATGTTCAGCGTCGGCTCGAATACTGCCTCCAGAACGGCTGGGACTTGAGGTGTGAGCAGAGGCTACATAAATGTTAAGAGTCCGTGGCGGGAAGGATCGCAAGACAACACACCCCAAGTCGGCCAATGATAGTCGCCATGACGTTTAGGACTTCCGCGTCCCTTGCAGAAGGAACGTTGCGGTTATAGTCACCGAGTATCGCATCCAGAAGAGGCGGCATGAAATTGCTGTTGACCGTTTCGAGATCTTCTGCTTTCTTGATGAACGTCTCCATCAACTTCAAGATCTCCTTCTTGATCGTTCGCAGATGTCGAACTTTTGGCGTCTTCGTCGCAACCAAACCTGAATACGAGGGACAGCCAGACATGAACATTGCAGTAATATAATATCAGAGTAGGAACCGACCTTCGCGGGCGACCGTCTCGCTGATAATTCCGCTGACAGCTTTGTACAAGCCCAACATATCCAAGAAGATCCGTCCGATTTGAGGAAGGTAGATGCTCCCAATAGATGTGCACGCAGCAACATTCGTCTTCAACACGTTCGAGAGGATCTTGATATTGTCTACACTGCTCAAAACGTCCATGTTCTGAGCAGCTTGCGCCATCAACGAGTCCCACTATGGGTGCGTAAGCAAACAGGGAAGACACCAGTTCTATAAATCGGACATACCGCATTGTTGGGCAGCTCCATCAACTTTGCAATCAGCTTCTCCTGCTGAGGTTTGTTGGGCTGAGCGGAAATCATGTGCCCGACCGCCTCGTAGAATGTGTGTACCTAAAATTTTGTAGTTCGTTATCAAATTGGAACACGCCGCACCAAGAGCATTCACCTGCTGCGGGGACAGATCCACTGTAATCCTGTGCAACGAGCGCAAGATCTCGTCGACAAACGGTTCATGCTCGCCTGCCTGCTGCATAATGAAATGCCGCCGGCACTTCTGGGCGATTTTGATGAACGTGTCACACGCCATATCCTGTACACCTGTGCCGCGGGCCACACTTTAAGTTCGTGTCCACCAAAGGAAAACTGAGGATCGACAAAACACAGAAGATACAGAAGAGGTGAACAAAAGTAGCGGCGGACTACTTACCCTCGTGCGTCTCGTGCATAAATTCGAAAAGTTTGTTCACGACGGTCTTCAGAAACTTCCAGTGCGCCTTCAAGAATCGAGGGTATTGGCCAACAATGTACATGATATCGGATGCGACGACGGCCTTGTTATCCTTGCCCCGCTTGATCTCGCAAAGACCGAGTAAGTCTTTGATGACCGTGACCAAGAAACGCTTCTCTGTCTCCTCGTCTAACGCGACAACATGAAACCCAGGAATACGGTTATGAAAGCTGGACACTCACTCATAGCACCTGAAATCGAACCAATGGCCCAGCACAGCGTGTTCAGGTTCTGCCACGACCACTCAGATCCGTCCACTTGCTTCGCTAGCTTCTCCGTCAGGATGTTCTCGGTGTCGTTGACGTCGAGATGAGTCAGGTATACAAGGAGCTCACGCATCGACTTGTACAGCACGATCGTGTCACTTTCCTTCATGAACTCGCGGACAATCTCGCCTTCCTCGTTCTCCACAATGAGAACCTAAGCCATTCCCAGAATGAGTAATGTCAATGCAGAACGATGATTCGGTAGACATACCTCTTCGGGCTTGACCATCTTCTCAATAACAACCAGTCGCAAATTCGAAAGCACATCGCTGTAGATATTCTTCCTAAGCGTCATCCCGTTGAGCATGTTCTGGCTCGTCCCCCCTAGGCTCAGACCCATCAAAAGACCGCTGTCCCCGATCGGCAGATTCTGAATCTCCTCGTACAGCTCCGAAACAAGCCTGAGCCAGTACTCCAAGCAAATCTTGAAAATCTCACGCTCGTCCACCTGCGAAATCTTCACCATGTACAGATGTGCATTGAGGAGAACGTCGCGATTCGACTCCGTTTCGACGGCGCGGAGATGGTTCGAGAGGAAATTGGCTAGGAATAGCGCAAGATTGAGAACGAGCTCCTGACCGGCGTCACCCGCATTCGCATACGCCTGCGCGATGTTGGTACTTGGCGGGATCATTCTGTTGACGGAGGTCATCACCATCGCGAAGAGAATCACGAATTTGGGGTCGTATTCGGCCCCGACGTTGAGCGCAGCAATCTCCGCTAGACACTTCAGGGTGACATTGCGGAACTCTGGCGCTTCGAGAAACTAGAGGGAGTTGAAAGTCACGTCGATGAGCGCGTTTGACGCGTAGTAAAGTGAGAGGTGCTCACTCTGTTCAGCAACAAGTCGATGATGGTTGTCTCGAAGATATAGCCAAGCGGTATCCAGTTCAAGAATCGTAATAGCGTCTCCAATGTCGCCCTAATCAGCGACGTCTTCTGCGCCTCCTCCAGAATTTCTGAACATAACTTGAAAATCTCCGAAAACTCGCCGCACATCTGGTTCTTGAGATTTTTAACTTTGGCCTGCGTCATCTGTTCCGCAGAGTAGTCGAAGATCTCTTCTGAGAGGAGCTTCAAAATGACCATGTTGTTCTCGCAAAGTGAGAGATTGGTCTTGGAAGACTCGACCAGCTCGCTGATGAACGTCGGCCAATTGTGTGGCCATTCTTGCTTCAGGATCTGAGCATAGAGGTCAGAATGCGTGAAAGAAGGGGTAAACAGGGTTATTGCATACTTGAACAAGAGCGAGATTCAGCTTGTTGATGTACGTCTTTTCGCGTCGCATGGTAGCTTCATCAGACGCGACCTTCACATTGATTCCGACGACAAAATTCCTGATACCTGAAAGACATGTCAAATGCAAGAACGGCGCGCATCGCATCCGGGCACGCTCACCTTGCCGTTGACCTTCCGGTAGAGACTTCCATCGGGTTGTGATCAGTTTCTCAAGGATCTGCAAACCAATGTACTGTCCCCATATCGGATCAACACGCCTGAGCACAGCTAGCTGGGGAAGCTCGGACGTACTTTGGTTTGTGGAAATGACGAACGTTCCAAGACATCCGGAACCCTCGTCCAAGCATCTGGATTCTCCTGGAACTGCGTCAGGACTTGCTGCGCCATTTGTTGCTGCATGAGTACATCAGAGCGTTGTTCGTGATTCGGTGGCATTGGCCGGGCATACCTCCTGCCCTCCACCCGAGTAGAACGCCATGACCACCTGGTCCATGAGCGAAACATCGAACTCTTTTGAGAAGTCGAGGATGCCCTGCATAACAGTGAACACGTTGCAAGTAGATAAAGGGTATGATGCACTGACCTCCATAGTGGTAAAGCGATCGATGAACGCGTGCTGAGAGCGTCGTAGAATAAAATGGCAAAGATGCCAGAGCAGGAACGCAGGCGGTGGCTGGGTACAGGGTCAGTCACGGTCACACAGCGCGTTCAGATTTGGGGGTGGTGTGATTGCGTGACTGTAACGTGATCGTTGGTACCATATTGGGAAGCTGCAGCAGAGACTCGCACTACGACTTCGTCTCCAGGCGCTCCTCGCATCCATATTCTGGTCCATGGCCGAAAATATCTATAGCAAGGGGACCAGAGTATGGTTCGCGGACAAGGAGCTCGGCTGGATCTCCGCAGAGGTCACTACCGTCACCAGAAACGCAGACGATACCGTCAAGCTTGCTTTCGTTGACGAGCGCGGCAAGGTCTGTGTATAACGAGGCATAGACTGCCAGTCGTTTCGCTGATGCGGGATTTCAACTGCCCCTGAGTAGGATATTACCGTCGACACTACGGTACAAGATATCAGGAAGGGCGTGGATAGTCTCCCACCACTACGCAACCCACCATTACTGGAGACCGCTGATGATCTGGCTACGCTCTCGCATCTCAATGAACCTTCAGGTATGTTCTTCTCGATTACCTGTCACAAAGCGTGAAACATTTATGTCTTTCAGTACTGCACACCATCCGAAATCGTTATGCTCAGCATAGCATCTACACCTACAGTGGCATTGTGCTCATTGCCATGAACCCCTTTCAACGCGTCACATTATATGGGCCCGAGATCATCCAGGCGTACAATGGTCGACGGAGAGGTGAGCTGGAGCCACATCTGTTTGCAATAGCGGAGGACGCGTACACCGCCATGAGCAGAGATGGGACAGGTCAGACTATCATTGTGTCCGGAGAGAGGTGAGTCACTACAAATTGACTCCGGAGAACATTCACTCAAGTTTATATTAGTGGTGCGGGGAAGACGGAATCTGTGAGGCGCAAGGTCCATATGTTGCTACGGGATGCTCATCGTTCTTGACTTCAGGCGAAATTCATCATGCGGTACATCGCGTCCGTGAACCCTCCAAATACCAAGGCAAAAGGAAAGACAAAGATATCACTAGACGAGTCTAGCGAGGTTGAACGTCAAATTCTTGCTACCAACCCGGTCCTTGAGGCCTTCGGCAACGCTAAGACGACACGAAACGACAACTCCTCGAGATTCGGCAAATACATACAAGTCAGTTTAGTATTAGCTACAGCGAATTTTTGCTGATGTCTAGTAGATCCTTTTCGACGGAGACCAAGAGATCGTCGGCGCGCGTATACGCACATACCTTTTGGAACGATCACGTGTGGTGTTTCAACCACTCACCGAGCGGAACTACCATATCTTCTACCAACTCTGCGCTGGCGCACCCTTAAAAGAGCGGAAAGATCTGGGGCTCGACACAGATGTGTCGAAGTTCTTGTATCTCAACCAGGGCGGTCCCCAGTCAACTCCAATAGCAGGCGTCGACGATGCAGAAGAATTCCGGCAAACGCAGATTGCACTTTCCACTATTGGTATCAGTGTCGAGAAGCAGTGGGCGGTCTTCAAGCTATTATCAGCGTTGCTCCATCTCGGAAACATCAAGATCACCCAGATGCGTAACGACTCTTCCATTGACGACACAGATGCGGCGCTTCAGCTGTCCACACGCTTCCTGGGCGTCCCTCTCGCCGATTTCAAAAAGTGGACGATCAAGAAGCAGATCACGACCCGTTCTGAGAAGATTGTCTCGTCTCTTAATGGTGCACAGGCTACGGTAGTCAGGGACAGTGTGGCGAAATTCGTCTATGCGTGTCTATTCGAGTGGCTCGTCGCGATCGTCAATGAGAGTCTGGCCGGTGAGGGCGGCGAGGCTGCCAGCCGGGCGGAGATGTTCATCGGGGTATTGGATATCTACGGCTTCGAACATTTCAAGAAGGTAATTTCCGCGTATGTTTGAGTGCTGGGCTTCTAACCTGAGAATGTAGAATTCCTTCGAACAATTTAGCATCAACTATGCGAATGAGAAGCTTCAGCAGGAGGTATGTCGCAAACTCTCTGCTTGTAATCATATATTAATCTGGGATGCGGTAGTTCAATGCGCACGTCTTCAAACTCGAGCAAGAAGAGTATATTCGCGAGAAGATCAACTGGACATTCATAGACTTTTCAGACAACCAGCCCTGCATCGACATTATCGAGGGGAAGCTGGGTGTGATGGCGCTGCTCGACGAAGAATCCCGTCTTCCGTCAGGCACCGACGCATCATTCCTCCAGAAGCTCAATAGCCAGCTCGCGAAACCGGGGAATAGCAAGGTCTTCAAGAAGCCGCGGTTCGGGAACACCGCCTTCACGATTGCGCACTATGCGTTGGATGTCACGTACGAGGTCGAAGGGTTTCTGGAGAAGAATCGTGACACGGTGCCCGATGAACATATGGCTCTCTTGATGACGACGAAGAACGTGTTCTTGAAAGAGGTTCTCGATGCCGCGTTCGCTGCTACCAAAGCGCCAGACGCTGCGCCGCCGTCTTCTCCGACGGTCTCGGATTCCGCAAGCGGGGGCTCGCGCCGCTCGTCTGTGATTCCTGATCCCGGCCGGCAGTCCCTCATCTCGTCCGCCGTATCAGGACCGAAGCGGGCCGGAGCGGTGGCGAGGAAACCCACTCAGGCGTCGATTTTCAAGGCTTCCTTGGTGAACCTCATGGAGACACTCAACGTCACAAATGTGCACTACATCCGTTGCATCAAGCCCAACGAACAGAAGCGTGCCTGGGAGTTCACGCCACAACAAGTGCTCGGCCAGCTGCGCGCTTGCGGTGTACTCGAGACCATCCGTATCAGTTGCGCAGGATACCCATCACGCTGGACGTACGAGGAATTTGCGGAGCGGTAAGTAGATATTGCTTGATCTAGTTTAATGACCGACCTCATTCTTGACAGGTACTACATGCTTGTCCACTCGTCAGAATGGGGCCCGATGATCGGGAACCTGGAACTTAGGCCTCTCTGTACGCTCATCTTGGAGAGGACGATCAACGACCCAGACAAGTACCAACCTGGCCTTACCAAGATCTTCTTCCGTGCAGGCATGCTTGCGGCGCTAGAATCTCTCCGCTCAAATCGACTAAACTCTCTGGTGACGATTGTCCAGAAGAACATGCGAAGACGTATGGCGGTTAAGCGATATGCCGAGCTCCGGCGTGCAACAATCAAAATACAGACGTGGTGGCGAGGAATTATGGCTCGCCGGCTCGTCGAGGGTGTTCGTCGTGAGGTGGCCGCGACCCGCTTGCAAAGGGCGATCAGGCAGTATGTCCAGAGGAAGCGCTTCCTCGAGATCCGACAAGGAATCATTCGCTTCCAAGGCCGTAAGCGTGTTCCCCCCACTTAGCGACTTATAGCTTATCACTTATCCAGGTGTACGTGGTGCGCAGGCTCGTCGTCTTTTCAAGAACTCGAGAAGAACGTACGCCGTTACCTTGCTGCAGAGTCTCATGCGTGGCGTGTAAGTTTCATGCGATCAATCGTGCCCTTGAGATACTCAATACATCATTTTAGGCTCTTGAGGAGATCATTCCGCCTAGATGTAAAACGCGTTGTCTACATCCAGTCTTGCATGCGCCGGAGGCTGGCCAAGAAGGAACTGAAGGGTCTTCGGACAGAAGCACGTTCCGTTTCCAAGTTCAAGGAAATTTCCTACAAGCTGGAGAACAAAGTGGTCGAGCTTACGCAGAACCTACAAGAGCGGACGAAAGAGAAGAAGGAACTCCAAAGCAAATTGACAGAACTCGAGCAGCAGCTACAGCAGCTCGTCACTCGTCATGAGGAGTCCGACGCTCGCGCAAAGCAGTTCCAGGCCGACCTCCAGATTGCGCAACAAGAACTGACTCGTCGCGAGGAGCTCCTGCTTGCGAAAGAGGACGTGGAGAAGAAACTGAATGATGCTCTTGCGAAAGCTGCCGAGAAGGAAGAAGCCATCCAGAAACTCACGGAGAGTCTTGCGGCGCAGGCTGCCCAGTTGGAGTCCCAGCAGAAGGCCATCGAGAACGTCCCTGTCAGGAACGCCGACGATAGTTCAATCATCCTCACGCTCAAGAGCGAGGTTAGCAATCTTCGCGAGCAGCTTAACCGCTCGAACGCGCTGAACGCGCTGACGAGGAACACTCGCGTTGAACCCTCTTCTCCCACATTCGCCACCGCCCTCCGTCTCGGAGATCCGACAAGTACCATGCCCTCTACCAATGGCAATGCTCTCATCGGTACAGGTCGCACGCATGTACGCCGACACAGCTCAGCCGGCATATACGCCATCAACCAGCTGGACAACCGTACTTCAGCAGACGAGCTTATGATCATGGCGAAACGTAGCCAGGCAGCGAATCCCCGTGCTGTATCAGTCGCATACAATGGCGAAGATGGTCTTCCTCGGTTCCGTGCGCCCAGTGGCTTATCGGACATGTATGACCCCGCGGAAGAAAAAATACGGCTCATGCAGGAGATCAAGCGCTTGGACGAGGATGTCTTGGATGGTCTCGTGCGCGGGCTCAAGATACCGGCTCCAAGTACAACGAACCCATCTGCTGTGAAGGAGATCTTGTTCCCCGCGAATCTCATCAGTCTGATCACAAACGAGATGTGGAAGTATGGTCTCATTCCGGAGAGCGAGCGTTTCCTTGCGAACGTCATGCAAACCATTCAGTCGCATGTCATGGTAAATATGACTCTATTGTTGAACGTAACCGTACTCATGCCAGCGTCTCTTAGTCGTTCACGGGAGAAGATGCGATCATTCCAGGCATCTTCTGGCTCTCCAATGTTCACGAGATGCTGTCGTTCATCTGCGTTGCCGAGAGCGACATGCTTCAAGGTATCGGACCGGGCGAGGAGAATTCAGTCCGTCCATTTGAATGGGCCGACTACGAACGACTCGTCTCCGTCGTTAAGCATGATCTTGACAGCCTGGAGTATAACATCTACCACACATGGATGCTAGAGACGAAGAAACGCCTGTCGAAGATGGTTATCCCTGCGCTCATCGAAAGTCAATCGCTCCCCGGCTTCACAACAACCGATGGCGGCGGCAGACTATTCAACCGGTTGCTCAATACGAACACGACTCCTGCGTTCAGCATGGACGATATTCTGAACCTGATGAACAAGGTGTGGAAGAGCTTGAAGAGCTACTACATGGAGGACTCGGTTGTGCAGCAGGTAGTCACTGAGTTGCTCAAGCTGATCGGAGTGACAAGTTTCAACGACTTGCTCATGAGGCGGAACTTCTCGTCGTGGAAGCGAGGTATGTTGGATACTGGCTTTTCCGAATCTGCGTGAAATATAATCTGCCTTCCTTCAACAGCCATGCAAATCCAGTACAACATCACACGTATAGAAGAGTGGTGCAAATCTCATGACATGCCTGAGGGAACTCTGCAATTGGAGCACTTGATGCAGGCCACCAAGCTGTTACAGTTGAAGAAGGTATGACATGGCAGATTTACGTTATTGTCCCCTCCCCCACTGACGCGTTTTCCAGGCTACACCCGCAGACATCGAGATCATCTACGACGTCTGTTGGATGCTTACGCCGACGCAGATCCAACGGATGTGCACGAATTATTATGTCGCAGATTACGAAGTCAGTGTTGTCCCTGTTGCGTCTCGAAATATAGCTAATGACTTGATTATACATCGCAGAACCCCATCTCGCCCGAAATTCTGCGCGTGGTGGCCTCGCGCGTTGTCGCGAACGACCGTAATGACCACTTGCTCCTGGCACCGGAGACGGAAGAGGTTGGACCATACGAACTACCACTCCCTCGTGAGGTCTCAGGGCTGGAGACCTATGTCCCTGCCTACCTGAACGTACCACACCTTCGTAGATTAGCTGCACTGGTTGCGTAGCGACTCTGATACCATTGTTATTCCATCGTGTTTGCTACTGCTCAATTGGTTATGTTTAATGGGAATCATTGTAATTGCTGTTATTACATCCACTAGCTTCCTTCGGGTTACGACTTACACCATAAGAACCTCGAGACAAAATGCACACAAGACTCCATGGGACTACGTTCGAACGTTTTGGCGCGTTATTATCAAGTATGCACCATCTTCGATCTGGTCACAAAGCAGCATGTCTGTCCGCAGAATGGTATTTTCATCGGCCTCCGATGATGTGACCTGTATCAAGCGCAAAGGCTAGAAGAGGCCTAAGCTATGATGAAACGTCGATCACAGTGAAACTCACAGATTGGTCTGACAATATCATCTGAAATTGAGCGGCCATGAGGTCAAGCGCTCTCCCAGTTCCTATTGTCTGTGATACTGTCAAAAAACAATGCATGCATACTTTGAATGCAATGTACCTTTCGGAACCAGAGAAGGCGTTCGTCGGATCCGCTGCTTCCCACAGTAACCTTGACGTGCAGACGTTGGTCGGGAGGTATCGAGGACTTCTTGTCCTTCGGATCACCAGGCCGAGCGTTGAGGCGCATTCTCCTCGTCTCAATCTGCCTCTTCTTCTGAGCCAAACTCTCTGAGACGGGAGCCCCAAGTGCTATCGCTACAGGAGCTTTTTGTTTTCCTGAAGACGAAGCAGGGAAGTGTTGCGTCAATAACTTGCGAGCAGCCGCATTCTTGGTCAATGGCGACGAAGATGGGGGTTCGACGGAGCAAGCATGGGATGTCGGATGACGATGACTAGGTGAACAGTCAATAGGAAGAGACGTATTAAGTTGTCAGGATCCTACGATGCGCAGAACGACTGCTGGCATCTCGCGCAGACAGCAGGAGACCTGTCACTGGCATCCGCAGCACTGCTGTCGGATACATAGGCCTCCAAACTCGGTTTAGAACACTCTGGGACGGCGCAACGCTGGAGCTTGGTTGAGGACGTAGACAAAAGGGATGCAGTCTGAACGGCGGAGCAATCATGGAGGTCTGCAGCGATGTGGTCTCTGCAGAAGAGCTGCTCGCACTTGCAGCGAATCGGAAGGAAGTCGTTCAAATTGCATGAGACCACTGAACAGTGGGAACCAATGTCTAGGACGGGTCCGTGTTCCATAGAAAAGACGCAGCGTATCGACGAGGGTGAATGATGAGAACCAGTACTAGTGCCTCAGGCGCGCCCGCGGCGGGAGACTCGCCAGTGGCGTTGAACTCTCCGACTGCTATTCTCCTGTAACGGCCATGAATATCATTGTCAGTACTTATCTTCTCGTGTCGTCAGTTCCCTCAGCTCTCAACATGCATAGGAAACCCTCTTTGGCCGCACCGTCACACCGGCGGAGCGGTTGCGCCAACACCAACGCGCTCTCGCGAAGGCGCAGCGCGAGCTCGATCGCGAGCGGACCAAGCTCGAGCAGCAGGAGAAGAAGCTCATCATGGATATTAAGAAGAGCGCAAAGGCTGGTCAGATGGTGCGCTTGTATGTCCTGTAGGGTTTCGCGTCGCTCAATATTTCTCGGACATCCAGAATGCGTGCAAGGTCATGGCAAAGGACCTTGTCCGCACACGGCGATACGTCCAGAAGTTCTATCAGATGCGCACGCAGCTCCAGGCTGTTGGTCTCCGGATACAGACTCTCAGGAGTAACCAGCAGATGGCTGAGGCAATGCGTGGTGCGACTCGGGTAAGTGCCATATACTCGGCGTCGCTGTAGCATATCAATTGCCTGACTATTCCCCAGGCTATGGGCGCGATGAACCGCGGATTGAACCTTCCACAAATACAACGTATCATGAACGAGTTCGAGAGAGAAAGCGCTACAATGGACATGAAAGAGGAGATGATGTCCGACGCAGTCGACGACGTCATGGACGATGGACTGGAAGACGAAGAGGAGGAAGGCGACACGATCTTGAAGCAAGTCCTGGACGAGATTGGCGTTGATCTCTCCCAGCAGGTTTGGATTTCTACGACGCCCTCATACCCCCGGATAACTGAAAACATATCTTCCCCCGTAGCTCACCGACGCACCAACTGGCCTTGCAATCAATTCCTCGCTTACGGAACCACGGCAAGCAGTCGCACTCGGCGAGACGGCTGGCCCTGCCCACACGCCCGGAGGTGGACGGAATACGTCGGGCGACGATGGACCAAGCGGCGGTCTCACAGACGAAGATGCTCTACAGGCTAGACTTGATGCACTCCGCCGCGGCTAATTCGCTCTTTCCTCTTCACCGCACAAATAGATTGGCTATGTTGACGAGCTCATGATATTGATTTTCAAGGCCCATAATTTATTTAGGGAGACACTCTTAAATTAGTGATAGTACGAGCCTCCTGCTCGCTCAGCTGCCAGGCAATCCCAGAGCCGTTGTAGAACTCGTCTACATCTTCCTCCTGCCGTCGAGAGTGATCAGCAACCATTTATTAGTGAAGGCATAGCACATGCTATACTGTACTTACCGAATCCAAATTGAGCAGAATGGATATTTGCTGCAGTCGCACGAACTTCTCTCTGATGTCTCCGAAAGCCGTCTGAGAAGATAGATAAGAGGTGATCGATCGGAGGTCTTGGTCGAAGCGTATGGCACCGAGCTATGCCAGTGAGAGTGAGCAAGCGTCAACATATTTTAGGAAAGATATGCACCTCGCTATACTTGATGCTCACAACGAATCGCTCCCATGGGCGTACTAGGATATCGATGGCTAGTCCGAACAACAGGCGGTAGTTGCTCTCCGTGAACGTTTCCTGGATTGAAACCTTCAGCCAAGCACCTCAAGAGATCGAACAGATAATCAGACTTTATATCCCTCTACCAACGCCTCCCAAGCCTTGATGAAGCGTTTGCGCACAGTATCGTTGTACTCTGCTGCCCCATACGCGTCCTCGTCAAGCACGTACAATACGTCTTTGTAAACGTCTGGAATAAATGTGCGTAGCTTGGGCCGCATGAGCTGATTAAATAGTTGCTCGACTCCGGCCTACATCAGCATTCTCGTATCAGTGCACTGCGAGTAATATGAGAGAACAGTTGATTACCCTGAGAGTGGACCGGAACTTGGGCACCAAATTCATGAAGGACGTAATGCTATTCTGGACCGATGTGACTTCAACATCGAGGAAGTTCTGCACGAGTGTGGATGAGCACAGTTCCTTCACAAGGCGGTCCATGTGCGACGAGGAGATATCCAAGTCGTTCAACAAGATCTGCAATGGTCCCATGAGAAGTTATCTTACGACATTCGTACAGACTGAGCTCACAATGAAAGCTTGTCGATTGTCGCGTTCCGCCTTCTCGCCCTTGGGGCCGCCAACTGCACCCGCAGTGCGGTAGACGTCGTCCAATTTCTTCTTGATTACAGCGATATACTCGCGGTCCATTACGTCTCGCAAAAGCTCAGACGTCCGCTGGATGATCGTCGAGGACCCACACGACAGCATACGCATGAGCACCACCTTGAGGATGTAAAATGCATCGTCTGGTGTTGTGGTCACTGCTGGCGACTGAGACAGATCCGCATTTGACAGTCGATGCGCCTAGGAAGATAATCAGCGACATCGGTCAGACACATTCCACTGGGCTCGCCGCTAACCTTGTTGATTATAGTGCGAGCATACCAGACCTCCAATGGGATGTAGTATGTTTCCAGCATGTCCTCAAAGAGTTGGCGAGAGGCACACGCCTCGATTACCTGCAGTCCTTCCAGCGCAGAACTGGTGACATCCGGAGATTTGGCTTGATGGAATTTCCGAGATGTATCGCCGTTAGGCGGACGATCCTCGACTACATCATCCTCTGTATCAGAAGGATCATCCTGTGGTAAAACACACTGAAACTAAGGCTTCTTGCAAATGCAATGGGAGAAATACCTTGAGGCGATCGTACATAAATTTTCGGAACAATTCCCATCGTCCGCCCATACCCGCCGCCTCTGTCAGCACCTTGTCTATTTCGCGTGGGTCGACAACGTCATCTTCCTCACTCGGCTGTAAGGGCTGTCGCCGGGTCATTGGAGTAGTCGCAGAAATTGTTTCGGCACTAGTTATATCAGAAAGCTAGGAGGTCTGTTAGGACGGCCGCTACTCTGTATCGTGCGTCTGCTTACCTTGCGCTTCATGGTGCGCTCTTCTTCCCAACCCTCGATGAGGTCTTTGACGACACGGTCAGACTCCTTTAGGAGTCGCTCCAAGACAGATGTCATCTTTCCAGGCCCGTAATATTTTTCGACGACGGGCTGATGATGATCCACGATCATCGCTATACTCTCGAATAGTGCAGTCAACGCAGTGACAAAATAGAGAGGCGAAGAGGCTGTGGGTGCGGAGGGTGTCAGGGCGAAGTAAGAAATACAAAGGATGGGTTACTTTTCGCGCTTGATGGGGCTCGTACTTTCACGAGGTCGATGACGAAGGATGCATACGCCTGTAAGCCCTCTGCCTCCCAACCAATGGCGGGAAATAGCTTGAAGAAGCGACTCGTTGCAGTCGCATCGCGAGACTGAGAGGCCTTCTCGAACTCCTGACGGAAGATGTCCAAGAGCTCCTCCCGCGCGTTTTGTAAGGTCTGTGCAGGAGGGAGGTGGCTTTCTGATGTAGGCTACATCAGTTCGTGAGGGCTTCCCATGTTGCATCCGTCGATGACTTACAACAGCAGTCTGCGCCAAAGCGCCGAGCGTCACGTCAGAAGGCAACGCCATAGCTCGAGCACAATGCCGGGTGGCAGACTCCCAGTCTCTGGCATCCATAGACGATTGAAGCGCGGACAGTGAAGACTACATTTATATTTGAGATACGATGAGACACGGAGGTGCTGAACGGTAGAACCTTGAGTTCCATGACCTGTCCAACGCGTTCCGCCGCGTCTCTCACCCTCCGCATCTCCTCGTCGAGTGAGCGTACTCGACCACCAACATGTTCCGCTGTCTTTGCGGTGGACGACACGGTCCGAGAGAGCAGGAGAGCCTCCGAGCTCAGCCCGTCCAACCGAGGCGTCAGTGATTGTAGACGGGCCAACGAGTTTACGATGGGCTCCCGAGCAGATAGTATACCAGACAGGGATGTCGAGATTTCTGCTTCTTCAGACTGCAGTGCAGAGAGGCATGACAGAATGTCCGGCAGAGTAGCAAGGGTTCGAGGGTTTCGCCGGATTTTGTGTGATCCATTTATGTCTGCGGAGTTGTCGTGCTGCTCAATAGCTACGGACATTCGTGGTGGCAGTCAAGTAGAACAGAGCTCAATATTAGCAGCGTCCACGTGGTATGTGCGGCGCGCTAGTAGTAGCAGGCGGGCCGTGGCCTCAAACCGGCCAACCGACCCGGGGTCTCAAGCTTATCTCAAGTTCTAAGTAAGTGCTGTTGTACAATTTGTTGACTACAACATACACCTGTTGCACTACAACCCATTCCATGCGAAATCCTCCTTCAGTTCGAACGATTGCTCTAGCACAATCTCCGCACTGCTCTTTCCGATGGCAATAGTGTACGTGCCGGCCCGTGCGCTCCATGCGTCTTCGACAGTGTCCCAGAACGACACAGCATACTTGTCCAATCTGATCACAACCTTCTCTGAGCTGCCCGGCGCGAGATTTCGGGCCTTGGAAAAGCCACGCAGCTGAAGCTTGGGCGTCGTGAGGCCGACATCGGGAAGTGTCACGTAAAGCTGGACGACTTCCGAGCCAGTGACGGTCCCGGTATTCTTGACAGTCACGGACACGTCAAGCTCGAAGGCAGGGCCGTGCCCGCGTGGTCCAGAAAGTGTGAGGCCTGAAAACTCGAAGGTGGTGTACGACAGGCCATATCTGTCAGCATCATCAGCGCAACAGAACCGGTGAAGTGAACCATCGACGAACCCAAAGGGGAAGAGTGCCTTAATTCCCTTCGCCTGATAGTACTTGTACCCGACGAACAGGTCCTCCCGGTAGTGGATCTTACCATTTTCGCTCCTTGTGTTCAGCCATGCTGGATTGTCCTCTTCTCGAGCAGGGAAGCTGAGCGGCATGCGCCCGCTAGGGTTCACTTTACCGTAGATTACATCTGACAGAGCATTTCCGACTTCGTTGCCGGAATAAAATGCTTGGATTATCCCATTCACGTCGTTGACCCATGGCATTGACACCGCTGAACCCTGCATGACGATCACATCTCGGTCAGATCCTCCGTCAGGTGCAATTCAAGGACGCCGGAAGAGAGTAACGTACAGATTGCACGCACACAACAGTATTCGGGTTCGCCTTTCCAATCCGCGCAATGAGTTCATTCGTCCGCCTAGGCATGTCCAACGTCGGCCTGTCGAATCCTTCGCTTTCCCAGTCTGGAGAGAGACCCGCGACGAGTATGACCACATCTGATGAAGCCGCGAGCTTGACAGCAGCCTCGATAGCCTGGTCTGGCTCGATTTTCTCGCATCCACCTAGACGCTGGAAAGGACGAGACAATGCAGGCAAAGCGTCAAAACAGGCGGTGGGCGCGTACCATTCCACGCATCAATGCGGGCTGTGACCTGTCTGCTTCTGGGCCTTCTGGTGGCTTCGTGTTGGTGTACTCTACCAGAATATCCACCGATTTTCCTGCGGTCAGCTGCACGAGCCCGATTTCCTCGACTGTTCCCTGCCTGCAAAGATGGTGAGCAGAGCTCAACCGACGATACTATCTGACATACCCATAGAAGAACTCTCCCGGCCTCTGCTTGGTCCAGTTATCGATGGTCAGCTTGCCTTCCACGAATAGCTTCGCACGCCCAGCAACGGTCAACCCCAATTCGTATTCGGCAGTTTTTTCCATAGTGAGTTGCCCGCGCAGCTTGATCGTCCACGTTGGTGTCAGGCCCTCCGGGAGGAAATCGTTCAGCCGAAGACGCGTGTCGCGCAGCACGAACTCCGCTACGGGCTTGCTGAAGGGGTCACCCTGCGCATCGTGGTTGTAAAACGTGCACAACCAGCCTGGCTCGCCGGACGGCGTCTTCAAGTAGTTCTCAAGCGTCGGTAAGAACTTGTGTGCTAGACGTACTCGCGGTCAACACAAAAGCTTTCTCAGACGACTTGACGCGCACCATAGCACCCGACCTCGTAGTGGAACTCGAGCCCCTCCGGGGCATTCGCGAGGATGCCTTCGTACGGCGTGACGATGTAACTCGCCTTCAACGCCGCTGACCCTCCGCCTGAGATGATCCTTTCCTTCATGTTCGGGCCGATCAACGCCACCTGCTTTTTCTTGCCCGCCTCTGGCTTGAGCGGCAGTACGTCGGTCTCATTGCGCAGGACGACCATACCCTCTGCAGCGAGCCGTCGGCAGAACGCACGGCCCCCCGCGGTGTCGCGCGTACGCTCCTTCCCATCGCCGTACACAACCTCGGGGTTGCGCCGAGCCTGGCGCTGGACGAACTCGAGCAGGGTACGCACGCGCTTGTCGAGCGTTGCGGGGAGGATCTTTTGCGAGGAGAGCATGTGTGTTATCAGCAATGGTGTGCGCCAACGTGGCGGGCCGGGCATCTCGAGGTCGAGACCGGCATTGACGGCGAGGTCTACACTGTAGGTCCCGAACCTGCGATAGAATTGTGGTGTAAATGAGCCATGAGATGGGACTGCAACGATGGTATCCATTCACCAATCACTCATCACGATTCCATCGAAGCCCCATTCCTTACGCAGGATGTCCTGGAGAAGCTTGGGATTTTCAGAGCAGTGCACGCCACCGATACGTCCATATCTGGGTATGCAAAGATGAACAGTGTACTAATGAGATAATCTCGATGCTCACGATGTCATGAAAGCCCATGGTTTGGCCAACTTCTGAGCCAACATGAATCTGGAGACATTCTAGATACTGCAAACTACGCAATTAGGATGAGCTGCGTACGGGTACAGGTAGACCTCTCGCAGAGCGCGATCAGTCAGTACAGAATCGGCAGCGGTTCGCTCATGTTCCTGGTCGTTTGCCACGAAATGTTTGATGGTCGACGCAATACCTTTGGACTGCAGACCATTGACATACGCCGCGGCAAGGGTACCTATAGTGATATTGGTGGTTTGCCTCCAAGACAATCCGGACATGAGAAATACCAGAGAGATGGGGGTCCTCAGAGAAAGACTCGAAAGCTCGCCCACCAAGCGGGTTGCGCTGAATATTGCACGTCGGTGCAAGCAGAATCACGGAAGATTTGATCTTCGTCTCATCTGCTAGGAACACCCCGACCTCGTGAATCAAGTCGGAATCAAACGTCGCCGCCATCGAGGTAGCACACTGATACAAATTCTCAGATAAGTTACCCGCAACGGTGCGGATCTGGAGACGTACTGGTATGCATTGTGCCGGCGTGGACACGAAATGAGACGAACCCCGAACGCCCTAAATATGCCTTCACTACAACTGGTCATATATGGATTGGAAAACGTACATTAGGGCCATCGCTCATTCGGACCGCCGGGATGGCAAGACGTTCAACTGCATGAGTGTTCCACCAGTTTGGTGCGCCGAGCAGCGCAATCTTCTCCTCTGTGGAAAGCTTTGGACTAGCTCTGGAATGGACGCATCCAAGAATGAGCGCGACATTCTGAGGAGTACTAGGCAGGTCGTAAACGAGCGAATACAGGACTGATCATGGTGTTTCGTCTTATGTATGTGAAGCTAAGGGCCGGGGAATCCTCGGTTCCGTCAGATGCCCTGTGCTATCAGCTGAAGGATGCTACTTTGAATCGTCGAACAAGGCACCAACCTCACGGACACCTCATGATCAGGACTTGGTGGATTCTGCGGAAGACGAGACCACGTACGACTTGAAGTTGGCGGGAGTAGCGAGACCTTTAATGGGAGATCTGAAATAGATCTGAGCCGGCCCGGAGAATTCGCCGCGAAAGTAGACGAGCGCTTCGTTTTCCAGACCTTCCTCGACTTCCTTATCCCGGTTTCCGCACTTTTCGAATTCATCCGACAGCATCGTACTCATGGCCGACGACGGAATCTCCGATGTTCTCACTAACCTCGCTCTCCCAAAGACGTCTGCGACGTTGACTCTCCGCATCATCAAATCCTTCGAGTATCGCACAGAGCGCAGTCTCGTGTTACACAATATAAACCTCGAGACGACCACTGTCGGCGAGCTCAAGAACATTGCACGCCAAGGTAGCCATGCAATCGCGCTTCTATGCTCTACTTCTCCCCACGAGTTATGTGCGCACTAGCTGTACAGATGCAGCCTGGATGGAAGCCGTACCGTAATCTGGTTCTCGGTAAGTTTGTTCGTAGTCTCTCTTTCCCGTTTCCGTAATGATATTTCTGCAGACACCGTCAAGCTCTACACGAAAGCACATGGGGCTAAGGTCGGGAGACACATACATACGCTGATTCCAACTTACCTCCATGCAGACTACAAATTTAATCATTAACTTGGATCATGATGAATGGATACTCGACGACGACGCGAAAACTCTCGCCGAGTGCGGATTCGGTCAGTATCTAACCATCTGCTTGTGCTGTTTATATACACGTTATGCTCATTGTCCTCCCAATTACAGAGAACGAGACTGAAGCAAGCTTCTTCAACCGCGAAGCATACCGAAATTTCCAGGCGAATCCAGAGGTACACCTCTTGTTCCCCTTCGTAGACTGTTGACTCACTATGAATTAGATCAAATGGGAAGGCTGATAAGCTGGCACGCCTTCCTAGACAGGTGTTGTACTAGGACACGGTGGATAGATCCATCCTCATTTGCCATGAGGTTCTCGCGATTCATGATTAGTGTATTGGCGTCGCTCAAAACGAGTATAATGTAGTCTATCACAATATCATTGTCAGGGTATCATGATATATACATGCCATTTTCAGGCCGTGCATGAGCGATGATAATCGACTCAAGGCCATGTACACGCGGGCTGAATTTAATCTGAGCGCGCCCCGCGATTGTGACACAAACGCGTCGGTCACACGCATGATCTGTAACCGCCGCGTCGACGAACTCGCGCACCGCTTCGGAAATGGACACACAATCTGACCTCTCAAGAATATCGGTGGACTCATTGCAGGATTGGGAGCGCATCAAGGCAAACTATGCGAACGCCGCCTTGACTTTGCTCGACGAACAGCTAGTCGGCAGCAGTTCCAAGGTCAAGAAAGACACGCTGCTCAAGCATCTCAACCTAGTGAGTCTGACTTTCGCGCCGTAGTGAATCTTCAGCTCATTACGCAGTTTGTGGACAGGACGTTTGAAATGACGCGACCCAACCTACGCGTCAATGGGCGGAACTTCGACGAACTGGATGCAGACGGACAAGGTGAGCCGCTTCTTGGCGAGGTATCGTCCGAAATATCTGATTAACAGCACCAGAAGAGGAACCCTTTGATGAGGGGTTTGACAGGCATATATGGGCGCTTTCTGAGCAGAGTCTGCGGTGGGACAACGAGAATGCCGAGAAACGACGGGAGAAGCCAGCGGAAGTCGAGAATCTACTGAAAGACCTGCTTGACCGTCGGGTAACACTGGAAGCAGAGCAATCAGCTTTGAGCGATGACGACGAACCACTGGAAGCTATAGACGACGATAGTGCGTTATCAGTCGTTCTCAGTATTCCGCTCTTGAATGTTGATTGCATGCAAATCTCCAGTACCACTTGCAGCGTATGAGAACATAGAACAGGTATCCCTTCAAGTATGTGCTATTGCCGAGGAACTCAAACAGGTCTTGCACCTTCGTCTTTTTTTAATCTTGGCACACTGACTTATTCCATCTTTCCTAGGCTGTTCCTGTACAAGCCGAACGATCCGAACGTGTGAGGACTGTTACGGCGGAATTGAAAGCATTGAAACCGTAATCGGAACAGTTTGGATGTCATACTTTTATGTATTGTACAACAGAGGTTACTACACCCATCCGTGATGCAGTTGATTGTTATGTTCACTTCCTCCTTGAGGCGGAAACGACAATTCGAAAAGGCTACAGCAGTAATACATTAAACGAAAGCTCATGCTATGACCCTCGAAAACCACCACGACCACCACGACCTCCACCCCCAAAGCCACCTCCGCCCCCAAAGCCGCCTCCGCCCCCAAAGCCGCCTCCGCCAAATCCTCTGCCACCACCACCGAAACCTCCACCACGACTTGCTCCTCTCGCGCCTCCCCGTCCCCTGTCGAACCCTCCTCTTGACCCCCCGCGGCCTCCCCGAGCGCCGCCACGCTGGAACCCTCCCCGTCCGCCAGGTCCGCCCCGACCTCGACCACCAGGTGCGCCGCGTCCACCACGGCCTCTTTCTGTGAACTCGGTCAATATCACTACAAGCAATCTATTTGAAAGGCGTACTTGTAATTCCTATGCACGGAGACAGACAGTCAAGACGATTCGACAAGTGATTTTAACATGGATAACGTACCTCCCGCGGCTTTAGGCTTCGGCAGAAAGCGATCTATGGGTAGTAACTTGTCCCCAGCGATGTATACCTTGTCCCCCTTCTTGAAGCTGCTTGCCACCATCCCTGGGTCCATTTTCACCGAGAAGTAAACCTCGTTGATCGGTCCGAGAATCTCGTCCACCCGCCCTATCACGTTTTTGTTCTGGAGGTATATAGGGGCGTTGAAGTAGGGCACTTTTTCTGGCATCACCGAGGTGCAGAGCATCTCGTCCTCAACTGCATGCAAGAACGAACCCATCTCTACATTTGGGCGTCAGAATTTGCGGGAGGGGAGAATAATGTGGTGCTCACCGAGAACAGTATCCGGTGGTCCCATATCCCGTTGCTGGAATCCTCCCCTGCCTCCTCCACGACCTAAGCATATGCGATGAGTGTCATCGACGAACAAATTCAAAATGTTGCATTACCTCCGCCGCGACCTCCGAAGCCTCTGCCACCGCGACTCATGCCGACCGAGTAGTATCGAAGTTGCTGTTACGTGAGGATTAATGTACGCAGATGATCTACTTTGAGGTCGTGAAGGTGTGCTGTGTGGCCTTCAGTCGAAAGTAAGTGAGTGCAGACGTCGTCGGCAAGTCGTCTCTATTTTCTGTGCGTGCAGAATGATCGGTGATTCCCACGCACTCTGGTCATGGACTTTCTGTTCGCGCACCCGCCATCCGTCGGTTTGTCCCCCTCTGTTCACGAACGCGACGACGACGACACAGTCCTAATTTCTGAAGACGTTTGGAAGAGTCTGCAATTGCCCCAGCCTGCGACGCGTGTGTCGCTCTCCATATCGCGGTATTCCTCCAGCTTGTCTTCGAGGGACGCCTTACTGTGCTGGGGCATTTTCGAGCAGAGCGTACGCTTTTTAAGCTATTCAATATAGCATTCTCTCTTATAAATATGTTGTATTAGGTTGCTGGCTTGGCAATCCCGAAACGATGGTCAGAAGAACACAGAGACCTCTTCTTCCGCCGCGATGTTGGTGACGCAACTACTGAGCACACTCACAATGTGACTGTTGTGCATCCTGTTGTGCTATCGGAGGTCATCTTGTCTGCGCTGGATAGTGGGTCCTATGCTGCCGCGTCGTCCCACAAATCAGCGATCGAGGACTGGTTTATGGACAAGCAAGCTATCCTCCGCCAGGGCTCAACCTACACGGTACACGCGGACCACCTGGCCGAATCCGACCTCACAACCGGAAGCCAGGATACTTTCAGATTTTACCTGGCTATGTCCACACCTGTCCTGCAGGGCATTCCCCAAAGAGGAACCACTCGCTTCTATGTCATTGATTCACAATCTGATGAACCTCCCTCGAGTTTGACCCTGGACGATGCCCTACTTTCAGACGCGCATTCTGAAGCCGATTCCAACGAGTCGCAGAAGGAGGGGTTCGAGATCGACGAAGGGTTCCTTGCTAGCTCAGTGCTGCACTCGATGTCCAGTTTGCCGTCAAGTTCTAGCCACGGCAGGGACGAGCAAATTGGCGACATCAAAGAGGCTCCCGAGGACAATGTCTCGGAAAGGTTGCAAATATCAGCGCCCCAATGGACGAGTACCGCCGAGCCCTTGTCTGAACCGGTTTCGCTGCAGTGGGATGATTGTACAGTATACGTCCGTACCACTGACCTTGGCCGCATAGGCATTCTCAACGGCGATTGGGTGAGGTATTCATTTGTTTCGCCCTGTTCGTTCCAACTCATCGTGAGACAGGCTGTGGTCAGAGCCGCTCGCGGGTCGTCCTACCGACTCGTGCGCGTATGTGTGAATCACGACCAATCTGGTAGCTCGTGAGTCATCCTGTACTTTCACAAGCATCATAATGCCAATATGAACCCAGGAGCTCTGTATCCCTCTCACCTCAACTGCTGCACAATGTCGTGCCCATGTCAACGTCGTCTGCCGCCAGAGAAATATGTCTGAGGTCCAGTCCCTTCGGCTCCAAGCGCCCCACAATCCCAAGCGCACGCGCCATTACCATTGCTCGTGTTGCGTCTCCGTTCACCACCGATCGAGCCTACCAACCTAAGTTCCTACGCGGTCTGCAGGATTATTTCAAGCGGTCCACTCGCTTGGTGAAGCAAGGCGATGTGATTGTCGTTAAGATTGATACAGCACTGGTTCATCGCCAGGGTGATGTGGATCCTGGAGCAGACGATCCAAGCCAAGAGGAGTGGGATGATCTGCTCGGATCCGAGTCAGTATTTAAAGCATTCAACCGATGCCTGGCTTCACTCACTTACATCTAGGTTCGCACGATCCTTTGAGAATGCAGACGAGGCGGTTTTCTTTGTAGTTACAAACATTGAGCACAGTGTCATACCCAGCCACGGAGACGTTTCGTCTCTGGATCTGTACGTTGGTTCAACCGTGGGCGAACTTGGATGTTGGGTGGACCCTGCGGTCACTCGCATCACTCAGACTGGCGTTGAACATTCTCGAGTGCCTGACACTGCTCTTTATCTTGGATTGGGTATTGCATTCATTTGTCCCCTTCGTACTATGCTCATCCACGTCGTCCTTTTCTCTAGCAAAGACTGTTGCGCCGATGGACGCGTCATCTCCACTCATCCGAGAGGACAGCGCATATGGGAAGCTCCTCGCGCTGTCCTCGGCCGCGTTGACCCGACATGCTGTCGACTATCAGCTCCAGCTGTCCATCCTGTTGCAAGGGCCGAAGGGGGTAGGAAAATATACGGTCGCGTCGTGGGTTGCACAGCGATTGGGGATCCATCTATACGAAGTATGTCGTATCTCTACGGTACTGTCGTACGATGAACCAAAAAATATCAGGTCAGTTGCTACGACATCTTGGGCGAAACGCCCGTGAAAACCGAGGGCACATTGCGAGTCCGCTTCGAGAGAGCGGCATCGTGCTCGCCGTGTATCTTGTATCTGAGGGACATCGATGCGTTTGCGCAGACCACACAAGGCATGGAGCCCGGAAAGGGTGCGATCGTCAGTCTCCCGTATACCTCAATGCATCTAAGCTGTTGTCCCTAGAACCTGCCATAACTGACGCCCTCCAGGAGTGCATAACGAGCCTGCAGCAGACGTGGTCCCTGACAGGTTTCCCGGTACTTGTGTTTGCATCCACAAGCACTGCCGACCGCGTCCCGTCGCGCATTTTGTCCTGCTTCAAGCACGAGATTACCTTCGAGGTATGAGGCCACATTTCGATTGTAAGCATTGGGTAGATTTACTCACTCCCTGCAGGTGCCCGGTGAATCGGAACGGCACGACATCCTGATGTCCTTGCTTCGTGGCTACACTCTTGCTGCTGATGTCTCAATCAGGGAGGTGGCAGTCCAGACAGCGGCTCTGGTGGCTGCTGACCTTGTGAGCCTTGTTGGCCGTACAAGAAGGGCTTCCGTACAGCGGGCGATCCATGACTCGTGTGTCTGTTCAAAATATTGGTTTTCTGTGGTGACTGAATTGAGATTGCTCGAATAGCAATAATGCAGCAGAGGCCGATTTGATTGCCGCGGGAATACCATTGATCGCGGTCGATTTTGAGGCCGCTCTAAACGACGCCAGGGCATCCTACTCGGAGAATATTGGTGCGCCAAAGATCCCTTCGGTGTCATGGGACGATGTTGGTGGCCTGGCACACATCAAGGCCGATATCCTCGACACAATCCAACTGCCGTTAGAACATCCAGAGATGTTCGCTGATGGCCTAAAGAAGCGATCCGGTGCGTGTGTGTTTCTCTCCCTGCATCCGTGTCCTCACATCCGAATTCTCAGGCATCCTGCTATACGGGCCACCGGGCACTGGAAAGACATTGCTCGCAAAGGCAGTGGCCACCTCATGCGCGCTGAACTTCTTCTCCGTCAAGGGCCCCGAGCTGCTCAACATGTACATCGGCGAATCCGAGGCGAACGTGCGGCGGGTCTTCCAGCGCGCACGGGACGCGCGGCCTTGTGTGATTTTCTTTGACGAGCTCGACTCCGTCGCACCGAAGCGCGGTAGTCACGGCGACTCCGGCGGGGTGATGGACCGCATCGTGAGCCAGATCCTTGCCGAGCTGGATGGGCTGTCGACGGGGAAGGGGGGAGACGTGTTCGTGATTGGTGCGACTAATCGCCCAGACCTGCTGGACCCAGCACTGCTCCGACCCGGAAGGTAGCGCGGGACCCTAGCTTTTTGGAAACCGCGGTACTCATGGACATTTGATGCGCTGCAGGTTCGACCGCATGCTGTACCTCGGCGTCAGCGATACACATGCTGCACAGCTCAACATCCTCCAAGCGCTCACACGGAAGTTCCGCCTCCATCCGGAATTACGGCTCGAGGATGTGGCAGAGCGGTGCCCCTTCAATTATACTGGTGCCGATTTCTACGCACTGTGCGCGGACGCATTATTGAAAGCGATGTCGCGGAAGGCGGAGGAGCTCGAAGCGAAGATCGGTAGGCACATCGATTGGGATGCACGGGCCCGTATCTGAATGTGAAGCCTAGCTGAACTGAATAGGGGACCCCCGGATCCCCGCCATCCGTATCCCCTGACTCCTCAATATTACTTGGGCGAGCTGGCGACAGCAGCCGATATCGAGGTACTGGTCTCACAGGACGACTTCGATTCGGCGCTCCGCGAGCTCGTACCCAGCGTCAGTCAGGCTGAAATGGAACATTATGCGCATATACAGCGGCGCTTTTCAAAGGAAACGATCAACGGGAGCTGATTAGCGCAAGCACAACGGCGGTGGATTTTCAAGGAGGAATACATTACTGTCTCGTTGGCTCCAGAAAGGTTCTATTACAGGATCATACATTACATACACGCCGTTTAAAACCAGTTGCCGGGCTTCAGGCCAAATTTGTCCAGGACCCCTTTGAAACTGCGCTCGACGAATGCGCCCAGCGCCGTCTCAGGATGGAAGTTCACGGGCTGCCCTACTACCAGCAATCTGCGAAGTTGTTAGCAAGTGACACCGGCTACAATGACGGCGTTCGTACTTGTATGCTTCGACTCCCTCAATCATGATCTGGACTTGGACAGTGGGACGCTCTGGGTTCCTCGTGTCCACCTCGAGTGCAGACCTGCGTGGGATGATGTAGCCATGAGGAACACGGCAAAATATAGTTACAAGCTACTGACCATTTGTGGTTGCCGAGAGGAAGGTACTTTAAGACCTGCTCCTGCGGTACCTCTTCAATAATTTCCGTTTCTTCCGTCTCCGTGTCCGCGGCAACCTTCTTAATTTGTTGCACGACGCCCTCGCTCTTCATTTTGAGCGTCCTGACGAACGGAACATAGAACATGCTGAGCGGGCTCGTTGACACCTCCAGCACGGTACTACCAGGCGACGGGCTGCGGTACTCGATTGCCGCGAACTCGTGGCGGTCGCCTGAAAGAAGTATCACGTTCGGCACGGAGTGCAGCGCGCCTAGAAGTGCGGTCTTCTCGTATGCATATCCTGCCCACGAGTCGAACTGCGCCTCATACTGCCAGAGGGACGTGAAGGGCACTGACGTCACGATAAACTTAAATGTTGCCGTGTTGTTTACCTGTCGCAAGCGGGTGATCAGGTGTACCACAGGTGGAACGAGCAGAAATCGTGACGTACTTTGCCAAGCCAATCGTAGAGTGCTGCCAGTTGCTTGTCACCCAGCATGGTGCGACTTGCGGCATCGGTCTCGTAGGTAGAGCGGTGGCGGCGCGTGTCCATAACGAAGAATGCGACATCTCCGTAGCGGAAGTCGTAGTAATGCTGACCCTCTGCAGCAGAGTCGTAATTTGCATCGGCATTGTAGAGCCGGAATGCATCAGAAGCGTTTGGGAAAGGTGCCTGACTGTCGTTTGATGCCCCGGCATAGTTGTTGATGATCTACAGCAACAAAATCAGTCAGAACATTGTGCGATGGCCACGCACTGTTCGCTTACCTCATGATCATCGTAAGTGTGGAAAATCGCTGCAAAGGCGGTGAGACATGATATCAGAGAAAGACCCTTAAGACTCACGCAATCGCTCGTAGACTTTTCTGAAGCTATCACTCTGATAGTTCCTCCTGTACAGCCGTCTGTATGATTCCTGATCATCCCCGAAGTACAACGGCACATCGGCATATATAAAGTCGCCCATGAATATCATGAATTCTGTTGGTGGTTCAACCCTGGTGGGTACAGGCGCGGCGATCGTGGACGTGCTGGGTGTGGACAATGGAACATCGTCAGCGGATGTTGTACCGGCGCTTTCCGCATCGGTGATTGAGGCTTCCGTCAGGGGAGCGGGAGCGGCAGAGCTTTGAGCGGCGATTTGGACTGCGGACGGAACCGATGCCTCGGCCGGCCATACGGAGTCCGCCAGGAGATCAAAACCCTTGATTCGTCGGCCCTGGAAAGGCACATATGGGAAATTTGGGGTAATGCAAGATGATGCAAGAAAGCGGAAATAAGAGCCACTATGCAACAGAGGATCTGGGAATGTGCGGAATCGGATCGGGTTCGCGGGGTATGGTAGAGTAGTTTCATCAGCATCTTCCAATTTGTCTGCAAATATTTTCCTGCTCAATTACTCGTATGCCACACCGCATTTAGCCACGTACATTCGTAGTGGGTTCTGGGCCAAAGACCATCCAGTTTGACAGTGCTGACCCAATCATTTTCGCTTGTTAGATTCACAAGGGGGCCGTGGCGCCACGAGTTCGAATTGTCGGCACTGACATCAGAGTTTGCAGCCTGCCGCCATGCAATACGAACTTGGTGGTCCGTGGAATCTGTTGTCGGATAGCGGACAACAATCTTGGCGGAGTCCGGGTATACGGCACCCACCCTAGTGAACGTTACATCGGACGCGTTGTCGAAGTATGGATATGTTACGAAGTCGATGGCTGCGAGGATGAGCAGGGAGTTGATGACCAGGTTCGTCACTTGCAATCCGAGTGACTTTGTGGGCGCAGTAAAGATGATGCTGGATAAAATGCTGGCATACGGACTTGACTCCTGCACAAAATTCAGGCTCACGACTACAAATGAACAAAAAAAATCACCTTCACTGGTGGAGGAGGGGGGGCGACGTCTGTTGAATCTTTGCTGTCAATTTCAACGCCTTCAACGGCTTTGGTGTCAGTCGCTGAGACCTCCTGTTTTACCGCAGGAGCGCGGGAAACCAGTTGAAGACCGGTTAGGGTGACATATAGAACATAGAGTCCAGGAAGGACATATTTTCCCAGACGTGATGTTGGGACCTACGTACAAAAATGCTCAGGGGATGTCGAGAGATTGAACATTGTACTTACCACTTCCAAGAACACATAGGCTACCAGACGGAAGAGCGTCGAGAGAACTGAGGTGGCATAGGCCACTTTGGCCGTCATTATGAACGACACTAGCGAAGGGGGGATAGACAAGGTCGTGGACGCTGGCAAAGTGTTGAGGTCGTCAAGCCCTCGGAACGGTCGCAATGCAATTGATTGGCGCCCACGCCTGCATGACGCAAAGCACAAGACCAAATGGTGGCCCATAAAATAAGATACAATAGAGTAGAGCTACACCAGGCTACACCGCAGTCTTCGTAACCTTCTTAATCTTTATCCCCAGCGAGTTCTTCATGTCCACCTTCAACTTCTTCCTCGTCGCTGGCATCAGCGCTGCCTTCGACGAGATGAACGCTCTCGTTGCCTCGGGCAACAAACTCTCCACGTCCGGCTCCAACCCGTCGGCTTTGCGTTTCACCGTCACCGTGGTCTTCGTCTCTCCTGATGCACTCGTCGATTCGCTCGGCCCTGAGGATCCTGCCGGCATGGCCACCTTCGAGAACACTTGCCTGACAAGCTTCTCATCCTCCTCGTCCTCCAGCCTTTTCCGCCTGTCCTCCTCTGTCTCAGGTTCCTCCGCCGCTATCTTCTCCAACATCTCGACTGACTGGCCCACTCGCTCGTTACGCGCATTCCGTGCCCGGATGTCTTGCAGTGCGTCGAGAATATCCATCTCGCGCTTTGAGTCCACCGTCCGATTCTCGAGCGCCTTCATCGGGTTGTTCTCTTCCTCCTCCATCTTTGCTAGGCGGTCTTCTTCCTCCACCGCCTGCTCCTCTCGCCATGGCTCGAAATTCCGCGATGCACCATGCTCGGCAGAATAGTCAGTGTTCTTCGGATCAGTCTTGAACGTGATCTCCGCCGAACAAAGCGTGCTGCCAATTGAATATTAGCATACAAGCAACATACGCAATCTGCCCCACCTACCATTTGATGTAGAAGCGGAAAATCTTGATGCCATAATAATCCTCGCCGTCCACAGTCTCCTTCCTGGCGTTGAACTTCTTCCCTTTATAGATATACTCTCCGCAGGTATTACATCGCCTGACAGAACCGTGGTTAAGAACAAGTAGTACACAATTAGATAGATTCGAACGCACATAGAGAATGGAGCCATGAGACGAACCACCTGCTGTGAGTTCTTGGGCTGTTTCCTACGCGGAATGAGAGACGGATCGAAATCCGGGGGGAAGTACTTGTTGAGAACTGCGATGCTGTGTCAGAGAGTCGAACAGTGAGTAAGAAACCACTCCTCACCTTTTCGTTCAGACATGGCAGGAAAACGTTAAAATGTAAGATGGACTGAGAGCCGAACGACGAATACTGAGGAGGTCCGGGTATGATATGCACGAAGTCTGTAAGCGGCTGTAAGCCACTACAGTGATATTTGTTCATGCTTGGTCTAGCGTGCAAAGGCTTCCGATCCAAACAACCGCTTGCCGCATACAGCCATGACGTCCCTGCACTTTTGGAAACCCGGCACAACGGGCCCCGGCAGCACACTCGACAGAGCGACAGAGACAGAAGGGAATGTCGTGCAATCTGCGCCAATATCATCTCTGCTTTCTGTACAAGCCGCTCGCGAGCGTCTTCCCATTTTTAAGCACAGTGAGTCGAGCGAGTCACACATTCAGTTCACGCTCACCTCTTATCAGGGGAGAAGTTGTTGTACTGTATGGAACGATATGGCGTTGTTATAGTGGTTGGTCAGACAGGCTGTGGAAAGACTACACGTCCGTCGTACCCACATTGAACCCTGAACCGAACTTAACGGCACGCAGAACTTCCCCAGTACTTACACGAAGCCGGTTGGGCCGCCGATGGCAATGTAATTGCATGTACTCAGCCACGACGTGTGGCTGCCACATCTGTTGCTGGCCGCGTTGCTACGGAGGTGGGGTCGATGATCGGGGACGAGGTGAGTCTTGACTGACGCGGTTCTGACGCGTCTCACGACTATGTAGGTCGGGTATACAATTCGATTCGAAGACGTAAGCGACAAGGAACGAACACGGATACTGTATATGACGGACGGCATGCTATTCCGTGAAACTCTGGTCGACCCTCTGCTCAGTCGTTACAGCGTGATCATGGTTAGTTGTCCATTATTTTGAGCGAAGTGCTCATTTCTCAAACTTAAACCAGATTGACGAAGCTCACGAAAGGAGCATATACACCGACCTAATGCTAGGAATATTGAAGAAGTAAGCCTGCGTGCTGTCTCGGGAGACAAGTAAATGCTCATCTTACATGAAGGATACGCCGCAAAAGACCTTCGCTACGGCTGATCATATCTTCAGCAACGCTTGATGCTACTTCCTTCCTTGATTACTTCACCGCAGGAAATCCTCCAGATGAGGCCATCATCGTCAGTTTAGAGGGACGGATGTATCCTGTGCAAGTAGCATATCTCCAAGAGCCGGTCTCTGACTATGTCCAAAAAGCGGCTGAAGTTGTATGGAGTATCCACTTGCAAGTAAGTAACGCAGTACTGGAGTGGAGCAGTGTGCTCACGTCCCGAGTCCTTGTCATAGCAAGGCTCTGGTGATATCCTTGTCTTCCTGACAGGCCGCGAAGAAATCGACCGTTGCTTGCAAGAGCTATCCGAACTATTGCCTACGTGCGTCGTGAGATGTTATGTTGGTATCGCCTTACCTTCCACACAGGCTCCCTCGGAATGTCATGCGTCTTAATCTGTGTGCTCTGCATGCAGGACTCACGACCGACGAGCAGCTTCGAGTATTCGAACCTACTGAACGGGGCAGTCGCAAAGTCATCATCTCAACAAATATAGCAGAAGTATGTCACCTCCATACCTGTACCCAGTATCATCTCACGAGAGACTAGGCCAGTGTCACCATCGAAGGTGTCAAGTTTGTAGTAGACTCTGGCTTCGTGAAGGTAAGCCAAGTTGTCGCCGCTGCATAATAGTCGCCCTCCAACATTCTCGATACAGATCCGCACATACAATCCGACAACCGCGTTGTCCTCTCTCGCAACCGTTCCGGTGTCACAAGCCTCTGCCACCCAGCGTGCCGGACGGGCCGGCCGCACTTCGTCTGGCATCTGTTACCGCCTCTATCCCGAAAGTGCAATGGACAAGCTCCCACTCACCACACAGCCTGAGATCACTCGCACGGACCTGACCACGCCAATCCTGCAGCTGAAGTCGCTCGGCATCGACGACCTGATGAAGTTCGAATGGGTCACAGCGCCACCTGCTGAGAGCGTCCTTCGCGCACTAGAGGGGCTTGTTGCAGCAGGTATGGTGGGCGAGGATGGTCGGCTGACCGTTACGGGAGAGAAGGTTGCGGAGTGTCCTGTTGAAGTTAATATCGCGCGCATGGTACGGCCGCTAATTGTCTTAAGATCCGGCCCATGTGTTAACGGAGACACAGTTATTCAGCTCCAAGGAATTGAAGTGCGGCGAGGAAATTTTGACCATAGCTGCGATGACGGCTATTCAGGTAATACATTACGTGTCTTCCGAAGGCGTGCCCTTGACAAGTCTCAGGACGTGTTTGTCATTCCTGATGGGGCCCCTGGGGCCCTGGCTGAGCTGGAGCGCCGAAAATTCACTGCAGAGGAAGGCGTGAGTCTGGCTTATTGTTATACGTTAGGGTCTCCGTTGATCCACCCGGCAGGACCATCTGACGTTGCTGAATGGTGGGTTCTTTCCAGATATCGATGTCTTCGTACTGACAGCTGAGGCATAGCTTACAATGCGTTTACGCGATATGGCAGGTCTTCAGCGTGGTGCAAGGCGCACGCGCTCTCCTTCCGCGCCATGTCGCGCGCGGTGTCCATTCGATCGCAGCTGAAGAAGTATATGCAACGTTTCGGCATCCCGCTGGAGAGTTGCGAAGGGGACGCCAAGAGACTGCGGCGATGTCTCGTCAGCGGATATTGGCGGAACGGCGCGCGCTGGGTGGCCGATGGAACATATCGTTCTGTGCGGGGGAATGCAGTGAGTTTGGGAAGACAGGCGTCCTTGATAATATCTGATTGACAGCGGCGTTGCAGACATTACATGTACACCCGAACTCCGTGCTGTTCACGAGGAAGCCGCGATCCGGGTGGGTGGTTTTCCACGAAATGGAAGAAACAAAGAAGACCCAGTAAGCGAAAGCGGCTCGGTTTGATATTCGAGGGTACCTGCTTACGCGCTCCGCGAACCAGAATCCGGATCCTCACTGAAATTGAACCAGACTGGTACAGCCATTCCTGTTGTGACTGGTGTCTTCTTCATCTGACTGTCATGACAGGCTTCTGGAGCACGGCCACAAGTATCACGACAAACGAACGGGTGCACAGGTAATGTCGTAGCCGATGAATAACTACCCAGTAATCCCCTACAAATGCCTGAAGTTCACGGTTTATTATTACTGACCGGCGGGACTCACCATGAGGCATCATCTTCAAGAGGACGCAATTAGGTGTGAAAAGGCGCGGGATTCGTGGGGAAGTGAACCCGGGTAATTATGACTTCGACTTCCCAATTGAGTTGACTGTGAAAAGGTCTGTGGCACTGCCGCACCGGAGATCGCTGAGCAGGACTAGTGTGCTGGTCTTGAATTTTGGCGTGACAGCTCAGATCGATGGTTGTGATCAGATGTGTCTTGATCCGCGCGCCTCAGAAGGGAGGGAGGCGGTTGATCAATGCCGAAGGTGAATCCTCCTACTTGTCTCTTCGGAGATAGTCGTGCCGCGTAAGGAGTCTCTCGTTGTATAGATCATGGTTCATCATGCCCACTAGTGGACTGTGCCACGAATGGTATGTGCGCCGGCCAGTCCCAATCACCCTTTTTTGTGCAGCACCCATTGTGGTGGGGCGTCCGCAGAGAACATCCTCCTGTGCGTACTGTGTTGACTCTGCCAGTACTATATTTGTGAATAATCTCCCGCCTGACCAAGCTGTCTCTGAGAGATGCTAAACGCGGGTGCAATTGCGCCCATATAACCCGGCAGCTGCCATTGGACCTTCCATACCACCAGCACTTCTTATCAGGTGGTAACACCAGCGATACCATGGGCCATGGTCATCAGTTTTCTCCGCGATATTCCTCCGTCGCCCTGTAAGGCTGTAATGGTGATCGCTTGATGGAGACTTGTTTGGGATCAGACGCTATAAGCGGAACCCTGAGGGCTTCGTCCTGCGAGTGGCTTCGGGTGTCTGCTACCCCACGTCGTGGACGCCCATTTTCACATTTGTTCCGTCTAGATTATCTTGAAATCATTGCGAGTGGACGAAGGCATGGTGCACCCTGTCCATTCATGACTATGATGTTTTCATTTCCGGTGTACGCAACGTGTTTGTGTCTCTGCCCGTGCTGATACCACCTTCTGCCACCTGAACCGACAGGCTCTTAATGGACCTCCATTGACATTGCATACCCTTGCCACTCTCCTCACACTGTCGATATCTACATCACTACTGCTGCATTGCTCTCAGAGCTTGATCCACGGCCTAATAGGTCACATTCTATCATTTATATTGTTTCAGCGGTCCCTCTTCGTTGTAAGGTCCCTGTGATCCTTGCAATCAATTTTGTATGCTAACCACGGATTGACTCGCAGCGGCTACCAGTACTTCCATCCAGAATCATCTGATATGTTTCCAACAATTTTCATTAATGACAGGGAGGCTGCGTACGCATTTATCAATATCATATTCTCGTGTACCTCCTCTAACGTCTGACTGATTCTGTTTCAAGGGCAAATGGGTCTGTTGTTCGAGCAGCCCGTGCATGCACAGAGTGTCGTGGCCGCAAGGTATGTTCTCAATACTCATGCCCTTCGAGTATCGGGCGCGCCTGATCCCACAGAGTCTCCGCAGGCTAAGTGTGTAGGTGCTGACAACGGAAATAATCCACCATGCGATTTTTGTAGATCCCACGGTCGACAGTGAGACCTCCTTATCGCCCGCTAGGCCATCTCAAACTTATTCATCACATACAGATGCATATTTCTGGAACATCGTCGTGGAAGGAAACCAGGCACAAAGTATGTGTTTAGTCTGGTAGAACTTACCATTCCTAACGATGTGAAGACTTTCCAAGCAACCCGAACAACTCTCACCGCTGGAAAGTAACGAAGCCTCTCAATCCGAGACCGAGGTGAAGGAAACCACGGTGCAAAATCACTCGGAACGGTGCGCCACTAGGCCTCTCAGTGTTCAGTTTATGTCGAATGCGACTCAGCTTGAACCTCTGAGCGTCCTCCGTGGGAAGACGCCTCTGGGCAACGATTATGTGCCGAGCTTCATTGACAACTGGACAGCTTCCGAGGCCTCTTGCCGCAACGCGAAGGTTGGCCCTTCTTCAGGTTAAGGCGCGTCAGTATTTTTTTTTTCGAGGCTACACTGACATAGGGTTATAGCCGCATCCCAACCTACCCTGGTTCGGGCCCTTCGTAATTCTGTTCGACATCGTCATGCCACAAAATTATAATATATTGATTCAGACATTGCGCAAAGCTCGTACCGATATAATCTCACATGTTCTTACTCCAGCCTGTCACCACATGCCACGATCGCACATCCATCTTCTATGCAATTTATTTAGTCAAAGCGACCAACACATTGCCTGACTCCGAGGAGGTCCCGACCCCCGACTCCGAGGAAAAGGTCACGAACGATCCGGACCCGCAGCCAGCCAAGAGAACCAGACGCGGGAAAGTGACCTAACTGTCCGTACATGGTGGAATGTAGCCGTGCTCAAGCGCTCAATCGCGGCGCACGCTCTCTCGAGGCCCAACTTTCACCGACTGTTGCACTTGCTTGTTATTCAGCAATACTATTAATACACTGGCCGTCGGCTTCGACGAAACACACAGTGCGCTAGCCTGGTCGGCTGCTTTGTATAATACCACCAGTTGCTACGCACCGCAGTTGTGGGTACGCGATCCTCCTGCGGTCGACTCGGAGGCACTCCACCCTGCCAACAGTCACCGCGTACGCAACCCTACCATTATTACTATTTCCCGTCTCAAAACTCGGCCACAGCTCCGAGACTGATTGCTTTGTCGAGTACTAGTGTCGTGGCGCGTTTCAACGCCCACTTCTGTACCGTGACTGTCAACTTGAATGGCCAGCGGTGATCACCGCTGCCCCTCCTTGTTGCGGAAATGCGGAGTTCACCATCAACCCTGCGAACAGTTGTGGCCTGTTGTGGCGCGGGATGACGATCCTCGATTGTTTCGGACCGTCCCAGCTGTAGCCCATTTTTTTCAGAAGCGGCCCAGCAAGCAGCAGCAGTGATGTTCCATGGAGGTCGCCCATATATATAGGTTCAAGAATTATTAATCATTCTCAATCGCTCTCGAGTCTTGACATCGAGTTGCTTTCGTCGCCTTTCGACACAGTAAAATAATATTCACAGATATAGCATATGTGCGGTATATCATCCTTCCAACTTCCGACTTCAAATCACTCCCGCGCGCCTGATCACGTGAACATGGGGACATCATGAAGCGCTCGCTGTGCCCATAGACGGTGACCGACGTGACCACATCCAACATCTCAGCCTCGTCCTAAAGTGACCCACAATGGGTGCAAGCCAGTCCACAGCACAGGCAGAGGACAAGGTTTTCTCCGTCGAGACACCAATCCAGGTAAGTCGCCAACGACGCTCTGCGGAGGGCGGGCTAATCCGGCTGCGCCACCAGTTCTCGCAGGATGTCGTGAACCACCTGTCCGACAATCTGGCGTCCCCTGAGATCCCACCCGAACGTCAGTCTACAATCGATGCGCACATACGGTCGCGCATTCAGTCTGAGCTCGCGCGTCTGCGCGAGGAGGAGCAGAGCGTGAAGGAGGAGATCGAGCGTGCGCTGGAGAAGGAGAACCTCGACCGCGAGCGTGAGATGGCGGGTGAGGAGAGTGAGAGTGAGGAGGACGGTGTGACAGGCAGCGTGAAGAGTAGTGCCTCGTTGATGGGCGACCTGGAGGAGGTGCGGAGGAAAGTCGAGAAATACCATGCGCGGCAGTCGGAAGGCTTGTCATCCGTGCAGGAGAAAGGAGACGCGGTGATTTCATGTTACAAGTAAGTCGTGTTATTTCGTACTGACGTGAAGACATGACGCTCACGAACGCCCGAAGGTCAAATCCCACCACTCCTCTAGACTGCTGGCGGCAGGTCGGTGAATTCAAAAGTTCTGTTGCACAACTAGAGCAGGTCCGTCATCTTTAATTACCTTCCAAGCCTAAATCTGAGTCCTTTCGCAGCATTATGTGGACTCGCTCCGATAGTAGAATGTCCTGCTTCACATTTACAGTAACTTTTTAACAGCGTACAACACGAATGGTCTACCCAACGTACGGCAAGAGGTCAGCGTCACTACGAAATCATCGAACGTCCCATGAACAGTCTGTCAAGTCCGTCAAACAGTCCGTTAGTACATAGCGTTTCGTGAGTGTCCATCACATTCATAAACAAAGAGTGACAAGTCCAGCATTCGAGTTCAAACCAACTGTCCTGGTGTCGCCCCGTCCTCGCCGCCGTACGCGTACCCTATTGGTACGCCAGGCTGCCCATCTACCTGCTCATAGTCATGAACAGAAGTTGTGCTGATCTGCGAAAGTCGACTGTGCTCCGTGCCGCCGCTCGGGGGCTGCCTCGATATGGGGAGAAGATAATTCCCCAACCACGACTTGCGAGGGTCCAGATGTTCCAGCGCGGCCATGATCAGGCTCGTCGAGACGCGCTTCTGGTGCTCCTCGCCGCTCTGCGTGGAGTACGCCGAGTCCACGCTCATGGTAGACGGCTTGTGCGGGAGCAGCCGCCTGGTCAGGAAGGGTTGCACGGATGGTGCGTGCGTTGCCGCGGGTTGTCTACGGTTCGCACTCTCGCTTCGAACAAGGACACGGGCCTCACCCGTCACGCTGTTACGCCCGAGGGGACTCGGTCGCATTAGCGTCTGCCGAGGTCGAGCCAGAGGCGGAGGTCTGACCAGCGGCGCATCTACCGACGCCGCTTTAGGATGCGCGTCTTGACTGATCAATAGCAACTACGTACCCATGCTCGCTCGCGGCTTTTCCGGCACTTTCCCTGCCTTCACTGTCTCCGGAGGCGGAGGGGTGCTCGGTGCGCTTGGAAGAAACTTGACCTTCTTCTCGTGGTTGGGTGCAGAGGAGGAACGCCGTCGACCGCCATAAGCTCCGGACGAGGCGTTCCGCCGGGTATTCTCCTTGACTTCCAAAGCGGCGAGCTACAAGAGAAGAGACGTAACCCCTCTTCAGCAACCTTGATAAGGGTGATCGGACGGGTAGCAAACGCACCGCTTCCTTCCTTTTCTTCGCCTCCTTTCGTTTGATGCACCGCCCCCACCACCTCCACCCTACGACCGCGACCACAGCCAGGAACACACCGCTCGCTGCGCCTCCCGCGATCGCACCGATGGGTACCGATGAACTCTGCCGCTGAGATGGTATGATCGATGATGTGGGGTTATTGTAGATAGTGGTTGTGACGACCGCGGGGCCAGTAGCCGTCGTGCTGGAACTCGGCCCCGACTGAGAATTGTGCGTCGCGTTCGAGGACATTTTGGTCTCACAGCGCTCGGTCGATCACCCCGTCGAGCGGTGTATGTGCAGAGCGCAAGAGATGGGGCGACGAAAAGAGGCCGCGGGATCCTCGAGGAACACTCATCCACCGAGGGAACTTTGTAGGCACAGCTCGCTGCCGCGTGTTCTTCCGTTTACTGACACCGGCTTCTGTTTATGGTCGAGGCCTCCTGGCACGCACGCAGAGTGTCGAGAGCTGTAGGGAGGTGGTTCCAGTAAAACAAGATACATGGTGTAGAGGCTACATGCAATCAGACTGCTACAGCAGACGCCTCACCCGTATCGTCTGCCTCCATCAGTGCAGCCTCGTTCAACGCTTCTGCCTCCGCCATGAGCCTCTCTTCCAGCGCCGCCACCCGCGCCTGCGAGTCTCTGCGCTCCGTGTCCAGCTCCGCATAGCGCTCCTGCAACAATTTCTCCCGCCTTTCGAGCTTGTCCACTTCCTCCTTGAGAGCGGACACTCGCGCCGGGCCCGTGGCAGACTCGTTCGTCCGCAGCCCTACGAAACTGTCGTGATCGATCTTGACCTTCTCCATCTCCCCGAACGCGTCTGTGATCCGCTGATCCAGGGTCTTTGAGCGTGCCTGGTAGCCCCCGAGCGTAACGTTCAGCTTCTTCTCCAGCTTCGCGGCTTTGCTCGCCTCCTTCGACATCACCTCCCGAGCCTCGTCGAGTAGTGCGGTGAGCCCGGCTATCCGCGTCTCCTCCGAGAGCGTCTCGGGTTCCACCCACATCCTGCTGCCCGCGTCGAATGCTAGGCGTGGTCGCATATGAGCCCATGAGAGCGTCTCGTCCACCTCTTCCTGATTCGCCAGGGCAGCGAAGCCTTGCTTCATCTGTTCCTCGTTCGCGTCTGGGTAGCCGAGAGACAAGGCGAGTTCGCCATGAATGGCAGCCCTAGCTGTAGCAATATCGTCGTCGGCAGGGATCTCGTAGGTCGATTGAGTACCACCCGGGTGGGACGTGCCAGGGAGCGGATATGCGATCGAGTCGTGCAGGAGCAAGTCGGCAAGCTCTGCGTTCACCGCCTTGTCCGCTGCGACGAGGTCGCTGGGCTGCTCGCCATCAAGCGTCAAGCCCTCGAACAAGCGAGCCACGTCCACGACAGCCGGTCTAGGAAGTCCACGCTGGACAACCTGGGTTCGCCGGGCCAACGCTTTCCGCTCCTCCTCTTCTTGCAGCATCCGGAGCCGAGCATCTCGATCTCCAGCATCTTCTTCGGTCAAAGCGCCGTCCGCAACGTCGTCCGTCTCCTCATCTTCGGGTACCAACAGCTCGAAATTATTTTCCGGCTTAGGTAGGCTCATGAAGCCAGAGCGCAGCGCTCTCTTGGTCGGTGTGATACGGAGGCGCTGTTCCCGCGGTGTGTCGCCGATCGACGAGAACCCGTCACTAGGATTGATGCTGAGAGAATCTCGCATGGGAGTGCGCATCAGCGCCGACCCAGGCGTAAGTTGGACATCGCGAGGCGTCGCTCCCGGTTCGCCTGCACGTAAGGGTGTCGCCAGGGGATTCGGAGTAAATGCAACTTGATGTTGCGGTGTCGCGCTATTGAACCCCGTTCCACCTGCGGGATCTACGTGCAGTGGCGTGTTCTCCTCTCCCAACAATGGAGTTTGTGTGATGGTCATGTTTCGGAGATTTCGCGCTTCCGACATGACATTGTCGTCTACACATCCATATTAGAGAGATTCAGTGCGACAATCAAGCGAAACACTTACACTGAGGAGCCGTCCGAGGTGTCCGTGCCATGCGAGCTCTCTCCAGGCCTTCGAATTCACTCAGCAGCCGTGCACTCGCCTCGCCACCACCACCAACCAACGCCTTAGCATTTTCTCCCGCCTGCCCAATCTTCACAATGTCCTCCAACTCTGCCTCGCCAACCTGGGCGGCAGGCAGAACAAGCTTTCGCCTCCTCCCGATGGACTCTGCCTCCTTGAGTTTCTGAATCTGGGCATCCCGCGCAGCGACGAACTTGGTTTGATGTGGGGCATCCCCGCCATCCTTGCCATTCGCATTCTTGCGCTGACGCTTTCTACGCTCCGCTTCTTCGTCGTCTGGCTTGCGCTTGTTCTCTAGCCGACGAAGGGTCTGTCCGACGGGCGCTGTCGTCGCGCGTGCTTGTTCGTCTGCTGTGTCGTAGAATCCAGGAGCAGCCTTTTTCTCGAACGGAATGTCTGCGTTGTACTGTATATAGATACTGGTGTCAGATGCGCCAATGATGAAGTAATGATACTTACATCCATGCCCCTCTTCTTCGTCTTATGGCGCATGCTGGATATGCGGATAGTCAGCAACAACACCAGAAAGATGCTACCAACGACTTACATTATACCAGCAGCTTTCAGCTCTCTCTTCTTCTGCAGAACAGCCAGCCGCCGCGCTTCCTCAAGCTGACGCTCGCGCGCTTTGCGCTTCGCCTTCTTGCCCTGGGTATTGGCCAGACGCGCACGAGCTTCAGACAACATCTCCTTTTCTGCATGAGAGAGTGAGCCATCAAGCCGCACATGAATGCCAATATGACGCACCGTCCTCGTCCATGTCAATAGGATCTGGGCGTGCAGGCTTCGTCTCCGGGTCAGGGTCGATCTCGCCGGGTCGCAGCCTCCGAACGTCATCTGCACTCGGACCAGCTTCGCCCCCCGGACCCGCAAGCCCTAGCTCCTCGTTCTCCTTCGCCTCTACCTCGTCCAGGAGCTTTTGGTAGCGCTCCAGGCACTGCGTAGCAGTACGCCCAACCATCGGAGCGATGGTCCGCCATTGCGTCGGCATCAGCTTCGCAAGATGCAGCAGCGTCTCATCCTCAGTCTGGCGGGTGCTGGTGAGCAGGGCACCAGCGGCTTGGGCGGAGAGCACGGACCTTTGACCATTCGGTCTTTTTGATAGAGGGGTCGAGCCACTCGTACCAGCGCGCCTTGCACTGTTTGGGTGTCTTGCGGACTAGGAGAGACGAGATGCGCGCCCTGGGGTGGACAGTCCGGTCAATTCATGGTCAGACTGATGCGAAGAACGGCGTTCCGCACCACTGGTTCTTGCCGTACTTGGCAATGGCAGCCTTGAGCACTTCATCTTCTGTATTCTGGAGAAGAGGAATGAGGAAGAGCAGACAGTATGCGCATGGACTGACACACCTTCCAAACACCTACAACGAGCGCCGATGACACCCCGTTAGACGACAAAGTCACCGCCGCAAACGGTTCCAATAAGGCGTACCTCCTTTGATAATTATACGAACCATAGCGGTGAGAGCAATACAGGTGTCGAGGGGCAGAGTGAGCAAACGCCAAAGTCGTCGACAACGCCGTTGTGGCGACGCAGGGAGTGATTTGGGCGGAGCTTAGATATACTGCCATCTTTGGAATTGTGTGGCACTCATAACAAACTCTTCTCGGCGACCAACTTGAAGTCCCTATGTCACTTTTCTTTGGTGCTACGAACCTGGCGTCTTCTGGATCGCATCTACATCCCTGTGGCCCTATCTATCCGCGAGTCGGTCGGATCGTAGCTGTTGGCGTCCAAATTGAAGGTCCAGGCCAGTTGGGTTTCTTTAGGTTCCGCAGCGCGCACCTCTAGATTATTCAGGCCTCAGGTACCGCCGCAGAGGACGAGTCTGAACTCTGAAGCCACATGAGCACCCCAACACTTCTCTTCATCCTCCGTTCGGATCAATAGACGCTGCTGGGAAAGGTATGCTTTGTGGCGGTGTAGGACGGCGTCACAGATAGAGCATACACGTCGGGACGTCCATGATAATCATACGGTGCGCTCTCTTTGTCGAGTGACGTCGATACATATCAAAATGCTAAGGACAATCATGGCTCCGCGAAACTGTATACTTACTTGCAGAATTTGTTCCACCATTGGCGGCTGCAGCAGCATGCCATCAACGGGTTGTCGAACGTGCCAGATATGCTTTGAGGCGTTACGGTGCATCATTATCCTAACACCATGCAATGCCGCTCCTCAGTGGAACACCGGCGCGTCTCCGAACCTGCACCTGCCGTACACTGGGTTTTGCGGCATGCCCGCGCTAGCCTGCTATCGGTATCTCTGCCGGGGCGCCTTACGACCTTGCAACTGCTTCCGCGATGAATTGGCCACGACGCTCAGCGCTCATCAGCTACATAGGTGGCCTGTAAACTCTGTTCCGCCGAAGAAGATATCCCAGGGTCCTGGCTTTCCAGTCACAATGGTGCCAGTCATGTCCGTGCTGTTGGGTGGCCAGCCTGACGCTCAGCAAGGAGCGGCGCATCGGACAGCCGTACTGTTCGGCACGCACAAGACCTTGTGCATTCCATGCATGGAGGTTCAGGAGCCTCTTCGGATTCGGTCCTCAGCGCTCCGGGCTTAGCATGCCTTCAGTACACTCAATCCGGCGTACTTAAAGCGTATCACGCCATCGCTTGGTTGAATGAGATATGTGTATCTTGTCAAAAGACGGCGGAGCCATGGAGGAGATGCGAGTAACGGCACCGAGAGCACGATATTCAGGCTCGGAAGTCGCAGATTAGTCGAAGTTATATCTGACTTGCATGACAGGCTTCATCACAGTTGGACAGGCATGTAGGGACACATTAATGCGATAATTAAACGGAGCTGCGTTCGAGTACTTGTTGAGTCTGGCTCCCGGCGAAATGAATGGCATGTACGACGTCGCAGCCACGTGATCATGACAGCGGTGCCGAGAGGATCGAAATCCGGGATTCAAGAAAGGTGAGGCTGAAAATCGGCGGTGCTGCGGCGGAGAACAGCAGCCATCAGCTCAGATATATGGTGTGAGATGCAGTCTCTGCAGATTCGTGCGCCGCCGTCGGGAGTAGGAGATAAATGATATTCAGAGTGGGTTGCGAGGCGCAGAGGCCCGATCACGGGCGGATGTGGCCAAGAGGCAATGATACGGATCTGAGAGAATGACCGCCGGCCGGCGATGAAGTGCGGTCCGGTGATTGGTGGAATCCGGGGTCTAAGGTGCACGCCGAGTGTGTCCGGCGGTGGCGTTGCTGCTGGCGAGGGTGTGCAGGGCAGCGGTTGTGTTGTTCTGCTGAGAGATGGAGGTGCAATGGCTGATGCAGAGCCGCGGAATGGGCTGGCTGCGATGGGGAGGACACCATCGTCGGGGGAGGCAAGCGCGGAATGCAGGATGGCGTAAAATGGAAATTCGCCGGGAGCTGCGGCAGGGGCCGAGTGCCGGCATAACCCCTTCGCGCTGTTGACTGCAGCTCTATCCCCGCCTGCTCTTCGCCACACGAAACGCCTCTTCCCCTCCCATCATCCTGCCTCCCACGTCCCATCACACCCCTCCTCTTTCTCTCCCGTCACCTTCTCCTCCTCTCTCCCTATCGCCTTATAATCCACACCCCTTTCGCCAAAGCACAACACCTGCACACCCCGTTTCATCTCCGTTTTTTCAGCCTTCTGCCGGCGTCTTGATCACCGCACACATGCAGCTCGGCATCGACTCCGCCATGGACCAACCGCCGACTTCTCCACATTCGCAAGCTCTTCCCGCCGTCGAACAGTCGTCGACATCCCTCGCTGACACCAAAGCATCGTACGTTGGCGCGTCTCCCTGAACTGCTGACAACATGCCGATGATGTAAATATTAAGTGCCAAGCCGCCCGTAGTGAGAGGCGCCAGGGCCTGCACGGTATGCAGACAGGCCAAAGTATGTTCTTCGTGTCCCCCATGTTGCGCCGTGTCTAAGCACTTCCCAGATGAAATGTGTTGGGGCCGACGACGGCAACAACATTCCATGTCAACGCTGCAAGCGTTCTGGTGCAGAGTAGGTCATGGGCACTCCCTCCCTTGTCATCACACTAATGTGCAACAGATGCATATTTGAGAAGCACCGTCGGGGCCGCAAGCCTGGCTCGAGGTAAGCTTTCGTACCTGGTACACAGTGGACAGCGTAATCAAGGTTACCCAGGCTCTCGGAGGCTTCAAAGATGCTTCGTCGCCTGGAAAAGGGGTTGCATACCGCAAAGCAGAAATCCCACGTCAACGACATCTCCCTCACGCCTCCTGAGGCGCGCATTTCTGACAGTCAATTTCGCAACGGGGACAGTTACTCTGGCAGCTCATCGCGGTTTCCCAACAACGAACTACCTCCACTCCAACTTCCTCCTCATCTTCAGGAGGATTACTCTCGCACCGGCCGCACCAGTCCACAGCCTGACTCAGAAATGGATGAAGATGGCGACGAAACCGATCGTTATGAGAGCGGCATGTATCCTGCGCGACTCATCAGGAAGGAGAACCAGCGCAATACGTCCTACTTCAAGACCATTCTCAACCCGGATCAGGTTGATCCAAAAGCTTCTCGTCCCGTGTCTAGCTCAGGGCGCAGCTATTCGCAGGCTCATTCGCAGTCCCCGCAATTGTCATCACAGCTTCCCAACTCGTCGACTACTGTATCTTCCATTTATAACGGCTCCCCGCTCAAGGATCCTGTTGCTGCTGGGCTGATAGATCTGAAAGAGGCCCAGGATCTTTTCGACTTGTTCTACATTCGCCTCAACGCCTTCATCAATCTGTTCGATCCCGCCCTACATTCGTTCAACTACGTGCGCGGCCGCTGTCCATTCCTCTTCACGTCCATGCTCATGGCGGGATGCAAATTCTTCAAACCCGAGCTCTATGTGAGTGTGCAACGCCTTGCACACGAATTTGGCGTACGCGCATTCGCGGAAAACTGGAAGCGCGTGGAGGTCGTGCAAGCTTTCATGTGCCTCACCTACTGGAAGGAGCCGGACGACACGCGCACGTTCACATACATCGGGTACGCCTGCAGGATGGCTGTTGAACTTGGTCTCAACCGATACGTGGGCAAACGGGTTTTGAACGAGAGCGACTTCGAGATGCGCGAACGGCGGAACCGCGAGCGCACATATCTTGTGTTGTTTGTGCATGACCGGAGCCTCAGCATGCAGACCGGCAAGCATTGGATGTTGCCCGAGGACCCCCTTGTGCAAAGCGCCAGCACTTGGCACGAAGAGGGCGGGTCGCCGATCCGTCCGGAAGACGTGGTTCTTGCGTCGTTTGTGCAGCTCCGGCGCATCGCTGCTGACACTATGGAGACGCTCCATGTACACCAAGGCGTCCCCGGGTCTCACCACGGGGAACCGGACCACGAGATGCTTCTTCGCGGCTGCAACAGCAAACTCAACCAGTGGGTCGAAACTTGGCAGCGGGAAATGCAGAGAGGTATGTGCTGAGCAGAGTTGCGTTCATTCATAGCTGACAGCCGAGTCCAGCGCATGGCGAAGTTTTCCATTTCTCCTTCCTCCGGTGCTTCCAGTGTTACGTTCGGTTGTTCCTCAACAGTTTCGGTGTCAATACATCAACGTCTCCCGTACGTTTCTCACGCTTATACTGCAGTTTAGACGAGCTCATGTCATGCCGTTGTAATCAACAGTCTGAAAAGGGGTACAGTGATGTGCAGGCGTTGAACGCGTGCTACACCAGCGCTATGGATCATTTGCAGTGTGTTGCGAAGGATTTCGCTTCCATGGGTGTACTAGTGAGTCCCATGCCGTCACAAGTAATTTATAATGTTTGCTAATTGTTCGGTTTAGCGGTATGGCCAGGACTCGGTTACGGTGATGACCGCCTATTCGGCCATCTTCTTGCTCAGAGTAAGCGTTCATATTCCCTCTGTCAGCGACTGTTCATCATTTAAAAAAATTATTACAGCTTCTCCGAAGCTCCAGCACACTGTCGGAGCTAAAGGAGGGCGCCGCACGCGAGATCTACGCTATGATCCGCAAGACAGCAGATGCATACGCCGAAGCTGCTCACTTATCCCCTTCCACTTCAGCAGCCGCATATCATTCTCGCTTCTTGTTGAAATTGGTTGAGAACGACATCCAAAGGACAGAGCAAGCGGATCAGGAGAAGTACAAACAATCACTTGCTTCAACGCGTCGCGGTTCAGGTATTCCGAACATTTGCGTTTCAATTTACGCAGACTAACAGGTGTTATGGCAGTCTCCAAACCCATTCATGGACAAATGCCGCAGGGATATCAGTCATCGCAGATGTATGCGCAGCCATCGCTACCTTCAACCATCGTTGATCATACCAACAGCTTCAATTATTCGGCGCCGCCCAGTATAGCGACACCCTCCTCGTTGGCACAAGGGTCTGCCGGATCCTTCTCCTACTCACGTGGGGAGTCAGACTACCACCCGATTTCGCCAGAATCTGCGACGCGCAGTTCATCGTTGAGTGCCTACGTCTATCCCGCTGTTGGCTCCTCGGCACCGTTCACTCAGCAATATTCGACCGCTCCTATGTCCGAAGGTGACGCAGTGTACTGGAGTACCATGTTCAAGGACACTGGTTTCCCCGATACAGCCGAGCAGTCGTACGTCTATCAAAGCGGTAGTTTGGCCGACGCGATTCCCGCAAGTTCGAGCGGGTACACTGTGTCGTATCGTGAGGCGCATGCCAACGACCACGTCTATTCGAGCCACCAGTATCAATATCCTACTACCATGAATGCGTATCCTGCGTCTAATTTCAGCAGTCGCTAAATCTCGCTTTTGTACGGACCTCATCCACCATTCCAGTCGTATACCGCGTCACTTGCTCGCGCGCCTCTGTCCCGTCTTGCTCTCCCGAGACATGTTATCTTGTCGCATCCTCTCTGTCGCCGCACTGTATGCCCTCCGGCCCTCGCTGTCGTTCTCTCCCAGCTCGTCTTGTTCTCCTGTCATGCATAACTGTTTACGTCCTAGATTATATTGTTCCGTTTCGCTCTTGTAGTGCGAGCTCGCACATCGCTCGCTTTCCATGCACATTGTACAAGTACGATGTCTTTGCTCGTATCATATCGTTCTTTTAAAGTTCCGCGCCGCCGGCATCGTCAGGCGATCATTGCAGTCGGGCCGCCGGTATGAAGCTAAAGAAGTCGTTCTGCTGTAAGATATCTGCTACGGATCGTGCGATTTCAATTTGAGTTTTCTGGGAAAGTCACCATGTTGAAAGCCGTTTGAGAAGCCGGGTCTCGTGTAATATCTTCAGGCGCCTGTCCATGTCATCCGGGAAATCGGGACGCTCTCAAGACACCAAGCGTTTATAGTGTACAGTATTCTTGGCCGTCGTAATAGGCCGACTGATGAGCGGAGACTACGGCGTCAGAGTCTATGTGCTAGCACCTCACGAGTCGACGCCGATGTAGAATATCACGACCTCGCGCCCCACTCCTGCTGCGATCCTCGGGATGCCGCGGCCCGCCAGGAAGTCGAAGCTGCGCACGTACTGTGGCCGGGAGGCCACGGGGAACACCGTGGGTTGGGCGTGTATGAAATTCGTGTTGTGGACGTGGATAACCGCGCCCTTGGCCGGGGAGCTGGTCGATATCGCAAAGTACTCGGGGTACGAGGGACACCATCTGCAGACAGAAGATGCGGATCAGCGTATGGACCCCAGATGGCAGAGACACCGGAGCATAATTGCAGGCGGACATATGTAAGTACCTGAACTGGTGACCGCCCTCGGGGAAACTCGTCCCGGCCACGGTGGGTTTGCCGCCGTGGAGGTTTGCCATGTCCCATATGGCAAACTTCGACCCATACGTCGCGCCGACCCTGCAAGTCAAGGCCGCACGGACTCTCAGTCGTGAGAAACGGTATGGAGTTACAGTGTACTGACAGATCTGCGGAGTCTCTCTGCCAGGACACGTATCCTGACCACAAAGTGGTCAGCCCGGCGACGGAGTCGGCTAGCGCCTTCGGCTCTACTAGCTCGAGTACACTCGAGTTCCTCCAGCTGTCAAGCTCGTTTTCGTCCGGATCGGAGCGCCAGTCTATGAGAAAGATGCTGCCACGGCAGTCGGACACAAGGAACTCTTTACTCGTGCTAGGGTGTGAGTCCACGGTGGAAAGCGGGTGAGGAAACGGTATCACGAGAGCTGTAGGTTGTGGTCTGCCCGCAGCAGCGGGGTGCCCTTCGAGGTGTGGGGAAGACGGGGATGCGATGTTCACGGGAGGATCAAGATCCCAAACCACGAGCATCTTGTCATCTGGAACATGCATGATCTAGGTTGTGTACGAACCGCTGAAAAAGTATAGAACCCACCTGACACTGTTGCGACGTACCGGGAGCTATCCTCGCTCTGTCCTCCACAGAATGCCATATCGTTCACTTTCCCATGGTGCCCACTCAAGCCCCCCCAAAAGCAAACACGTTCTCTGACGCTGCAGAGGATATGGAGAGGAGGTAAAGGCCAAAATCGGCACCTGCAGCCGCAAGTCTTCAAAAGTGTGAGCACAAAGGACTAGCACCAGTCGCATGTCGCGCTCACTCTATTGACCATTCATCGGTGGTCGAGGAAGATGCTGCGCGTGATGACCAAGCAAGTGCAGTGATGCGCGTACCAATGTGGAAATTGGCAATCGTTTTGCACGAGGTCGGGGTCTGTCTGGATGAGTTCAGCGCGCGAGTGGAAGACGGGACGACGCGTTCTTACGGTCTGTAGGACCTCAACCGAGTGGGCACCCCCTATAGCTACGAGATCCGCACCGTCGTCGTGATAGCATGTTCGGACGACGTACACGTCTGTGCCGTGCGAGTGCCGGACGTCCATCTTCAATGTGGCGTCGTGTGGAAGGAAAGAAGGATCAGCCACAACGTCTGTTTGGCAGTGTTAGGAACGCAAGGCGCTGCCCAACATGGCCAAACTGCCACCTTCCATTTCTGTCTCCGTTAATGCCCGCCAACAAGGCTCCCAATCCATTCCTGTTTGTAGGCCTCTCTGCGCTCTCGTTTGCGTCGTTTTACCTGGTCATCAACTACAGAGCGAGGACGCACCCCGCCTCGAAACAGCCTAGGCAGCACGACAACCCGCTGGTTCCCCCGATCCATAAAGACCAGAGTGAATCGCCCAAGTAGAGATCCACATGCCTGCCATCGTTGACAAGATCGCTGGGGCATTGCACCTGCACAAGAGCCACTCCAAAGAAAAGCACGAGGATACTGCCACAGGTTCCGCGTCAGCCAATGTTCCCACTCCTGCTTTCGACAGCAATAAGGTCACAGTCATATTCGTTCTAGGAGGTCCTGGAGCGGGTGAGGTTGTTGTTGTCGGCCGCTCACCTTACCTGTGCTTGACATCGCTTGGTACACAGGCAAGGGCACACAGTGCGCGAATCTCGTGAAGGACTTTGGGTTCTGCCATCTCTCAGCCGGCGACCTGCTTCGCGCAGAGCAGAACCGTGAGGGCTCCCAGTATGGCGAGATGATCCGCAACTACATCAAGGAGGGCCAGATCGTGCCCATGGAGGTTACCGTGAAGCTGCTTGAGAACGCTATGCGTGGTGCGCTCGAGGAGAAGCGCGAGGGCGATGGCTGGGCAGATGGGAAGGGGCGCTTTCTCGTCGATGGGTTTCCGAGGAAGATGGACCAGGCTATCAAATTCGACGAAGAGGTTCGCATGTGTAGAATACTTTGCGAAGTGGCTCTAACCAGGACGTTTCCACAGGTGTGCCTGTCCGCCCAAGTTTTGTTCTTCACCACCACGGAGGAAGAGATGCTGAAGCGGCTGATGGAGAGAGGCAAGACGAGTGGACGGGAAGATGACAACGAGGAAAGCATCAAGAAACGCTTCCGTATGTGGCCCCTTTGCTGATCAGCCTTGTCGAAGACACGCTCATACTTGTTGCTTCGAAATAGGTGTATATAAAGAGCAGACGATGCCTGTTATTGAGTATTACAGCAAGCAACACAAGGTTTCCACCGTAAGTGTTGTCCCACACTCACAATCATTGTGTTCACGTCCTCTTATTAGATTGACGCGACGGCATCCATTGATGAAGTGCATGAGAAGGCCAAGACGGTTGTTGGGAAGTTATTTGTAGGTCAGGTCTCAGGTAACGTCACCATCTAGCTGCTTTGCTCTTGCATGTCCGCCTCGTAGCATGGAAATGCGTACCACATCACATTCTATAGAGACAGTCACTCCATATCACACTACAATGGTTGTACAACTACGTCAGAACAACTGCTATTGATACCCATCCGCACACGGCGTCCTTGACTCTTGAGATTGTCACACAAACACAGCGAATCCAGCCTTGTCGTCTACTGGGGCTGCTGCGGTACATGTTGCCTTGCCCAACTTTTCTATCTGATGGATGTCCCCATCAGCACAGAGAAAATGTGCGCGCTCGTCAATCTCGTCCTAAATGTTCCAGGTTGTCAGTTCGTCTGGATGGGCAAATATGACCACTCTTACAGGTTCCCATTCCCATCCCCCGCATCGGTAGTACTCAACGACAGTTTCACCGTCACCTTCCGTCGTGATGCTTCCATCGGCCGCGTATCGCAACTGGGTGTGTGCACCATCCTGGTATGCAGCCCCCATGACCGCGCCGACCTTGGAAGCATATGCCGCCCTGGTCTCCTCAGAGTCCATCAGACATGAGGGATCCCTGAATGGCCGCACGACGACCACGTCCAGCGCGGGCCCATCCGCAGGCTCCTCAGACGCCCTCGGCGAGATCCTGAAGGCGCTCTCCAGCCGATCCACATTGACCGTGGAGAGGAAGTACGCGAACGGGCCGCCGACATCGATGATAGGGTCGTCGTCCTCCGCGCTCTGCGGGTGCGGGACGAAGCGGCCCGCGGCGGGGTCAAAGAGCTCGACGACGCCCGCGCTCTGGGTCGGGAAGAGCTTGACGTACGCGTGGTACCAGCGCGTGATGTTCTGCGCCGCGGCGACCTTGAAGCGCTCGATGCCCGGCGTGCTGGCGCGCAGGGTCTCGGAGTCGTGCAGGATGGACGCGTGCAACGCGGTCGAGGCGACGACGGCGGAGACGGCGACCTGCGGGGGCTTGCGCACGTGCGGTGCGGAAGAGAGGGTGGTGATCGCGAGGGTCAAGGGGACGGTATTGGGGCTGCCGAGGAACGCCTGCACGGATTTGAGCTTGTACTGCGCGGGGTCATCCTGGGCGGAGGACGGGAAGAGCGACGCGTACAAGGCATTCGCGGTCCCGCACGGGACGAGCGCGAAGGAGATCTTGGTGGGGGGCGTGGAGGCGCGGAGTCCCTTTAACGGTGTATTGTTCAGAGTCTCGATGATCTCGTGCAGCGTGCCGTCTCCAGATCCGAGCACGATGGTTAGCGGTCCCTCTGCGGCCTCCAGATATTCGACGACAAACGATCCGGCATGGCCTGGGTGCTCTGTTGACAAAACTTTGTCTATGGTCTTGTTGTTCTGCTGGAGCAGGGGGATGACATGATCATCGAAGAGCTGCTTCGCCTTGCGATCTCCGCAAATGGGGTTGTATATGACAAGAGTGGTAGACATTGGTTTCTGGTGCGAGATTCTGACGGATAGCTGCACATGACTGATCTTGGCATCAATGTAGACAACATACTGAAGAAATCAACTGACCGATGTGGAATGAGAGGCTAACGGTTGGGCGTACGATGCATGGTCGGGAGAGCGCAGCTGGCCGCGTCGCCGACATGGATTGCGCGATCGGGTATCGAGGTAGCCGTCGGCTAGATCAACTGACATGGTCATCTTATCTCTACGAGAATGCGCGTTGCTCAGCCTGCTGCATGTTCGTGAGACAGCTCCGCCCATCGTCCGCCTCTCTCTCCTCACTCAGATACATCTTCACACGTACAATGGCGTCCTCGGCACCCCCTACATTCAAGCCCTTTGACATGGCCCTCATCCAGCTGGGTATGATTGGCGCAGACAAGACTGGTGAGTACATGTCACGGCTCGATGCTGCGTATCGGCACATCGCTGACACTGCATACCCAGAGAACCTGAAGCACGCGCGAGACATGATCTACAAAGCCGCATGTGGTGACGGCGGCGCGAAGCCCAAGCCCAACCTGCTCGTTCTTCCGGTAAGTACGCGAATCCGTACACATTAGTTGCCTTTATCTATCATGGATAGGAATGCTTCAACTCCCCGTACGGACATGTGCACTTCCCTGCTACAGCAGAGACGATCGGATACGTGCCCGGACAGCCGTACGACGCGGCGTCGTCGCCAAGTGTCACTGTCCAGATGCTTTCCGCAGCTGCGAAGGATCTTGGCATATGGCTCCTAGGAGGTTTGCCTTACACTTGTCGTCCGTTTGCTTGACATGAGTCGACGTGTCGTTTAGGATCCATACCTGAGCGTGACGCCGCCGACCCCACCAAGCTGTACAACACAGCAACTGTCTACTCTCCGAGAGGTCATTGACTTCACCACAAGTCTTCTGCATTGTGTTATTAAAATTTATCTAGGCGAGCTGGTGGCCATGCATAGAAAGGTCCACTTGTTCGATATTGATATCCCTGGGAAAATGACCTTCAAGGTACAGTCTTATGGCGAGGCATGACATGTAGCAGCTGAATGACAGTTTAGGAAAGCACAATCTGAGCGGAGGAACAACCATAAATTATTTTGACACAGGTGCAGTGCATTTTTATCGCATTCATTTGCAATATACTCAGCATCCATGCAGAATTTGCCCGCATTGGCCTGGGCATATGCTATGATGTTCGCTTCCCCGAACTTGCCATGACGTGTGCGCGGAAAGGTCTGCCGTTTCATTAATGACGCGCTGTATTCGGTTGATAGACTTGATTGTTGCAGGTTGTCAGGTTTTGATCTATCCATCTGCCTTTAACCTGGTACCGGCCCATTGCACTGGGAACTACTTCAAAGGGCAAGGTGTGAATTCCTGCTTCATTGCTTGGTTTAGTATGTCTGATGCATATACCGGAAGAGCAATTGACAACCAAGTGTACTTCTCTATGTGCAGCCCGGCGCGAGACCTCTCGGCCGGATACCATGCGGTACGTGCGCGATAAAATGTCGCACAATGTTGCCACTAAAATGTTTGCCGTCAAATTAGTGGGGGCACTCCATGGTCGTCGATCCTATGTATGCGTTTCCTTGGACACTCCGTTGACAGAGCTTATTAGCCACGGCCATAGGGGTAAAGTGATCGCAGAGGCGGCGCACGACGAAGAGATTGTTTACGTTCACATCGGTATGTCTACTCGAAAAAGGCTCATGACGCGGCCTTATAGTGGCATTCCCATTACAGACCCACAGCCGTTCATCGATGGGCGTGCGGGGATCCCAGTCACAGTGCAGAGGCGGTTCGACGTGTATCCGGACGTGAGCAAGGGCTTGTAGGATGTCTAGAGAGTCGTAGTGTAAGTGTATTGCGCATCGTACTTGGCAATTGAGCGCATCCACACAAAGTGCGTTGCCGACGCGGCAAATGGTTGAGAAAGGAAGCTGGGAATGGGCGCCTATCTGACAAGAGGTGGATTATGCCGAGAAATTTCTGGCTGCTTCCACAGCATTCCGCCGTCCCTCTTTTATCTCGCTCAGGCCTACGCACCCTTCTGCGTTCGTTACTCACCCTCTCCGCAACCACCCTCTCCGCCATCCCTCCCCGTAACCTCCTTTCGACATGGTAAAGGAAACGTGAGTTTGTTCTGTCCATCGGGCGTGGGCAACACGCGCTCATTGGACCGTACCGCCACAGCAAATATTACGATCTGCTCGAGGCTTCACCGGATGCCTCGGAAGCCGACCTCAAGAAGGCCTACCGCAAGAAGTAACTGTCTGCCGTGTCCTTCATGACTTGTATTGCACAGTGCTCATTCCGTTGTCCAAAGAGCGCTGCGTCTGCACCCAGACAAGGGCGGCGACCCCGAGTTGTTCAAGGAAGTCACCCATGCGTACGTCGATCGCCTTCGTTTTGATGGGGTCAATGCCAATTCTGCCTGCACAGGTATGAGGTCCTTTCAGATCCACAAAAACGAAGCGTGTACGATGCGCGGGGCGAGGCTGGCTTGAGCGAGTCGGGTGGAATGGGAGGCATGGATCCACAGGTACGCACCGCGGACGCCTCGCCCCCATACATGGCATCCTGACAATCGTGCAGGATCTTTTCAGCCAGCTCTTCGGCGGAGGCGGGTTCTTTGGCGGCGGACCTTCACGAAGCGCCGGCCCACGTAAGACGAAAGATCTTGTACACCGCGTGAACGTCACGCTGGAAGACCTGTACAAGGGCAAGACATCGAAGCTGTCGCTCACGCGCAACGTCATCTGCAGCAAATGCAATGGGAAGGGCGGCAAGGAGGGTGCGGTGCAGCAGTGTCTCACATGCCACGGATCTGGTGTGCGCGTTACGCTGCGGCAGATGGGGCCAATGATCCAGCAGATGCAGCAGTCGTGCGACAACTGCGGCGGACAGGGCGAGACGATCAACCAGAAGGACAAGTGCAAGACGTGCAACGGGAAGAAGGTCATCTCGGAGAAAAAGATGCTCGAAGTCCACATCGACAAGGGCATGAAAGGCGGGCAGACGATCAACTTCCGCGGCGAGAGTGACCAGGCGCCGGGCGTTGCTCCTGGCGATGTCATCATCGTGATAGAGGAGAAGCAACACGAGCGGTTCAAGCGGCAGGAGAACGACTTGTTCTACGAGCAAGAAGTGGATCTCTTGACGGCGTTGGGTGGCGGGCACTTTGCGATCAAGCATCTAGACGAGCGGGCACTCGTCGTCAATATCGCACCTGGCGACGTTATCAAGCATGGTATGTTCCGAGTTAGTCAGGATTCCATGCGAGGACGGGAGGCTCACCCGGACTGCCTTGCAGACGAACTCAAGGTGATACACGGACAAGGCATGCCGTCGCAGCGGCATCACGAGCCAGGCGACCTATTTGTCCACTTCACCGTCAAATTCCCCGACCACATCGACCCGACACTCATCGCACAACTAGAACGCGTGTTGCCGCCACGCCAGGCGCTAGAGAAGTTCCCGAAGGCGGTCATGCTTGAGGAGGTAGAGCTGGACGATGTCGACCAGCGACAGCGGGAGCGCGCGAGCGGGGGCGAAGCGATGGACGAGGACGACGAGTCGCCGCGCGTGCAGTGCGCAAACCAGTGAGACGGGTGTGTACTGGTCGGATCGGACGTTGTGTCATGTATTCTGTCTGTTGTGTTGCTTGCTCGCTGCATCCCTCCATATAGTACCACGCCATAGTTTGCATTCATGACTAGATTTTCTGTGTAGCAGGCAGTCAATATTTCACAGGGATGGGATGGATGTGGAAGAGTGTGAAGTGGAAGTTGCGAGGCGGCCAGATATACCCTGCTTGATGCTGGCTAGGCCAAGTCCAGACAGCGGAGCACGGAGCACGTGAACGCAATACGCCCAACACGGGCATAATATTCAATATTACCACTTCGCTCTGTTGCTCATCGTCCTCGCCAACTGCTGACACGCTCTTTGTGCTTCTCGTGCTACCCGAGTCTATCATTACGTGTGTGCATAACGAAATCGGTCCCTCCACTCACTCACTCACATCGCCACTGCCAGTACGTCGCGTCCGCACGATGACCTCTGTATCAGGACATCCTTCAGCACCGCCACGCAGACCGGACGTGAAGAGGAAACTAGTCGTCGTGGGTGATGGTGCGTGAGCACAGTCTTGCGTGCGTGTCTCTTTGTCTTCTTGACGCTTCCACGCACAGGCGGGTGTGGCAAGACATGTCTGCTCATCGTCTACGCCGAGAACCGGTTCCCAGAGGTCGTATTTACGTGTCTCTCAACGGCGGGCGCGCTGACAATGCCTGTGGGCTCCGCAGGCGTACATCCCGACTGTTTTCGAGAACTATGTCACGCTCGTGCAGTTCGAGGGCAAGCTCGTCGAGCTCGCGCTCTGGGACACGGCGGGGCAGGAGGAGTACGACCGGCTGCGACCGCTGAGTTACCCCGAGAGCGACGTCATCCTCATCGTGTTCTCGATCGACTTCCCCGTCAGCCTCGCGAATGTGCAGGACAAGGTGTGTCCCCCTGTCTGCTGTCTGTCTGCTTCAGGACGAGGACGCTTAGAAAGGCTGTTCGTGCTGCCAGTGGTACCCAGAGGTTGCGCACTTCTGCGAGGGCACACCCATGATCCTCGTTGGCACGAAGACGGATCTGCGGCGAGACGAGCAGACAAAGCGCATGCTGAGCGCGCAGGGACAGGCAACCATCTCGACGGAGCAGGGCCTCAGCGTCGCGCGAGAAATCGGCGCTAAATATATCGAATGCTCATCAAAGACAGGCACGGGCGTACAGGAAGTCTTCCACCTTGCGCTGAAAGAGAGCATGAAGGGGCGGTGGGGCAAGATGGTGAAGCAGCGGCGGTGCGTCGTGACCTGAGACGACACATGGGCGGCGCGGTGGACACTCGTAGCATCTAGCATCCTTATCCTGCACACTGGCTCTGATCTATCAGCATTACAGTAGACCTGTACGCTCTGCGTTGTACTGACTTTTGTTTCCGCTTCGCTTCACTCCTGCTTTGAGGTCCGTGCGTGCAGGCGGCGCGCGGTTCTGCTGGATACGACGGCTAGGTAGGCCAACATGAGGAGCATGACGCTTGCTGTGCCTACGTCTACAACTGCGAGGTCGTCGAGCCTGCCTACGGGGACTGGAATACTCATGGGCGCGGCGGATGCAATCTGGGAAACCAGGTAGACTTTGGACGAAGGATACATATCGGGTGATATATATTGCGAGAGCTGCTTTGGCAGGACATGCTCGGCCCCTACCTCGATAATGTAAGAACTCATACGATCTCGATTCTCATGCCCGCTCACCGGGCGAGGGACACGTCCAGAAGCCGATGGGCAACGGTAAAAGGACCGTATGATAGTGCGGGGCAGACGGCGCAGATCTGGCGTACCGGAGGTGGAGGGGTACATCGACCGCGAAATCCGACCGATGGCGACTCGGTCGGTCAACGTCCAGCAACAAGACGGAGTGTTCTGCAGCTACCGCTACGACAGGGAGCTCGATATCGGTGGTTCCGCGCAGAGCGGATGTAAAGCCCGGGCGTTGTGCGAGCTCGTACTGGTCGGCATAGACATCGGGTGGGAGTATATGGAGCAGGTGTAAGGTGCAGTTCTGGTGGTCTGGCAAGTATTTGGAATCAAAGGTGCTCGTGCATGTGAAGTGAAAGCCTTGCGAATATATAACAGAGGAGAGAGACGACGTTGGAAGCGACATATTGATTCCAAGCGCGTACTATTAAGCGCCCTCATAAGTATAGACATTCGGTAAGGGGTCCGTCCAACAGAGCATGAAGTGCTCTGCAAGTAAAGGGGGGAGGGTAAATCCCTCGAAAGAACAAATCAGTACTAGTACTTGCATTCTAACGCAGCTTGGGCTCAATGGTACGACTTCTTTGCCCTCTCGATATGTGCCCTCAACTTCTGTTGCTTCTCCCTCAGAGACGCCTTCTTCTTACTCTTGACAGCACCGCTAGCAAGGATCATCATGATCGGTTTGTTTCTCGCCTTCTCCCTGTTCGTGGAGCTGCTCGGCGCGGCCTTGTTCTTCTTCCCCTTCATCGACCCAAACTTCTCTCGCCCCTCTCTGCCTTTCTCGATGGAGGCTATCCGTTCTGCATAGTCAGACTTCGCCTTCTTGCGCGCGCCGAGGATGTCGTTCTCCGAGATGAACGTCTCCTCCGTATTGCCTGCCTGAGCGAGACTCTTCTTGTTCGACTCGAGCGCCGCGAGCTTTCGCTTCGCTGACGAGCCGCCGCCTCGTTCGACAGCCTGCGAGGCGGCTTGTAAGCGCAGGTCATTCAACAGCGCAAAATCGGCCGGCGTCAGGATCTGTATGCATGTCTATCAGTCTCGTCTGTACGAGTACAGCCGACTGGTGACTACGGACCTTCGTCGTTGCCAAAGAGGAGATCCGAGATGCAGCGATTTCGTCGGCTTGTCCTGCGCCTTCTGAATTCGCCTTGGCCTTGGCAGAGCTCTTCTCCGCTTCATCATCACTGTCGCTGATATCGAGGTCTTTGTCTCCGTCGGACTCGACATCGACCCAATCTCCGGATTCAGACGAGTTTTCGGAGTCAGATTCGAGGTCCCAGCCTTCCCACCCCGCCTCTCCGTCCTCATCCTCCGCTCCTGATCCAAGGCCCTCCTCTGCCCGTAATTTGTTTAGGTGGTCTTCCAGGAGCTGGGCGTGACATCCAAAATAAACATGAGCGTTTCAAGAAAAAAGAAAAAGCCTTCACTCACCACAAGACCCTCGATATCGACCGCCGCTTCGGCGCTGTGGCCGAACTGTAGCGGCTGGGCACCTTGCGCCATACCCATGGACGCTTCTTTTCCCTGTATAGTCATGGGCAATCAATCTCACGCCACGACGAAGACGCGCACTTACCCGCTGCCTCCTCTTAAGCATGCCAGGATTGACCTCACGGAAGAGCTGTAGCAACCCACGCGCGGCAGCCGTGACCGCCTTGTCTCTGCTCTTCCGGTACTCCACCAGATCGCCCAGCAGCTCCTCCTCCATCGACCACGGCTGCCTGCGGCACACCTCGCGGATCGCGTTCAGGCCTGCCGCGATGACCTCGCTGCCGACACCGGGGTGCACGAACTCTTGCGCGAGCTTGCGCACGACGGGCGTGAGCGCGTCGGGCGGCGTGAAGTCGTGCACGGACTGCGCGAGCGCGACGAGGATCGCGGGGACGCGCAGCTGGTGGTACGTCAGGTACTTCATGACGTACGTGTAGAACCCGAGCACGCAGAGCTTGTGCGCACCCATGACGCGCGACACGAGCTGCATCACGAGGATCTTGTGGTCGAGGGAGAGACGCTTGTCGTAGCGGTTCAGGTTGTCGTAGAGCTTTTCGCCAAACGTCTGCGGGTCGTTCAGGAGCTGGAGGGCGGGGAAGTTGGGCGTTGTCAGGTCGGCCTTGCGTTTTTGTTTCTGAGCAGTCGATAAGTGTCAATCGAAGGCTACTTTGTGCAAAGACCACCTACCGATTTGATCGATTTGATAGACTTGCGGATCTTTTTGTCTCCGCTTCTCGTCTTTTTGTTGATCTCCCTGCGGTGCTGGAGTGTCTTTGCACTAGGGGCCTTGGGATCTCATGAGCATGACAGAAAAGGGGAATCGAGCAAGGATGACATACATTGTCCTCGTCCTCGTCGTCGCTGTCTTCCTGCTCGTCGTCACTACCAAGGAAGAAATGCAACGATGCGCTTTGCACCTTGACCACAGGGTGGAAGCATCCAAGAGCAACAATCGAGACCGACTTGCCGTCGTTCCTGCGTTTTCCCGTCAGAACAAGCCGGTACTTGCGACGAGCAGAAACACTCACCAGATGCCCTTCTTCCACAGCTCCTTCGTGAGCACGACCGCCCACATGGCCTCGCCGCCGTTTTGCACTGCATTCGACGGACCGGACGCGGCACGAAGCTTTCCCTTGTCCCGACCACCTCCGCGTCCATCCCGCGCTCTACCATCCCAAACAGCATGGCTTGCACGGCGCGGTTGAGCTTGTGATTCTTGGTACGGAGATTAGCGGTACGGATGTCGGACAGTATGGTCCGACGGATGAACGAGCGAAGCGAGGACGACACGGTGCGAGGCAAGAGCGGGAAGAGGGTCTTCAGAAGACTGTAGCAGGATATGAGCACGGGATGCACGATGCAGCGGCCAAATTGGACGCACTCGATGGAGGTTATGACGCCCTTGTTCCTCAGCATTACTAGTTTTGTACGAGCGACTTCCGCGTATCCGGAGCGAGCGTCCCGTAGTTTTCGAGCAGCATAGAGGACAGGTGAGACGGAAACTGGGCGGTCTCCTTCGGATAGCATTGTGCTACCTGCGCAACTGTGCGTTAAGATGGTGGAGTGGTTGCAAGATTATATGCACACATGCCTGTGCTATGAAGGCGACGAGCTCCCTGAAATGCTGCGCCTGCTCGTCCGGATTGATCTTAAAAATCTGCCGGATGCTGTTATAGTGGTTCCATTGTTGTAGGAACTCCTCTTTGTATGCGACAGGGTCTCGCTTGATGAGGTTTTGCAGCTGGGGAAGATTCGAGGTGAGGAGGACTCCGCGACCCATGGCGACGGCGGAACGGAGAATGCTCGATGATCGCGGTAAAATTCCCCAAGAAGAGTTTCCAAATCGGGTCAGGAACGAAGCCTTTGCACAACAGCACCAAATACCGCGCTGCCACCGTTCAACTCATCCGAGTCTGGCCGCGCAGGCCGAGTATACTTGCGGAGTGATTGTCACCGTTCACGCATTCATCCTCAAGTACACGGAACGACAAGATGGTTTGAGTGACCAAACACCTCTTGGTAAATACGCATAGCTAATTGAACAGCAGGAGGACCGTACGCGACGACGCCCAATATTGTCTATCGCACCTAACATATACACAGAGTAGCAGCGCTGGTTTCGTTACGACAGCGAGGGGGAATATAATTACACGTTGGGTATAGATTATGCAGTCGCGACTGCGGGTTCTGTGGATGGTACCGTCTCTGGTGCTGCATCTGGTGTCGTACTTTCTTCTGTTGGCTTTGCGCCATTATCCTTACTCGATGGTCCCCGGGCCCGCCCTCGATTGTTTCCTCCACCGCGAACAGCACCGCGTATTCCGATCTGTGCCCGTGGAACGGCGTTCTTCGAATTCGCACCGTCCCCTTGTCCTTCGTTGGACTTTGCTTGCTTCCAGTCGCGGGTCTCTTTGCCGGAATCCCACTCCCGAGATTGAATCTGCGAATTCAATCATGGGAGCACGCTACAAATACGGAGGCTGTCGAGTCTCACCTTCTCCATCTTCCTGCGTGCATTCTGCTCGCGAGTGCGATCGACGTTCTCCTGTACCTTCTTCGTCTTCGCCTGACGTACACGTTCCGCTTCCTGCGTCTTCTTGAATGCGTCTTCATCTGCCTTCACATCCTGGAGCAGTCCCATGGATATGAGCAAAGGATGCGCGCAGGCGGGGGTATACGCACCACCCGCCTCTGCTTGATCTTCTCGTTCTGTTCCCTGATACGCACCATCCGCTCAGCAAGCTCCTCCTCGCTCAGCTTATCCTGTTAGACCTGTAAGCAACGCATCCCGGCGATCGAACACAGCGTGACAAGAGACGCACTCGCTGGGCCCCACCTGTCTTGACACGCTCGGGGTTCACATACGGCTTCTTCTTGTCCTTTGGATCGGGCTTCCTCGAGTCGGCAGACTGTGCAGACTTGTCGTCGGTGATACTGCCCTCGGCGGCAGCCTCTGCCGATTCCTCTGCGGGCTCGGAGGCAGCTGCGTCTGAATCTGCTGGGGCCGCACTTCCCTCGGCAGGCGGTGTTTTGGGGGGTTCGGCCGGAGAGGGCTGGTCGGAGCTGGTGGTAGCGTCGAGATCGAGGCCGAGGGAGTTGGACGGAGGGTCGGAAGGGGTGTCCATGAGGGACTGAATGAAGGGGGAGGTGTCGAGACCGAGGACGCTCGCGACGCGGCTACGCAGATCTGGGTGGGAGATGCCGGCGTGCAGTCATCGCAGGAGGCGAGGCCCAAATTATATTCATTAATTCCATCGATATATAACAGACGCCACCGTCCTCGAGCTCCCTCCCGTCCCCCACATCCCCGCCATGTCGCTCTCCAACAAGCTCTCCATCACCGATCTCGACCTCAAGGGCAAGCGCGTCCTCATCCGCGTCGACTTCAATGTCCCCATGCAGGACGGCAAGGTCACCAACCCCGCCGTGCGTATCCCCCCTTCCGCACGCACCCGTAGGCCTCACCTGGCCATTGCACAGAGGATCGTGGCCGCCCTGCCCACCATCAAATATGCTCTTGACAATGGTACTATCCCTCCGAATCTCCAGCTGTCCTCACTCATTCATGGCCCAGGCGCCGCCAAGGTGATCCTCATGTCGCACCTCGGCCGCCCCGACGGCAAGGTGGTCGCAAAATACTCTCTCGCGCCAGTGTCCAAGGAGCTCGAGAAACACCTCGGCAAGCCCGTCACCTTCGTGCACGAGAGCGTCGGGCCCGACGTCGAGAAGGCGGTCAACGGCGCCGCGCCCGGCACGGTGATCCTACTCGAGAACCTCCGCTTCCACATCGAGGAGGAGGGCTCCGCAAAGGACAAGGAAGGCAAGAAGACCAAGGCGGACCCCGCCAAGGTCGCCGAGTTCCGCGAGGGCCTCACGCGCCTCGGCGATGTGTATGTCAACGACGCGTTCGGCACCGCGCACCGCGCGCACTCCAGCATGGTCGGCGTCAAGCTCTCGCAGCGTGCCGCGGGTTTCCTCATGAAGAAGGAGCTGGATTACTTTGCAAAGGCTCTCGAGAGCCCCGAGCGCCCCTTCCTGGCGATCCTTGGCGGAGCGAAGGTATCCGACAAGATCCAGCTGATCGAGAACATGCTGGACAAGGTCAGTCTGCGGACAGCACAGGGAGACAGGTGCAGTCTTAACCCTCGCCCAGGTCAACTCCCTCATCATCTGCGGCGGAATGGCTTTCACCTTCAAGAAGACACTCGACAATGTTGCGGTAAGCGAGAAGCAGCGTCGTACGGCTCCAGGAGGGCTCATGTTCCTGACAGATCGGACAATCTCTCTTCGACGCCGCAGGCGCGGAAAAGGTGGCGGTTCTGATTGAGAAGGCGAAGCAGAACAACATCAAGGTCGTCTTCCCGGTCGACTTCATCACTGCCGACAAATTCGACAAGGACGCGACGGTATGACCACATGCACGGCGGAGAATGCAGCATCTGACCTTTGCACGAAGACCGGCACCGCAACCGACGCGGAGGGCATCCCCGACGGCTGGATGGGCCTCGACGCCGGCCCGAAGAGTCGGGAGCTGTTCCACACCACCGTCCTGGAGGCGAAGACGATCCTCTGGAACGGGTCAGCAAACAGCTTGCGTGCATGAACACGAACGTGCCACTGATGTCATGCCCAGTCCTCCGGGCGTGTTCGAGTTCCCTGCGTTCGCGGCGGGCTCCAAGGCGCTCCTGGACGCCACCATCGAGGCAGCGCAGAAGGGGGCCACGGTCATCGTCGGCGGTGGCGATACCGCGACTGTCGTTGCACAGCACGGGTCTGAGGACAAATTGAGTCACGTCAGCACGGGGGAGGTGCCAGTCTCGAGCTGCTCGAGGGCAAGGTTGGTCATCACATTTGCTGTCATCTGCCTTTATCTGCTAAATCCTTGCTAGACGCTCCCTGGTGTCGCCGAGCTCAGCGAGAAGTGATGTGTCGGAATGAATGTGGGCCAGCGTGGGGTGCAATGGGAACACAGATGCTGCCAGTGATGTCGTAAGTAACATTCGGAAGGGGTAAAGGTGTGTATGTTGTGAGCAGTAGTCAGCAGATTTAGATGTAACATGTCGCTATAGCTAGTCCCTGTAGTGTGGCTTCAGCAATCAAATGCTCATTAGGCTTTGTAAAATACGAAACAATACTCAGATAGAGTGCTACAATATAATTAAATAGTAGTGTCGGAGGTGTACTACAACTAATTTCGTGAAGGGTAAGTCCACCCACACGTGATCAGATCGATCAGAGCGCGCGACGCAGTCTAAGATCTTCTACCGAGATCGTTGCCGACTTTAAATTCGACGCGCCTCTGCAGAGGGGTTTACCGCTAACTTACCCTAGCTGTTTCGAGGTTCTACATCTATCAGCTGTTCCGTCCAGGATGGCCTGAGCGTTATCCTCTCGTACACGGCGGTCGCAAGTCAGAGCGCCTGTGAATAAGTCAGTTCGGAGATACAGCTGGGTGACTGAGTGACTAAGGAATCATATTCCAGTCTCGGGAAGCATGCGGGTTACACGAGACCTCTACTCGAATTAGCGACTAGGCTTTTTACCCGTGGCTTCGCCACGGAATGCTATTCGGACATGGCTTCGCCATGAATTTCATTATTGATAATATGTGCATGGCGAAGCCATGCATTGTCTTTGAGATTTATCAAATTTTACATATTCCACAGATTATTGTTTTTCCCATGACTATGTAGTTTCCCGTGACTGTGTTGTTCCCCGTGGCTATGTAGTTTCCCATGGCTGTGTTGTTTCCCGTGACTGTGTTGTTTCCCGTGATTGTTTTGTTTCCTGTGACTAAGTAACTTCCTATGACTGTTGTTTCCAGGCCTCCCGTGGTTATATAGTTTTCCAAGACTCTGTTGTTTCCCATGGCCGTGTAGTTTCCTGTGAATATGTTTTTTCCATGACTACAATTTTTCCCATGGCTACATTTTTCCTGTGGCTACATTTTTTCCTGTGGCTATGCTGTTTCTTGTGAATATACTTTATGTTGTATGGCATGGCTTTGCCATGTGTTGGCGTGGAACTTTACATTACTTCAGTTCAAGTCAAAAAGAATCTATGGTTTTCCCGTGGCCATGTCCATTAGGAAAAGGTCACTTTTTCTTTGCAACTTTTGCCACTTTCTTCAACTTTTCATAGTGATAGATTGTGATAAAAATGAGTTTGAGACATATGAGTACTACAGCTTTTAGCACTTTTGTTCTTAATGTCTTGTGCAAGATGAAAAAGTGAGCTAAGTCATGAAAAAAGACCAAAAAGAAAAAGTGCCCTTTTGCTGATGAGTCCTCAATCCAGAAATTATCTCAACAGATGTCAATTAGTTTGCACTATTGAATTCAGGCAATGTAGATTTTCCGGTGACTTCATTACATAGTATTTTGAATCTAGTATGACTTCAGTTTGATTTGGAAGAGACAATGTCACAGATCAGCAATGTTCCAAGTTCCATGAATTTTATTTCCTGATTTCTCTATACATAGAAGAGAAGAAGCTATGTGTTTTGCATGTCAAATTTGAGCAATGTTAATCTTCCCGTGGCTTCATTGTAGAATGGATATTTTATGTAGCTGCATAAAAAATCAAAATAGTGTTGTGACAAATGAGCTGGTAGACTTGGGAATACAGCACTGGACACTGGAAAATTCAACTTAAGCCAGTTGGATGTTGCAATTGAGATCCACAGGTGAAACATTTGTTCAATGACTTTCTGGAGTGTCAATTATGTGCCTATGGTCCCATTTTTATGCTGAGGTGGCAGACATTTACAGTGGACAGCTTTGGTGGAAGTGGATTGAGCATTCTGCAGGCATTTATTTGTGAATTTGCAGGTAAGTATTGTTATCTTTCCCGATTCGGACTTGATGCGCGCGCTGGAATGGGACGGTGCGCGGCTCACGTGGCAAACGTGGCGAACGTGGCGTCCATGTGCGCTGCACGCGGGCTCCATGTGCTTTCCACGCGCATCGCATGTGCTTTGCGCGTGCCATTCACCTGCTCTCCACCTGCTAACCACCTGCTAACCACGCGCGCTACGCGCGCCACATCGACCCCACTGTCCCACTCCTTAGAGATCTAACTGGCTGCGGAAGTCAGTCCAGCGAGAGCGTTAGACAGCCCTGACGCTTCTCGTCCACTATAAGTACGTCGATTGTACCTACTACTGGTCTACTAAATCGCCACCAAGCAAACTATCCCCATGACTGAACATTCCTACCTTCTCAAAGGTGGCATCATTGCTACGTTCGTCAGCGGCAGCGACAAACCGCTTGTCTTCCAGAGCGATGTGCTCGTCGAAGGCTCCGTTATAAAGCAGGTCGCGGACAATATCACTGCAGGACCATGTGATACTCTGGAGATCCTGAATTGTACTGGAAAATGGATCATCCCAGGAATGGTTGATACTCACCGGTATGAACCAGTCGATTGCTTGAATAGGGCCGCCGAAATTTATCAGAGAGCGCAGGCATGCATTCCTCACAGTGGCACGAGGCGTCGCTGGAGAGTACGTTGATAATGGCTTGTATGGACTCAAGTCCATCGGCATTTGCTGACATTTTACTTTATGAAGTTGGCTTCTCTCAGAGTACCTCGTCAAGATGTCATGGTGGGCACCCCGCGCAGTCTATTATGTTGACGGCCAAGCGTGATACAGCAACCGCAGGTGTATCCAAGCCTCTCTGACACCAGAGGAAGTCCGCATCGGCGAGCTCGCCGGATGTCTGGACGCCCTATATGCGGGCGTCACGACGATCCTCGACCACTTCCACGGTGCGATCACACCAGCACACTCAGACGCATCGCTCGAAGCTGCCATCCAGTCTGGCGCGCGAGTAGTCTGGTGCCCTGCACGCCAGAGCCCGCCTACGAAGTTGTTCCCGGCAATGGAGTTCGGCTATGAGCCTGACACGAGCAAATGGCAATTAGAAAAGCTGAAGGAGTTGGGATCCAAAAATGGCGGCAAGCTGACAACTGATGGGCGCGTGACCCTCGGGCTGGCGTAAGTGGTACCCATTCCTTAGGCTTGGCTTTGAGGTAATCGTCTCGTGGTGTGTCGCCTCAGTTATGACCTGGTAGGGATGGGTCCCATCAGCACCCACCAGGAGATTCTGAAGTTAGCGCGGGCGATACCTGTGGCGATTGTCACAGCGCATGTAACGCATGGTACGTCCTGCCCCGTCTTACTTTTTTTCCCTTCGACAGCCTCTGACACGATATAACAGAATCACGGATTTTGACTATGAGGGATGCGGACATGCTTGGTCCGGACGTCGTCTTCTCACATTGCAACGGGCTGCACTCGCGCACAGCGCCCGATGATGAGGCGTGGGCTGCAATGAAGCAATATGATTGCGCCGTGGCCGCCACCCCCGCGGATGAACTCGGCATGGCGATGGGAAACCCAACCGCGTTTGACGCCGTTCAACGGGGCGTGAAGTGCGGCCTGGGAGTCGTACGTGATCCCGTCAATATTGCTACTTCATCTCACCAGCCCAATACGGCGCGGTCCAGGACACGCTGTCAATCAACGGCGGTGATTTCTTCTCCCACATGCGTACGGCTCTGCAATGGCAGCGAGGTCTGTGCTCCCGTGCCTTTCGAGATCTGTCGTCTTACTGACGCACCACAGGGCGCTTCCACGAGGACATCGACAGGAAAGGCCTGCCTACTCCACGTTACAATCAGTACAACGCCGCCGATGTGTTCCGCCTCGCGACCCTAGGCGGAGCCGAGGCCTTGAACATGGGGCATCTGATAGGCTCGATAGAGGTGGGCAAGAAGGCCGACATAGCCGTGTTCGACACGGACTCAGTGAACCTCGCGGGGATCGCGAACCCGGTGCTCGGCATTACGTTCCATGCCACTAGTGCGGACGTTGAGCTTGTGATGGTCGACGGGAATATCGTGAAGCGCGACGGAAAACTCACAGATGTTCCGTGGGTCGCCCACGAGTTGAAGAGGGCTGCCGCGGGTGTGGACGCACGTTGGCCGCCGGAGAAGCTGGACGAAGTTTGGATGCGGTACTGCGATACTTTTGGCATACCCTCCTTCTAAATGATTCTGAACGAACTCGAGATGTATAGCCACCACTCGTGTACTACCTTCTCCCCCATATTACCCGCTGTATCGAGGAAGAATATCACAACTCAATTGCCAGAAGCTTGAAGGCCGCGGGACTTGCCGCGTGGCATGAGCCGCTCAAGTCGTGTGTTACGTAACCGGGATTAGGGCTCGTGAATTCCGTCACCGACTGTGCACCTGAAGTGAAGCTCACACGGCTTGTGCAGCTGCAGCGGAGCGTAGCTAGCTACATACGCAGACATTTGGGACGATGGCTCGCGCTCGCCGTCGTTCAGGCCGAAACACCGTACAGAAAAGTCCAGAGCTAGGGGCCGCCGACTCGCCAGACACGAAACCAGACGGCACCGCGGGGTCGCAAGACCAGCCTGAGGATGCATGCCCTGCGTGCAAACCAGGGGCGACGGCGGACTGGGCGGCCGCAGACAAGGAGAGCTGGGTGCGCTGCGATGCGTGCAAAACGTGGTTCCACTGGCGGTGTGCCGGCGACGGGGGCGACCTGGATGCGCTCGACAAGTGGTCAGTGCGCGGTGTCCTAGCGACGACCCGTGGAGCTGATTGTGACTCCATGCCACACGCAGGTTCTGCAGGCCCTGTCTTGCGGCGGACACGACGCGTGTCATCACGATGAAGCCGCCCGCACGCAAGTCCGCGCGGAAGCGCACGCAGCGCGACTATGCCGGCTTGCACAATCTCGGTGCGGAGGCGGATCCTGGCCGATGGCTGCGCATGCTGGAAGGAAAGGCGATCAAGGACCATCAGTTCCGGCTCATGAAGGGCAGCGAGGTCACCTCGGAGTGGTTGGAGAACGACCAAGGTGCCATGGGCGAGCCGATCCTCATCGAGACTCCGGAGGGCTTGGGTATGAAAATGCCGGCAAAGACCCTCACCGTAGACGACGTAGCAGAGGTTATAGGTGAGGACCATCCTGTTGAAGTCATCGGTATGTTCCCTTCAGCAATTCAGTCGAGACTTGCTGCTTCACCATCTGTGCAATCCAGATGTTGCGTCCCAGTCTAACCTTCCGGGATGGACCTTGGGCAAGTGGGCCGAATACTACGACCAGGAACCCTCTGCACGAGACAAAATACGCAACGTTATTTCGCTGGAGATTTCAGGTACGGATCTCGCAGACAAAGTACTTCCGCCAAGGCTTGTCAGAGAAATGGACTGGGTGGAGAAATTCTGGCCCAACACAAAGAAAGGGCGGGGAAATCTATATCCCAAGGTGCAACTGTACTGCCTTATGGGTGTTGCGGGTGCATGGACCGTGAGTACTGCTTAATATGTTCAAATTAATGCAAGGTGTGCTCAAGAAACGCACAGGATTGGCATATCGACTTTGCCGGATCATCTGTGTATTACCACATTTTATATGGCGAAAAGGTGCTGACCTATTCTGATGTTACGTGCAAATTTCACGTTTAACAGTGGAATCCATTAGGTCTTCTACTTCATCCGACCTACTCCAGCAAACCTTCATGCCTATGAACGGTGGTCGGGAACAGAAATGCAAAACCACTCTTGGCTTGGAGACATGTGCGATGAGGTTTTCAAGGTTGAGTTGACGGAGGGAAACACCATGATCATTCCGACTGGGTGGATACATGCAGTGGTAGATCTTGAATTTTATGTCACATCTTATGTGTCCCTGACTTCGACCAGTACACCCCTATCGACACACTCGTATTTGGAGGGAACTTTTTGCATTCCTACAACGTTGCTACTCGTAAGTGATCCCTACACGTTCTGTGTCTTCTCGGTCTCACCAATATTATGCATACAGAACTCAAAATCCGCGAGATCGAGATTGCGACTCACGTACCAAAGAAGTTCAGGTTCCCCTTTTTTGTGCGGTATGTAATTTTCTGCACTGTTATCAATGCAAAATTGATGGATGCTGTTCTTAGACTGTGTTGGTACGCAGGAGAAAAATATCTGCGCGACTTGAAAGCCAAGGAAGAATTCACACAACGCGTGCTCGAGTCTGTGGAAGCACTCGCGGACTTCCTTGTGTCGGAAGCACGCACGATGGAACGAGGCACAGAACCGGCCAAGAAGGAGGCGAAAGAACAGGTCCCAGGCGATCGAGTCAAGGATGCGGCTGCCTTGGCGCGGGAACTCCGGTGGCGAGTACGACTGGCCTCCGGCTACACGAGCGACGATGAAGGCCGGAGTCAGAGATCGAAGAGCGGCAGTGAGCTCGCGATCAATGGATCTGCCAACAAACGCAAGCGTCCTGCGAGCGAGGTAGGAGGGGAGGGCGGGCTATTCCGAAACTTCAAGCGCAAGTCTTGGGAGCGGGTGGTGGAGAAGCCCGCGGAACAGGAGAGCAGGGTAGTGAAGGCACCGAGGCCTGGTGAGAAGGTGGATGAGGTGTGGACTGAGTGGCAGGAAGAGCTGGACGTTGCGGAGGGCGGCGACGAAGTGGCTGTGGACCGCAGACGCGACGTGGTGATCAAAGTGCGGCGAACCGCGAAGGGGGTCGAGCGGCAACGGGTGGAGAGAATTCTGGAGGATTGGGTATGGAACAGCGATTCACCGGCCCATTCTCCCCCAGCTACAACCGCAGACACCGCGGTTGCCTTGGACGCAACGGTCGCTCCGCACGACGATGGCGGTGGTGCGGCTGCGTCGACGAACGGGGTCGGAGAGTAGTTATTGAAGTATCCTTATTGTGTAGAGTATGTTCGTGCCTGATATGTGTATGCGACGGCAACATACAGCGCGCGGACGGGGGACCTTGTGCTAAATGCATGTAACCCGGACTGGATGCAACCGCCGGCAGACGTCGCGTCCGTCCTAGCTGCACTCTCCTCCGCTGATTCCGACCGATTCCACGTTCCGCTCCTTCGTCTTTCCGCCATTCGCCCTTCTTCAGCCCGCTCGTTCTACGTTTGCACGCCCTACTCATGGCTGAGTCTCGAGTATACCCCGCCCAAGCAGACTCCAGAGAGGCCCACCGTCAGGATTTCTCTCCCCACGCCCAAAACCACATTCCCGCCCATCGCCATACTCAAGACGACGCTGTTTTTCTCAACTATGATCCCAACCAGTATCAGCAGCCTTCCCAAAATCGTGAGCTGCACTTCAAGACATATATCTTCCAGCCTCCCTGACTGTATGTCATAATCATGCGACCGTTGCTTGATTGTCGCAGCGAACCCCGTCATGCGACACCAGAATTACTCTACACCCCAGCTGCCCACCCAACGCGCTTCGTACCCTGATGCTTATGCAGACCAGGTCCCACCGCTTCCTCCGCCATATGAGGCGGCTGGTCTCCTAGAGGGTTTCAACAATATGCATCTCGGCGACAACATTGCACGCGGGACAAGTGCAATGTCTATGCGTCCAAGTGATTCCATGCGTCCCAACGATCCAATACCACGGGCAGGGACGTCAATGTCTGTCCGCCCGACACAGCCACTACAACACATCCCTGCGCGATCCCACTTGCCTGTAGCTCCCGACCAAGCAATCCGCCGCATGCCGCCGGGGCGTCCCAATGATCAAATGCGGGCATTTGATGCAAGTTCTGTCCACTCAGGTGGCAGCGGTGGCAGCGTTTACAATAGCGCGTACAGCGACGTGCACGATGGATCTGTGGAGACAGACGCGACGAGTATGTATTCGTTGGACGACAGTGCTTCGGCGTATCAGCAGCCCAACGGATATGGCATGCAAGATCCCCACGGGGTTATCCCTCGCAGCGCGGTTATCCTCCTCCTAACTGGCAGGGCCAGCATCCCGGCTATGCTCCACCTCCCCTGGCGCGAATTTCAACACGTTCTATGCAGCTGCATCTGACGTCCTTGGGATGGGGCCACCACCCGGTGCTGCGCCGCCTTCGGTGCATCACTTTGCTCCCGGTCCATCGCCGACCACAGCGTATCCTCCGCATCCCCAAATCATATGCCACCTCATCAGATGCCACCTCGGAGGATACCGTCACAACACATGCCTCCACAGCATATGTCTCCGCAACAAGGACCCCCAGATGCATCCACAGCACATGTCGCCGCAACAACACGGACCGCCGCCCGAAATGCCACCACAGCAGTACTACGCCGAAAACGGCGCAGGCCCACTGCCCCCGAGTCAATCAGCGCCGTATCTCGGTCCTGGTCCGTACCAGCCGGGAGCGCCCTCTGTTTATTCGGGCTCTTCACAGACGTCTCTTGTGCGAGGGCCGTCTGATGCCTCTGCGATGCTCGGTGGTGACAACAACGACGACGTGGAATTCGAGCGAAGACCAGCACTTCAACGCTCTGGCACCACAGCCTCGGTGGTCTTGCGAACACAGAAGACCAAGGCGGTGGATCTGAGCGCGCCCCCGTTCACAAGCAGTACATTGACGAGTACCGAACGCGGATCAAGGACGACCCTGACCCAGAGGCCCATTTTCTGTACGCCAAGTACCTCATCGACGCTGCGAAAAAGATTGGTGCGGACGCGAAGGATCAGCGAGGCGTGAAGAAGTATCGCGACACCTGATTGCAGAGTCACTGAAGGTGATGCGACGGTGGCGACGCAAGGTGACGCGTACGACGAAGCACAGTTCTTCCTTGCCAACTGCCACGGCACGGGAATGCTTGGCCTCCCCGTCGACCACGAGCGTGCGTACCACCTCTACTTGCAGGCTGCTAAGCAGAACCACGCAGCGGCATGCTACCGCGTCGCCGTCTGCAACGAGATCGGGGCCGGGACACGACGGGAGCCCCAGCGTGCACTCGCATTTTACCGAAAGCCGCGTCGCTGGGCGACACGGCTGCGATGTACAAGCTGGGCGTAATCCAGCTGCGGGGGACGCTCGGGGAGCAGCCAACCCGCGCGAGGCTGTCGGCTGGCTGAAGCGCGCTGCGGAGCAGGCGGATGAGGAGAACCCGCACGCGCTGCACGAGCTCGCGATCCTGTACGAGACGCCGAACCCGCAGTTCGTGCCGTTCGACCCTGCATACGCCAAGGAGCTGTACACGCGCGCGGGCCATCTCGGCTACACGCATTCGCAGTACAAGCTCGGGCAGTGCTTCGAGTACGGCAGCCTGACGTGCCCCCTGGATCCGCGCCGCTCGATTGCGTGGTATACGAAGGCCGCGGAGAAGGGCCACTCGGAGGCGGAGCTGGCACTCAGCGGGTGGTACCTGACCGGGAGCGAAGGCGTGCTGAAGCAGAGCGACTCGGAGGCGTATCTGTGGGCGCGTCGGGCGGCGAACAAGGGCCTGAGCAAGGCCGAGTATGCCGTGGGGTACTATGCGGAGGTTGGCATAGGCATCAAGCAGGATATCGAGTTTGCGAAGCGGTACTACATGCGGGCGGCTGGTATGCATCTCTTGTCGTTTCTGGCGTCTGCTGCTGCTGACTGACTACGGTACTGCAGCTCAAGGCAACAAACGTGCAATGAATCGCCTTACGGAGATGAAACGCACGGGCAACAAGCGCGCTAATATGGCTCGACCAACACGCCAGGAGGCAAAGGACGAATGTGTGATCGTATGAGGGCGAACAGAGCTGGGATTTGGGGGGGAAGCCCGTGCCTAATTAAATGTTCCGGCTGCATCCTTCTTTCATACTCGCATTCGGCACACGTTGATCTTATCTAATCGCGCTACTTGTACTTTTCCTAATAACCACGACTGCAATGGATGAAGCCTCTCGTGAAGTGAGCTGCAGTCCAGCGTCCGCTGGAGGTATCTCTTTGACAAAGGTCCCTCGATTCAGGTGTCGCTCCTCGAGCACCTGGACCTCCAACAGCTGACGTGCCTCAACGAGGAAGAGGGCCACACCCTCAAATCCATCGTCGCCTCCAGGACCAAGAACACCAGCAAAAACGCCTACGTCGTGAGCGACGCCGACGAGCAGCTGCTCCTCAACGTCACCGTACGTCCCTCCGCACCCACCGCGCCCGCGCTGACCACCCCGACCGCGTGCAGTTCAACCAGACGGTGCGCGTGCGCTCGATCGTGCTGCAGGCCGCAGACGCGGCCGCCGCGCCGCGCACGATCAAGCTGCTCATCAACCGGCCCGCGCTCGGGTTCGAGGACGTCGACGGGGACGCGGACGTCGCGCAGACGATCGAGCTCGGCGCGGAACAGGTGCGCGACGGCGCGCGCGTCCCGCTGCGCTACGTGCGCTTCCAGGCGGTCAACTCGCTCCACGTGCGTCTGTGTCTGCGTCTGCGGTGTGTGCGTGCGCCGGCTGACCGGGCGTGCTGCAGATCTTCGTGGAGACGAACCAGGGCGGCGCGGAGCAGACGCGGATCGACGCGGTGGACTTCTTTGGGTTCCCTGTCGCGTATGTGGTTTGCACTTTTGGCTGTTGCGCGTGCGATTGGGCTGAGCTGTGCTGTGCTGTAGGGGCACGCGGGACCTGAGCGGGCTGCGGAGGACGGAGGAGTAGGGAGAGGAGAGCAGCGGTGGGGAAGGCTACGCGCGGTGTTGCGTGGCGCACCAGTGGCATGTCTTGGGTGGATGTGGACTTGGGAGACTGCAGTGCGCGATGTGTAGATACCTCAGCAGATATTGTACCACGATTACGAACACATAATGCAATGTCAGTCAACACGCCTATAGACTGCATCCATGGGCATAACGTCGACAGTGCATCGAACTGGAAGATGGTCCGATTCTTGCGAAGCAACGGGCACGCTAGTATATAGAGTTGATTATGCGCGAAGGTCGTCTGCTCATGAGTCCATAGACGGCGGCGATGATAACATATCTAGGGTGCCACTCTACGTACTGATCTGTCAGGACCACAAGCACAAAGTGTCAGGAGCGTAGGGGGACGGTAATGTCGACGGCGGTACCGGCGGACTATTTGCCGTCAATCTGCAGCCACATGCTCCAACGCCTCCGGCATCCGCATCGCCTTCAAACACCCAGTTGACCTTCTTGATCTCGCGGAACCCCTCGCTGAGCTCCGGCTCCTCGTAGCGGGCACGGAAGCTCGTGAACGCGTTGTACGGCAGCAGCTCGCGCGCGGGCTACGCGCTATCAGCGGAGCGCACACGCACACGCCAGCACAGGACTCACTTCGGCAGCACCGAGCGCGGCGGCAGGTTATACGCGCGGTAGAGATTGTTGTGCCACGCCAGCTCGAGCGAGCCCTGGAACACGATACACCGTATGGGCACGCCGAGGTCCCGCGCGAGATCGACGTAGTGCTTCCGCGTCGGCGCGTCTCGATTCGTGTTGTCTGTTGGCACGAGGGCGTGAGCGGGGGTCGAAGCAGGGGAGAGTGAATACACTGACCAACGACAACGCTCTGCCCAGCGTGGACGGCGTCGCGGGCGGCCTTGACGCAGCGCTCGCGAGTGCGCAGCATGTCCTGGTTCACGTGGACATAGTGTGCGGGCGCGAAGTGCGCGCGAAAGAACGCGGACTTGCCGAGCGAGGGGTAGCCCACAAACACGACAATCTCGGGCTTGCGCGTGTCTGCTGGGACAAGGGGCGTGGACGACGGCGTGACGCGCGGCACTGAGAGATCTGGATCGTCAGTGGGGACACTCTGGGTGGGAAATGCGCCGCACAGTTCGCGGGGAGAGAGGATACGTTGAATCCGGCAGCGTGTATGCTGCGGTGGGCAGGTTCAGGAAATACTCCTGGGAACAATGAGCGTGATAAAGAATGATTGGCGTGAACGGTACCTCGGGTGTAAAGAACGGAATGTCGATATTCAACGCCCACTTCCTGTCTGTTCCAGCGTGATCGGATGGGCGTCCGGCGGCATCGCCAACGAAGAAGGATGCGTCCTTGTCTGGCTGGAGTGTCAGTCTCTTGACATTACTATTTCCGGAAAAGGGGGTGGAGTGTGCATGGCATTGTGGTATTCAGTTCCGGACAATAGAGCGTATTTGCAGAACACCCAAGATTAATGGGCACCAATAGAGCTCTACATCGTCCAAAATCAAAGGGAGCGTACGCCCAAGATCGAAGCTCCAACACCCAAAAACAAAATTCCATCGCCCAAAACTTTTCATTTTGGACGTTTGCAAATACGCTCTAATGTGCATCACAACGTCAACGTCTGGACTCGTGGACGTCATATCGTGAGCCTGAGGCAACCCCGCGCCTCGTACACCCTGTTTTCAGGAAGCGGGCCCCTGGGATCACCCATTGGTCGAGGATCCAGACGCAGACTGTCTACAAGATGTTACGTGAAGTACGCACCAATCTGGACGTTGTCTTCCGCGAAAACGCGCTCGAGCTCATCCCACATGCCGGGCATCGGCTTGCGGAACCCGTCGCGTGCCGTGGCAGCAAACAGGCGGAAAGGGACGTCTGGCAGCTGTACAATTGATCAACACGCGAACACGCGAACGATGGAGGGGGCGACGTGCGGCGGCACCGATGAGCGGAATTTTCTTCTTCCACTCGGCCAACTGTGGACTGCGCAGAGCCTGGTTGGTGATCACGACGACAGCATAGCTAGCTGAGAGTATGAGTTGCGGCTAGACAGCGCCGCAGAGTGACAGAGTCGCACCCGGCATCGTGCACCTCCTTGAGCTTAGCGGGCACGCCGGGCCGCCACCACTGCCAGTGAGGTGGGGCCGCGCCCTTTGACTTGGTGGGAAACCCACCCTCGATGAGACATCCGTCGAGGTCAAACGCGGCTATCTTGGACGAGCTGTTCGGATCGAGGTTGACACCGTGCATACAGGTGCGTTTCGGACCCAGTGCGGGAAGCCATCGGAAGGTAGACTGCTCGGCGGACGTCGACTTGTCAAAAATGGAGTAAACTGCACATTCGCGAGGGTGAGGAGGGGGCGGCGACGACAGGGCGAGCACGCACGCTTCTTGGGGGCTGGGCCGGGAGGGTCGAGGTGGTCGGCGGAACGTTTGGAGGATGGCATGGCGGAGGAAGGCGTGAGAGGGTCGCGTCTGTGGCGGACGCCTGCCAGTGAGCCCTGCCGTCGCACTCGGCCTCCGTCCTCCGCTGGTCTCGCCCTCGCTGATGGCAGGCACCGTTCGCATCGGACCCACCATATGGCCACTCGCTCGTCGTCCGCAACGGTGAGCGCCGTATCCACCATCCGCGTCCCCTCAACGTCTCCGAGGTTCCCGCAGCATCGGCCTCCTCCGCTCGCTTAGAGCAAGTACTCCACATCCTCGGACACTATTCTTCCAGCACTCCTATCAAATCTTTTCTCTTAGGCTTCGCCACACGCGTTCACTACTACACCTTCATTCGTTCGCCGTTCCATTCATTTGCTCTTCTGCAACACCATGCCTTTTAATCGGCACCATTTAGATGTTTCCCCCACCTACTCTAATCCCCCCCAGTCGCCCTGGAGAGTCCGTGCAAAGGAATTTCGCCCCCGCCGCCCTATGCATTTCCGCCAGATCGCCTTTCTCTTGACCTCTCTCACCTTCGGCTTCACGTTTCTATACTACTACTATGCTCGTGAAGACTCGCTGCGCTGGGTCGCCCATACCGATGATCTCTCTCCGCTCACCCAAGAGCTGCTTATCCGCCCGACGCAGTCTCTCGAACCCTCGCTGCCACCGGCCCCGAAAACTACCTATATCCAATACGTTGATACCCACCTCGAGATCCAAGCTCCGGAGCCTCCTCAACCAGTCGTCTTCTCTTTTATCATGTTCTCCGCAGATTCTGCCAGCGAAGGCGCCGTCCTTATGAAGGTGCGCGTCGTGTCTTCTCTCTGCCACACCGTCATAACGCCCGCCCCAGTCCATTATAATGTACAGCTCTCTCCCGCTCGAATTTCACATCATCTGCGACAAGGACGCGCAGGACTACCTCGAAACGCGCCTCCGCCTCGTCGACCATCCCTCGCACGACATCCTCGTGCGCTTCTACCGTCTGTCGCACGCGGACATGGTTGCCCGCATCGAGCGCGAAGGTGCAATCACCACCGATCACTCCGCCGGCGTTCGTGAGTACCCTGCACCCATCTCCGTCGGCGTCCTGCACTGACAGTCTCCCAAGCCGGGCTGATGAAGCTCTTCATACACGAGATCCTGCCCGACAGCGTCAAGCGCGCGATCTTCATCGACACCGACGCGTTCTTCATCACGGACCCCGCACTACTGTGGGACTACTTTGAGCGCCTTAAGCCGTCCACCGCGATCGCGATGCCCACCCACCCGGATCAGTCCGCGGAGGAGTGGCACAATGCGAACCGCATCTGCTCGTGCATCATGCTGCTCGACCTCGCGCGCCTCCGCGCGCTGCGGCTCATGGACTCGTCCGCGTACCGCGCCGACACCTCGGGGCGCTTCCCGCCGCCGCTCGCCCCGCCCGCCTTCGCGGCGATGTTCGGCGCGCCCGCGCGTGCCACGGGCCACTACGCCGGCGTGAAGCTCGGCGACCAGGGGTACTGGTGGGCGATCGTGAGCCACCGCGCGGACGTGTTCGAGCACCTCAGCTTCGAGTGGGAGATATCGAGCTGCCTCATGGACATGTACAACACCGGCCTCGGCGCGGACGGCACCGACGTGGACGCGGAGCGCGCCGCGCAGGTCCACACGTGGCTGACCCCGCACGAGGGCGAGGCTGTCCTCCCCAAGATGCTACACTTGTACGTCCGTCCGTCCGCTGCCGCCCCCGTTCACCGTGCTGACGCGCGCGCCCTGCATAGTAACTGCCTTGACGGGACGCCGCGCTACTACGAGTGGGAGGGCTGGGCGGACCCGACGAACAGCCTCACGCGGCGGTGGTACCCCGCGGTGCAATACCACGTCGGCTTCAAGTGGCTCTGGCTCAACCACCACCTCTCGTCCGCATCGCTGCGCCTCGAGACCGTCGACCACGTCGTCTTCGCCGACGAGCGCTTCGCCGAGGAACAGGCACAGGGCGCGCGATAGCGCGCCCCTCGCCGTCCGCGTCCTTGTCCACACACACTGTATTGGTATTACTGACCGCTGCATACTGCTACTGTCGCTTGCTTTCGTGCTGGTCTGTGCGGGTAACATACATGGTCGATTAGTGGGGCCGGATCATAGGAGGCCGGCTGTACGATACGACCCGCGCGTTACGCCTCCTTCGCGAAGTACTCGCGCCCCGAGTTCGAGCGCGGCAGATCGGGCTGCACGCTCAGGCTCGCCTTGGGCTTCGGCCGGTGCGTGTCGACCGCGCCGATCGGGAGCGTGTACCTGTGTATGGCAGCGTGTACATGTGTAATAGCATGTGCGGGGCGGGAGTGGAATTGACGCACCTCTCCTCGTCACAGCCGTACGCGCGCGGCGTCAGCTTGATCACTGTGTGCAGCGGGATCTTGATGTATGGGAGGTCTGCCTGGGGCAGGTCGTGGAAGTACGCGTATCTGCGAGCAGGTCAGCGCGCGTGGGCCGACGTTGTGCGGGCGACTCACAAGCAGCGCAGGATGGCCTGTGGACGTGTGCATGTCGTAGGTCAGCTGGCCGGGTGCGAGAGACGAACGGCATACCTGATGGCCTATGATGAGGATGTTCTCTTGTCGTTCGAGCTCCATGATGACGGGTTCCAGACGTACGACGACGTCGCGGTACGATTCACCGCCTGGACAATTTTCAGCGTGATTCGTGTGTTGGCAAATCCGTACCGTGTACCTCGATATCGGTAGTTGAATTTGTCCTCGTCGCGGTTCGCAAAGTCCTCGGGATATGCTTGCTGGTGCAGGTCATTGCTCCTGCAACACGCACGAGCGACTCAATGCACACCTCGATTTCCTCGTACGTCATGCCGTCGCAGACGCCTGCGTCGAGCTCGTCCAGGGATTTCCATGTCAGCTTGTTATATGGTAACTCCTGCGCCGTCTGGATCGTGCGCTGGAGTGTCGAAGTCCATACCTGCAACGAATTCCGTGAGATTGATTCGCCGGTGGTGAGGAGCGACGGACAGTCAGAGGCGCGTCACCGATGTTGTCCGTGATCAAGGCGGGCAAGGCTTTTTCATACCGCATGCCACGCTCGGACAGCGGGGAGTCCCCGCCGATCTTGCCCTCGACGTTGTACTGGCTCTCGCCATGCTGCCGAAAACACTGAGCCGAACTTCGCAGTGCACCGGTGACAACGACCACACACCCGTGAGAGGTACACACTGCGCGGCTTCAGGTGGAGGTTCATGAGGTAGAACGCGATGCGGCTCTGGAGATACCCGTGGATACGCGACATGCTGACGCGGTCGCCGACGTTGATGATGCGGATGTACGAAAGGTGTGGCTCCGTGATCGTCTCATAGACGGCCTCGTACTCCTTGATGCGCCGCAGGAAGTCCTCCTTTGCCTTCTCGCGCGACATGTCCTTGTAGTCTGGGTCGCCCGAGCTCACCTTGAGCGCAACGTTGGCGGCGATGACGGCGGGGTCATCGCACACCGACTCGAGGAAAATCACGACGATGCCCTTCTCTTTGGCGACACGCCGTTCTATCTTGGCTCTGCGACATAACTAAGTCAGCAGGGGCCGATATTGTCTTACGCAGATGCTGCACCTCCGGCTAATCGTGCTGTTTGTGGCATCTAGACTGGTCTCAGGATGCTGTCATTTCAGTTCCGGTGCACATACCATGGATGCCGACGTTGCCACCTTCCTTCAGCCATTGAATGAGCATCTCAAGACTGTCTTCCGCGAGTTGGTCGCGCAGCTTTGTTGCTTCCACGTTGTTATGGCTAAAATAAGACGCGGTATGGTCCTCGCGCATGCCGCTCCTGCAAGCGAGCGTGTCTAGACAGCAGCAGACATCCGGAGGACGAAACTCACAGTCGCGCTCGCTGCCGCGCCCGCGACCGGCGCAGTTGTCCCACATTAAAGACCTGTAGACGCGTCAGTAGGGTCTCGAGCGGTACTCTCGCGTGCCAACCTTGACATCGTACTCCAGCCACTGTCCGTGGTCAGTCGGTGACGGTAGAGAAAAGAAACACGGAGCGAACTTTGAGATAGCGCATGAGTTTGTTACTCAGGTACGACTTGCCACGGGCTGGCAGCCCGACCTATACACGCTCTTTGAGCATCAGATTGATCTGGTACGCTGCAAACGCGGAGACTGACCATGGCCACCACGATCTTAGCCTCCGAGTAGTCGGGCTTCGCGACTACGATTTTTCCATCAACTACCCACGGGGAGATAGAACGTGATATTACACGCACCCTTATTGCCAATCCCTACTACAGATCGGGGCGGCGTCACTGCCTGGGATGTTATGCGACTGACCGCAGTGGATTGGTCGAACTGCTTCAACCTAAGAACACATGAGCTTCCCCACGGCCCGCCGGGACGTATTGACTGCTTACATGGGCCCTCCGGCACCGAACACTGCAGGGGGTGTGCTGTCATTTGGCGCATCGGGCTGCATGTCCGCAAGCAGGTCGTCGACGTGCCGCAGGTCGCGCGGGGACAGTCGAGGAGAGGGCTGGGAAGATGGAGCTTCCTGAGCAGACATGGTTGATATGGGAAGTAGCGATATGAAAGAAGCTCGAGGTTGTGAGAGACGTCGAGCAGCACGTTCGTGAGTGCGCAGACATTCTGCCTCGAGGGGCTTCAAGTATACGCTAGCTTGGCGGAGACGGAGCGCGCTATGCTTGATCCGAGCACTAGCCTAGAATAGTCACTCCCGACCGCCGACCCTCCGCACCATGATCTGCAAGGCTTTCACGTCCACGAGCGCAGAATATTGCTCAGTGGCAAGAAATCGTACGCTGCACGAGCTCCATGTTCTCCTCCACGATGTCGACGTCTATGCCAACTCTGGCAAAATGAGCGCCCCCAGAAACCCTCAGCTGCACAGGCTCGGATCTTCAAAGCTTCAAGAGCCTCGGACCTCAAGTTCCCGTCGCAGCGGTACCTACGGAACATGCATACGCTGTCTTGTTGCTAGAAATTGACCTATCCGGAAGGTAAAGCGAACCGATCGTCGCGATCTACTTCCGGTCTCAGACTCTGCTATGCCAAACCGAGCAAACATTCAGAATATCACACAGCTTCCTCACCGCTGAGTCTGTAAGCTCTTATCTGTGCCTCGCCCAATGAGCAGACACGAGAAACTGGGCCGTATAAATTTTCACTGTCACTGTGATTACTCAGGTCAAGGACGAACGAAGCATGCGGCGACGGCTTGTCAATGCGACATGACCATGTGCCTGAGTGCAGAAAATGCCGGCATAATGTGTGTGAAAGATACCAAGAGGTGCAGAGTGATTGCTTGCACCGTGGTTACAGGATTTGTAGAATGAGTGTACTCACTCACTCAAAAATTAGCGTCACGTATTCTCTCTGCCATCTCGTATCCGGAGGCGAAATGAGAGAGCCTCGCGTCTATCACGAAGCCCTAGTGAGGGTGCACTGTGTCAGTTGGAGATGTCTTCTGGACAAATTGTCTTTACCCTTTGCTCGTATTCTGTTCAAATAGATCAATGGCCCGCCGTGATGTTTAATGTAGAGCGAGATGCAGTGGATGGCCTCCGCACCTTTGAGTTCCGCAACCAATTTTGGTAGTTCGACAATCCGTATTGTGATGAATTCCCCTGCCTCCAGCTTCTGGTCGGATTTTTCCAGCTTGTCCGGGAATGGCACATCAACCATCACAAGCTTCATGTTGGCAGTTGTCATTCCTGTGAGTGTGACGATAAAATCAGAGTTTTCCCAGCAACTCGCAAACCAGAGACACTCGATGATCCAGCATACTGACCGGGATCGCAGACGAGCAGCGGCGACGATTCTAGAATTTTACTTCCCTTGAATCCTGTCTCTTCCTCGAGCTCTCGGATGGCCGTTTCTTCGGCTGTCTCTCCCTCGTCAATCAGGCCTATGTTGTCCTGTGAGACGAGAGACAACTGGGGCTGCATCAGGGGAGTTCGTTCTCGCACCTGCAGGGAGCTCTGCACGACCAAATTAAAGACGGCAACAAACTTCCCGGACAGAATGGAACCATACCGACGACGAATTTGCCAACCGGTGCGCGGAACTGTTCAATGATCACCGTGGACGGCTGGAATGCATTCGTCTCGGAGCGAAGTACGGCCAGGATCGCAACCGCTTCGATGCACTGTTGTGACCACTATCGCACGGCGAGACAGGATGTTGTGCTGACCATCTATGCCGGACGAGCCCCGCGTCTTGCGTTCTGCACACTCCCATTGTCTCTGTAGCAATCACCTTGAGTGTCATCGGTCGCACGGATCACAGTGCTGACTTGAGCGTCGCACCTGTTTGCCCTCCTGGTCACTCCAGTGGATCTTCTTGAGGGTCACCCACCTGCGAAAAGCGGTGAAGTGTCCAGGTCGTATGACAGTGAGGCGGGCTTGTAGAAGGGGTGTGGTGAACTCACTTCGCCTCTGAAACGGGTAGATCTTCGGTCGACAGGATCTTAGGCGATGTCGACATGCTGCGTACTATATGGCGGTGCTGCAACTGGAGACGGAAAGACGTGCGGATGGAGGCTCTACGCAAGGCGCCAGTTGCAATGGGCTGCCAGTGCGAGATGGAGCGAAGCATTCCGTCTACCGTCACGAGCTAGCGATGACCGGCTTGTGTAAATACATACAACAATTCGTGTTCTACGCTCTTTCTGTATGTAAATACATATAACAAAACTCAATAGTACACATTCTAGGAACATCGTCTATGCACCGCAGAAGATAACCTACACTACCTTCGCGTTCAATTCGTATTCGGACCCAACGTCGTTCTTCTAGCTTGAAGTTGGCAGCACCGTATCCATGTAATGCACTTCCGAGCACGCCCGCAACCGCTGGGCCGCCTGTTCGGGTGTGAGATCCCGCTGCGGTTCCGCCATCAACTCGAATCTACGGCACGCCTCAATTCACCGCGGCAGCTGCAGACAGACGAGAACGTACCCGACGAGGAATTTGCGGACACTGGCGCTCCTCAAGAGCGGCGGTGCGAAATGCAGGTGCAGATGGGCAAAGTCTTCTTCGTCCTGGCCTTCAAACCCGGTCGACGGAGGAGTGGGGCGTTGATGTATACCCATAGAGTACGCGAAGGAGCACGAGAAGAGGTTGTCATAGCGCTTTGTAACCTTCGAGAGGATATCGGCGAACGAGGACTTCTCGGCCGGAGTCAGATGCGCGATGGACGGGATGTGTCGGGCGTAAGGGAGCACTGGCCAGAGGTAGCATAAGCTCGGTGGTCTACGCAGGGCGAGATGTTGCTTACAGAGGATCTCGAAGGGCCAGACGGCCCACCACGGGACCAAGGCGACCCAGTGTTCGTTCTTGACGACTACTCGACCCGCTTCGTGTTCCACTCCTACCTCGAAATGTGCGTATTCGCAAAGCAGGCAAGGCCGGTTCTGCGGTCCCTTCGGGGCATCAGACGTCGGGGCTTCGGAGAGAGAATACCGCTTCAGATTGGCCAGTTCCGTCGCCGGGAGAGAGGGGACTGCCGACAAAGACCAGGCTTGGCCGTGGGGGTGAGGGTTGGAGCAACCCATTATAGCTCCCTTATTCTGCAGGACCGGAGCCAGTGTAAACTACTGAACAAGAAAAAAGGTACCAGACCCACCTCGAAGATCTGCACATATTCGATCCCCTCTTCTGCACCCTCTTCTTGTAAACTGTACACCATTCCTCTATGATCCGTTCAATATCAGCGATGGGCAGCCGCGCAAGGGTCAGGTCGTGGCGAGGATGGAAGATCAGCACATCGCAGCCTCCTTGGACAGGTTCCGTGGTGAGAAGCGGATGGGGTGCAGGAGGCGCAGCAGGCCCAGGCGGGGGAAGAACGGCGGCGAAGTCGTTTTCAAAGACCATCGTATGGGTATATACTTCATTATGCTGTCCTCCAGCGCGCGTGTTCCCGGGGCAGAGATAACACTGGGGATCGTATTCCGGGAGGTTGGCCGACTGCGGAGGCTCGGTCTGACCGAGCCACGGACGCTTCGTGCGATGGGGGGATACGAGGACGTGTTCGTTCGTCAATGGATTGACTACGGCGGCACTGTGAGTGGGGTAGAAACGCATGCGTTGCGGACGACGTACTTCGGCGATGCGAGTGGGTGCTCGGGTCGAACTGAATATCAGCCATTGCGGGGTGGTTGAGGGAGAAAGGAAAACGGGGTGGAGGTCCGGACGATGGTTATCTTATAGGCTGCTCGATAAAGATCGTCGGCGAGAGATGATGAACGGAGCCTGGGCGGAACATACTTCGGGCTCGGATATGTTTTCCGAGTCGGGTGCGGTCTCGGTCAATCCCTTCATCCGCGGCGGTCATCACGGTCCGCGACAAGTCCGCGATCAGTCGCGACCATTCGCCACCTCTCTCGCTCGCCACCTTGTTCGTCGCCCACCATAATGGAATCCAACCCCAAACGCCGTCGTGTACAGCGTTCACCCTCTCCCGTCTACAACCTCGACGATGACAACTATGAGCCTTACGTCCCTGTCGCGCAGCGACGGCAGGCCAGACTTGCCAAGCTAACATCTTGGGGTGCGGACAAGGATAAGGGCAAGTCAAAGGAAGAAGAAGAGGACGAGCGTGAAGACGAAGAACGCGAGGAGGAGAGGCGAAAGGAAAAGGCGAGGAAGGAGCGGACGCTCTTGATGGAGGCGCAGGAGGTGCACGACAAGAAGGCGCAAGAAGGTAAGTCAACCAGCCTGTCCTGTCCCTCGTAGCCTCATCGCTCTTCCTAAAGACTCCAAGAAGACCGCAGCTGAAAAGGCTGACGAGGCTGATGCGGAAATCCTCACTGCCATTGCTGCCCGGCGGAAACTCGCCTCTGACCTGGAGTTGGCCAAAGGTGTGCTGTACACGGAAGCTATCAAGTCATCGTATGTCTCATACCTTTTTAACGTAGCGGTCGTTAACTGTGCATCCCCAGATGGAGACCGCCAAGATTTATACGCGAGAGGACAGAGGAGCAGCATCACAGACTTCGCGAGAAAAACCACATTATCGTGGACGGAGAGGACATCCCACCACCTATAGAGAACTTCGTTGTGAGTTATGGTCGCCCCTGAATACTGCTCATTGCGACTCATTCGGCTCGCAGGATATGAAGATTCCGGAACCATTGATCAAGTTTTTGAAGTCAAAGAGGATCACAGAACCGACGCCGATCCAACTTCAAGGCATACCGACTGCGTATGCCAATTCACCCTTCCATCTTTTCGTCATCCTCATTAGACCATACCATAGCTTCGCAGGACGTGACATGATTGGCATCGCATTCACTGGATCTGGGAAGACTCTCGCCTTCTGCCTGCCACTCATTATGTTTGCTGTCGAGGAGGAAACGAAGCTCCCCTTTGTCCGCGGAGAAGGGCCTGTCGGCGTGATCCTTTGTCCATCACGCGAGCTTGCCACGCAGACGTACGAGAACATGCTCGTCTGGACAGCTGCGCTCGCCAAAGACTCCAAGTACCCGCAGCTAAATGTCCTGCTGTGTATCGGCGGAATCTCAATGGGCGAACAGAGTCATGTGCTGAACAAGGGCCTGCACGTCGTCGTGGCGACTCCCGGACGATTGATCGACATGCTCGAGAAGAGGCGATTTACGTTCGACAACTGCAAGTACTTGTGCATGGATGAGGCAGATCGGATGATCGACCTGGGATTCGAGGATGATGTGCGAAATATTATGAGCTTCTTCAAGGTAGCGATGTTCATTTGTTTGCTGGCAGCCATGCTGATAATTTTCACAGCGTCAACGACAGACCCTGCTATTCTCTGCTACCATGCCGCGAAAAATTCAAGACTTCGCGCAGGGATCCTTGGTCAAGCCCATTCTAGTCAACGTCGGACGAGCGGGTGCGGCAAACTTGGACGTGCTCCAGGTCGTCGAGTATGTCAAGCAGGAAGCCAAGATGGTCTATCTTTTGGAATGTCTACAAAAGACCCCTCCACCCGTGATCATCTTCAGCGAGAACAAAACGAGGTGGATGGTATGCAACAAGATCGTCGTCAACAAATTTAACAGCTCACTTTGCTATCTCAGACATCAGGAGTATTTGCTCCTGAAGGGAATCGAAGCCGTCGCCATCCACGGCTCGAAATGTAAGTGGTACTCAATTTCAAGTTGAAGTGACGTCTTATATGCACGCCATCGTAGCACAAGAAGAGCGGCAATATGCTATCAAGTCCTTCAAGTCCGGGGCGAAGGACGTGATGGTGGCTTCTGGCGTGGCGTCCAAAGGCCTCGACTTAATGACATCCAGCACGTCATCATCTTCTCCATGCCCAAGGAGATCGAGGACTACGTGCACCAGATTGGGCGTACGGGCCGTAGCGGGAAGACGGGCATAGCCACCACATTCGTGAACATGAACACGCCCGAGCAGACGTTGCTCGATCTGAAGTACCTGCTGATGGAGGCTGGGCAGAAGTATATCCGATCTTTGTGTCTGTGCGCAGCGGACGATGCTGATTCATTGTTAGGGTCCCCCGTTCTTGCAGAGCATCGAGGATCCTCGTGCTGCGCAGGGCGGGGCGCTCAAAGGTTGTCCGGTTTGTGGAGGTGCGCTGTCTGTTTCGAAGTTCGACCTCACGTTAACTTACGGTCGCATTGGACAGGTCTCGGTCATGGCATCTCCAACTGCCCGAAGCTCGAGGATACGCAGCGGAGGCAAATGGCGTCTCACAGGGGTGCAGACGACATGGGAGGCTATTGATTGTATTCTCATGTGGGATTGTACATATGTATAGCTCCGTTCTCTGTTGGGGGGCATCGTGCATCTGATACTGCAATTCAAGGTGTGCTTTCGATGCTTCTCTGTTTGAAGATTTGAATTGTTCATCTACCGCCTGGTCTAGTCTCCATTAAGTGTCTGTGACAATATGAGATCGATGCTCATAAAATTCATCATCCGTCCGCGTCGTGCCATGCTTCCACGAAAGGGTGACTGCTGTCGTACAGTGTTCTCATACGCGAACACAATGAACTCATGCTTGTGCCATCTATTCCAGGCGCAAGGCCAATATGAAAAGACCGGTTTCCACGGCGAGAAGCCATGGAAAATCTGATCAATCTGATCTGTTGGTCCATATTGGACTAGTTCTTTCCGCCCTGCCTTAGCTATGTTATCATCCTCACCCTCTTTTCTGTCGTACATATGTGCGTACCTTCCTGAACTCATTCCTTCGAGTTGTACCAGATGGCTGCATCATACAACTCCCAAGAGTTCATAGACAGACCGTTTATCACGACAGATGAATGGGTTATGCCTTACGGAGACTGGGATGTGTTTGGTGGTGCGGCACCGGCTCGTCTCCGTTCTTTTACTCGTCGGAACGACAGCTAACCAGACAAATATACAGGATCATGACCAGCCTCAGGCTCTAAATATAGGAGCTATGCTCCCACCTCCCTTGGGCTACCATGGTGTCTTCTGTAACCCATATGAACTCTCAACAACCCTAGATGGCCAGTTTTATCCTGGCACTCTTCTCGACAATGGGCTGCTCGACTACGGCCAGGGGTTGCTCCATGAGGTGAATGCGATGACGTCTTGCAGCACCTTTCAGGAAGGATGGCCTTTCAGCACTCCAGATGCTTTCGTGCCATTCTTGCCTCAGCAGCAGCAGCAGCCTGGGCCAGTCCCAGCCAAGCATGAATTTGAAGAATTCCTACTGCAGGAGACGATCCTGTTGGAACCTCCATATCCGGAAGCACCATGTGTGTTGTTTCACCCGGACGGCTGTTCTTGACTCAACCGTGCCATGCTTTCAGTCATTGCCGTAACGGACTCCGCGCAAGCTTCCGTCGATGACAGACGGTTCAGTAGCGCGTCTCCGGCAGAGACACCCGGACAGGCCATCTATTCGCCGATTACTGGCGCACGGATGAACCTGTCCGAAGATGCGGCATTGCTGCCTTGCGTGCCAGTGCCGCGTGCGAAGAAGCCATCCAAGCGCGCGACGTCCGTTGCATGCGCCTTCTGCCGCAAGCGGAAGATTGCTTGTGGTGGCCCTCCAAAGGGCAGTACTGACAAAACATGCGGGTTGGTCGTTCGATTGGCTTTCATGGCTTTCATTTGATGATCACATTCCCTGCAGCCAATGCGCGCGTCGCAATCAGGAGTGTGAATACCCGCGCAAATCTTACCGCGGTTATCGCTGCAGTGAGACTGACTAGAAAAATATTGATGTACTGAGGTAGATACAATTGTCGTGTCTTTGCCCATGGAGACGTAGCCTAGCGTAAAATAGATGACATACGCATACAGTACTAGCACGAGCGTAAACTTCCGAGGCAATAGACGGATGGTTCCGGGTGCGATGTTTGGAATGATTCGGGAAGGGATATGTTTTCTACGGTTGGACTCGGACGTGAACGTGGTCCCGACATCCGTATACGCAAATAAAACAGCCGCGAGCGGCCGTGTCTTTATGGGATCTCACTCAACCCGATCAAGCCCAGCTGTTGCATGTTCAAAACAGCCATTGACCTGATGACCACAGTCCCGACGAATCTCTACAGCCGACGATCGTCTCCCACATCGCAATCGTTGGCTACCTACGGGAGACAAACAGCCGACCAGCATGACGGCGAAAATGTTCCTGGATGCACTCAGGGAACACATTCGGAAATATGGAGCCCAATTCATTGCCCGGCGGACACTTGCTAGATTGTTGTCCACCGCTCTTTGCGCCATCGTCATCGTGGTCAGGCCTGTGTCTCATTTGGGTGGACAATATGCGTTCACAGCTCTCGCCTTGAAGGAGCTGGTTTTTAACGTCCAGGAGAACTTAGCACAGCAGCTGGAGCTAACGGTTTTGAACATCATGGGAGCGTTGCTTGGAATTGGCTTCTCTACTTTGGCCAAATATCTTGCATCTCTTTACCCCGACGAGTCCGCTCGTGCCAGAACGATATGTGCGGTCTTTCTCGTAGCCATTAGTTTTTTCGGTGGGTAGTATTTCTTTTCTATTCATGTAGTGTGATCAGCAAACTGATTGCTAGCACTTCCTCAGCTGGTTTGGCGAGAAGCCGACTGACTCGTCTTCGAATGTCTACTCGTATATCATGCTTTATAGCTACATGGCTCCTCACGAGCAACATTGGAATCCGTTCAGTAAGTGTGTTCGTTGGTTCTGTCACTTCCGCAAGCCAATTATCGATTTCGCAGCATGTACTTGCCGACTCAGGCGATTTCTTATTTGTAACACTGGTCCCAGCTATTCTCTGTCTTCTATCGCTTCTCATCGTAATGTCGCTGCTTCGGTGGCACTCCACTAATTTCGAGAAGGAGATGGCCACATCATTCGGATTACTCCATCGATGCCTAGCTGTGAGCCTCCCCTTCGTGGGCTTTGGCTCCAAGGAGGAATCGACGGATCCAGCAGAATTCTATCTGCTGCGTGAGCAATTGTTTCGGCGCTCCATTAACCTGAACGAGACATACTCGCAGGCGGCCTTCGAATTGAGGGTAGGACGCCTCAGCTGTGAGCAGCTCGCTTTCGATTCGACTAGTTTTTCTTACCTCATTTTTCAGTGAAATCCATCCGCCCTTTCATTGGTATCGTCGAACATATTCGACGAGAACTAGCATGGGGCATGGCACCCATTAAGCCCTTTGCTAGTCCTGTGCCATCCCTCCACCGCAGTCACAGTCAAAACATGAACCTGCATGGTTCAATTTCCCCTCGGAGAGAGCTCACCTCTGCCATCGAAGAGCCCGCGCGATTGTTGGGGCATGCCATTCTCGACGCCATGCGAGCTGTCGAATGCGTGATCCTGGTCACGTTCCAGCAGAGCAACACATCCTCGGCCTCTTTCCTCCCCGGATCCATCCAGGAAACGGTACGTGCGGTCGAGCAGCGCCTCCTTGTGTCGAGAGATGAGGCTCGCGAGCGGCTCGCACACGTCTTCGATACGGCGGAGATCGCGCAGCAGGCTGCGGGCGATCAGCCCGACCTTCCAAAAGAGGTGTTCGATCGCAGTCTCGCCATGATTGCATTGCTGCAGGTATGTACTGTGCCGCTCTGCCTGGCAGGATAGTCATTGACTACGTCCCGGGGTGCAAGTATAGATGGCACAGGAGATGCGTCTGGCGCTCCAGGTTGCCCGGCGGATCGCCATGCGTCACGAGGAGTCCAAGACGCGGCTGTGGTATCCGCGTGTCTCTCTCCAGTGGCTCGGCGTTCCGCCAGGACCGTTTATATCCGATGACTTCGGGACGATTCTCCACGTGCCCGACGTGAACAGCAGTGCCGCCGATCCTGGGGCTGTCAATGCAGGGGAGAACTTAACCTACGCGGAAACGCGTCAGGCGCTCGCGGAGAGGGGCCTTTCTCCCGATTTGCGATACCCCGAGCACAGTGCGAAACAACATGCCTACTTTCGCACCCCAGCACAGGTGCATGTGCGGAAGAGGCTATTGTGGTCTTGGGGATTGGTACCGGACTTGTTCGCGCTGCTGTGGTCTCACCGTCGGGTGCTTTGGATACGAATGTGGTTGTCGGCAGCCCTCCGTGCCGTCCAGCATTCTAGTCATCTGAGACATGCAATGAAGAATGCCATCGGCGTGGCGTTGTTGAGTTTGCCAGCGTTCCTGCCGGCGGACTCTGCGGGTGAGTGGATGTTGGAATTTACAGTTTGTGAGTCGCTGAGCGTGATGGGTCAGGACGGCGGTGGTTCACAGCCTGGCACGGCCAGTGGATGGTAATTAGGCAAGCTATTCTATTTGCCCTTCCTTCTCTCCCCTGATGTCCCGTTACTAGTTATCTGTGGGTATTGGAGACTAATACTGGGGCAACATGGAGACATGGATACCTACGTATAGTGAGCATCGGATTGCCTCGACGCCACTCAGGTCAGAGCTAAGATGAACTCGTCGCGCACAGCTGGGTACCACCTTGGGAGCCATATACGCATACGTAGTAAGCTTATTCAGCCCATCCTCTGGTATTCACTGAGTAGCGGCGCCATAGGCTTGGTTGATCTGCAAGACAAATCCGTACGGGCTCGTGATTATGGTGACAGTCAGTGAATAAGCGGGTATTGTCGCCGACGAACGCTGAGAACACGAAGTAGGTCGCGGATATTCCCATCACTTGGCTTATCGTCAAAACGACGCTGGGACTAGCAGCCGTCCCTGCGTGAGTGGTAATTGTTTCTCGACCTTACGCCAGACCAATGTCTGACGTCTGCCGTGCAGGTCTGTGGCCATCTGCGTGATTCTGTTTGCGCCATACATTGCACCCGACCCTTCTGTTTCTGTTCTGAGTAAGTCCGCCCGCACAGCAGCAGACTATCTGTCTCAATGTTTCTGTGATGAAGTGCTTGCCATTAAACGCGCCGTGATGATTGCTGCGGGAATGATAGCGGCGCTATTCATGAACAGCCTAGTGTTTCCGCGCCATTGTCGGGTAGGTTCCTCGCCATTCTTGACGGGGTCGGGCTGACAGTCGGCTCGTGCAGATAATTTTCCTTTCTGATGCGAGCTGCACATTGGGATTATTGAGCAATCTTTATATGACACTCAGCCAGTAAGCACGTTGAACTCGATTCACCCCCCCAATTCTCACTGGCATTTCAAGCGACATGCTTCGCGTTCAGTATGCATTTGCGCAGGAGGACAGGCGAAAAACGCTCAAGCTGGAACTGCAGATCCGCAACACGTTGTATCGTCTGTCGGTCTTAATCACAACGATGCACGCTGAATTAAGTCTACTACCGGTATGATTGGACCTGGATGTCATGGAGATTTAAACAAACACGTTCGTTTTGTAGAAACCGCTGGGGCATTATCGCAAAGTCGTGGCGGTGCTTCAAAAGCTCCTGGATCTGATGACAGGTCTGCGTAAAATCCGGGAAAATATTCCTCGGAAGGAGACAGTAGCGAGCGTCTTCAACGAGCGCCGAGAGTTTGTGAGTAGCCTTCTCTTGCGTATTGTTCGTCAGACCTCTTATTATCATTCTAGATGTCTTGTGTATGCATCACCCTCTTCGCTTGCCAACATGCGTTTCGCGCGAAGGAGCCTCTCCCTCAATTCCTACCGTCCCCAAGGCACGCGTTCGCCAACCTCCTAACCCACGTGCAAGAATCAATCCGACTGGCGCGAGAAGAGGACCCCACGCGATGGGCTTATCGCAAGTCTATGCGTTCGCCGAACAAGAAGCGATGAAGGATATGGTGGACGCGCTGGAGGAGCTCCTGGAGCTGAGCGGACGTCTCTTCGGGACATCCGCATGGCTGACGCAGGATCCCTTCTCCTCGAGGACTTCTACCTTGCACGACGAGGGTGGCCATGGTTGGTATAGTACGTTCAGATGGGAGGAGGCATGAGAAGTAACTGGGAAGTCGGTAATAGCCTTCTCCGGCGCAGACCAATGGGCCCCATGAACTTCAGGCCTCTTCGAGAGCCGTTGACATGTCCATGTAGCAGACATCATACAGCGAATGCTCTCGTCAATAGGTGCACAATAAGTTCGCATACAGTACATGTAACTAGAAGCAAATCGAAGCATATCATACGTATACAGCATAACTATCTCATGATGAGCACATGTAAACTACGAGCACGCTCACTTAAATACATAGGGAGGAATCAATCATTGAAGGAATTCTAATAGTATGTTCGTCATCAACGTCTCGCCCTACTGCCAGACGCAGGTTTGAACTTCGAGCCAGAAGAAGTTCGATATTCGAACCGGTGCAGATCGGCGACAGAGGCAGGTTTGCTTGGCCTGTGCTGGAGTGAGCTCTGCTCGCGAATAAACTGTCCGATGAACAGCCAAGCTTACCTGTCCATGTCGACTTGGACATGGTGTCGAACACATACGGCCAAGAACCGTGCGGCGTACGGCTGGAAGCGACCTTCAGGATCGACGTTAGCATCCTGAAGTGCCTCGTTGAAGGCACTGATGTCTAGTTAGTTGCCTCAGTGAGATGCTTGGATCATATATCAGTTATGGAGCATACCTTCAGGCTTCATTGCACTCAGTAGTTGAAGCGCCTCGTCCGTGATGATTTCTTCGGGGTTGAAGACGTTGTCGTGTCTTGCAATCTGAGTGGTGCGACAATATGAGCATCTAGTAAGTATGAAAAAGCACGCTTGACAGCTTACTTCTTCACGCAGCTGCTTTAGCTGTGCATAACACATCGTATACGAGTCATGCGGCTGCTCGTTGGAGGCATCCGTCTCTAGTAACTCGATGTCTGAGTTTTGTGTGGCCGAAAGCGGACCAGCGCGGCTCGAGAATGCTGATGCCTTGCTCGGAATCTCAATGATGTCATCGTCCGCTGGATCTTCAGACGGTTCAATTTCGTCGTCGTCTTGGTACAGCTCGATGGCGTCCTCTTCAACTTCTGGCTCCTTTTGCTTGGCATTCTTTCTGAAGACACCGGGCGTTGGTGCAGAGCGATTGCCTGTTGTTTCTTGCCTTTCGAGGACTTTTCTGACTTGGAGGTGTTCGAAACTTCATCATCAGCGGCTGGTGTCGGGAGACGAACTCGGTAGCCTTGGGTGTAAGCTGCCAAGTAAGGGAATCCATCAGCGAGGTCATTATTTATCCAATGTTTGTGCGAATTACCTTGAGGCAAGTAACCGGAATGAGAATGGTAGTATTCTTCACCACCTCGGTCATGATGTCCGTGAAAACGAAGCATGCCAATATACGCTCAATACGAGTCTTCAATTGGGTATCGGTATTCCGTACGCACGACCACCCGATGTAGATGCCTTGATCGTCGCGCATTGGGCTCTTGTCAGGAGATCCCCTTCCCCAGACCAGCATCCTTCGAAGTTGATGATCTCAACCGCGAGGTCGTAGACATCTTCTTCGTGTAGGGCGTCGTATCACAGCAATTGTCGCACTTCCCATGACAGTTTCGGGGATCGAAGTTCTCGCCAAAGTACGACAATACCTGCTGACGTCGGCAGTCAACGTTGTTCTCGCCGTACTCCACATCCTCTTTAACTCCTCGAGCTGGCACGCTTTCTTGTCTGCTGGGAGCTCGTCTTTGATCATTCGCCTCGCCTGTTCAGCGTCTCCATACGAGTAATCTGTATTCGAAGGGACATCATTCAATCGTTATGAGGATAACAAATAGAAATCAGAGAAACGCACAAAGTATACAGTCCGACGGCTTCCCATCTCGGCCCGCGCGACCCGTCTCTGGTAAAGCTAGGGAAATATCAGCCGAAGACACCCACAACAATGCACTCGTGCACTGACCCGGCCATCGATTTGGGCAGAGTGTTATGTATCACAAATCGGACTGCGAGACGGTCAATGTATTTCTCACGTCAACAGGCAACATACCGTCTGGCTTGTCGATACCCATACCGAAGGCGATCTGTGACAGAACATAGACGTTAAGACGCGCACAACAACATCACAGTACACCGCCGTACCGTTGCGACGATGACCTTGCAGCGCCCGTTCTGCCACTGCGCCTGCGCTTCCTGCCGCTCATCGGACAGCATTCCCGCATGATAATGTCGCGCGGCTATGCCGTACGTATCACGTAGCTTGGTCGCGAATTCTTCGCATTGCTTGCGGCTGAGGCAGTAGATAATGCCCGTCTGGTCACCGTACTTGCCCTTCACCTCCTTCGCGATCTCGTCCTGCGCGCCCCTCTTCTTCTGGCGCACGTAGTAATACAAGTTCGGACGGTTGAACGACTGGCTGAGGAGCACACAACCCTGTATCCCGAGCTTGTCGATGATGTCTTTGCAGGTCTCTGCGTTCGCGGTCGCAGTGAGCGCCATGATTGGCACGTTGGGGTAGTCCTGCCGGAGCGAGTGCAGTTCGCGGTACTATATAGTGCTAGTTAGTTTGGCTCTGCACCGCAGGAGGCGTCGGCTGCAGACGTACAGTATCCCGGAAGTCCCTTCCCCACGTAGAGATGCAGTGCGCCTCATCGACGACAAAGCGCGCGAGCTGACCCTTCTGGTATAGCCTTCGCACGATGTTCTTCATCTGGCCGTTGAGCTGCAGCTTCTCGGGGTCATGTATACGAGGCTCGGCTTGCGCCCGTCACCACTAAGGCGCTCGAGCGAAGTCCTTTCTTCAGTGTTTAACTGGTTTGAGCCGAAGGAAACGACGTCGACGCCATTTTTGCGCAGTGCGTTCACCTGGTCTTCCATCAGCGAGAGCAGCGGTCCGACCACGATGGTCACGCCCCGCGTCGCGCCACTCTTGCACACCGCAGGCAGCTGGAAGCACAGGCTCTTTCCGCCACCCGTGGGCATGAGCACGAGTACGTCCTTGCCAGACATGGTCGCATTGATCGCCTCGAGCTGGTGGTGCCGGAACGAGCTTAGCTGGAAGACCTCTCGAGCGTGCGCATGATCTCGGCATAGTCGGGTGTGTGTGTCTGGGATGCGGACGCAGCAGGCACAGAATCAAGAGTTGTTGCGGACGAAGACGCCGACACGAACCCAGACCCAGAGGCCGCATTAGTGTTCGTAATACGTCGTGGCAGTGATGATGGAGGGGTTGCCGGGGTGAGCACGGCATTCACGGTCGAGATCCCCAGGTCCTCAATCTCGTCTTCTTGCAATGGGAAGTTCTCCCACATGTCTTCACTTCCCAAGTTACCGGGGTCGGGAACGTGCTCTTGCTGGCAACCGTAGTTGTCACCGTCATAGATACGGCATCTGTCCTGTTGACCATACCACTGGTCTCTTGGTAGGTGGTTGACTTCGACGAGACGTCATTCTTGACTGCCATTGCCGCTGTAGAGGCGCGAATGCTGGGAGAGTCCAGACTGGATATCCTGGGACGAGATTGTGTATTATCCGGCGCAGAAGCTGCAGCTGGGGCACGACGTGCCCATGTCGGCGGTGGAAGGACAGGTTGATCGCCACGCGTAACCGCGGAACGCACCGCCATGATACAAGCAATGCGGTCGGCCACGATCATACTGCATACAAGATCTCACTCAATACATTGTTCGACACAAATGTTCAGACTTACTCCATGCGATTGATCAGAGTGATGTCCTGACCCGAATCCTCGCCCGAAAAGACCTGCTGTTTTTTGTCTGCCAGCTCCGCCCGTTGGTCGAAACAGCTCTGAAGAGCCGTTTCTAGTTCCGGTGTGGATTTCTGGGACAGATATATATCAACATGCCAATCGCACCAAACAGGCTCTGTACTACTGACAGACAAAAGATCCGACCAATCCATAGGCAGTGCTCGTTCACCAGGATCTGCAGGGGCGGATTCCGGCGTGTTGTTGTGACGCTCTTGCCGCACAGATGATCTCGCCGGCGTCCGATGGTCAGACCCCGATGTAGGAAAGGTAATCAGTCGAGGAAGGGGCTGTTCGCGTGCCTTTCCTTTCCCTTTGAGGTCAGACGCAAAGCTGTTCTCTTTATCGGATGCTTCTGTCTTGATGCGTTTGGACGAGCGGCCTTGCCCGCCGTCAGAGAGACGCTTAACGGGGACATTGGAAGCGGAGGGGCCAGGAACATCAGACTCGCCGGACGAGACGTCGACATAAGATATACTGTTATCAGATGCGGGATTGAAGCGCAGCGTGGTAGGTTTGTTCTTTCCGAAGCCCGGGGTAGAAAATGAAGGGAGTGTAGGGGAGGGTTTACTAGTCAACGAGCGCTTGACGGTGGCCGACGGTCGAGAAGAACTCAGACCAGCGCTGCCTGCCGCTGCAGATGGCTTGGCTGGAGTTCCAAATGATGTTGCAGGCTTGAATTTGCTGGGCTGTATGATGTTGAAAGGGCCACTCGCGATAAAGAGAATGCACGTAGGCGTACCTTCTGCTGGGCGGAAGGCATGGGGCTCGCTGTGGGCGTGCCTCCGCCCTGCTTGCGACGGAGGTCGTCGAGGTTGTTCCTGGGGCCGGACATGTCGCGGAGGACGTTGCGGACGACGAGCTCGAGGTGGTCGCGGCGTGTCGTACACGGCATGTGACCGTTCCGGGCGTAGCCGCTGTGCTCTTCCTGCCGCGGTCCTCCTCCCTCAGCCACCACCGCGTCCCCCACCGCCACCCGTCCTCCAACATGGCAGGCCAGTTCTGGTTCCCCTCCATGTCCGTCCCAGAGATAGTCGACGCCTTCTCCGGCTGGGGCTTCGCCATCAGCGACGAGCAGGTCGCCAGACCCACCCCCGACTTCGTGCTCGGCATCTACAGCGCGTGTCTAGAGCAGGTCACAGGCATCACTCAGGACGCCCTCCAGCCAGCCATTGACGCCGCACTAGCCTCCATTGGCTCCCAGGTACGTGCTGTTTCGCTCGCAGACGGTGGTGGCGCACTCATGTGCCACACAGGACATGTATGCCCCGGCACTCAGTCAGAACCTGCTCCTGTACCACCTGTAAGCGCATCGCTCCCGCCCCGACATCGCACTCAGCGCAGCCCGCCTCCAGCGAGCGCTTTGCCTCCGCCGCCAAGTTCCCCGACTTCAGCGCGAAGGACCTCTACGCGCCCGACCCCGAGCGCACGCGCTCCATCTTCTCCGCCTTCATCAACTTCGTCAAGTTCTCCGAGCAGTGCGAGCCGTTCATCACGCGTCTCCGCGGGCACTCCGCCGCCGTCATCCAGGAGCGCGAGAAGGTCGCACAGCGGCTCGCCGAGGCGCGCCAGCGCGTCGCGTACATCAAGTAAGCATGCACCCGCCCCTCGCAGCGGCGCGCACTCACCGCGCCAGCGCAGGGCAAAGCGCTCTGAGGACGAGCCGCGATGCGACAGCCTGCGTCAGGAGAACATCGCGATGACCGAGCAGCTCATCGCGTACAAGGACACCCAGCTCGCGCTGCTCAAGGACGTAGACACGCTCAAGCAGGAAAAGGAGGTGCTTGTCAAGAACAAGGTCCGTTCGTGCCCCGTTGTCTCCTGCGCTCTCGTGACTAGACGAGCTTTCCCCCTGCCTCCCTCCCCCACCCTTGCAGGAAAACATCAATACCGAAATAGCGACAGTCACGGACGTGATCTCCCGCACACGATCGCGCATCGTGCAGTCTCCGGAGCGCATCAAGCGCAGCATCATCGTAATGGGCACGGCGGCCTCGGAGGACAAGAAGACCATAGCCGTGCACGAGGCCAAGATACGGGACCTGCAGGCGAAGATCGCCGCGCTGTTCAACGTCGAGAAGGTGCGGCCAAGCGGCCTGTGCGGCGGCGGCATTCTACTGACCGCGGGGCATTCATAGGACGTGCGTTCGTGCGTCGAGCAGTTGCAGACGATCGAGAAGGAGATGCGCGCGCTCGACACCTCGCAGAAGGAGCTCGTGGATCTGAAGGACCACCTGGACCAGAAGAAGGGCGAGCGGACCGAGCTGCTGATGAAGCGCGAGGTACGTGTCTCCTGCGCTCCCAGCGTCCGAGCGCCCTGACTGACTGCGCTCGCCCGTGACCTGCAGCGCGTGCACAAACAGCTATCCAACGCGCAGGAGAAGCTCGAGCGCGCACAGCGCCACGCGGAGGACAAGCGACTCGCGAGCCAGCAGACGATTGAGCGGCTGCAGCGCGAGTACGAGGAGATGTCGCTCGAGCGCCGTGACAACGACAAGCAGGTCGAGGAGCTGCGCGCTGATGCGGACGAGGTTGAACGCAAGGTGTGTTGCCGCCGCCGCCGCCCGGTTGCTGCGTACAGGATACTGAGTTGTGCTAGATGGCCGAGCATCTGCGGAAGAGCCAGGCGGAGCTCAGCGAGCTGCTGACGGAGTACTGGCGGCTGCGGCATGAGACAGGTGCGTTGTCCTGTGTCGTAGAGGCACGATTATTCTCTGACTGCGGCTCCGCAGAGGTCTACATGGAAACGCTCGCCAATAAGTTGGGCATGCAAGTGACCAGTTCCCACAGATAGTCCAGTGGGGGAGAGACGATGCGAGTGCATGGGTGCTCCAGACGATGTACAGAACGTAGGATCTCTCTTGTTGTATGATTTGAATCAGATAGGCTTCGCGGTATCCGCAGCTTGGACTTGCGATCTATTACATAGAGAAGTCGATAGAACGACCAAGTGAAATCACCAGCTGCGAGGCACGACAGCCACGAGGTTTGGATGTCCAGCTCATCTCAGGAATGTCCTAGCCACTAAGTATAATTCACCCGCACAACGTGAGAGGTTCCAACAAACAAGGTAAACGGACTGCAGGAATAAGTTACTTGGTTGTGACAGTTATGCGACGGGACAATTTCCCTACAAGATATAGCTTTACCACATCTACACCACCCATGCACTGGCAGCGCGCTGATCTGCACCCTACACATAGGTGCCCTTCCCTCTACTACCGGGCTAACCCTCCACATAATCTGGGTCTGCCGAACCGCCGGCCCGTCTACGAGATGGCGTGCTCGGATCCTCTGCGCCCGTTGCACCCGCGCTGAGCAGTCCCGCCTCTTCTTCGTTGGCTGTGCGCGAATTCCGCCGACCGCGGGTGGACGACTTCGGCCGGTAGAGGAACGACTGTGTGACGATGGTAATATCGAACATGAGCGTACCACCGCTGCCCAAAAGATATCTAAGGGCACGTGTGAGGTCATGGCATGATGTGTGCAGATATGTGACGCACGGTATGCTTTCGCGGATGAACGCGGAGGCTTCGGATGCCGGGAGGGCGAGCCGGGGAGAGGTGAGGATGGAGGCAACATAGAAGAAGTTGCCGAGGAAGGCAAATATAAAGAGATACACCGAGAGTCCCTGCAGCCACTCGTCTCAGTACACCCATTGGACGGACAACAAGGGTACACTTACCTCTACCGATTTTCTGGCGAACTAAAGACAGCATCCGATGTGAGGATCATGTCACGTATCAAAAGAATGACTCACATTCTTCCAGATTTGAGGTAGACGGGAGGTCAAGTACAATGTAGTGCATATCCAGGCCGATATACGGCCAATGATGTACTCCGTTGAAGGAGGTTCCTGCCCAGCTGGCGCAGTCACATCGCCGATATTTTGTTGAAGGGCACGACAGCAGGTATTGCCGAGATCAGCAACGAGTTGTTAGCGTCCGAGTGCACCACGGACACGGCTCTCGCAATTCGGTCATCGCAAACTCTGCTCTCGACAGAACCCGTCCGAACCTCGAGCGACTGCTCGCCACAGACCTTGCTGGTTCCCCGCGAGCGCGCCCAGCCCCCAGAGCGCCCACACGCCCATGAAACCATGGTCGCACTTTTCCGACTTGCTCGGGAGCTCCGCCTTTGATTTGCCGCGGACCACTCTGCGTCGCCCTCTTCCGCAGGCGAGTCCACCTCGCGCATCAACGAGCGACCGCGCGCGGCAAGCGGGTCGAACTCTCCCGTCTGGAGGGCTGTGGTGTCATGTGCAGCGAAGCATGCATGCGGCCTGTGGGAGACATTGTGGACTGGCGGCTCCCAGTCAAACTGGGTGGGCGGCGTTCTTGGCTCCAAGACACCTTCTTCCGCCTCGCCGAGCGACCGCCCTCGGATTGAAAGCTGTCTGCGAGGCGCGCGAGCGCCTCGTCGTCCACCTCGTCATCGTCGGCCGGTTCTACGACATAGGGGTCGACTGCCGAACGCGGAAGACCCTCGTAACTGTGTCTCTGCCAGCGCGAGTGTTCTTCCTGTTGTGCGGCGAGGGCGGCTGCGGCTGCGACGTTCGCCGCGACATTGGATAGGGCCCGATAGTGGGTAGGCCCGCGCTCCATGGACATGCGGCGAGTGGCCGTCGAGGTCGTGCGCGAACGTGCATGCAGGTACGGAGGCGAGAGTTTTGCTTTCCGGCTGTAGTAGATGTATTGGCAGAGCAAGGCACAATCTACGCAGCAGAAGTAGGTCGCTAGCCATGTCTGGAGGGACAGGCCGACTGTGAGCGACCTCCACTGGTTTTCACGAGAAGACTCACTTGAAACGGTAGCTGATGCGTGAGGATACATCCCAGGAGGTTCGTAGCATCGCCTGCGAGCACGCTTGCGTGTAAGAAGGGTGACGAAGGCTCACGCGACCGCCAAGGTGGATGACGCCAACGAGGATTGCGGACTCACCCATGAGCCAGTTGAGGAGAAATGGAAGGGCGAGGCCATCACAAGATTGTCTGCGGACATTCTCGAGCACCTGTCTGGGAGGAATCGCGAGATGAGAGGAGATTGCGCAATGCGAAACGAGGCAAAGGACTCACGGAAATTGTGCACCGAGCCAGCTGCCTATGGATGCATAACCCAGGAAGTCGCTCAAGATAACATGCTCGCTGTTGCGGCTTGGCCGCGCGAGCACTCGGTGCTCTGCAGGTTCTGAGATCTGAGGAGGAGGAGGATGTACAGCCGAGCACAGGCCCAGCTGTCCCAATTTGGTCCACTCATCCTTCTCCGCCGCCACCAGTGCGTGCCACTCCAGCCAGTGCACAGTGCACACATGCCGCCGTCCACATCCACAGACCGCTCTTCCGCCCGCAACCGCATGTTCGAGCCCGCCTAAATGATCTCGTATGGGTCTACCTAGGCCCACCGAGTATGTACTCATAGATCTGTTCCGCTGCAGCGCGAACTCGTATTGGACTATCTGTGCCACAGCTCCTACTCAGGCGCAGCACGCGCGTTCGTCAGAGACAGCGCCGTGAAGCACCTCGACGCCGATGGAGACGAGATCATGCAGTCCACCGACAAACGCGACGCGTTGGCCGATACGCTGGAGGAGCGGCTTGCAGAGGGGGAGCTGCGGAAAGGTCTGCAGTTGGTTACATGGTGTCCGGAGTGCAGCTCATCGCCAACGCGCGTTTAGAGATCCGCATCCACATCCTCTCGGGACAGGTCGACGAGGCCATCGCGTTGCTGAATAGGCATTTCCCTCGGGTACTATCCGAGCCTGAAGAAGTGCCCACAGGCAGGCCTGTAGATAGACAGGGCTACATCCCCGCCACATCCATCGACCCGACCCACCTCGCGCTCAATCTTCGCATCCTCGCCTTCATCGAGGCCGCCCGGACCATTCCCCTGCCCTACTATCCCCCGGGCACCAAGGTCCCACCGTCCCCCGTCGTGCCCAGCGCAAGCAAGGACATTGACATGCTCCGGCACGAGAGCTCTAGCGACGACGCCAACGACCAGCTCCTGCACCGCGCGCAGAACCTGTACTCGGACGCAAACCGCCTCCCAGACCCCAACGACCGCGCCAAGTACCTGCATGAGCTCGCCCAGGTGGGCGGCCTGCTCGCATACACAGTCCCGGAGCGTGGCCCCATGGCGGTCTACATGACCCAGGAACGGAGAGAGGCCGTCGCCGACATGGTCGAAAGCGCCATCCTGTGTAAGTCTGTCGTACCGGGGCACGAGCATCGCAGTGATGTGAATTTTCCTCCGTACATGACAGATCGCACGGGCCGACGCACGCTCTCGGCGATCGAACATCAGACCCGGTACACCTCCGTCGTGTGGTCCATTCTGCATGATCTGAATGAGAAACCGCCCCCACGGTCCGCCTGGCCGGCCGGTGCCTCGCTACCGCCCAGCGGAAAGACCAAGGCGAGAAGCGGGGCTAGCGGCGAGACCGTCCCACATGTCACTGCGAAGAAATCGAGTCGCGACAAAGACGCAGCAGAGGTAGCCGCACGCTCATTCACCATATCATCCTAGGATATCTGCTCAAGTTCATTTCGTAGCCTGTGCCGCGTTCGAACTGCAGGCCTTCTTGGACTCGCCTCCATAGGCTGCGTCCAGTATGACCAAACGTTTGACATTGACAGGTTGTATCGCACACATTATGCATGTACATATTCTCTAGCATGATCTTACATTGTATGTATGGATAACAGGTCACTATTCGGATATCCCTCCCCCGTGTTCTGCTCTGTACTCACCTAACTGCAGCTCCAGTTGCGACAGTAGAGGGAGATAGAGATGGAGTGACCATCGACTAGACCCAATAATGTCTACATCTAACCACCGGCCGTCGTTCACGCGCCAACAATGTCCGCGCCAACCCCACAGTCTCTGAGCCCAAGAACCTTCAGGCGTCCCCATCGTCTCCACTCCACCCTATCCAGCACCTTATCGCTCTCACCCCCAACCACGAATTGAATGACAGATCGAGCACTTCAACCAGCGGACAGATGTGTGGGAGGCGGTAGATCGGCGCCGACGCCGGAAGCGCGAGCAACGCGACGTGTGTCAGTGTCGGCGGGAACGCGAGGAGCGTGATCGCGGGCAGTTCGACGGAAAAAAGGATGAGCGTATGCACGGGCGACGGCGCGTGTGCGTGCGCCTCTGGGGAATCCCACGACCAGTCCTCCAGATCATCATCATCATATCGTCGTCCCCGTCTGAAGAAATGTCGGCTCCGACGCGAGGCCTGTGCAAGCTGTGTCTGCCTTCAGAAAGTCGCGATGCAGCGACGCCTGGGGCCCGACGACTATGAGCTCGCCGTCCACGTGCCCGTCCGGTGCGCAGAGCGCATAGAGCTTCGAAGTGGGCAGCGGCGAGTGCACCGCGGTCCAGCGGAGCAGATTGCGCCGCAGATGGGACGGCAGGCACGGGACGAGCTCTTCTGCGAATGCGGGCCAGTGTAGTATCCTAAGAGTACGCGCAGGCATAGCTGCATGAGCGGCGGACGGCAGATGGCCTTGCACCGTCCTGTGTGCCCAGCTGCTGCCGATGCCCTCCGGTTGGTGAGAGAATATGAGCGAGAGGGCGTCGGCTCTGCAGGCTGCCTCGTCTGCCTCCTTTCCCTTCCCCTTCCCGAAAAGAGCACCCCAGCTCCTCGGAGGACCGGGCCCAGGGACTTCACCGTTTGGGTATGCGTACTCCAAGATCCCTTGCGGACCAACACGCATGATTGAAGGGGGTGCATCGCGCCGCACGACGTGTTCAGGATTGGATTGCACGGTGTCGTAGATCTGGTCGAAGGGAAGAGTGGGGTTGTTGTATGAGTGGGAGTAGAGACGTTTCAGATGAGCCTTGGAGCCCTGCAGATTTTGTGCATGGCGAAACTGCTCCCCACTGGTGAGGATGCTCCTATAAGTAGCTGGCGCGCGATCAAGAAAGTAATGCTGCGTACCGCAATGTATGTAACAGATTGTTTACATGTCGGGATGCCGAACTCGACTCTGGTTTCTTGTCCTTCGAGGCTGGCATTGCGGCCTGCCTAGCACTCCCACGTTAACGTTCTTCGTAGGTTCCGTCGATACGCAGGATCCGCAAGCAGTCCAGTCAACATTGATATTATCGACTTTGTGACCTGATAGAGAAAGGAGGATAAATGTCGAAGCTCATGATGGCGCTGGGCGAGTCCGGCTCTGACTCAGTGGGACAGCTTTACGCCTCCGGCAATTGCCTTCTTGTAATGTTACCAGAGATGTGTACTCTCTGCACTCACGGGCGAAGTCGCTGCCGTCGTATTCACTGTTCCGAACCACCGTATCTGAATCTTCTCAAGGATTTTCGTATGTGGCGATCAACATAGATGGCATACAGGATAAAAATCATGGTTCAACAGCGAATGTGCATGCTCCCCGTACAAGCTGACGCCTCATCCCATACATCACCCAATCCGAAACGAAACTCAGTTCATCTGCCGGATGAGCTTGTTAATGTTCTCCTCCCGGTCGCCAAAGTCACCACCCTGGACAAAGTGCTTGAACTTGCGAGTCCTCCAACCGCCGGTAGGGTTGGAGAGCTTGAAGGGCCACAGGAAGTTCGAAGCCTGCCGAGCGAAAAATCAGTATGTTATTATCACACGTCCGATGTCGCGAGTTACATACCTGCTTGAAGTTGGGGCCAGCGGTAAATATTTCGTGGACGAGATCCTCGACCGAAAGGATATCGTATTTGCCGAGCGAAGTCTCGATGACGCCGTTGTTCGTGAGGGGGATACGCTGCTTGTCGACCTTTCCGTACCCGCGCTTGTAGATAAGCTCACGGACTGACTTCAAGTTCGGCTCGCTGCAGCCATCGTCGGTAAATCGATCAAAGCTTGGATGCAAGGCAATGCCTACCCATATGCGATATAAGGTTCAACGAGACGGAGCATTTGCTGAGTTGCCCTCGTAACTTTAACAAAGATACCGTTGTTGATCTGCAGCAGTCGCAGGAGCTGCAAGATTTTGCGGGGTTTTGGTGCAATCTCGTTGATACTGTATACAGTCAGCTATGGGCAGGTGATATGAGATGGAAAGAGAGTGGCTTACCCCCGAATACGTATAACGAAGTACACCTTCGCCTGTGCAGGTACGTAGAAGTCGCCCACCGCACGCGCCGCCCGCTTCAGCCGAACTTCCTCCTTCTCCTGGTTGAGATACTCTTTCACATATGCCTCGGCACGCTTGAAGATTACTTTGCGTTTGGCCTTGGAAGCCTATGGGACATCCGATGACGCGTTAGTCAACAGTGCGTTGAGACAATTGGTAAAATAAAATAAAATCAGTCCCGAAAGATGGTTAATTTCTGACAACACTGTGAAATGAAACTCCCACTAGCCACGAATATATAGTTATGCATCATGAAGGTCGAGTAGAACGACAAGTGTTTCAAAAGTGCAGCACATACCTTGCGGGCGGCGGTCGCAGCAGCGAGACGGTCCTCGCGTGCCTTTTCGTTTTGCTTGCGCTTCTTGAGGAGAGTCTCCGGGACTTCGATGTCCTATCCCAGCAAGATCATATAACTCGGTCAGAACAACATAACGACCGTTTAATCAAACGAACCGTAACGGACGGGACGCTGCAAAAGTCGATATCAGCATGCAACAAACAAACGAAAGGCAAACGAGGGGTGTACGCACGTAGTCGAGGGAGCCATTAGGAGATCTTGAGGGATGGCGCACTTCGGTTGTAGGGACGCGAAGCAGACAGAGTGTGGTGGCTGGACCGTACTATGCAGTTTATCAAATGTGTTCCCACGGAATATCCCTCCTTCTCAGTAGGCGCCCATACATATTGTTATGTCTTTGTTGATCAACGGCGTTCGTTCGACCTTGTCGTTTGTCTTGCACATGTAACCAGCCCGCTGTGCACAGGCTTCGGCCTTTTCATGTCGGTTTCCTTGCGGCAGCTGCGTGGCTTCGACATCTGCAGGACACCGCCGACATATCAGAATTTATGAATCGAGCTTGGGACGTCGTTAACTGGAGTGTAACTAAACAAAAACTATGCACTAGTACGAGGTCCTTGCCCATGACCCACCACACACGCACTTCATCACCCAAGTTGACTCCCATGTTCGCCATCGGATGTTAGCCTCCCGTAGCGATCTCCAGTCATCAGGTAGAGGCAGCACGCCTGATTTACCACCGCAACGCACGCAGACGACTACAGCTGTGTGACCCAGGAGGCGACCTTTCGAGACGACGTCCGTATCCTTTTCTTTGGCTAGGTGCTCCGATACAGACATGCGAGTGACACCGTCCACCAAATCCGCTGCCTTGATGAAGAGGCGAGGTCTGTCAATGACGTCTGACCTCGAGAACCTTTCTATAACCTTGCGCAAATGGGGATGCAGAGAGGGCACAGGACAACAAGCCGATAGACATCTTTGAAGATCCTCCGCTGCAATTGTAATACAATGAGTGCATGCTGCACGCGATCGGGGGTCCGACTCACGATTTGCGGACTTCGCTTCCTGCAAGGCTTCGCCAAGCAAGCGCCCCAGTACGTCGAGGTCAACTCCAGAGCAGTCCACAACGTCCAGGAGAACATCTTTGGCCATCTGCGCGTTTTCTCCTCTCGGAGACAAGGTGCCAATGTAATCCCGGAAGCGCTTCACATGTGCACCGCCATTTGCAGCCTTGTAAGAGTGTATGGATGAACTAGGTGTAAAAAAACTGGAGAATCTAACGCAGGGACTGCAGAAGACGCTATTCCATACCAATTAGCGCAATGTGTAGGGGATTCAACGCGGCGCGTACCTGGAGCGAATTCACTGAAGTGCTCTTGCTTGATGTTCATCTTGGTCAGATTTGAAGAGGCCAGGCAATCACTAACGAGAACACAGGCTTTCAAAATCTTTTCCGTGAACTCGGTCACCCAGGTAGTAATCCCGATCAGCTGCCAAACAGCATCTATGACGGAGCTGAAGCATATAATCATCGTAAAGAAAAAGTTAACTGACTTAGATCGTAAGCATCTCCCTCCTGGCAATCCTCAAACGCACTGTAACAGGCCGACAGTGAACATACGTCGTGTGCGGCTCTTGAGCGAGCAGCTAAATCAGCTTTTCTGTTTCATTCGCAATCCGCTTCGATCTCGCACTGAAAAGCAGGAGATAACATAAGAGACGAACCAAAAGCGCACTACACCCTACCTGTATACTTCAGTGGCAACACCAAATACTTCACCCTTCCACACGTCAGAAAGGCCATATGCATGCGGTCAAGTAATGTCAACGCATCACTCAAAGTGGATATAACTGCCTCGATAGAAGCGGAAGGGACGGCCAGGGCATGGGCACATCCGAAGGCGAATGCCTGGCGCGGATAGCGGTTACAAGACAACGTGAGAGATCTGTTGTTTGTGCATTCTCAAGACAGTCAGACTAGACTCCATAGGATGTCGATGCGGGAGAGAGTGAATTGACAACGGAGTTCCTAGCAAAGTCGATGATGAGATCGTGCACAGAAGCACATTGTTGGGGGATATCGCTACACTGGCAGGTACTATCGGGAGAATATCAACGAGAGCTCCTGCGGATCGTGATACATGCTCACCATCTCGGCCAATGCTATGTACACTCACCATCAAGGGAGGACTCTCCCACTCTTGTGCATTAGTAAGATCGGGCCTAACGTGACCAGTGCAGCATTAGCAACGTGGCTGATCCCAAGGATCTCCAAAAATCTTACACTGTAAGCACAACGAGTTTGCCTATCGGAGCCTCCTTGAGTCGCTGCTTCCTATGCGGAACCGAACCGCTAAAGTCCAAGAGTCCGGCAAGCAACAAATTTTGACCAGGCCAAGGTATAACAAAAGCAAGACACACATCCTCGAAGAGCCGCTTCGACTCTTCGCGTGAACACTGTGGATACGACGTTAGTGTGTCAGTTGGCGATGTAGTATTGCAATACCCACGCGAGTTTGACTGCCATCACTAGATGTGGGATCATTATGTGCTATGCAGAAGAGTCGAACCTCGGACTTCGGAGCATCGCTGTCTGTATGCGGGTTTAGTCGTCAAATGAAGCATCTTGCACATAGTGGGATAATACATACAATCCCGAAGTCAATAAAGCTTGCGGACAGGTACATACCACCCTTTGAAGTCCCGTGTTGGCTATCGGTGTTGGATGGCCCTTCCTGTAGAAGTGGTACTGATTGGGGAAGACCTTGAGAAAAAGCTAAGATCCGTTAAGTGCCGTCCTACGCAAGTAATAGGGGACATAGGTCGTGTTGTTAAGCCTGTGTCATGATAATAATTACTTGACCGTTAGATTATACTCGCTTCACTTACTGATTACACCGGCTTGAAGATAAGGAAGCTTCGCACAGGTAAATCTTACTTTCTTCTCCCCAAAGCTCCCACTCAGATGACCGCATAATATCTGGTGAAAGAGGCGGAGTTTGCGACGTCCATGGGCATATTGATGTCTACCGGGGTGTGCGAAATCATGCTTGTATCTCCAGAAGGCAACAGGTGAGAGCGCATCGCTACTAAAATAGAGGAATCTTTTGGTGACGGTAAATGTCCAGACGCGGCGTCAGTAAGCATGCTGCGTACCGTCGTGGTTCAAGCCAATGGCGGCGTTGGTGCAGAACAGCACGCCTCCTGGTCGAGCGGTAACCTCTGGCGCAGACTGGCTCTCGGTTACTGTGCTGCACGAAGCAGGGAAGCCTTCAAATTCTAAGCGACGAGACAAATGGTAACATCAAGCAGATGTGAATCTGGTGGTCTTGCGTTACTAGTATCAGAATTGAACTGAGTACCGGTGTGAGTGGTCCACGCGTAGGCAACCGGAGCGAGGTCCCTGAGTCTGTTGTTACCCACTACGAGTCTCGTCAGGATTGTAAAGCATGCACTCGAATGAAAACACCAACCTCTCTGTGGGAACAAGTCCAGTCTGCAGCCACTACCCCAGCACCTGCGGAGAACGGCCACCATTCCCGTACTGTCCAGTTATCGAGCTGTGGACCTTTCCTCCATAAGCATCCGATACCATCACCACCACGGCCAGGAAAGTACGCAAAGATCCAGTCATCGGTGGGATATATTGAGATTACTGTCGGGGGCTCATACAATGCGGGCGACGATGCGATTGGCTGCGGAGGGGGCAAGGTGAATTGGCGAGAGGACGGAAAATGGCGTGCAAGGATTTGTGGTTGAGTTGGATGAGCAGTGAATATGGTCGAGGACTTTGCCCAGGCCAGAGGCCTGAAATGACATCTTTAGATTGCACAGAGCAAACGGGTCAAGCGAGCTAGAGAGGTGACATGCCTGCGTGTGCCTTCAACTGCATGAGACAGATCCCACCAGCCTAGTTGCCAGTGCATGTCCTCCCTGGCTTTCCCTTTTGATGATACAGATAGCTTGGACTCGTGCATGACCGGAGACATGGTGGTATGCAAGTGTGCAAGACGGGAGGGCCGCAATCCAAGACAATTTCAGTAGAATGAGATGGAGTAACGCGAATAAGGCTTTCCAATACGAGACCCAAATGTTGTCCGAGGTGGGTACGTGCGTGGTTCAGAACACTCGACGGACACAGCAGTGAAGCTTTGAAGCTGGTGGTTGCGACAGTACACGGGCCACCCTTGCCGACAGCCACCGACGCGCTTGGATCGTGATTGCCATGTCCGCTCAGGCCTCTCGAGAAATAGATGGGGTCCCGACTGAAGTTCTCCTGCAAGCCTTTGCAGATCGTATCCTTGTACTTGTCACCCAGGTGGGCAAAGTGGGCAATCTGGTACGTCGTGTGTCCAGTGGTCCACCAGGCCATCGAGCGAACTGCTTTCCACAGATCCAAGTAACCATACCTCAAACCACACCTCTCATGCCCCCTCCACCTCCCGACCCATCCCAGCCAAATGCCATATCTCTGCCTACCCCTCCGGCGTCGATTCAGCTCACTCCGCTACTGGGGAACGCGTCTACCGAACGTCTTCGGACACTGTATTCGCTTTACGCCTCTCAACTGGCCACAAATATCTGGACAGCGGAGAGTGAGGATATGCTAGAGGGCGACCGACGGATGGTCGTAGTAGGTCTGGCCCTGCGAAGGTCTGTCGAAGCGGAAGGCATGGGCCTTAGTGCACATGAGAAAAATGTGTTCTACGGAGTTATGGGTATGGTCAACGAACTTGTTTCGCGCAGATGAAGCACAAAAGCTCAAGGATGTAAGTCTCATATCTGAACTTGTATTCGCGTCGTGCATGCATTCCATACATCACAGGTGGTATAAATGATGGCTATGTGTAGATGAAATGGAAAGCCTCATCCTTTGGTGACCTCCACCACAACCGCCTTCAAATCGGCGTCCTCATCACCTGAACTTTCCCTCGCGAACCTTGCTTCCCGTTCGCTCTGCCATTTGACCCTTTTCCACCTCAACAGTTCCGTGAGCCTCTCTTCCTGAGGTATGACACTACGTGGATTTGTCTCATACAAATAGTACGCCAGCGTTCCGGTGAAGATTCCGAGCAGCGGATCAAGGGCACTACATGAGGTGTAAGCGTTGTCCTGCAGAGCCGAGGCAAGGATAGTCCTCTGACCGTGAAAGTAAGACCGGGGCCATTGAACGAATTTGACAATCAAATTGAATCAAATGCAATGTCGAGAATGATTCTGGACTTCACTCGACCGCAGTTGGTCACGGTTGCAGCATAAGTCAGCTGGCCGTCTTGAGACGTTGCTCACCTCGATCTGCCTGTTGCTCTGTTCTATATCCCTTTACTGGACAGAAAACAGGCCCGAAATGTCCGTACGTGATATCAGTGGACGTAAAGACGTCGACGGCGGCCTCGGGGCAGATCCCGCGCAAAACCGGCCCATGGCTCGGAATGGCACGGACACCGAGCCTGTTCTCCTCGTGACTGCAAGCACACTCAACTCTTCGTGTCACCCAAAATTTGCATACGACTCTTTCACCAGAGCCTTGTTGTCCAGCTCGTACTCTTCACTTGTTTGCTTACCTGTTGTGTGCTCTACTTGTCCGAATGTCAGCTGCTGTAGATCGTCAAACACGCCCCATCTACGGTCCGTTCGTCTGTCTTGGGTTCGTGCTACTGCTCATGTCACGTAGAGGCCATCGACACCGGCTCGAACAAGTCTGCCATACTGGCATGTAACAAGCTCTTGAAGAAGCAGCCTAAAAATGCCTTGGTCAAGGCGCGTCTTTCTCGTATCTCTGACGTTGCACTTCTATTAACTTACATACAGGCCTTGAAAGCCCTCGCCCTGGTCCGCTCGCAAAAGGTAGAGGAGTCTTGATGCTCTGCGACGAGGTCCTTGCATCCAAGCCAAATGACGACGCGACTCTCGCGGCGATGATGCATGTACTACGTGGATTGGGTCGGCGTGAGTAGTTCATGACGTCGTCCATATTAATTCTCAGCGGATGAGCAGACACCGATATGGTCGCCATGTATGAGGATGCATACAAGCTACAACCAACCAATGAAGAATTAGGTTCCCAGACTTTCTTCGCCAATGTACGCATAGGAAATTGGAAGGCGGCGCAGCAGGTACGGCCATTCATATCATGTTGTTCACATCACTACAGCATTAGCTATGGACTCGGCGCTGCGGGACATGGTTTTGATCGTGTATCATAGGTCGCGACAAAAATGCATAAGCAGTTCCAAGATGATCATTACCTGTTCTGGAGCGTGATGAGTGCCGTCCTGCAGGTCAGTCCAATGATCGAAGGTTCATTCCGGAGGGTTTATGACCGATCCCTACTGCAGGCAAATGATCCCATTACCCCACCTAGTTTCCGTGGCGTGCTCTTCAAACTCGCTCACCGGTTGATTCTATCGTCTCAAGCCCCCTCCTATTGCAGTGCAGATCGGTTTTATTTGCATTTGACGGTGCTGCGCGAGCTCGGTTTGCTTGACGATGCTCACACTCTGCTCAGCCATGAGGCTGGCCAGGCTGTGTGTGCATCAAGTCTAGCATGTGATGAGGTCCGACGGGAAATTTGGAAGCTGAAGGGGTTGGGCAAGGAGGAAGGTGTGCGGGCGCGAGAGAAGATCGAAGCGAAGTGAGCATTTCTTGAACATGGTCCGTCGTCATACGCGTATTAATTGATACGCGAACGCGTCCAAAGGGACCGGAATTGGTCTGAATTCTTGTCCTTGCTTGATGGCACGTTTTGGGACCTTACGCATGAGACCAACTTAGACCCGGAAGTTGCGAAGGCATCTTGCGCGGAGCAGATCGCAGAAACACGAAAATTCCTTGTACAGATCGCGGAGGAAGACGGAGAGCGTGATCGGTCAGCTCACCTGGCACTATTAGAACTTGAGAAACGTGCAAGGCAGCACGGTCTTTCATCAGGTTATTATGTTGTCAGTGCTGGGCATGCGCATATATTGACCATTCTAGGAAGATCCTTCCGAATTGCCTAGATTGCTGGAAAATTATTTCCAGCGCGTCGGTGACAAGTTCTGCTGCTTCGAGGATTTACAGCCGTATGTTCAACTCGATGGCGATGAGCTTGCCGCTTGGACCTCATTCTTGGAAACTCAGCCTTCAACATTTGTTTGTACAACCTCCGCTTTATCATTATCGTCGCTGACCATCTCTTTCCCAGGTTTCAACAGCGGTGCTGAATCGATATATCAACGCACAGAAATTGATACGGTATAACCTAACGCTTGAAGAGCTAACGCCGGAGTTAGAGTCCCCTCGTGCTGCGCAATATCTCCGCTCATATATGGAGGCCCTCAAATTTGGGACGGACCTCCCGGATACCGAACTCCAGCCTGCAGACGACCTTGCTGTTCTTGCAAGCCAGGTACATGTCTCTGCATGGAAATCGAGCGGGCAGGAGGTGCATTTGTACAATGCTGCTGCTGTCCTTGAGTATGCTTCTTCGAAGAGCAAACCATCCTACCAGATACGGTTGTCTCTTGTCCGAATATATCGCCTTCTATGTATGTCAAGAGATTCTTGTGACGGAGAAATTGCTGATGCATCTGCGGTAGGCGCACCATCCCTGGCTTTGGAGCAGTATCGTGCAATTAATGTGAAGCAAATACAAAACGATACACTGTCCCACTTTCTCCTCTCGCGAGCATCATTATTCTCGTTGTCATCAACAGGAGATCTGACATACTCTTCGGAGTGTCTCGAGTCTAGTCAAATATATTTGACGAACTCCCAAGACGTGAAGTAGATTCAGTCTTGTGTCATGTCGATGGTAGCTCACGCTGGCTGATATAGACTGCAGAATTTATCGTACGAGCCTTCAGTACGGAAAAATATACGCAGGTACTTTCGTTATGAAGCTGGTGTAACCGTCGCTCAACTATATGCGCACAGATCCCCGACTTCATCCTCTTCGAGGACCGGCTAGACAACTCCCTCCAACGAGATCTCACGAAGGTGGAGCACGTCAGGATGCGAATTGTACACGAGCAGCTCAACTCAGAGCTTGTGGATATGGAGCTCATTGAGCTCAAGTTCATCTTCGACCGTTGTACGTGCTTTTCTCCTCGTGAAGCGTGCAATGTGTTCAAATTTCGCATTGTAGTCCACCATGACAACCGAGATTTTGACATCCTTCCCAACTATCAATCGCGGTTCGGACCCTCATTCAACGAACAAACTTTGCTCTTCGAGAAGTCACCAGGGGTAGGCATGCAGTCTTCGCGTCTCTGCGCCCGTTGACCATTTTCAATATCGCAGCCAGGGTGGCTGTCGATCTTCCTGAAGCTCTATATTCGAGCGTTCCAGCTTGCCAGCGATCTCGACGATATGGTGGAGGACAAGTTGCTCATTGGTGACCGGCCAAAACCAAGTTTCGATCCGGAGACAAAGCTCCCATTATCAGAACGACTCTCCAGGAGAAAGCAAGAGGAGCTTGACGAGGTATGTTCGCAATACTGAAATGACGTATTTATGGTTTGATTTGATTATTCACGGTCTAGCTGACGCCAGATGAGCTCGCGTTCTTGGAGTATGCAACCGCCTTGGCGAACTGGCTTGCCCCTTACCACGACTATGTCCGGCCACCGCCGCAGGCTGTCCTTGCCGAGGCAGCAAAGCAGACCGAATTGAAGACGGGCTTCCTCTACGAGGCGTCGAGTTGCCTCCGAAGAATGGGACAACTAATGGACATGCCAAGAAGGAAGAAGATCCTCCGGCTGTGACAGAACCCCCGGAGATTGTCTCAAAATACTTCGATTGTAATCGCTCTGCCATTCGTGAGATCGTGCACTAGCTGACTAGTTCTGTGTAGATATGGCCGGCCGATTCAAGGAGGTTTTGGAGGGCGGTCGACCGAGTTACGAGGTATTGCAAGTTGCGACACTCACGCAAGAGGCAGGTCCGCTGTTTGATTGGTGTACATAACGCTTACTTGCGCTCCAGGGTCTAGTTTGCTGGCGCTCGAGAGTACTAGATTTAAGCCCGCGTCTGTGGTCAAGATCAACAAGCTTGGAGCTGTACGTTGGTGACTTGGGTGTGCATATTTGAGCTAAATTTCCTGGCCTCAGTTGGTGCAGAGCTTCAAGGAGCTGCGCACGAAGGTCAACGCGCTGCTCACGGAGATGTCCACGTCGCTTGTCAAGCTTGGCGAGAAGGATGCCACTGTCGAGGGCCGCAAAGCGATCGTAGAGTCGTGCAAAGCTGTATGGGGGCCATCCCAGGTGCGTTGGACTGTCAGCTTTTTCAGCCCGCAACTCAAGTTTTGTTCCATTCCAGCTTGAGCACGACTTTGTTTCCGGTATCTCGAAGAAGGTGACCGAGTCTCGGAAGCAGGTAGCGGACGGTGTGGGCAAGGGCATTCTACGCGTCCTCAAAAACCATGCATGAGTCGCGTCAGACAGACGACCTCACTCACTTCTCAGTGCTAGACCTACTACATGTTCATAACTATCACCACTCAGAGCTGTCATTTGTACGTTGGTGGGATTGAAATGTGTGACGGCCATTACACGTTACGTCACGCGTCATGATATGCAGGTTGTCACGCGCCACGCTCTGAGACTCACTTTCAACCACGACCTCGCCGGACAAAAACAGCTGAGAATGAGTCAATGTACGTTTGACGTTTTCTGCAGAGGCCGAGCTTGCTGAGCTGTGTTCAGTCGGAGACGGGGCAATCCTTACTACGGCGGCGGAGGAGGAGGGGCGGCGGATATCTCGCTGGTGGCTCGCCTTTCGGCAGTTCTAACGGAAGCCCTGGGGGCGCATTCAAAGTATGTTGCCTTGGCTGGCTTTTGATATGTCATTGACGCGCATCTAAGCAACGAGGAGGCGGTTCCCATTCGCTGCGGCCTGTCACCATCAAGCAGCTCATTACAGCGACTCAGGCCCACTCGGATGCTGAGTGGATGATAGGTGATGTAGAGATTGCACAGGTACGTGTCCTTCGTGCTTGGTAGTATCACACTTCATTCGTGTGGTTTTAGGTCACGTTGTGGCCAGGTCATCTCAATTCAAAATCAAACACCAATGTTGTTTATTGGCTGGATGATGGCACCGGCCGAATAGAAGCTCGTCACTGGGTCGATTCAGCGGACGAAGGAGAAAATGACAAGGTATCAGGTGCGTTGCACAACTGATATCGGTTTCCACTGCCCCTCACATCATCGCAGCGAGAACACATACATTCGTGCAATCGGGAACCTCAAGGCATTCGGGAATAAACGTTATATCAATGCAACCCATCTTAGACCCGCCCAAGACTTCAATGAGGTAAACGAACATATACTGCAGGCTTTCTGCATGATTCTTGTGGCGCAGAGGGGGCCGGTACGTGGTCGTTACTACATCTTCACATAATGGACTGACTTTCTGGTAGCCACCGCGACCAAGCGACGCGGCGCGGGCTGCTGCTATCCCCGCAGCCGGTGGAAGTGCGGCAGGGCCTTCTGCCTATACTGCGCAGGCCCACAATTCAGGGATGAACAACCAATACTCCAACCTAAAACCCCTTCAACGCCAGATTGTCCAGTTTATTCTGTCTCAACCTCGCAACGAGGAAGGCGTGCATGTTGCGGCTATTGCGCGTAGTGTAGGTGGAGAGGCGGTAGCGATCAGGCAAGTGACATTTGTTGAATGGATAATTACGGCCTGTCTGACTCTGGCCTGTTGGCAGCGAGGCACTAGACAGCCTGATGGATGAAGGGCATGTCTTCAGTACGATTGATGATTCACATTTCAGTGTCTCTGCTTGAATTGTGTGTAACCTCAAATACTCTATGTACTTGTCGTGTCTGCTGTGCTCAACGGTCCTCGAAAGCTGTCAAATGGTGATCTAGTTCGGTCTGCAATGCGTACTAGGCATAAAGCTGAATTATGCTCGAGTTGGCTGAGACATTGTCGCGTACCTCGGAGTCGAAGTGCCGGTGCGCGGCAGCGACCTCGTGACCCGCCCGAGTACCACTTCTCGCTTCCGCCGCGATGGCGTGAGACGTCGACAGCCCTCATAGGAGCCCCGCACAGTCAATCATCCGACCCATTTAAATGCTATGCGGAGCGGTACCGGGCCCGACCCCTTGCTCGCTCTGGATGGCCATGTTGTTCTTGACCCGCGTCCGAGTGCCCCTTCACTTGGTCGCTCGTGGTCAACGTGCACTGCCGTTCACTGCTCGTAGGAACGTTATCGTCGGTAAGCCATCGTTCTCAGGCATCCGAAGTACCAGCCAGTCATCCACCAAGCGAGCCATCGATACACCGTCGAGGCCGGAATCAGTCCTTATGCATTTGCATTTGCATCGTTCGTCAGTGCCGCCTTGGGATATTACTTTGCTACCTCTCAAGACCTCGTATCTTGCTGTCTGCTGCTTCAAAACCTGAGCTGAACTCTCAATATGGCTCTCTCGCGGACTTCCAGCAAGCTATCGCAGAGCTCCGGGAAATCTTCCCAGCTGAAGACACAGTCTCGACGGATCCTGATGACCTTCATGTACACGGCTCTTCAGAGAACGACTATCATCCCGGTGGGTATTAGCATTTATGCAAAGCTCTCGGGGCTATATTGTCCGCTCAGCCCATCTCTCGTGATTTTAACGGACCCCCCCAGCAACTAAGCCTTCTGTTGTGTATTACCACAATCTACCGAAGATGTAGTGAAGATAGTCAAGGTTGCCAACAAATACAAGATGCCCATCACACCTTACTCCGGAGGCACAAGCTTGGAAGGACATTTCCGATCTGTGAGCAAATTTGAAGCTAGTGTTTTATGGAAAATCTGACACTCGCTGATCAAACTGGCCTTATCAGCCGATCGGAGGAATTTGTCTAGATATGTCTCGAATGGATCGGGTGCTAGAAATACATGGTACATTTGATTAGCGCAGAGAGTTCGTTGGCTTGCACATTGATCACTTTCTATGTGCAGAGGCCGATTCTGACTTGGTTTGTCAGCCTGGAGCACAGTGGATGGAAATCAACGCTCTTCTCAAGAAAAAGGGTATTTCCAATTGTCGCAATCTCTGCTTGACCAGCATTTCTGACTTGCTTCATGCCAGGCATGCCATTATTCTTTCCTGTATGTTATATTAAGTTCTCGAAAAACGAGCCATGAACATATATCTTCAGCTTGATCCAGGGCCGGGTGCGACAATAGGTGGTATGATTAGCACAGGCTGTTCAGGCAGTAAGTGTCATCTCTTTTGCTCCGAAGAGCGTTAAAATAGATCATCTTTTAGCAAATGCGGTTCGATATGGTACAGCCAAGGCCGAGTGGATCCTCAATGTTGTGAGTAGACAGTCAGCCCTGTAAGGCAAGCACACCGTCCATAATACATGCTCTCATAGACTGTCGTCCTACCCTCGGGTGAAGTTATAAAAACTAGGCGCCGCTCGCGCAAATCGTCCGCCGGGTTCGACACCACAAAACTCTTCGTAGGTGCAGAAGGCACACTAGGTATTATCACTGAAGGTGCGTCTAAATGCGCAGTCTAGTTCACATTTCTGGCTGATGCTCCAGTTGTGTACCGTTCCAGCCACCATCCGTCTCGCGCCTTTACTTCCGACAGCAGTTGCAGTTGTACAATTCCCAGATGTTCGCAAGGCGACAGAGGCAGTTACTGAGGTGATGAACCAGGGCGTCGGCATACGTGAGTCCGCCCTCAGAATGAACTGCCTGTTTCCCCGTCACTCTCATCATAAGTGCTTACCCATCCTGTGTCCGTCAGAGTGCGTGGAGCTATGTGATGACGACTTCATGCGATCCACCAATATCTACGGCATGTCACAGCGTAAGTGGCCGGAAAAGGATAGTCTTTTCTTCAAGTTTCAGGGGCCTACGCCTCGCGCAATCCAAGAAACGGCGAGCATTGTCAAGGCGATCACGAAGAAATATGGTGGCACTGGCTTTGAGCTAGCGAAGACTGATAAGGAAGCTGCTGACTTGTGGCAAGACCGGAAGAACGCGTTGTACTCGGGCTTAGCATTGGTTCCAGGGTGTCGTGGATGGAGCACAGACGTATGGTATGTGGAGAAATTATAGCAGCATGATTTTAACTTGACCAATTTCGTAGCGTTCCTGTATCCCGTCTTCCGGACCTCGTGTACGAAACGAAGAAAGATATGCAGGAGTCAGGTATCACGTCGACTATAGTCGGCCATGTGGGAGATGGTATGTTGGGCAGTGGCATGCCCGGTTGACCATTGACACACTTAACTCTGTGATTGCAGGAAATTTCCACGCCCTACTTCTCATCAATAGTGATGAGCAATTGGAAATAGCGCGGGGAGTTGTGCATAGAATGGTCAAACGTGCCATTGCACTCGATGGAACTTGTAAGTTCTGTCTCGTCGCGCCATCCACGTCCCTGATCATGTTGGTGGACCCGCTTCCCCAATCAGGCACGGGCGAGCACGGCGTGGGCATTGGAAAGCGGAAGTACCTAATTGATGAGCTGGGAGAAGGTACCGTTGAGCTCATGAAGACGGTCAAGCGCGCTATGGACCCGTACAATTTGTTTAACCCTGGGAAGGTGAGTGTGGCGGCATGGTTCGCAAGTCGAGATTGAATACTGAATCTATCATTCTTGTCGTAGTTATACCCGGACTCTAAGACTACTCAGCCTGAGAAGCATTGAACAGGATCCATCCCTTCAACAATGTGGTCGCGATGGTTTCAAGTTGGCAGTTGTGCACGCGCAGTAGATCCAATCTAATCTGTATTCAATTACGGTGCTCGCGGCATGTCAGGCTGATGCTAAGTATGCCTTGAGTTCCCGTCTTGCGGCGATAATGCTGGTTCTTGAGTTTCCGGGCTGGTTCAAGCTGATCCTCGAGGCTGGGTTCTTGAATTGAAGCCCGTATCAAGCCGAAATCTGGAGTCGCCGCCTTAGCTCTTTCAAGCGTGGCCTCTATGACATTGATGCCTCGTGTTTGAGCAACGCGACTCGTAACCACTAGCTGCACATTGTCCCTCAAAGGCTGTAAAGTGCAGAGGTAGAACAGATATCATGCCAGTGGATGTTGATTCCAGCATGGACATCGACGATGGCAATGACACGTTTGCGGAAACAAGAGACCCATTGAGCTGGTAGGTACATTTAGTACCAGATACATGGTGAAGTTGATTGATTGAGAGAGCGATTTGCTTTTAGCCGCGCTCGGACACAAAGGCAATTCGACCTTTGATCATTCGTCAGATGCTGGACGCTCAACGGGCCTTTTCGGAGGCCAATTTCACGATAGATGGCCACGAGGTTGTTATGTACGTTTCAATGTCTGAAGTCTCGCAGGCGTGTCTCAATGATATTCAGGTCTCCACAGTCGCGAACCTCATCGAAGTGCGGGAACGGAACACCTTTTTTGAATATCGTCTCGATGATGGTAGCAGCCGTGGAAGCATTGTTGCCAAACAATGGCGCAGCGATGCATTGCACTACTTCACGGAAGACGACTGTCACAATCAGTATGTGAGGGTCATCGGGAAGTTGAGCAGATACCAAAACGACAGCCCAAACCAGCTGCAAGTGATCCACATCCGTGAAGCCCCCGAAGCCAATGCAGTAGACTACCATCAGCTCCAGGCCATGCTGGCGGTCGTGTACTTTCAGCGTGGTCCACCGGTTAGTCGCTGCCCCGTATAAAACGAGAGCAAATGCTTACGCGGCGTGCGGTACAATACTTGTCTGGCAGCCTTCGTCGACCTTGAGACAGCTGAGGAGTCTACCAGTCGCTCGTGCACAGGTAGTCGCACGGCCCCACACTCCGCCTAGTACAGCAAACCCAACACCAATGGTCTCCCCGGCAGCTCCTCCGACGATTCATTCGCCTATTCAATCACCATCGCAAGCCGCTGCTCCTCAGAGTCCCAGTTCCATAAGGTCTGGTTCTAGTCAGCACATCGCTGAGGGTGCTGCTACTAGCAGCGCGAGAGGTAAGAAAGGGCATTGTCTCCGTTAACACGCCATTGATCGAACACATCAACAGGAACTCGACGCCAGAGCAGGCGCGACCCATTGTCCCACCTGGGTGCAATCGAGCGAGGTATCATCTTGGTGATCCTCAACGCCCCTCCGTCGGAGGATGGCGTCCATGTCAGCCAGATAGCCAGAGGCATCAAGCATCTGGGACCCACTCCGCAACAGGTCGAGTAAGTACTCCTCATACCGCTGTAATGTCTTGACTTTGATCTCCAGAGCTTTTTAGAGGTGCCCTCGACAAGCTGGTTGATGAGCAATACATTGTCGATACCATCGACCCCTCGCATTACAAGGTCACAGAAAAATGTCCGGACAACGGAGAGAAGAACGTGCAGTCTGCACGCTGGTAATTGAGTGTCACCATGAAGAATCTACAACGCCATGTACGTACAATGTAACCCATATATCGCTTGTATACTAGCAGCGTCTCGTTTTCGACTATATCGGCTGATCCACCTGGCTGCATTGACGATTGCTGCTGCCGAAGAAAAATGCACTACTAGTTCAGACTCAGTGAATGACAGTTGAACTTACACAACACGAAAGACATGTACAGTCATCTGGTTAGGCGCTTGGCGCCGCTTTCGCGTCAGGCCCAGTGATCGAGACGCGTTGCACATACTTCCGCGGTCGCATACGCCGTAATTCTGTTCTAGAATATTTATCTTCAAATTGAAGTGGATATGCTGCGAGCTCTGGCCGTGGATGGCTGTCCACATCGGCGCCATCGCCGCGAATAAGATGCCGTTGTATATTCGACAAGCTGGTCAACACGGACAGCATTCGCAGTCATTCCGGGTCAGCCTCAGTGAGCGATGAGTGAGGTCATATAGACTCGAGCTCGACGACTTGAAACCTACAGAAGAATCAACGTTGAACCCCGACACAAGACAGAACGAACCTCGGGCTTCCGGATGACATTGATAACACAATGATTACAGGTGTACAATTCGCCAAATTCGGTCCACATCCGTAGACTTTGATTTGAATGCTTCCTGCCACCCATTCCTACACAAGTATCAGGAATCTACTGTGGAACTTAGTTTCATGCAATGGGGTTTCCACACTGAGGGATCCTCGTCGGAAGGGGAGTCGCCGGGACCACGATGCGGCATGCCTCTAGGCCACATATTCATCACGCAAACACTCTGCAGAAAGAAGACAGTGCATTATTAAAGGAGTCAAACCAAGGCGATAGATTAATCAGACAAAAGACGCACATCCCATGGACAGATCTCATCGCATCTGAGCCATTCGGTCCAGTCAAGCCACTCCATCAGCGTTTGCATCCGTACTTCCCACTGCTGCAAGAAAGTCACCATGTCTTCGTCCTCCGGAACGTCGGCCACATCCATGCTTTCCGCGAATATTGCACCAAAGTCTGTACATAAGCGCGCCAGCACTGTCTCGATGCTACCTTGCAAAAGCACTTCCTGCGGCGTCGTATGAATATGGTTATTGTGAATGAGGACCCCTGTGGCGGAGAACATGCAACGATGAAGCGCGCTCGTATTTGCAAAGTGCGGTGTGTGCAGCAGTGGCGAATGGTGCGGGTCGAAGAAAACATCCCACGCAGACGCGTTGGACGCAGCACTCGTGTCCATGTACGGATTGAGCGGGCTATACGCCAAACGCCGCACCGCTGCCAGTGTCTCGGTCATGTTCACCGGTGTCTTCTCGTCCAGTGCATTTGTGGCATTCCAGAGGAACTCGCGCATCTGGACTACTCTGCCTCCCCACTCCTCCACGATTCCTCTTGCCAGCGCAACCCAGTCCATGCCGCTACCATGCCCGCGACGCTGAAGGACATCTTCGAGCTCGTCCGCGACCGAGTCTGCGTCGGCCTTTGATATATTCGGCCACACGCGGTGTGTTCGCATGCGTTGTCCCTCGCGCGCGTCCATGAGACTACGAAGACGGGGATTATAGAACGATACGATGGAAGAATAGTCGAGCTTGACATGAGCTTGTGGAGTCAGGGAACGGTGTGCGGCGGCACGAATCCACTCTGCATACGCATCACGAGCAAGAGGGGAAGGGGTTTCACGACGCCAGGGAGGCCGACTGGGTCCGGGTCTACTTCCTCCACCGGGAGGTCTCGGCCCACCCGGAAGTCGGGGAGGGGGTTCGTTAGGATCGACAGCAGGCGTCCCAGGCGGGGTGATGTTTAAGTGGCTCACGAGCTGTATGGAGGGGGAGTGGAAGTCACACCACATTATCTCGCTGTGGATGGTCGGTACCAATGCATGTCATGAATAGTGAGGGGTACTCACAAGCCGGTGTTCATGCGCACGAACCCTTCGACACCATAGGGGGCACCCCATTTGCACAGCAGTTCTGCACGCTCGTACTCGTATCGGGAAGGGTAGTCGTCGTCAGATCGGTCCTTGAACCTGCTGGCGATGAGGACCTCCTGGCTATCTAGCCATCCGGTCGTGCTAAGTGCGGCGCTCATGCCGTCAAAATAGACGATCCTAGTGGGCGGATCGTTCTATATGTATGAAGATAGGTGTGCCCGGAACGCCCAGCCATTATACCATAGCTCATCTCCGAGTCGAATGCAAACCACTCGGGAGAAGGAGGAGGGACGCTATTATCCTTCCGGGCATGATAGAGAAGAGTGAACGGTTCGAGAACACCTGGGACTATGCTGTGTCCGTTTGGGTGATACGTGTTGGGCCATTGCAAGAGGAGTGCCGATAGTGTGTTGAATACGAACGGCGCTGAAGAGGTGTCATGAGGATGGGGTAAAGCAATTGGATGTTGGGCTATCAAGCCTAGGGCAGACGGAAGCCATAAAAGAGAAGTGAGTGGAAACATGCAGAGGGCCAGCTTAAGTTTGCTTGTGCATATGAGAATACGTCTGCAGCCGTCAGCGGGCCTCTATATCGTGGTGCGCACTGCGCACTGCGCAGCGGCTGCGGCAAGCATGCCAGTGTACCTGGATCTCGCATCAGTGCGATACTCATATGGAAGGTGAACAAGATCCTACTAGTAAGTACCCATACCGCGACTCGGAATACATTCAACAGATCGTGGGCCAAGACATGCGCGACATATTGATCTGTAGGACGTCAGTTTCAACTTGCAACATCTTTCCGGGTGCCTCACGGCCCCAGAATAAAACAGTCCGAGACAGATATCTATATCGTTTGAGCCGTAAGCCGACTCGGCACCTGCAAGAGCGTCTCAATCATTCAGATCGGCGGGTTGGCAAGAATAATGTCAGCCAGACAGCTCATACACAACATTCTGCTCATTTCCTGAACCTCGTTATATACTATTACATTCCGATTCCGCCACGGCTATTCAGATCAGTATCTTACAATTGCGAAACAGACGTAAACCCTATTTTTCCAGCTCCTGGTATGGCCGCTGCTCCGTCAGAAAGGCCGCTATATCATGGGCGATCCAGTCATGCATGGCGCTCGTGGGATGCAGGTGGTCAACCCATATCTCATCTTCAGAAAGCCCGTGGGTTTCAGGGTCATCGAGAACACGATTGAACGTGTTCCATGAAGAATATAAAAGGGTGGTGATGTCGGGGTGTGCTTTGACAAAGCGCATGATCGCTTCCGGGAGATGAGCATTCCACATTGAGTAAGATGTGGGTTTATCTTTTGGCCAGAGATGATGCACGGCGCGACCTTGAGAACAATACCTTAGTTGAGAGGGAAATCCGAGATACGAGTAATGTAGGTGCACGCACCGGCGGGTGTTCTGTGAATGGGCGGAATGTCGACGAATAGGAAGTTCCGAGCGCCCGATTCGTACAGGAGCTCTTGGTCTGCAAATAGCCGCTTGATGGATAATTCTATAGTTGTCTCGTCTGCCCATCTGTTTGCCTGTTTATCGACGATCGGTCATCGGGATACGGATGTATTACTTACGCGCAATCGTTGATGCCCACCCATGTTACTTCAAAGACACTCAGCATGTGGGATTGTCTTGTTAGCAGATACTCACTGAAGAGCGTATCCGAAGGGCCCCATGGAGCCCAGAACGGATGCGAGCCCACGCGTGGTAGGAACATCTCGCGGACTTGCTGGCTAACACCAGCAACAGTGTCGCCACCCACGGCGTAGTCGTAGACCAGCAAAGGGCCGTGGTTGGAATAATTTGTAACGAGATGACCGACCCAGTTGGGTGTGTCATGCTCAGTATAGGTAGAGCCGGGGAAGGCAACACCAAGAGGGTCCTCCGCTCTTGGACTCAATGACTGGCCGGCGATCCAGCCAACTGATGAGTATGAGTCTCCGCTGTTTGAACAATCTTCAGCAGAAAGACAAAAGCGGTTCGGATCTGAAATTCACTCACAATATCATGAAGCGTCGAATGCCGCTGAACCCCAGCCAGGTCGGTCCTATCACACTTTGGAATGTCATTAGAAGGTCGGAAAGTTCAGTGGCGAAAGGCAGATGAGGTTGCACTGATACGCAGAGTCGAGTGGCACCGCCGCCAAGAACGCTTTATAGACACGGATCACGTGCCTCTGCTACTTACTCTCGGTCTGCGGCACCTGTCTCAGTGTCTGCACTGTGCAGAGGCCTGTCCACGCCAATCTATTTCATTGCTCTCTCCAACCACCTCCATTCCTGATTCTTGGAGTCACTTGGGTAGCTCATCAACTCCGTCCGTTGGCGATATTATGTCCTGGTGGTCTGCGTCATGGCTACCCGCCCTTCCTTCCATTGACTTCGCTCTACCCTCGAGCATACAACGACGCTTCATTCATTTGCTCTGAGGCGCTCGTTAGGGCACTTTCTCAAGCCTGGTCAGCTTGACATAGAGCAGGTAGATTCGCAGATTGGGTCTGGATACGTTCAGGTAAGAGACCTCGAACTCGACAACGATGTACGTTCCTTGTCAATATCACCATGTCATAGTGCTTGAAGCAGCCTTCAGGCAATAACTCACTGATTCATGGTCTACCAATTCAACTACACGATGGTTCTTTAGGGAAAGTCACCGCTCGCATTCCCTGGCCCAATCCCCTCACTTCCACCATTGGCTTTTCTCTCGAGTCGCTCCATCTCACTTTCTACGTCACTCCCACCGTAGTGAGCTCTCCAACTACAGCCCATCTCGCAGAATCTGTGGCGTCAGTTGCGGAGACTTCATTCATGAAGAGCTTTCCCCTCGTGAAGAAGCTGCCCTTCGCGAATCGCTTCATCCGGATCTCAACGCATCCACTCAGTCTCGATAGACAATCTACCCGGCGGTCTCGACCCCTTTGTAACCGACGAAGAGGTAGCTCACGTTGAGATTGATCCCCCTGGGGTCTCACTCTTTGCTACTCTAATTGAACGCCTCCTGGCACGTTTCGAATTTGATGCAGTCGATACCAAGATCACGCTCGTTCACCCGCAGCATTCCTCATTTACCCTCGTCATCCCCAATTTGCGTTATGGAACGGAGCTGAAGGAATCAAGTTCTAGCAGTCCCACCTCCGCATCTGTTCCAGAGGGAAAGTCAAAGGAGGTACATGGAGAAGTGCGAACTGTTACGATCTCTGGCGTTGCTGTAACGACACGATGTCTCCACCCGCCCCGCACTGAAGTACTTAGTCCGGTGACACCATCTTCGATTTCGCGGAATTCACCCAGCTTGCGTCGACCTCATTTGTCCTCCGTCACTCCACCTGGCTCTCCGCCACCCTCTTCACCGTATTCAGACTCATCTGACCTTGACGAAGACACGCAGATGCTGATGTCACAATCCATCGCTGGTCTTCCACCGCGCCCACCCTCCCCGGCAAGTACGGTCGCCAGTAGCCTGTATGAAAGTGCCATATCCACCGCATATGCAGTCGCTCCGGTAGAACACAACACCCAGACTGAACCTCGTCTCGACCCTCATCCTGTTGGTTTGAACAACGACAGCCCTCCGCTTGCACAGATGTCACCTGAAGCTCCGTTCCAGCGTCCATTGCGCGTCACAATGGACGACCCTGCAGATGAGACCATAGTATCATTCGTGTCGGAACCTATTGTGATTCGTCTTACTACACCCCCAATACCTCGACAGGATCCCGCGCCGTCTCCAGAGGTTGTTTTGACACCGGAGGTGCCACGACCTGCGCAGAAAAGGCATCCGAAGACCACTGACAGGGGCTCAGAAAGACGCCTGCTTGACGAGAAGGTCAGGCTTCGCATGACAATGGGAGTCATTGCTTGTGGCTTTCGTGCTCGACACATCCGCAACATTCTCGACATAGTACAGTTATGGTCGTCACATCATCCTACACGCTCTCCAGCACAGCCCGTCGAATCCCCTCAATCTGGTACATCTGTTGCAGGTTCTTCAATACTGGATGAATTCGAGGCAAGCTTCCACATTCGTGGCATAATGCTGCTTCTTCTCCCTGCGTCCAGCCACAATCCGAGACTGACGCCGTTCTCGACGAATACTTTACACGTCCTCTAGTGCCTCCGAGACTGCCTCACGGTTTTATTCGCATTCACCTAGATGATTATCCGCATCCTTTTCTATGTCTTCCACACTATCACTTGGACCTCTCCTACCTCCAGCAGAAGGGCCACTTTAGTTCGTCAAGTCTGCCGGCACCGAATGCGACGTTGACAGTAACACTCTCCGAGATCTCCGCATTTGCATTCCTCGCTCGCAATCTCCGCTCTCTGCTCGATCATCCCCGAGCACAGTCCCTCTTCACGCATCCCCTCTCCTTATCACGATCCACAACTTTCATCGCAATATGCCCTTCCACATGTTCATCCCGACCTCAGCACTATTGACCATAATCGCTCTTCATTACCGGTCATCGAAGTGGTCGACTGGACTGACATGGCACGCTTTAATGCTACTGATAAAGTATCGCTCTGGCGAACCAGACCGCCACCGCACGTCCAATTGTCCTCACACGCCCGGGCATCATCGCCCTTTGTCGGTGGACGTTCGCCTCCTTCTGCTCAGGGAAGTCCCCGGCGGATGGGTCAGGAACCACTAGTCGTTCCGAGTTCGACCTCTCCACGAGGAGTATTTTCTTCGTCACCGCCTGGTAGGTCAGTGCCCGCGGGATCATCTGGCTCTCCTGGAAAGTCCAACGAAGCCACACACCGGCCCCATATACCTGCATAGTAGCCAAAGTGCGGATACCGTGCCTGCACGATCGAAGGCGAGTCGCGTCGAGAGCGACAATGCCGCGATCAGGTCGATGTGAACTTCGCGCCGCTTCATGTGTTTGTGGACCTCGGTAGTGCCTTGGGCACTGGCGAGCGAGATGGCAAGAGTGCAGCGCTCGCGTTTCTTGAGGAGGTCACGACATCCGAGGTACCTGGCCCACGAGACATTGCAAGGGAGGCTGCCTTCGATGACGACGCTGATGATGCCGAGGAGGAGTCCGAGCAGGACACGGAGGATGGAGAGACCCCACCTGGGACTCCCAGAGCAGGTCGCTTCGGTATACGTGAGCAGGAGAGGGAGAGGGAGCGCGAGAGACGGAGGTTAGAACGATTAGTACTTGAAGATCTGGATCTCGGCTTTGACTATCGCCAGACGACGCCCAAGAAGACAGCGAGTCAGACTGCTTCGCGGGTACGAGCGTGGAATAAGGTGAGTGTTGCTATGAGTAGGGAACATATCTCCGATCCTGATGACAATGAACAGAGGCAGGCAAAGGTCGTCAAGGACCCAACACCGCTGATCACTGTCGTATTTCCCATGATCCGCGTACAAATCAGATGTGTTCCTCCGCCTTTGCTTTCACCTCGGTCTGGCGCTGTTGTTCTCGACGTGCATGACTTGCGGTTAAGGTCTAGCGGGGACCTGGAAGAAAGCAGCGGGGCATCCACCAGATTCGCTGTCGACGACCCGTACACGAATGATCCGCACTATCCTAGGGATGGCACGGGCAACACACTGATGTCTGTCGACTGGCGACGTCTTGTGGTTGCATACGCGATACTTGGAGAAAGTAAGGCTCATGCGATTCTCTCTGTTGGATCCATGCTTTCGGAAGAATCCACGAGGGAAGACGTATTATTTGGAGCTGGGACGTCGCCGCCATCGCTTGTTGTTGGAACACCAGCACGACCACGTTACATATCACTCGCTCAATTCTCCCCGATCATCGGTTTCCTCCAATCCTATCACCCTTGCTGTGGCTATCGATGTCCCCTCCGTCCATGTGGAGCTTTCAAGCCGATCTTGGATGGGATTCAGCTGTGGGCAGACGATCTTACGCAACTCATGGAAGCTGTGGCCCGTGGCTCCGATGCCTGGGACTTGGATACTGAGAGAGCAGACTCTACGGACACGAGTTTGATCGGTAGTCGTTTCTTTGCCAAATCCCGTAGGTTGGGCAGTCAAGCGAGTGGGACTGAAAGCGGCAGCACAAGTTATGCGAGTGGGAGGGACAAAATGCCAAGGACGAGACAGTCATCAAGCTCAATGTGTCGGAGGTAGGTCCCATCCAACCTGTCATACGGAGAGCTTGAAAACTGAATATGTTGCATCAGCTGTGGTCAGGCTCCTTGTCCCCAGACAAGAGGAGAACAATGCCGCTGTTCGACCCTTCGACATTAGCCTCAGACGTAGATGTACTGGTTGAGTTAAAGCCGGAAGGAAAGGTCTGCCATAATATCATGTGTTGATTTGATGATACTGACATCATTTGCAGGATGAGACTGTCTTAACGTTGGGCGTCATGGATCTCACTGTCAACGAGACTTCGAAGTCCGGTGCCGTGACACCCTTCTTATGCCTTACCACTCCCTACAGCTTGGTTCGTGCTTCATTTCTTCTATTTGACTGACACTAAACTGAACACCGTGAAGACCTCCACCCCCGGTCTGTAGTGAAACTCCGGTTCACTTCCCTTGTCGTGCCCGAAACGACTGCGAAAGAATCCAGGATCAAAGTCACGTTATGTGGCATGACTTACAACCTCCACGCAGACTTGAATGGGCAGCGGATCTAGGTCGCTTTGCAAAGGCACCACCCGGGGTGCGCAGTCTTCTGTTCTTAGGAATAACAGCATGTTCATCGGGTACGATAGGCTTTTGAACAGGTTGTTCCGAGTGAGCGGACACGAATCACTGTCAAGATCATGGATACCTCCATCCGTGCACTAGCTCCTTCGCACTCTGGTGCTCTGGTGTCTTACATTGGCGAGCTTGACTTCTCCACAGTTATTGTGGGGAATTCTCCTCAGAGCTCGTTCCATCTTAATGTTACGGCACTGTCACTACTTCTGATCGATGACCTCAAGGCCATTGGTGTGCCCACGAGAAAGGTATCACCAGGGTCGAACATGCTCGGCGCAGCATTCTGGAGGGTTAGTCCTATGGTCGTATAAGGGCGCTCAAACTGATGGACGATACAGGACGCGGGCTATGCTCTGCTCGCTGAGTTGTCTGACTTTGACATGAGGTTCGAGCGTGACGAAAGCGTATCTCCTGCGGACACTCGGGTGCGTTTCGGTCATCTATGATAGCTGCTGGTCTGATCAATCTCGCGTCATCAAGGTCACCATTGGGCGCGCAGATCTTCGACTACACTTCTGCGCGGATACGCTTACTGCTCTTGGGAGTTTTATTAGCGACTTAACTTCCGCATTCAGTCCACCCCACAACCCCAGTGAGCAACCCGATTGCTTTTATTGCCTGATAAGGTTGTTCAGTTTTTCTCAGGCCAGCTGCCACGAAGCGGAGAAGAGAGCCAACGAACGTGTCGGATGTCTCACAGTCATCCCGCGGTCTTCTGTGTAAGCCAATGTTTGTAACCATAACGCTGTTACTCATACAACCCACAAAGCGTCCCTCGATGAGCACGCCTTCCGACAGTTGCCAGAAGTAGGGTCGGCACCCGACATGATCATCGACGACCTTCCCACCAACCCGGACTACCTAGACGAATCCTTCGGCACTGCCGCTGGCCTGCGCGAAATGACTGATGATGATTTAGATGACTTCGAAGATAACACTTATGAAGTCTCCTCACCTGGCGAATCTGAGCAGCCAGGCTATTCTCGGTATGGAGGAGAGACAATTCGAATGCTGCGCCCCGAAGGATTGCGAATAATTGAGAACTACTTCAAGACTATAACCCCGGAGTCGTCCGATGAAGCGTCAAGGTATGGATACGTGTAATCTTTTCCGCTTCCCTTCTTAATAATTTCCGCTAGCTTCGGAGAGACCGTCCTTCGGGTGCGAGCGCATAACTTCAACGCTACGTTGTTTTTGTATGGAGGCTACGACTGGGCACGGACTCGCAGGATCATCGAGGAGGAACGGAAGGACATGAGACGACGATTGGCCAAGATCAGACAGCTCGTAGCAAGTGGACAGACGCCGGATCCCAGCGTCGAAGAAACCAGCACCCTCTTGTTCAACTCTGTCTACATCGGGCTGGAGCATAATGTGGACGAGTTGGAGCCAACGGCGTTGATAGCAGCCATCGACGAGGAGTTAAACGAGGATCTCGAGACCGCAAGCCAAAGTTCCTGGCAGTCCCTGAAGCCACAACCAACGTCTCCGGGAAAGTCGGGAACACAATCTCAGCGTTCTCACCGCAAGCGCATGAACCGCGCAAGAGGTCCCAGCATCGAGTTCCGCTTGCTAGGCTTAAATGCCGAAGTCGACAACTACCGACCAGAGGCATCCCTTGTCTCTCGGACTCTAGTTACCATCAAGGATTTGGAGATACTGGATCATATCAAGACATCTACTTGGAGAAAGTTCTTGACCGCTATCGAGAAGGATTCACGCGGAAATGTACGGGAGTCGGATTCCAACATGGCGCGGGTAGAACTTCGCAGTGTACATCCTGTCGAGGGGCATTCTTCGGAGGAAGCACGATTGCGGGTGAGTATCGCGATTCACGCCAGCACCTGTTATTCACACTCATGTACGATGGCAGGCCAAGATATTGCCGCTCAGACTACATGTTGACCAGGACGCACTCGACTTCTTGAAGAAATTCTTCAGTTTCAAGGATCCAGATAGCGTTCCTGCGAACAATACTGAGCCTGCAGACGAGATCTACTTTCGTACGTATAACCAGTACAGTCACATGTTCTTGTGCTGAAATATTTGGCATAGAACAAGCGGAGGTGTTCCCTGTTGACCTCAAACTGGACTATAAACCTCGGCGGGTGGATTACCGCGCTCTGCGTGAAGGCAGGACGATTGAACTCATGAACTTCTTCCATTTCGATGGGGCGGAAATGACACTTCGGCACATCACGCTGACTGGGGTATGTCCACAAGATCGCCCTCTGACAGTATGCTGACTCGTTCCACGACAGATCACCGGTTGGTCGAGGTTTTTCGATCTGCTGAACGATCTTTGGACGCCCGATGTGAAAGCTACGCAGCTCGTGGACGTCATATCTGGAGTCGCTCCTATACGCTCGGTCGTCAATGTCGGCTCCGGCGTTGCGGATCTAGTTCTTCTGCCGATCGCGCAGTACAAGAAGGACGGACGGGTCGTTCGTGGTCTACAGAAGGGCACAACTTCGTTCGTGAAGTCTGCGGGCATAGAAGCCATCAAGCTAGGCGCGCGGCTTGCGACTGGCACGCAGGTCATTCTGGAGCAGGCGGAGCATGTACTCGGGGGCCAATTTAGAGACCAGGTTACGGCGGAGGCGTTGCAGTCGTCTCCCACCATGCACGCGCTCGGGGAACATGGGGAGGACGATGATGTCGTCGACTTGATCAGCAGATATGCCGATCAGCCTGTCAACGTGAAGGAGGGAGTGCAGTCGGCATATAAGAGCCTGAGGAAGAACTTCAATTCTGCTGCACAGACTATTCTTGCCGTTCCGATGGAAGTGTATGAGCGCTCAGGAAACGAAGTATGTTTTTCATTTGTCTTCAAGTAGATCGTCTTACTGAAAGATATGTCTAGGGCCCGGTTCGGGCAGTAGTTCGTGCAGTGCCCATCGCCGTGTTGAAACCCATGATCGGTGCGAGCGAAGCAGTCAGCAAGACGTTGCTTGGTTTGCACAACTCACTGGATCCGAACATTCGCTATGAGAATGAGGCAAAGTACAAACAACGCTAGCCATCTCTTTTCACAACTGTCGCATTGCTCCTAACTTGCCTATAACACATTGTAACAACATTAGCATAACATCTGGAACATACAGTTGCATCTGCCCATAACTACATGGTTCGTGAAGACATGTGCTAAAGCGAGACGACTCGCCAGGGTATCAATCGATTCCATGCCCATCGAACGACCTTCGCCAGGGATGAGAGCACTCCTCGCACTCGCGCGACTTTGATCTTCTGCCGGACCTTGATGGTCGCTGGGGACTCGATTGATATAGGCTCGACAAGCTTGACGGAAGCTTTCGACTCCAGTTTCTTCTTCCGATGTGTCGTAGTTTGTCCTTGCTCGCCGCCATTCTGGAAAAACCACCATGATCAGGGACACAGCTTGCTGCGACCTGCAAGAATCACGAACCTGTTCTTCCAGAATGCATGCTCTCTCCGCTTCTTGATGTCCGCTATCCGCTTCATCGCCTTGACAGTGGTCTGTACCAACTCGCGGTCGTAACGCACAGGCACATTTCTCCGCTTCTCGAACTCAATAGTCGAGTCCTGGGCGAGATGTCAAGCAATTGCCAGTGGTTGAGGCAGATCTGATACACACGATTGTCATCTCCTTCCCAGCTGCCTTCCGGAAGGCCTTCGTCCACCGTACTTTCCGCGGATTACGCTTCATCCTGCAATCCAACGTCAACGACTGCACTAGCTCAAGTATATCCACGCACTTGAAGTTTTTGTGACATCTAGAGCCACCGCATGGTCAGGAAACTCTCCCTTGCGTGGAGTAAAACTCACTTTGAGGTGCAGAACCGGAAGACCTTGGCATCGTTCCGCACGAAGGCAGTTCCTGCGATTCCGTTGGATGTGAGATTCAGATGCAAAATAGTCGAACATACCATGCCGGGGTATACGCTCTTCGAGCAAAAGTAACACTTTCTATACGCATGATGAGTGCAGGAGGCTCCGAGTCGTATGCCGGACTGCTCGGAAAATCTACGGCGGCTATGGACAAACAGGGCCAAACAAATTTTTCAGACAAATACTTCAACGAAAACAATTTCGCGATGTGCAGTGGCCTGTTTATCCTATCATACATTGCAGCAGAAATACTCAAAGATGCTATAGCTTACACTCTACGGCCGTATGTGCCCTCGCCTGGCGACCTCCAGGCACTCCTTCTCCAGGCCTTTCAACCATATCACCTCAATGCCCGCTTCCTGCATCTTACGCGCACCCTCGCATTGGACGAAATCATCAGGCTCTCCAACACCAATGAAACACCTCCGGAGTTTTGCAGCGACAACCGCGTCGGCACAGGGAGCCAAGCCGGAGGTGCGGACAGAGCATGGCTCCATCGTGGAGTAGATATCCGCGTGGGCGAGAAGTTCGTCGACGCTCATGGGGAAGACGCGGACGGATACAGGTGGCGAAGCTGCTCCTGGGATAGGTTACGGGCCTTCGTCAACGCGTTCGCCTCGGCGTGCGTGTTTCCTGGAAGCTCTCGGGAGTAGCCCCGGGCGAGGATAAGGGTTCCCGATTCACTGGCGGCGCGTAGTGATTACACAACCGACACAGAAAGCAGTCAGCGTAGGCTGGCATTTGTGCGCTTCGTCGAGGGCGAGGGAAGAAGAGAAAGGTGTCGGTCGACTGCCTCGGTCATGATGTTTGCTATCCTCGAATATACGCCATGTTGGTAATCATGCTATATATTACTTATTCACCCAATTTAAAGTCCGATTGTAGTCCGATATATGTGGTTCAGATCCAGATTTGTCGCTGCACGCTCGTAAAGACTGCCACCTGCTGCTGGTCCTGCCTGGCGTGTGAACACAGGCTCTCTTGGAATCTCGAAAAATGTCTTCTCCAGTGGCCGATGTAGTCCGGAACACAAGCCGAGGAAGACGATCCTATGCAGGGCTCTGGCCAAGAAGAAGAGGGAGAAGGCGACGCGGTCCCCCGCCTGGCGCCTCAGATGATAGCTCGGAGGAGCAGGACGAGGACGAGGACGAGGCGAGACAGATACGCGATGGGTTTATTGTTGAGGACGAAGAGGACGACGTCGACGAACAGGAGAAACGGAGACACCGCAAGCGGCGAAAGCGGCGGCACCGGCGTGGTATGTAATGTCTCATGTCTTTGTGCGACTCCTCCTGATACCATTGGAATGCACCTCAGAACCCGAGGAGGAGGAAGATCTCGAAGAAGACGATCTTGCTCTCTTAGAGGAGAACACCGGTACCTCCTTCCGCAATAAGAACCGTTTGACTCGCCTTCGACGCGCTCGGGATTCGGAGTCGCCCCCTGCGCCGTCGTCCTCGAAGCGCAAGCCTGTAGTGGAATCCTCCGACGATGACCTGGACAATGATGACTACCCTCGAGTCCAGGATATCCACGCCATTTGGGACGACGGAGCTGCTGGTGGCAGAGACGACGAGGAAGACATGGACATGGATGACATGGATAATTTCATCGAGTATGAGGACGACGACGAGGAAGAAGGGGGCGGGGGCTTGGATGAAGTCGCGCTGGAAGAGCGTCGAAAAGAGAGGAGAAAGCTGGAGAAGGCACGGCGGAAGGCGATGGGTTCTCGGCCAGAGCTTGCAGGCATTGATGCAAAGTGAGCCCTACTCATCTGTGCTCCGTACAATATCTAATTTGCTATTCACAGCGCATGGGACGAGATACATGAAGTCTTTGGGGATGGCCACGACTATGACTGGGCGTTGGCCGATGACGATGAAGTGGCCTATGATGAGGATGCCAAGCCAGAGATGAGGTATCAAGACGTGCGTGTGTCACAACTATCCCGACGGTCTGCTCACCAAATTTATCCGTAGGTCTTCGAGCCGTCTGAGATACGCAAACGGCTTTTGACAGAAGACGATGATCTCATCCGAGCACAAGACATTCCCGAACGAATGCAGCTAGCAACCTCTGCAATATCTATGACAACGACTCTTTCCCTGCATAAACCACTAACCGAAAATGATTTAGATGACGCAGCCTCATGGGTCATCACTCGACTGTCCTCACGGAAAGAACGAGACTTCTTTCGCGGTGACGGACAGTACCACCGTTACCTGCCAGACCTGGTGCAGGCTATATCTTGCGCACTTCGGTTTCTCTTTGTGGATGAATTCGAGGTGCCGCATATCTGGAGCCACAAGCGTGACTACATCTCGTACTTCAACCTCAGGATCTTCGCACGCGTGTCGAGCTGCTCAGTTTGGACGAGCTCTGGCGCGTATATTCCGTGGGCCAAAATTTCGGTCCCTCATGGAACGACGCCAAGCCTTGGATGCGCTGTATGCTCGTTTTGGCGTCACAGATGATTACTTCGAGAACGAAGTGCGGAGAAGGATAGATAATGTCGAGATGGTCGCGGACGTTACAGAATGGCTGGGGCTCAAGTATCGAGAAGTCAAGAAGAGCAAGTTCGATTTCCAGTTTCACGACGATGAAGACCAAGGCGAGACTCAGAAGCGCAAGCTGCCCAGTCGGGTATCCGCGTATGAACTGGCTAAGAAGAGTATCGTAGCAAAGTTGGCGCAGGTGTGTTGTGTTAATTGCAATTGATAATCGCTGACAGTGGTTTGTGTTCAGGGCTTTGGCATCCAACCGCACGAAGTCGTTTGAACTTCTTGGGGGACAACACTTCACATTTCCTCGACGAGCCTGAGCTGAATCCTCTAGCGTACGCCGAGCAGTTTGCAGATCCCGATGCGAGCCAAGCTCAAACTGCCGAGGAATTGCTTTCTCGCGCACGAATGATCTTGGCAACGGAATTGGGAAAGGATCCTCTACTGCGGCAAGAGATGCGCAACATTTTCAAGACGGATGCCCTAGTATCTGTCTTGCCGACAGAGCGTGGTGTCTCCAAGATGATGAGCACCACCATTACTTTGTGAGTCTCGGTTCTATCAAATGCACCAACCAGGCTCTGATGGATACTTCGTACTCAGAACTTCAAGTACTTGTATAACAAAAGGGCAACAGACATGTTGCAGACCGCTCAATTTCTGAACATACTCGCGGCGGAATCCGAGCATCTGGTCACTGTAACGGTGTCTCTTCCCCCAGAAGCCAAATCAGCATTTGAACGGAGACTCAACGACGCCTTCGCATCGGACAGCTTCAGTGATACTGCTAAAGCCTGGAACGAAGAGCGGTCTCGAGTCGTGCAGGAGACTCTCGAGCAACACTTGATGCCCATTGGCGTGAAGTGGACTCGAGAGTGGATCCGCGAAGAAGCGGAAGATTACCTCGCTGAGCAGTGTGCTCGGACTCTTCGCGAGGTAAGTCATCCAAGTGCGACCCTGTAGTGATCATACTGATCACCACGACAGCGAATCGATGTTGCCCCTTACGCAACTCCGGATATGCGAAAAGGCGACGTACCGTCTGTTCTGGCTATGTCATGGGGCAAGGGTGAACCGCACAAAGACATGATTGCCGTCGTCTTTCTCGACGAGGCCGGACGTCTCCGCGAACACACGCGGCTCGAAAACCTCGTTGATACGGAACCGCGAGACGAGTTTATTGACATCCTAAAGCGACGGCGACCAGATGTCGTTGTTATTGGTGGATTCAGCATGGCTACAGCCAAGCTCGCTCAGCGAGTTAGGGAGGTGTTCAAGCCCGATCCTGAAAATGAAAGCTCCCGCCCAGAAGGTCTACCCCATATACCGGTGACCTTCGTCTTTGACCAGGTGGCACGCATGTACCAGAATAGTCATCGTGCCAAGGACGAGTTCAGCGCACTTCCACCGCTTGCAAAGTACTGTGTGGGTCTCGCGCGGTACACCCAAAGTCCTCTCAACGAGTACGCTGCCCTCGGAGTAGATATCACAGCTATCTCTTTCGACGAAGACAACCAGCAAATGGTGAGTACCGACCTTGCTGAATACTGAATGGGATGTGAACTATCCGTCGGATCAGGTGCCGAGGGAGAAGCTGTTCACCGCTCTGGAACGTGTCCTCGTCGATGTGGTCAACAAAGTGGGGGTAGACATCAATCGTGCCGTCACAGATCCATACTACCAGCAACTCTTGCCCTTCGTTTGTGGACTTGGACCCAGGAAAGCACAATTACTTGTGAAGAAGATTGCCTCAATAGTACAGTTATATCATACTCTAAGATTCCTTCGGATGCTGATTTCTGTCTAGGGTGGTAACTTGACGAATCGCACTCAATTTGTCAAAAACAACCTTTTGACTATGAAGATCTTCCTCAACGCCGCTGGTTTCTTGCGTATATTTCAAGATGTAGAGCCGAAGTCCGTCAAGAACCGCCACCACGAAGAGGTCGACGTGCCAGACCCCCTTGACAATACCCGGATACATCCCGAGGACTACGAGCTAGCCCGTAAGATGGCGACTGATGCGTTGGAGCTAGATGAGGAAGACATTCACGACGAGCATCCTTCGCATGTCGTCTCCCTCATCATGCATGACGATGAGAACGACAAAAAGCTGGATGAGCTGAACTTGGACGACTTCGCAGTCAATATGTACGAGACGAACCAGGACAAGAAGCGGTATACGCTCAATGTCATCCGTACGGAGCTCCTGCGTCCATTCGGCGAGTTGCGCGACAACTTCCCAGCACCGTCGGAATGGGATGTGTTGACGATGCTGTCCGGTGAGACCATGCGCACGTTGCGTGTGGGGCTCATAGTGTCGGTTCTCGTCGTGCGCGCCAAAGAATCGTTTCTGGCCGTCCGCCTGGACTCTGGTATCGACGGCATGATAAACGGACACTACGTGTCGGACACCGGCAGGCCCGCTAACCATGTCGTGAAGCAGGGCCAGACACTCCAAGGTGTTATCATCGACGTCAAGCTCAACGGGTCACCCGAGCAGTTCTGCGTGGAACTGTCGTCGCGCCCGTCGGACGTCGGTGGAGGCGACGGCGCGTTTCGGCGGGTAAAGCACGACGAGGCGTGGAATCATGCTCAGCACGATCGTGACATGGAGATGCAGATGCGGAAGAAGCGGGCGGAGGTGGACCGGACGCGCCGCGTCATCAAACACCCAAACTTCCACAACTTCAACGCGGTGCAAGCAGAGCAGTTCCTCGAGCAGCAGCAGCGTGGTGATGTGGTGATCCGGCCGTCGTCGAAGGGCGTGAACCATCTGGCTGTGACATGGAAGGTCGATGAGGGACTGTACCAGCATATTGGTATGCTCAGCTGTGTCTGTTGATTATGTCGTCGTCGCTAATTCACCACGCCACGTTCAGATGTTGTCGAGCCCAATGCTGACCCCTCTGGCCAGACTGTTGGGACAAAGCTCATTGTAGACGCAACCCATCAATATTCCGATCTCGATGAACTGGTCGTTAATCACGTCCAAGCCATGACCCGCAAAGTGGAGGAGCTAATGGCGCACGAAAAGTTCAAACATGGCACAGAGGATGACCTACGTATGACATCTTGTCGTGGGCGCCGAGCGACAATGCTCACGTCTGGTTGTAGATCTGTTCCTGAAGAACGTCGTGGCCGCCAATCCGGCCAGGAGCGCGTACGGCTTCACGCTGAACCGCAAACGGCCAGGACACTTCAACCTCTGCTTCTTGGTCAACAAGGGCTCTACAGTGCAAACCTGGGTACGTTCAATCTTTCGTCGGTGGATGACTGGTGTATTCATACCGCTATGCAGCCCGTAAGGGTAACTCCGGAGGCGTACTATCTGTTCGACACCCCAGCCACCGGTGTTTCTGAGCTGTGTGACGCGTTCAAAGTTCGGTAGGTTTCCTGTTTTTCACTTGACCGCCTGTCGATTGTTGCTCACGTGGTCTCCTAGACATACTCATGAGTCGACAAACCTCGGAGGTACAGGTGTGCTCGGTGGGAAGACACCCTACGGTGGCAGGACACCAGCGCGGACACCAGCTCCTGGGCATGCTACGCCCGGGCGCATGTCGGTGCGGCAGATTGGTCGCACACCAAATCCTTACGGAGGGTCTGCTCCAGGAGGATCCTTTGGCGTGCCGCCACCTCAGGTATCGTACGGTCACGAAACGCCTGGGTATGGCTCTCGGCCACCAGGTGCTGGTGGGTTTTCTGCAGCCGGCGTCGGAGGGATGAACCCGGACCGCGCTGCGATGATTGAGCGGAGAGTGACTGAGGCTGGTAATGGGGGATGGAGAGAGGACGGATGGTGATTTCTGATGGTTTGTTGTGTATTGATGATCGTGTTTATCGTATTCGCATGTATTCTACACCGTAACGTACAATCTACTCGCAGCCGTGCTTTTCTCCTAGTGTATAGTGGCCATGATGCATGACGCGAAACGCAATATTGCTGCGGACCATAACTCAGCTTTGATTCGCAACCATGTCCACGCAGATTGAGATGGACGACTTCTCTCGTTCGACAGCGAAGGCCTCATCCTCGAGCACTCCTAACATCCCGTCTACCGATGCCGACGACCAGGTGGTCGCTTTCTGGGCGTGGGCTTCAAGCGCACTGTATGTTCACGAATCTGCCGTCTACACAATTCTACTAATTGACCCTTTCCATGCCGCAGCCTATTGTTGTTAGCTATACCTATGACATTGTTCCCCCAATTTCTCCTCTTCCTTGCTGAGACCAGCGGTGCAGAGCGGCGCACCGTCCCCACCCCTCTCGAGTCTTTCCTGGCGCTACACGCCGGTATTCTTCTCGTAGCACTGGCATTAGCCCTCATATTCAACGTGCGTCTCTATACCAATATGGTGGTCTCTCGGAACCAACCCGTAGTTGTGCCCTGACCCAGGTTCCTTCTGCGCCGGTTCTCGTTACGCAGAGCAGCAGCCGTGGACATCCCTTGTTGGCACCGCTCTCCGGGGCGTGCGTACTGATCGCATTCCTCTCATACAACACAAAGTCTGTAGGGTCACTCGCCTTCTTTGTCTTCCTGGCCTCCGCCACGATAGGGACGTGGGGCCTCTGGAGCGTCAGTTCTGCCTTTTTTTCGTGTACCGTGCCCTGCAGTTGACGCGACGCGCGCAGATCTTGTTCGAAGGGTCCTCATACAAATCAAGGAAGACTGGCGCAGACAAAAGGACCTCCAGGTTTCTCTTTGGCAACAAGGCTGCAGCATCAGCACAGAAAAAACAATGGAAAGAGCGTCAAGCGAAGTAGAACAACTGTCTTTGAATTTCCTATGTTGCTGTCGGTCTTAAGAATTATATTGTGTAGCTCTCCATGTATACGCCGGGACCCAAACCCCCCCATTCGGCCATAGGTGTGAGACCGGAGTTGCGAGTTCAAACTGACAGTGGACGCGCATCATCTTACATGTCTAATCTCATGTACGAATACAGTCCGTGTCGACTCGCCGTGCCATCCTCGGTTGCTACTCGCAGTCACCAAGAAGCGAGCGGCTGGGTCCACCACTAGGAGTCGTTGAACGGCTTAGTTCGCCGCGTAGCAGAATGAAGACACTCACACATCTGGGAAATGTATCCGCCGTGATGCCCAGGGATAATTTTGAACTGCACCCCGCTCTTCATCTTTCCAGAGGCATCCGGCTCGCCAGCATCCGCGACATTCCAAAGCCGAATGTTGTCGTTCGACGCGCTGCGACCATCTCAATGCCGACTCGACCAGACACGGCAAGTGCACGTACCACGCCAGATGCCGGCCGTCCGGGAAGGCCACGACACACGACACCACTCCCGAGCTGATAGGATTCCGCAGGATCTTGAGGATCCTCGGTGTCTGGGAAGATGTGCGCCCCGTCTGCCGCACATCGAAGATGTCGACGGTGCCGTTCCGTCGCCCGGCGTAGATTTGTCCGCCGTCTGCAGACCAGCATGCCTAAGACGAGAGCGAATCAGCGAGCAGCGCGGCGAACATTTGCGCTGCCGCGCGCACCGAGAGACACCACGGCGGCGTCTTCTCGCTCATCCAGAGCCGGCCGACGCCTGTTCCGGGTGAATGCACGCGCGTGTCCCAGAGAACAATCTGGCCGTCGATGTAGGCGGTCATGATGACGTTCGGCGAGAACGACATGTATGATGCGGGATCCAAGATTGGCGGGGCATTCTTCGCGGCTGGCATAGGACCAGGTGCACTGCGTGGGACCGCCTGTACTTGTATTGCATGTACCTGATGTGGCTCTTGATACGGCGCTACAGAGGTTCCAGTGGTGCCCTGGCTCATGGAAGGACCTACGCTTTCGGTGTCAAACTCGCCGTCTCCATCGGGCTCGTCGTCAAAGAGGGGGTCGAAAGAGGTATCTGATTTAGAGTCCTCGTCAAATGCTTGAGCCGTCATCTGGTTTTGCCCGTGATGGCTCTTTGACTGTAGAGGATTCATGCTGATCTCCGACAATCCTGGCGCTTCAGACTTCACGGGAAAGGAACTGCCGACGGCACCCTGCTGTGGTCCTCCGCCACTTTCTGGGTGGTACATGGACGTCGGAAGCTGCCGTTCCACGGGTGGAGGTGTATGCCATGTGTAGCCAGAGAAATTGGAGGCGAGCGGTCGCACAGCAATGGATGTCATCTGGGCACCGTGGGCTGTGAAGTTGCGTACGATCTGTCCTGTATTTAGATCCCAATGCTACCGTAACAACGCGTGAAAACGGTGAAGACTTGTCGAGTGAGGCGGTAAACCTACAAGGGCCTCACCGTCCCAGCCTGCGCTGAAGAAACCCTTCTCATCATGTTGTAAGGCCAAAGCCGACACAGGACCACGATGGCCTCTCATGGCATGGCACAGTCGACCAGGATCGTGGCGGACAGTAAATAAATTGATATGCCCTTGCTAACAACATCATAAGCATAAGACTTAAGATGATGAAATTTGTCCACGTACGTTGGAGCCTGCAAGAGCCCATAGTGCATCCGAGTGCAGCGCCAGACTATATACTGAACACAGTGGAGAATCTTCTATTGGTCCATTGGGCTTCATCACGTCAAGAGGATTCTCCCACCAGCACTTGATCTGACCGGCCTTCATAAGACCTTCCATGACCCCACAATGATGTCTCTGGGGAGCGGTCAAGAAGTTCTTACCGTTCACGGCGGCGAACACGTCGTAGTCGCGAATATAGCCGTCGTCAGAGCCTGTCAGGAGATGTGTCATGCAAAGAGATGACGCGAGACAGTGAGTAGGGACGGGGTGAGGGATAGCGCAGATGGCTTCGACCGTGAAAGACCTAGGCACAACAAGGTCGGACAGTAGTTTAGACTTGCGGATTTGGGCGGGTGACAAAGAGCGTCGAACAGGTACAGGGGAGGGGGCTGCCAAATTTGTATGAGAATGAAGTAACATGCGCACTATGCCAACTACTCGCCTTTCACCTCCGGAGAACCACGCTGAGAGGAGGGACCGTTGCTGGAGGGTTCAGAGGCGGGCCGTAGCTCCTCCTGCATATTGCCTGGTGCAACAGAAGACGGCTCGTCGCCGTCCAAGTCGTCGTCATCGGATCCTCCATCTGAGTCGTCAGAGAGCGAGTCCTAGCACGAACAGACATCAATGTCGAGGAGGCGGATCAGCGCTGGAAGTTGTAAGAGAAAGAGTGGATTGACAAACATCGTCTACCTCGGACGCCTCTTCTGCCTCGGCCTCTGCGAGTAAGCTCCCCTCGATAGTGTCCAAGATATCCTCGTCAATGTCGTCGTCGCCCTCGGTCGACCTGTCGAACTCCTCATCGTCGTCCTCGGAATGAGCCATGCTTGTGGCCGCCGCTGGTATCCTCCCGTAAAGATGGTCAAGTGACCTGCACTCTTGTCTGCACACTCAACCAGTTATGGTCTTGGCCGACCTCGGCCGCAAGCTTAACGCTGCTTTCTCTTCACTTAGCAGGGCACCCATCGTTGACGAGAAAGTTTGTCCTCTTGCCGAGAAACCGAGGTTTTGAGCTGAAGTGTAAATACAGGTTCTCGATGCACTGCTGAAGGAAGTATGTGCCGCACTACTCGAATCCGATGTGAACGTCAAATTGGTTGCGTCGTTGCGACAAAAAGTCAAGGCCAAGGTCAAGGCATCCTTGGAAGCCGGAGCGGACAAGGGCAAGGACGCGAATCGAAAGAATGTCGTGCAGAAGGTCCGTACTACTCTCGACTTAAAGATCACTCATGTCTTACATGCTGCATAGGCTATCTTTGATGAGCTTGTACAGCTAGTAGACCCCGGAGTAGAACCATACAAACCAAAGAAGGGGCAGACAAATGTTATCATGGCCGTGGGTCTGCAGGTACGTTCCCGTTTACTTTCCGGAGGCCGTCACGATGGATGCCTCATTGGGGTCTATAGGGAAATGGTAAAACCACCACCTGCACAAAGCTGGCAGTGTACTACCAGAAGCGCGGCTTCAAGTCCGCCATCGTCTGCGCGGACACGTTCCGTGCAGGTGCCTTTGACCAAACACGACAGTCCGCGACGAAAGCAAAGGTGGCATATTTTGGCTCGTACACGGAGACAGATCCGGTGTCCATCGCCGCACAGGGTGTGGCGAAGTTCAAGAAGGAACGCTTCGATGTCATCATTGTAGATACTTCTGGACGGCACAAACAAGAATCGGAGTTATTCCAGGAAATGGTGCAGATTGGTGAGGCTGTACAGCCGAACATGACGGTAATGGTCCTGGATGCTAGCATTGGTCAGTCGTATCCCGTCCATGCATATTCGTGGGGTCTCATCCATGCTGCAGGTCAGGCTGCCGAGGCTCAAAGTCGAGCCTTCAAAGAGAGTGCAGACTTCGGAGCCATCATTGTCACCAAGATGGATGGCCATGCCAAGGGAGGAGGAGCCATCTCGGCGTACGTGTGATATTAACGTCCAAGGACGGGTTGGAACTGATTGTGGGCTAGTGTTGCCGCCACCAAGACTCCAATCATCTTCCTTGGAGTAGGAGAACACTTGCATGACCTGGACAAGTTTTCGCCACAGCCCTTCATCTCCAAATTACTAGGCATGGGCGACGTGCAGGGCCTCATGGAGCACATGCAAGACATCGCTACGCAGAACCCAGACAAACAGAAAGAAATGGCGAAAAAGCTCGAGGAAGGCAAGCTGAGCATCCGCGACTGGCGGGAACAGATCCAGAACGTGATGAACATGTCTGTTGTCCTTCGAACAGCCGATCTAAAGCCACTCACCTCATGCACATGCTCGCTGCAGGGGTCCCATATCGAAAATCGCATCCATGATCCCTGGACTACCGCAGGATCTCCTCCAGGGCTCAGATGAAGAAGGCTCGCTTCGTATGAAGCGCATGCTCTACATCACAGACAGCATGACCGCCTCCGAGCTCGACTCAGACGGCACCCCGTTCATGGAAGTCGGCAAGGATGGGAAGCCAGTCGACCTGACATGGCGGGTAACCCGCGTCGCGCGAGGCAGTGGTACAAGCGTACGCGAGGTGGAGGAGTTGTTGTGCCAGTACCGGATGATGGCCAACATGGCGAAGCAAGCAGGCGGAAAGAACGGATGGCTCCAGGCGATTCAGAAGATGCAATCTGCTGCTGGTGGGCGCGGACGGGGCGCAAATGGCATGCCGACGCCCGCACAAATACAGGCTATGCAGGTGAGCGGGTATCAGTTTGGGCTGCGGAGGAGATATTCACAGTTGGTCACAGCGAGCGATGCCGCCGGGCATGATGCAACAGCTTCAACGCCAGATGCGCGGGGGCGGCGGTATGCAGGAGATGATGAAGGCGATGATGCAAGGACAGGGGGGAGATCAAATGGACATGGAAGAGATGCAGCGTGCGTCCAGGTCCATCCTCATCAACCGCCTATCTCTAACAGATTCTTCATAGGGATGATGTCGCAGATGGGGAACGGGATGGGAGGTTTAGGTGGCATGGGCGGCGGCATGCCCAACATGGCAGATATGTTCAAGATGATGGGTATGGGCGGCGGTGCCCCAGGTGCACGCTGACTATACGACGCCTGTTGTACTCTTATATAAATTTATCATGATGGAAATTGTAGCATAACGCAGTGTTTGTGACCTCTGGCACGGCGGATTACTCAAAGACTGGAGCATCTCGAGGCACACTCAAGACACTAGTACTACGTATACGAATCCCAGATCTACCGTAGAAGTGTTCGATAAAGTCGGCGGGATTGTAGATCAACTTAGGTTCACGCAGAGATGCAGCAAAGTCACTTCTCCTGTTCCTGAAAAACGTACGCACAAAGGAACGACCACCACGAAACACCGTAAGCTAGCAAAATGGAGCAAACAGAGCAAGTAGCAAAGGGCGGAGGGAGTGAAAGAGAACGTCGTAAACATAACGTGCATCACGAAGCAACATCAACCAGCACCATCTCGCGAGACTGCCGACCCCACATTCCCAGAGGCCTGCTAGCGCACCTCGCACCTACTTGGCCTCTGCAAGCTCCTTCTGCGAGAACTCGTGCAAGACGGCGAGAGCCTCGTTGACCTTGTTGTTCATTGCGTCCGGAGTCTCCAACAGGTGCAGGAGCTCAGCGTTATCCATCTCCAGGAGCATGCCGGTGATCTTGCCAGCCAACTCTGGCTGCGCGCTGTGCGAATCATTTAACGATTAGCATCAGGTTGATCGACAAAGCATTCGCAACTCACGGAGCAATCTTCATGTAAATAATCTCACCCAACATTTGCTTCTGTTCCATCGGCGAAGAGTTGGCGAGCGCGGCCGGAGACAAAGCAGGGGCATCAGCGCCTGGAACTGCGGCAGACCCGGGAATGGAAGTAGCCCCAGGGTTGCGAGTCTGCGGGTTCAGCTTATAGGCCTGAGCACGCGCGGCAACCGTTGGAACACCCGCAGGAGGACGCGCGGCAGGAGCGCCCGGAGGTCCGGCAGGGCGCGGCGCACTTCCGTTGACAGGAGGGATACTTGGGTCGGTTGGAGGAGGCGCACGACCAGCAGGGGGAGCGCGTGGGGTACCACGGGGGTAGGCAGGCATGCCTCCATAAGCCTGAGGCGGGGCCTGGCCGTAAGGGCCGGCTAGAGGCATACCAGGGACCTGCGCATTCGGAGGATAACGGGGGCGTGGGGGAAGCATGCCGGGTTGGCCATAACCCATCATACCACGACCACCCTGAGGAGGGAACGCGCCAGGGCCCGGAGGGTAGTACATGGGGCCGTTGATATAACCGCCAGCAAGCCCGCTTGCAGCAGCCTGTTGCATCCTAATTTGGTTGCGCTGGGCAATCTGGCTCTCCAGTTGCTGCCTACGAACTTCGCGACGCTGAGCAAGGGAGACGTAGAGGGGCTTCGATCCAATCATCTTGTTGTTCATTTCGGCGACTGCCTTGGTGGCCTCGTCGGGCGAGGAGAAACAGACGAAACCGAAGCCCTTGGAGGTGCCCTTCTCGTCGCGCATGACCTTCGCACTGGTGATGCTGCCGAAGGGCTCAAACTCCGCGCGAAGACGCTCATCATCAACTTCGTCGTCGAGGTTCTTGATATAAAGGTTAACGCCCTGGTACTTGCTCATCTTCTCCATCTTCGCCTGCTCATAAGACTTGCGCAACTCCTCCTCGCGCTCAGCCTTCTTCTGAGCACGAGTGACAAAGAGCTTTCTCCCCTTGTAATCGTTGTCGTGGAGGACTTCACAAGCCTTCTGCGCCTCCTCGTGCGACTCGAAGTTGACAAAGCCAAAGCCGCGGCTCCGGCCTTCGTCATCGACCTGAATCACGGCAGAGGTGACGTTGCCAAATTGCGTGAAGAGCTCCCGGAATTCCTCCTCGGTTACCTCCGGATCGACGTTCTTAACGTAGATGTTGGTGAATTGAGATTTCATCTCCTCGATTTTCGACTGACGTTCCTATATGCGTCACAGTCCATCACTACGCGACTCATAAACGATGTAAGCGTCAGGACATACCTTGCGGGAGATATGGTGTCCGACATAAACCTTCTTGTCGTTCAGCAACATGCCGTTGACAGCTTTGATGGCAGTGTCTGCAGCCTCAGCAGTCTCGTAATGAACGAAACCGTAGCCCTTGGAACGACCATGTTCGTCCGTGGCAACCTTGCACGAAAGAACGTTGCCGAATGCGGCGAAGGTATCGTGCAAAGCCTGTCCAATGACGTTGATTACGGCCAAGCTAATTGGACTATTCGTTGAACACTTGCCTTGTTGTCAATTTGCTCATCGAGGTTCTTGATGAAGATATTGCCCTGGCCTGTCTTGCGCAGAGCCGGGTCGCGCTGAGACCACATAATACGGCTGCATGCGGAAATGAGTCATGGCGTCGACCGGATCGTCACGATACACCACGTACCACGCACGACCCTTAATCAGAGAGTAGTTCAACTGCTCAAGAGCGCGCTCGCCTGCAGATAACCATCAGTACCTTGTGGGATCCCAACGCTGGATTGCTCACCATCAGCGGCGTTCAGATAGTTAACATAAGCATATCCGAGGGAACGACGAGTGACGGCATCGCGGCACACACGGATGCTACACATACATGAGCATGAACACGAAGAGCTGGCGAACTGTAGTAGGCATACCTCGCGACCGGGCCAATCATATTGAAGATCTCGAAGAGCATAGCCTCCGTGACCGTGGGGTCCAGCTCACCGACATAAAGCGAGGCGGAGGGTGACGGCATTTGCGGGGGAGGGGGGTTGTATGCCGGCACGGGCGCCGGAGCGGGAGGAGGCGCAGCCTCGGAAACATGCCCTTGGGGGATGGCGTCCTGAGGAGCAACAACTGAAGGAGATGCAGACATTTTTCTTTTCTAGTTAGGTGGGGTCGTTACTGCTTTGTGGACTTTTCTGCGACTGTCGACACAACAAAGGTGAGGCGCAACGCGGCGAGGAGATAAGGGAAAGAACTACGAACACAGGAGGCGACAAGGCAACTGCTTTTCAAATTTTTTGAGGTATAGGATTTTTTTGAAGAGGTTTTACCTGGAGAAAGGATGAGCGGCGTGGCCACGGAAAGATGGGACAGGACGCACCGTAGATGATGGTTGAAGAAAAGCCGCAAAGGCGCGTGCGTGCTTGGCCTTGAATCGCAGCGGGAATTCAAACTCCGCCTCATTGTGGTGGATAATCGGACTCAAATCTCAGGCAAAGCGGTGCACGTGCAGGCCTAGCCATCTATCCATCTAATCTGCACGCGTTACTCTCGTATTCAGCCTCACCACAACATCGTTGCAAACGTCCAGTACCCGCCAGCACTACATAGATATGTAAACGATACAACAGAAATTACGTGCTAGCCCTGTCCCGCGTAAAGTATGCCCGAGCTCCGTGCGTCGCAAGCTCAGTCTTGGCCTGGCGCCATCATTCAGCAGGTCAGGAGGCGAAATGCGGTGCAATTACTCACTTTCTCCATTGTATGGCCTGCCGATTTGTTGTGTACCCAGATTTGGCGGAAGCACAGACCATTCCCGGCGCCCTGTATCACCCACCCCACCGTAGCAATGGTACCCAATATACCCGCTACGATTGAGCCGCCAACGTACATCCTGATAGTTTGGATAAGACCCGCGGATCCGGTACTTGAAATGCAGTGTCAGGAGAAGTCGTAATATAACCCTGCAGCACGACAGTACCTTGGAATACCGATAATCCTGTCGGCTAGAGTGAGTGCTGAAGTGACCACACAGTAGACGCTGATCGCTTACATGTATAGCGAGTATAGAAGGTGGAAGCCTCCGAAGACGAAATAAATATCTGTGTCATTGTCATGAGCATCAAGGGTGCGACTTGACGGTGTGAGAAAGACTAACAGAAGTACAATGCTTGCTCCTGTAAAGAGAGGTTCAGAGATCTAGTACGGTTGTCCGCGAAGATGCTCACCTTCATGTAGCCATTATAGATTGGCCTGACATGCACACGTTGGCATTCGCAAAGACGCGGGGAAAATCACGGCTCTCACCTGTACCACAACAGAAATGAGAGGGGAGGGATGACGATGAGGTAACTGTGTTGGACCGTCAGTTGCGCCTCGCTTCATACTCTGCCATGAGCGTCTTACCCGATACTTGAGCCCAAGTCGCTTCCACCACCAGGGTTTCCGGACGTCAGGATAAAGATGCAAGACACCATGTTGATGATCAACGTGGCAACCAGGACCAGCCAGAGTTGGTAGAGCCGTGTGATCAGAGGTTGTGATGTGTCCGGGATTTCATCCTTGATGGAGTGAAATATCAGGGGGTAAACTGCAGCATGCGGACGGCTGTGAGTCAGTGCGGACAGTAAAGTCGGGAAGACGAACACGGTGGCCAGTTGTTGCGCCCGAACTTTCTGATGTGCTCGGACTTCTGGTTCAGCTCACGCTCTCTCCGCTCCAGTTCCAACTCCCGCTGTCTCAGTTCTTCCATTCGCGCTGCATGATCGGGAGTGGGAAAATTTGAGCCAGATGTTGGCTGCACGGTCGTCGGGTCGTCAAACGGGTTTGTGTCCAGAGAATGCGTCGACGAGAAGGGGTTGTCGGTAGAGAATGGGTTTTCTGTGAGGCGGCCTGCAAGATGGCGGCGGCATTAGTGAGAACGGCAGGGGAAAGAAAGCACAAAGCCATACTCATGTTGTACTAGGAGACTAGGTAGAAGTTGCGAGCTGGCAGTGGCTGCGGTACAGGCTCAGCGCTCTCAGCTCTGCCGAATGGGGGAGTCCCTAGACGCCCGGATCGCAGTTAAGTTCAAGACGCCGAGGCCTCGACTCCAATTCGTTCCAACTGACGTTTTCCTTCAACTCCCTGGTGAGGCACATGGCGGTGTAGCACATCGCCAACAAAAATTGATCGCATTCGGAACACCGAGGCATGCTGCGTCTGCCGAATCTTCATGATCTGTGTCCATGTGTTGGTGTTTGCATCCCGAAAGCAGCGGTGAGTGTTGTTATGCATCTTTTTCTTTTGTGACAGCGGCTCAAATGTGCACACGAAATAGGAGCAACGCTCTAGACCTTCAGTCGAAACAAACAAAGAACACGGACAACGTTCTCCGGAAAATTGGCGTTCATGCGGGCTTCGTGAGGCTTCGTGTGTACAGCGGGGAGGTCGGAGAAGCCCGCGGGTCTTGGCAAGCGAGGCCATGGTTTGCATAAAAGGGCATGCGTCGAATCCTTCGTTGTCTCCATCCCCGTTCCTACACGGCATACTTTACTCTCCTTTGAGTTCTCGACTCTTCCTCGCTTTCTCCTCGCGTTGTCTGACGGTATGGAAATCTCCGTGTGCCTAGCACATTCAATTATATCTGACATCGACGTTCCGCCTTGTAGCCGTCACTCCCTTAACCTTCCACTTCCTGCTCTCTTAAGCGTCAGCACTTCGCAGCGACCGAGTCCTCATCCTCAATTCCACATCAACATGTTTGCCACCGTGTCTTTCATTTCGCTCGCTCTCTCCGCGGTCTCTGCGGTTTCTGGCTTGGCCGTCCCTCTTCGCCGCGACGATGTTCCAGCGACCTATGACCAGAACAACCTGGAGGTAGGCCGACTGCTGCCATTCTTTTGTTCATTCTGATATTCATTTGTTTCAAGCCTTACGACCAGTACCATGCGCGGTACCTAGCGCTCGACTGCGAGGCCAACCACGGCAACTCCTTCTTCGATAGCTGCTGCCATCCTATTCCGGTGTGTTCATTCAACGTTCCGTGTCTTTCGGAGACCCTGAGCTGTGTATTTGCAGAATGGTCAGACCCTCTCGGAGCGACTTCCGCAGTGCAACCCCTGGGGTTCGAGCTCCTCGATGCCCGCACCTGCGCCCTCAACTACTGCCGATGCAAGCTCCACGCCAGCTCCCGCTCCCTCGCTGACCGCGGAAGCACTTGCAGCATCCTCTTCTGTTTACACTGGTGGGTGTAAGCAGTCAGGCTTTCATTATGTTTGTTATACCTCCTGACGTTTCGTTAGTGCGACGTACTTCTACCAAGACGGCAATGCCGGTGCATGTGGCAATGTCCACAGCGACAGCGATTTCATCGCCGCATTGGTGAGTCGTCATCGGTATTTGATGCACCGGCATCTCATGGTTTGTTTGCCATCAGATCAAGATCGCTACGGCGATTCCGGTGAAGTTTCCTCGCTTTGCGGCAAGAAGGTGAACATCACGAACGTGTCCAACGGCAAGTCAGTGACGGTCGCCATCGCGGACGATTGCCCAACCTGCGAGAACTCCAACTCGATTGACCTCTCGGTCGCAGCCTTCAAGAAGCTTGCTACCCTAGAGGAGGGCGAAGTCAACAGTATGTGACATGTTCTCTTATTGCAGTTCTGTTTGTCTGACGTGGTCCTACAGTCAAGTGGAGCTTCGTCTAACAGTTGAACGTACATCCATCGAATCGATTGCTTCTTCATGTTTTTCTTTTTTTGCATTTCTGTGAAATCTGTGCACGGGACTCGCCCCGGGAGGGATGACCAGCGTCTGGTCGTTGATGACGGCAAACATTAACATGGGGATGAGGACCCTGGTGGGATTGATCCTTGTGTTCATGGTAGACCGCTCACCGTTACGCTAACACACATGCACCCTGTGTGTTCCGTCTACTTATTATTATTGCTTATCCGGTAGCCCACAGTGCATCTTGTTTCTCGTTAATATATTGCGCTTTCCAAATGAGGGTCGTGATGGCGCGAATGGCCAGGCAAACCATACGAAAGCTAATAAAGAAGTACTGAATGACCCTTCGCGAATGAACAACATTGATCTTTCCGCTATGCAGTAGCGCTGTCTGCGCATCTTGATTCTGGGCGGCCGGTGGTTGTCTGAATCTCAGATTGACTTTCAACATTTGCGGGAGCGGCGGCTTATAAGTGGCAGCAGCACCGTGACCGTAATCCCCCATGGTCTCAGCATGAGCCAGGCAGTACTTCATAGCATCCTCGTTGTCGGGGGCAATGGCTTCGTTGGTGCGTGTCAAGGCTGTGTCGATTGTCCATGCTGACAACATGGCACAGGCTCAGCCGTCTGTCGCGCAGCACTTGCTCGCGGGATGCAGGTGACGAGCATAAGGTCCGCTCTCTCTTCCATCCACGCACATGCCTAGGATTCATTTGACCCTCGCCCCAGCCAGTCGGGAAGGCCTTACACGACACCTAAGGGCCATTCTCCTGCATGGACATCCAAGGTATGGCGCGTTTCCTCCCTTCCCGGACATGCACTCCTCACACCGTGCTAAACAATCTACTTAGGTCGATTGGCAAGCTGCCGACGCGTTGCAGCCAGAGTCATACGCACACCTGCTTTCCGGTAAAGCAGCCGTCGTACACACCCTCGGAACGCTTCTCGAGGACACGCAATACAAGGCCGCCTTGAAAGACGGCAATGTCCCCGCCCTCCTGGCGACCTTTGCATCCGGCCTTCTCGGTGGTCATTCCAGAAATCCTTTGGAGCAGAACGACGCGCGTGGGAAGACAGGAAGTTACGAAATTCTCAACCGAGATGCTGGTGAGTACGCGGCAACAGTCCTCCATTCATAGGCATGTACTGACGCACTGCGGCAGCCTTACGTGTATGCGAGGCATTCATGTCCAGTTCGCCTCCGGAGCACTCGGAGGGACCACGACCCTTTGTGTACGTGTCAGCCGAGGACATCTTCCGCCCGCTCATCTCGGCACGTTACATCGAGACGAAACGCGAGGCCGAGCAGCGAATTGACTCCATGTTCACGGAAAGGCCGGGATTCCGCGCAGTGCACATCAGACCCAGTGCGTCGTGCGCCCTGCTAAAGCCCATGTCGTTCTGACGTTTCCGATGTGTGCCTCGGTGTTCCTAGGTTTGATCTATCACCCTCATTTCCGCCCGCTCACTTCGCCCATCGCGGCATTGCTGGACCTGTCCGCAACGCTCCATCGCAGGGTGCCTCCGGGCGTTCCGACGCCGTCGGGTGTCCTGCGTGCGCTTTCTGCAGCATTGCCTCCGACTGCTGCCGCACAAACGCCGGCAACGACTTCTCCGCTGGATTCCGTCGCGAATGCACTGACGATACCGCCGATTCACGTCGACCATGTGGCCGAGGCCATCTGCATTGCAGCGGATCAGGCACGGTCGGATGTGAGCGGCGTGGTGGGAGTGCAGGAGATGAGGGAGCTCATCGGGTGGTCGCAAAAGGGCGAGCCCCAGCCCAACGCGCCAGTCCATGAGCACATTAATATTTGAGCGTAGTAGTTGTTTACGAAACATACAGAGCGATGCTGCCCGGTGACAATTCTGGTCGGAAGTAGATCTAAGGCGCGCCGAGGCGGGCCCATTCCTCTCGCGTGATCACGAAGCGGGACTCGGGCGTTGGGGGAACAGGTGTGGGTGCATAGATAGGAGGCTTGGTACGCTGCGTCCCCCACTCTCGCCTGCCCAGCGCTGCGGTGACGGTCAGAGAGTACACCGACTCGTCTCCGGCACTTGAACTTGGTGAGACTACAGGCCCCAATGACCCTGCGCAGTGTACTGATGATGCCATACTGTCCGTGCTCGTACGATATCGTCGACCGTCGCAGTAGCTGGGTCGACAAGTAGTCCGACGCAGCAGTTGGGTCGATAGTCTGAAGGAGAGACCTGGGTAATATCTACAGCATCACCCTCGTCGGCAGTCCATGTCTCTTTTGGTGTCCGTCTTATCCTCCGCTCGGCCGAAGCAGCTCCGGACCAGCTTTCGCCCGACATGGGGCTCTCGGAGCGTCAACAGTTCTGCCACACCTCGCAAGGCGTTGCCGTTCTCCCTCTCGCTGAACGAGAATGTACGCGCGGGAGAGATCGCGCGGGACGAGGGCGATTCAGACGCGGCGGAGAGCGGGGTGCTGCGCATGCTTATGTTTGGGAAGCCGGGTGCGGGCAAGGGCACGTTGACGGCACGTCTGGTGAAGAATTACGACATCCTGTCGTTGTCCACTGGGGACATGTTGCGGGGACACATCGCGGAACGGTGCGTTCTACATTCACTGCTGCATTCCGGCGCGTCGCTGAGCTGTACAACCTAGAACGGAGGTGGGACGGATGGCCGAGGAGGTCGTCGCTACAGGCGGCTTGCTCCCTGATGAAATCATGCTCAAAGTGGTCACGAGTAAATTAGATCTTCTGCACAACAAGGCTCGTGTCGGTCTGCTCAATATACCAGACTAGCCGCTGAACATGCCCCTGCAGCATTGGATTCTGGACGGCTTCCCACGCACACTAGGTCAAGGGAAACTGCTCGACGAGCATCTCAGGTGTGCACCTGGTCCCCTGCAACATATCCGCCTATGGTTTGGCTCACGATATTGCGCAGACAACAGGGCACCCCCCTGAGTCTGGTTGTAAACCTAGATGTTCCGGAGTCGATCATCCTCGGACGGATATCCGACCGCTGGGTCCACCTACCTTCAGGCCGGGTGTACAACTTGTCGTACAACCCGCCCAAGGTAGCAGGCCACGATGACGAGACTGGCGAGCCTTTGACGAAGCGACCGGACGACAACCCAGTATGTCCATCTATCTTGTCATGCGAGTCCCATTCTTGACAATTTACCCGCCAGGAAACATTTGCCCGTCGATTGGAGAAGTTCTACGCGTCGACATCGCCGTTGCTGTCCTACTTCAGGAGCAACCGCGCCTCCCATCTGGTCACTCTGACCGGCGCGACGTCAGATGAGATCTGGCCGCAGCTGGACAACGTCGTGCGGTCGTCGTTTCCCGGCTTGAAGGAGCGTCCTGAGAGCCGGGACCTCAAAAGGCGATCGAGTCTTAGCGATGCGTACTCGCGAGGGACGAGAGGAAATCTCACCAACAAAATCGCGATCCAATGCCTAGCTATTGACGTTGTGTTTTTGCTACGTCTACTCATGTCTTGTACGCACTTGCTGTTGAAGTTGCTCATCCCTAGCCTCATCCTATCCCGTGGTCTTGCACTGTCGTTTCATTTCCTGTACATGCGTGTTACTAACCTTCTGTACTGCTTACTTCGCTACACTAATATCAAATACATCTCTGCCCATGGTTGTGTCTCGGATTGCATGCTTTGAGGCCTGTTCATCACGAGTTCTTGTATGATGGTCCCGGCGTACTTCACAGCAAACGGTGGTTTAGGCCGAGATGATTCATGGCACTGTCGGTCGCTTGATGGTCTATCTCAGAGCATACCTATCAAAGAAATCAGTCTCCAAAATGCGAAGGCTGAGAACAGGACCTTGACATTTTCACATCATATAGGCCTTCTGGGAACCCTAGCTGCGTGTCCTCATGGACCAGGTGAAGTCCTGCATCCATGAACACTTTCTTCCAAGCGGCATCCGATCTAGCAACGTGCACAGGAGACGGAATCAGTGGCCAGGGGCAGGGGAGTCGCGAGCGCACTCGCCTTGTGAGACTTGAATCAGTCTCATCAAAGACAGCCATGGGCTCGCCGTCTGGCCCATCCGAGCACAAGTTCTCCTTGGCGACAATCAGACTCCTCGCGGGGTCGCGCAAGGCCGCGCGACTGCGTCTGAGGAAGTCGACAAGGTCGGGGTCGCTCAGGCACCCCAAGCACCACTGGCACCACACGATGTCGAATTTGGACTCGAGGTCGTCTGCCGGTGGCTCGTGCCCCACGCGCCCGAGCAGCTTCGCGCAAGCCAGGGGATGGGAGGGGTCGAAGGCCTGGAGCGTGCCTTGGAGGAACGTGACGCTTTTTTCCTTCTCCAATATGCCCTTCCAGCGCACATGGGTGCTGTCTGCTTGTACGGCGTCTGCAGAGCTCGCGCGCCCGCGGGACCAGGCCTCGCGCACGAAGGTCTCCACCGGCTCGACGAGTACGACGTCGGAGACGAGGTGTAGAAGGACGTCTGCGGTGACGCGACCTATCCCTGCACCGATGTCCAGTGCGCGTGTCCTGCGCGTCGACTCCGGCGGGCGGAGGGGGCGGATGGCAGAAGGCACAGTGCTGAGTTCGGGCATGAGGTAGAGGATGAAGCTGCGCGATCCGAGAGCGTCCACCCTCGGCAGCGACTGGCGAAACTGCTGTCAGTTTGAAGAGCAACATGGGGACATCCTGTTTACCCCGGAGCCGAACCCACCTGGAGGTCATGGTGAAGGCGCAGGGTGCGGTTGAAGGCTGCAGATGGTGCTTACCGAGAACGCCGTCGTAGCTGGCTGGCTGGGAGGTCCAGTACTGGATGCCCTCCTTCACGTCTGGCTGGGGCAGTTGCTGTTGCATGGTCCACTAGTGATCGATTGTCTGCAGCGCTGTAGCGCTCAGGCCAAGCTCAGGCTGGCGCCAACTGCGCGCAGGCGTGACAGACGCGCGCAGCCATGGCCTCCCTCGCACTCGAAGACATCTGGGACGCCCCCATCGTTCCCTCTCCCCCTCGTTCGCCCCCTCGCATCTCCCCACCAGCGAGCGACGACGACGACAGCCTCGCCGAGGTCGACCGCCCCCCAAGCGACCGCGTTCCACCCTCTTCCTCGAGTCCGACTCTGACAAGGAGGCCCCGCGCCCTTCCGCTCAATATGTCTCGCGTGCCGCACCACCTCGCCCCGACATAGACGCGTTATTTGACGACATCGACGACGAGCCGGAGCAACAATTCCAGGATCTCGCCCCCTCTCTCGACTTGGACGCATTGCGACGCGAGGCAGACGCGCGGAACGCGAAAGCCCGGCCGTTGGATCTTGGCATCCCTGACAGCACTCCAGCAGACGGCGCAGATGACTTTGGGACAGAAATTACGGGCACGACGGGATCAAAGAAAGGGAAGGATGGGGTGAAAGAGAGGAAGAAGCCCTCGAGGCTGGACGAGGCACGCCTGCTGGGACCGGACGGGCTTCCAGCCCTTGTGAAGCAGGCGAAGCACTTCAAGCCCAAAGGAAAGGGGCATGAGGTGCGTTCTCTTCTACCAACTGGTCCGTTTAGTCAACATCTGCTCCAGGCCACCGACTTGAACACACTGCTGCAAGTCTACCAGTTCTGGACACACAAAATGTATCCGAAGAACCAATTTCGCGATTCCGTTCAGCGCGTGGAAAAACTCTGTCATTCGAGGAGAATGCATGTGCGTCTCGTTGCATACATCAATGCAGGCCGTGTATTTACTCTACCGCAGGTCAGCCTGAGCGTCTGGAGAGATGAATCAAAGGGCTTGATAAACGGCCGCAAGCGGGCTACAGACTCCACATCAGACGCTGACGGCAGCGACGACGACGACGGTAGTGCTGACGAGGCGGCCAAGCAGCCCCCTCCTGCAGCCAGCGACGCCATCCCATCCTCACGTGCACCCTCACGTCCCCCGTCATCAGCTTCTGAACACACGTCCATGGACGGACCCGATGACTTTGACATGGACGCTATAATCCGCGAAGACGAAGCACGGCAAGCCACTGAGGCTGCACCGCGTGCTGCGCCGCCTCCCAGTGCTCCTCAACAAAGTGCTTCTGCAACAAACACAGCAGACGATGACGACGAGGCCATGTGGGACCAGCTCATGGGTGGAGTTCCAGACCATCCCGCCCCACCACCCATGCCTGGCAGTCGGGAACACGTAGGCCATTCCACACGGCCACAGGATGAGGACGATGACATGTGGGACATCGTCCGGGAGATGGAAGCCGAACCATCTGCGGCACATCCTACATCGGAGGCTCCCCAAGACGCGTCGGCGAGACTTGACATTAAAACATCGTCCGCACCCACTTCCGTGCCTGCACCCCCACCCCCACCCCCACCCGCTGGCGATGATGACGAATGGGACGATATGTATTTGTAGTGCCAGTGTCGCTATAACTTGTGCTCGAATGAATGATCAGCGTGATAGTGTTGCTATTGTTGGCTCCTCCAAGTCAATTGCATGATGGTCAGAGCTCACAGCACCAACATATGCATTGTCAAAAACAGACTGCCCCAGAGAGGCTCGAACTCTCGACCTTCCGATGTCTTCGCATACAACGATAACAGTCGGACGCTGTAACCAACTCAGCCATGGGGCATGTAAGAGAAGTACACTTTTAAACTTACATAGAGTGCTTGTCATTTCGAAGGAACAACATCTCTGTCTCATGTCATGATCATCGCAATATCGACATCATGCCCTCGAATAGACAGTACAGTACTTGTACATCGTGAATGTGGCCATCTCAGTTAATTTGAGCCATAGATAACGATTTACCACTGGCAGGTAGCGCATGACACAACCGAGCGACGCCGCCGGATGCTTCGAGCTCCAGAGCTCCACCACTTACTTCAGCCTGATACCCCAATGGCCACCCGCAAGCGTCGCCGCTCGCAAGCATTTCCTGATCACAACAACATAGAAGAAGAACTACCAATCACCGGCGTCAATAACGAGGATGGAAATGCACACGAGCATGTTGACGACGACCCAGCAGCGCAGGAGTGGACGGACAAAGAGCAGGAAATATGGGACTCGTTCAGAGAGGAGCACTTCGAAGGTCGAATCACTCTGGCTTCCCTGGACTATGTACTGAATATTCATACTTTCTTGTAATCTTCGCGGTGTAGTGCTGGAACAGCTGCCCCTGTCTCTTCACCGGTCGTTCAGTTTGATGCTCGAAATGGATCAGCAAGTGCATGGTATGACACTGTGCAACCAGTTTCTACCCCCGCTGACCGATTCTCAGCGCACGAGGCGCAGATCCTGCCAACACTACGGCACTACATACGACTTCGTCGGACGTTGGCAGGTATCCACGACGAGAGCGAGACTGTCGACGAACCGCGAGCGATTCCCCAGAACGACGGCGCAAAACCTATTGGCACGGATGCTCATGAGCCGCAACCGGAAACACAGATGTCGCCCTCAAGGATGACACGCTCTCGCTCTCTGCACTCAGATGAGACGCGTTCATTGCGGAGCGTATCAGGCTCTTCTCCTAGCAAGACGAAAGGCCCCACTGCATCATCTCCAGCAAAGTCCACTTCTCATACCGTCCCCACCTTCATCCCGCAGCCTCCATCTACGCGGGCGCTACTGACGCAAGTCGCTCAGCTGTCAGAGGAAGTCGTGCGCGCGGCCAACGAGAAAGTAAACGTAGCCCGATTTGCATATGACCTGGTAAGCAGCATCTGACTCTGCCCACATTGCGACGCGCTACAATGCGGATAACGAGACAGGTGGATAGATATATCCGAGACCTCGACCGCGCCATCAAAGAGCAGGAGACGTCCATCTCGCTCGGCTTGCGGCCGGGCACGCACCCCGCCTCGATCATCCTGCCTGAGGTTATCGTCCCGAAGCCCATACGCGCACCGCGCCTCGCGCAAAGTCCGTCACCAGACCTCGACGCTCCGCAAGGCCTCGACGAGGCGGCAGTGGCGGCGGCGGCGGCGGCGGCAGAACCAGAGGGTCCCACGTTGGGCGTCGTATCATCTGAACAACCTCCCCGCGGGGAGGGTGCACCGCGTGTGGCTCCACGGAGAAAAAAGTCAGCTAAATGGTCCAGGAAGAAGGCGCCGAAGGCTGCAGCGGGTGTGGAGAATGCTCCAGAACATGCTACAGCGCAGGAGCCCGTCTCGCCGCGGAAGGTACGGTCGGTGAGGCTGACCATGGCGTCCGCGGCGCCCAATGTGCCCGATGGCAGCGAGATACCGGTCGACCCCGACCCGAACGAGCAGCGGTACTGCTTTTGCGACCGAGTTTCGTACGGCGAGGTGCATATTTCTGCGTAGTTTTTCCTTCGCGTCGTGTTCACACTCTACTTTATAGATGGTTGCGTGTGATAACCCGAACTGTGAACGAGAATGGGTGAGTGATGCTCCTTTTCTGAGGGATTGCGCATATTGTAACTAGACATCTAGTTTCATCTGCCTTGTGTGGATCTCACGATCTTGCCGGGTGAAGACGACAAGTGGTATTGCAGGGAGTGTGCGCCGAACATTGGTCGAACGACGCGACGGAAAGCACGATCGTGATCTTCACGGGTGGTTTGGAGAAGTTTTTCTGGTTATGCGAGGTGCTTTTTTTTTCCCTGCGTGGTTCGATTGATGCACATACTGCTAGGGTCTAGGTTGTTACAGTTACCTGCTGTAATGATATTTATGCAACGTCAGGAAATCCCCGGAAGACGTTATATGGCTCCATCATCCACGGATCCTCCTTGTACAATTGAGACTCTGAAGGTGGCTCGAGAACATCACAAGATTTCTTGCTCGAACTTGAGGAGCAAGTGGTGACCACACTCGGATGTTGATCCGCCAGCCCAACAAGGCCTTGGCTGCGGCCATGTGCCTGCCATATACATATATCATCGCTCCATGTTCTGTCGTAGCCTACGTATACATTGTATGCATAATAGGCCCAAAGTACTTGTAAAGCTTTAAGTTTAAAGGCTCGCGCCATGGGCGCCGTTGCGACACGCACGTGACGTAATAACGCGTCTACGGATTGTCACCCGTGTCGTCTTCTCGCCCTTACCGTCGCGACAAGAAAGGACCATTAATTGCGCATCGTTCTCATATAGGACGTTGCTCTCTGTATTTGCATTGGACCCCAACATGCCTCTCAACCATCGCGGTTTTGGCGCGTTCATCACTTGTGAAGGCAAAGAGCTGGAACTGTATGCGGTTAAAGTGGAGGATGAGACAACTATCACCTGTTGGATTGCCAGTGAGGCTGGCAGGGTGTGTGCTTGTTCCTTCTCCTTTTTGTGGAAGCTGATCGTGCGTGGGCAGGAATTCGAGGTCAACTGGTCTGATTACATGGGCGAAACATACTCGAGCGGACAGGCGTTCATGGATGGACGCTTGTGCAGTCACAATATGTCAAATCTGGGCTCAAAGTCGACTTGTCGTGGCTGGCGCAATTCTACAGACACTACGGCGTTACCAATTTGCAAAGCTTAATCTCACTGGTGAGTGACATGCCTCCCGTTTGTCAGCATTTTGACGTGATACGTCCATGGCAGACGACGATGATATCGCTTCTCCCAAAGTGCCGGTCAGCGAGGAGCTGGGGACCATAGAAGTCAGAATCAGGCGCATCCGAGACTTTCAAAAGGGCTCTAAACCTCCGGCTGTTATCGCTGCTACAGACATCGGACCAGTCCATGAACAGAGCAAGAAAGCGGGAACCAACTGTGTAGGGTGGGTGTCTACCAATATTTGTCACATTCATTGTCGCTGACTCGGAGTTGTACTCTTGTTCCAGTTTCGGAACAGAAACCCGGGTCGCTCCTGCAGGCCCTGCGAATATCCCTAGCTATATTGACGATACGTCGTACGTCACCTTCCGTTTCCGTCACCGGCCCGCAGGTAGTTGTATGTTCCAATCTCTTTCTCGAGCTGCCATTGATACGCGGGAACTATCAGGAATTCTGCAAGCAAACGGGATTATGCCTCTTCCACCTCGTCCTGATATACCCCATCCCTCTAAAAGTCGCAATGCCAACAAGAAGCGGCCTTCCGAAAAACGCAACCCATCCACAAGCATTGATGGTAATCCATCCAAGCGTGCACGCACCACAGTGGAAGACAAGGACGAAAAACCATTAGTCATTTCTGATGATGACGATGACAATGCGGTAGAACTCAAGGTGAGTGGTATGTCTTCCGATTTTCCATACCTCTTCAATTCCCTTTTAGGCACAACTTGGCCAGCTACAGAAAAAGCTGGAAGCCAAGAAATCGAAGAAACCCAGCTTCGTTAAACGCGAGCAATCTCCCATCCGTGTCAGCGCAACGTCGGCTGAAGTGATTGAGATATTGTCGGATTGACTGCAGCTCGTCTCCCGTTTCGCACGTCAGAGTTTCGCTATGATTATTCTCGTCTCTATCAATTCTTACCTTATGATCACTCTGTTGGGGGCACCACTGTACAAGTACCTTCGTTAATAATGTAATTAGGGAATGTGACACGCGCGTGACGTAATACTAGTAACGCGTCGCCCTGACTAGAGTCAGTCGTGTCTTTGTGGTCGTCTTCCCGCCGAAAGAACCATTGTATATCGTTCTCATCTATAATTATCATTGCTCTCCTTGTGTCGTGCCGTCGGACTCCAACATGCCTCTCAACCATCGCGGTTTCGGCGCATTCATCACTTGCGAAGGCAAAGAGCTCGAACATTATGCAGCCAAGGTAGAGGACGAGAAGACTATAAGCTGTTGGATTGCCAGCGAAGCTGGCAAGGTGTGTGTCTGTTCTTTCCCCGTTTTTGTGGCAATTGCTCATGCGCGAGCAGGAATTTGAGGTCAACTGGTCTGATTACATGGGCGAAACACACTCGACCGGAAAGGTCTTCATGGATGGACGCTTGTTCGATCACACTCTAACGGAGCTGGGAAAAACGTCCGCTTCTCGTGGCTGCTACAGTTCTGCAGACACTTGGCGGCGTTACCAATTCGCAAAGCTTGATCTCACCGGTGAGTGACATGCCACCCACTTCAGCTCTTGTTGTGAAACAGCTGTTGCAGACGACGAGAATATCGCTTCTCCAAAAGCACCAGTTAGCGAGGATCTGGGGATCATAGAAGTCCAGATCTGGCGCATCCGAGACTTCAAGATGAACACAAGTTTGCATAACGGTATCGCTGCCACAGACATCGGACCAGTCCATGAACGGAGCAAGAAAGCAGGGACCAACTGTGTAGCGTGGGTGTCTATCAGTGTCTGTACCATTCATGGAGTGTTATCGCTGAGTTGTTCTCTGTTCCAGCCTCGGAGCAGAAACCCGGGTCACTCCTGTAAATTCTGCCACTCCTGTCTTCATTGATGATACATCGTATGTCACCTTCCGTTTCCGTCATCGGCCCGCAGGTGGTTGTCTGTTCCGATCTCTTTTGAGCTGTCATTGATATGCGGGAATTACTAGGAATCTTGCAAGCAAATGGGATTATGCCTCTTCCACCTCGTAGTCCTGAGACACCCCATCCCTCTACAAGTCACAATGACAACAAGAAGCGACCTTCCGGCAAACGTAGCTCATCCACAAGTATGAATGGTAATTCATCGAAGCGTGCACGCACCACAGTGGGAGACAAGGACGAGAAACCATTGGTCCTTACTGATGATGACGATGACGACGTGGTAGAACTCGAGGTGAGTATGACATACCTTCCAATTTCAGGCCTTCTTCCGAACCTCTTCAATTCTCCCTTAGGCACAACTTGTTCGGATACAGAAGAAGCTGGAAGCCAAGAAATCGAAGAAATCCAGCGCCGTGAAACGCGAGCAATCTCCCATCCGCGTCAGCGCAACGTCGACTGATGTGATTGAGATATTCTCAGATTAACTGCAGCTCGTGTCGTTTGGCACGTCAGAGTTGCGCTATGATTATTCTCGTCTCTATTGGTTCTTACCTTATGATTACTCTCTTGGGGGGCACTACTGTACAGGTATATTTCTGTTTGTTGCATGTAATTAGGTGCTGCTTGCACTAGATTTCTCTGGGCCATGAATTTTTCCAAGTGACCAAGTCAGGATCTGCCACTTGATCCAAATAAGAGCAAACACATCACATTGGGAGACCGTGACACTTCGAATATGTACAAGTCCTGCAATCCATTCTTGATCCATCTACCATGCAAGCACGCCCTGCCAGGAAACGCGCAGCGACCTCGAACGGAGAGGGCTCTTCATCCCAGGCCGCACCGAAGAAGACACGGTTCGTGGAGCCCTCCGAGGACCCCGCCAACTTCGCAGAAGAGGTCGATGCGCAGCTCGAGAACCCGTCCGCCCAGCGCAAGGGGCGCGTCAAGACCGAGGGGTACGACTCCGACTCCAGCGACGACGGCGAGGGCGTCGTGCGCAGCCGGCACGCAGCCGCTGCGCCCGAAGCGGACGAAGATGAGGACATGTTCGCGATGGGCGAGAAGGCGGAGAAGGAGGCGGACGCGGGCGCGGGCGCGGGGAAGAAGAAGGAGGAGTTCCTGCGGCTCGGCGACATCGAGGGCCAGGAGTTCGGAGACCGCTCGGGCTCCGAGTCGGACGAGGACGCGCCGGAGGACGAGGACGATGCGGAGCGGCGGAAGAAGGCGGGCATGGGCTTCGAGCTGTCGTCCTTCAATATGCGCGAGGAGATGGAGGAGGGCAAGTTCGCTGCGGATGGCACGTACGTACGCACGTTTGACCCACACGCGGTGCACGATCGGTGGATGGAGGGAGTGGACGAGAAGGAGATCAAGGCGGCGCGGCGGAGCCATAAGCATCGGGAGCGGGAGCAGAGGGAGAAGCAGAAGGCCGAGGAGAGAGAGCTACAGCAGCTGGGCGGCCGGGAGGAAGTCGAGCAGGCATTGCTAGGGCGGCTCAAAAGGGGTGAAACCGTTCTGGAGGCCTTGCAGCGATTAGGCGCATCGGCCAAGAAGACCGCGTCAAGTAAGAGGAGGTGCGTGCTACGCGTTCCTCCGTCGACTTAGAAGCCATGCTCATCAAACCGACAGGACGAAGCCAAACAACAAAAGCAAAGGCGACTCTAATGGCGGCGCGATGGAAGTCGACAAGGTCGCAGTCACCCCTTCCGAGATCGACAACATCACACATCTGGCATCCCTGCTCATGTCGCTTGGAGACACAGACATCTACTCCAAAACATACGAGGAACTCGTCCGCTCTGTCCGATCAGCAGGCAAAGTCGACCAATCATGGGTACCACCCTCTGCTGATGCTAAATATGAGTATCGGTGGGACGTTCCGGGAGCTACAGCTCAGGAGGGGCAGGTCTTTGGACCTTTTAGCGAAGACGAAATGCACAGTTGGTTTCGAGCTGCGTATTTCGGCACAGTGGGCGAGAAGGTACAAGTGAGGAAGGTGGGCGGCGAGTGGGGTTCTTGGGATGATATCGTGACATGACACGGTACTACATCTCCCTTTCATAGAATCTTTGCTTATTTATGATGCTTCGACATGTAACATTATGTGTATTGGTAGTCGACTTGCTACATGTTCATGACGTGCAGTTGTATACGACCAATGAGTATGGGTATTGTTCGAGATGCATCTACAAGTACAATTGCCGATCCAGAGTCTACAACACAAGACAGAAAGACAAAGCCCCCGTTATATTGAGAGATTTCCAATAAGCTTACCAGGGATTAGTGGCTGATATATTGAAAGACAAACGAGACCTCTGGCAGCCCGACTTCTGCACGAAGCAAGTCGTCATGGTTGTTCTTGAGCTCCGTGTTGGTAAAATGGTTCCACCTGCAATCGCTCAGCCGCCCGCTCGAAAATATATACAGGCAGCACAAGACTTACGTGCTCGCATCACCGTACAGCAGCGCCTGGGCCTTCATCGCCTGTCTCCCGTTCTTGCAGCGCTTGCACTTGAACGTTTCATGCGTCTCGCAGAGCGTGTTCTCATTGAACAGGAACAGCTTCCTCAGCGAGTCCAGCGAGAAATGGCGCTCTGTGTCCTCCTTCTCGTCGACTACGGCAGACGACAGCGCCTGCTTGTTCGCCTGTCGCTGAAAGATCTTCTCTTCGATGGTTCCCGTCGAGATGAAGCGGTACACGAAGCCTGAGACACTGCATCAGCACAACGATCGCCAGATCGTACCCGCCCGCGAACTCACATTCCTTCTTCTGGCCGTCACGCCACACACGTGCCAGTGCTTGCTGGTCGGCCGCCGGATTCCAATCTGCGTTCCTTCCAGTTAGTGGGACTATGGTGGATCGCCGCAGACCACACGCACCAGGATCGAACAGAATGAGGCGGTTCGCGCCTATGAGGTTTATGCCACAGCCACCCGCCTTGCTGCTCAGCAGGAAAATGAACTCCTTCCCGTTGGGATCGTTGAACTGGTCGACAAGCTTCTGGCGCTTGCTGATTGTCATCGTGCCGTCGAGCCGGAAGTATGCATATCTTCATGACAAGTCAAATTGGCCGCCGGGCCATGACAAATCATGTACTCACTTCTTGCTGTGCAGGAGCTTCTCGAACAGATCGAGGGTCTGCGTGTAGTTGCTGATGAGCACGATCTTGTCGCTTGTCTCCGTGTGTATGCGATGCAAGAACCTGCGCGAGAGAACGATCTCTTAGACCCTGGTCAAGACGCTGGCGGTGGAGTGGACACACCGCTCCAGCACCAAGAACTTGCCACCCCATGCACAATTGACAGTCTGGTTCCTTCCGCGGTCTCGCGCACTGGAGCCTGCGCCGCAGAAGCCCTCGGGCAGCAGCTTGTCCGAGCCTCGCAGGTCACTGGGCAAGTCGAGCAACTCGGGGTGGTTGCACAGCTTCTTAAGGACGTTGATCGCCTTGAGCGGCTGTGAGTCCTTTCCGCGCAGCAACGCCTGAATCTCGGGCGATGAGATGAAGAGACGGTACAGCGAGAGCTGCAGCTCCGAGAGGCCGCAGAAAACCACCTGCTCATACTTGACAGGCACTGCCAGCACGCGCGTGTAAGAACGAGTTGGCGGTTAGGTGAGAGGCACTTACGGTATTTGGACAGGAGGTCGTTAGTCCGTCGGATGATGAATTTGGCGACGAGCCCGCCGAGCTCCTTGAGCTTCTTCTCACTCTCAGCTTTGTTGGCATCGGTCGCATCGGCGTCGCGGCCACGGATGATGGCGTTCTCAAAGTTCTTGCGGAAGTCGTTCTTTGAACCGAGAAAGTTTGGATTCGCGAAATTCAGTAGGGAGAAATATTCGGACAAGTCATTCTGGTAAGGCGAGGTCAGCCCCCAATTCATCAGGTGGAAGACAATGAGCCCACCTGGATGGGCGTCCCAGATAGGATGACTCGACGCTTGACGTTGAGCCCATTCAATGCCTGAAATGTCTGCGATTCTGCAAGGATTTAAAACATTCGGGGAATTTAGTGCGCCTAGAAGTGGAAACGGGGTGGGAGGAGGGCGTACCAGAGTTCTTCAGACGATGCCCTTCGTCGCAGAGCAAAAGACCGATGGCACAATTAGCAAGGTGGACAGAGAGTGTCCGGAGCGTCTCATAAGAGACGATCATGACTATGTATGGCCGCATATCGGTGAATGACTCATGGAAAGTAGACTCGATAAGCCCACCTGGTTGTGAGACATTACGACCGCCTGCTGCAACCCATCGCGCCACTCTCTCAAGCATTTCTGCCTTCCCGCCCTTCCCATCAATAGCTAGTGCTGAGATCGCATCCTTACCGAGCCATTTCACTATCGCAAGACTGAGCGAAACCGTGGGGACCTGCAGAGATCACTCACCAAGCTCGTTTGCCCAGTTCTTGACCAGACTTGAGGGACATGCGATAATACACTTCTCGATTGTGGGCTTCCCAGCGCGCGGAGACTGCTTAATCAATGTCCACAGCAGGGCAATGCACTGTAGAGTCTTTCCGAGACCCATTTCGTCCGCCATGATACACCCGTACTGGTTCTCAACAACCATGCCCGTTGTACATTTGTACAAGAACTGGGAGACGTATTGAGGAAGAATGGGAGGATCAGACGGTGCAAGAACGCACCTTGACTCCCTCGACTTGGTGGGGTCGCAGCACCTTTGTTAAGCAAGGGTCGATGACTACGGCGACCTTGTCCATCTTCTTCTTCTCCTTTCCTCCTCCAAGTAGCTCCTTCAGGGTCTTTCCATGCGGATTGTACAGACCTGCTGACTTCTCCAACGCTTCCTTCGCGGCTCTTTCCTTGGCCTCTTCCTTTTCTCGTTCCTTCCGCTCCTCGTCCGTCTCCCGATCGTCGATTGTAGGATCATACAGGACGAGCGCATGATCCTGCATCGGATCGTGCAGTGGACGAGGAATAATATTGGCGAGCGGACGAATGCCAAGGGCAGCATTCGTCGGCGTGGTCGGTACAAGCTCTCCGGCCTTGTTCCTCATCGCCGGGATAGAGAACCTGCGGGCGACTTGGTCGAACGGCTTGACTTTGTAGACGGGATACTCCCTGACGTTGTTGTCGCGCGGTCTTTCGTCGTCATTCTTCTTCTTCTTCTTGGGAGCGTCGTTCTCGGAGCCGGAAGCATCTGAGTCGGCCTGCGCACCCTTGTAGGAGACACGCTTCCTCTTGCGTGGAGGCTGATTGCGCTCGACGAGGAGGGTGGGGGGCTTGAAGGGCTTGTTGATGCGACCGCTCTCCTGCAGCCTGTCGACAACTTTGCCGTCGGTGGTGACGGGAATGCGGCGGAGCATGGTGGTACAGACAAAGCGAGGGCAGTCACGGTCACAGTCACACGCAGCTGTATAACGCGTCGCAGTTGCGGCCACGCTCCACGTGATCGCGACGCTGGTGCATTGCGTATCGTAACCAAATAACAAGTCGACAGCAACACTGTGTTATGAAATATTCTACCACCGTACATCGTCCGCATGTATGGCGGCATCAGCATATGCTGAATACCCGACAATCTCAACGTGCGCGACGAGAACGCCATCCGCCAATCCAACAAGAGTCGAAGGCATCCCCAACTTTTGTCCGAGCACCTGGTTTTCTGACGAACACATGGCCACAAGGGCCGTTCCCGCCATCTCCAGGAACTACGTGCAGATCAATGTCGATTCCTGTTTCAGATATGCAGGAAGAACCACGTACTAGTTCGGCCTCCTTCAGGCGGGTGCAGAAACGCTTGAAATGTTCCTTCTGTCTTTCATCAGCCTCGGGGTCAAGCGATAACCTTGCAGCTGAGCCTTCCACTCGCAGTGAGTCCAAGAGATCAAGTGCAAACTTGTCCCTGTAAAACTTCCCTGGTGGCCCTCGCGACTGTTTGCCTAGCCTGTCCAAAAATGACCCTCGTGGATGGACATCCAACAAGATGACCGGTAGAGATACTGCAGAATCTAGACTCAGGAAAATAGCAGATCGTGGGCGTTCTCTGCGAGACACATAAATACCGGGAGGTTTACTCAATGGAAAACATCCACTTACAAGCTTTCTTCCTGCTCTTTGGCTGGTGTGGAAGGGATGTCCCGACCAAGTCCACTGAGGTAACAGGTCAATCAACAACTAATGCAACTAACCAGTCGAGGTTACTCACAGAGGTCCGAAGATCGTCGACCGCATCCATCCGGCGCCAAGCCTATGCGCCACGGGAGCTGGCTTTTCTACGACTGCTGGACTTTGGCTGTGTTCGAGGCCATGAGCATAGGCAGCCAATATGTTACGGACCACAAACCTTTCAGGCGCGGGGGGTCCCGCTTCCACAGACGGGATGATGTCAAAAGGGACATCTTCTACATCGGTTTCACCATGGGCATCCTCCTCGAAGTCCCCGAGCGCCTCCGCATCACCATCCTTCAACCCTGCGAGTTGCAACAATTCCTGGGCTGTCGGTGGAGCTGGAGGCAGCACGGCAGACTCCTGCACGTCCCCTAGTTTTGTCATCTCGTTGTCCGTCTCCACGCCATTTCCAACGACGTTTCCGATCTCGGCCTCCTGATGATTACCATTCATCGACAATGGCTTCTCGCGCACGCTCGTGTCACTCGGCCCAGGCACTTTGGAGCCGCTGGCAACCGCCGTCGAGAATCCATTTCCGTTGAAACCACCTGAGGAGCGCCCTGGTCCGGCCTTCGAGCTGGCGATGCGTCCACGTCGGGGAAGAGGGGCAGGGCCACCATGAGAACTGGTGCCGGTCGACGATTCAGCAGTGGCGCCAGTACTAGCGCTGCTCGAGGCGATGCGCATCAACTTTGCTTTTGTGGCAATGGCACTTTCGTAGCCCACACCAAGCCGTGGATCCTCTATGAGCTTAATCCTCGGGTTCGCAGCGCGGGCGCGATGGTAGGGAATGGAGGGCTGTGCACGGGGCGGGGGAGTCTGCGAGCGTGGCGGAGGTGCCGGTGCCTGCTCGGGGTTGAGCAAGCCAGACGGGCGGGACGAGCTGGCAAGGGCAACGAGGGGTTCCTCGCGATCGACAGACTGCTCGTCCGCCTGAGATGGAGCAACCTCTTCCATACGTTCATCGTCGTCAGCCCCTCCGAATAAAGACCCTGCTGGTGAATCGGGATATCCAAGCGTAGCCTCCACAAGACCTTCGATCGATGCTTCGGTAGTGGCAGGATCCGCATCCACCGCAGGCGCATCGGTCACGAGCGTTTCTTCCGGCGAGGACTCCTTACGCGAGAGTTTGCGACGTTTTCCTTTACGCGACTCGCGCACGGGGCTCGGTGAAGTGTTTTGCCGTTTGGAAATGATCTTGCGACTAGACGATGCAGCCCGCTTTTCACTGATAGAGGTTGGCTTGGAGAATGACTCCGCAATAGAGCGTCTGCGAGTGAGCTTTGAAGAGCTCGACGTGGGCTCATCCTCAGTTTTTGGCGAGCGGCCGCGCTTGAGCTTCTGAACAGGAGATTCCACATCAACATGAACGTCTGCACCACGATGTGTCTTCGTCTTCGGGTTATGCTTGCGAACCAATGACTTGACCTCCGCTTCCGAATCCTCGATCTCTTCAGGTGGCGGAGCCGGATTTGTTGCCTTAGCTTTCCCTTTCTTTGCTTTAGGCTTTCCACCTGGAGACGCGACTGTCAGGGACTAACTAGCCTTATGTGAACAAAACGTACGCGGAGGCCCCGTCGGAAGGATTTCCTCTCCCTCAGCGAACTCACTGAGATCCGTCGGCTCCCTCCCATCCAGCTGAGCGCGTTCCCAAAACCCCGTGATGAAATGTTCAGAGCCCCCATCGAACGATTCAACTGGTTCCCACCTGTAACAAACACATTTGTCACGACATCCGGAATACATCGCAGAGCTGTGACGGGGGAAAGACTATGCAACGCACGTATTGTCCTCGACTCCATAGCCCTGCCACTACTCACAGATGGCTTAGCACGTCAAAAAAATACAGGAAGTGCACTGCTTACTTTCACCCAGAACAGCTGTGAGCAGCAGTGAGTGTAGGCCTCCATGAGTTTGTGTTGTCAACGACATACCCATTGCTTCTTCAGTCTCCTCTTGTCTTTCTTAACAACAACCTTGGCACGTAGGATATATTCTGAACGACGTCGATCAGTCTCTCCGGTTGGTTGCCAGCGTCGCTTGAGAAGACCCACCGACGACGAACTCGGACTCTTCTTGTTCTGTTTCTTTCACCATTGTAGCTTGCTGTAGAGTTCAAAGCGAAGGGAACGCTATCATGGTACGAGGAACAGTGCCCTTCGAGGCTTTTCAACTTTCGAGCCGCCGTCGACGCGGTGGACGCGTTGCAGGTTAGGCGAGGCGCGGCTATTCGCGGAAGCGGACGAGCGCTAGCGGACTTGTCCTCTGCAGGCGTCTTCCGCAAGACGGCTTACTCGTGAAATAACATATCCGCATTGGATCCCAACGGGAACATATGTACAATACACTGCAAGCACTATCATCTGAGCATATAGTAAGCGAGGTCGCAGTCAAGACGCGACGAGACATGATAGTATTACACCGACGCATACGGCCTAAGTAAGTCAAGAAAGCGATGCAAATTAATATCGATAGCTGGTAGCAAAGTGAAACAGGCATAGCAAGAAGGAGTACATCACCAAAAATCCGACCACTCGGTCAAACAGACGCATCACCGAGGTAGGAGTCTGCTGGCGATGAGGCACTGCTTTACCCAGTCCAGGTCAACGCAATTAACCGCTCCGTTGGCGGCGAAGCGCGCAACGTCAGACTGTTCTTTGACGACGACATAGTCGTACAGTGTCAATTCGGCCTGCGATGCGTACTTCACATCCGCAACTGCTTCGACGCTCGAGGCACCCATGCCCAGGATGATGCGTGGGACCATCCGGCTGGCCTCCTTCGCCTTCTCAGCATCGGTGTTCTGTGCAGACGTGAGCTTCCACCTGATCGTCACAGCAGAGAACCTCTAGAGCTCACCCTCTTGGCGGCTTTCGGTGGTAGCGGCACGAATTCTGGACCAACGCATAGGAAGATCTGGTTGGCGAACAGCTTCGCCGCAACCTTGTTTGACATGATGTCCTTCATATGCTCATCGCTGTTGCCCCAATCCAAGTCAATGACCTGGGAAATTCGAGCATCAAGCTTGACACAATAGCCGGCGGCCAATAGGAATGGCTGCCATTCCTTCTCGCAACGCTAAGACCGGAATCAATATCCGCGGCAAATTACAAGGTTCATATCTTACCTCGACCGCAATCTTCTCAAGCCAGTCGATAGAGACGCAGGGGATGCCAAGGGCGAGGGCCATCAAGAACTTAGGCTTCTGGTTGTATGCATCCGACAGCAGATAGACACGTTTGATATCTTTTCTCCCGGTCCATTTGACGTCCTCCTTCAGCATGATCCAGCGTTTGTTGCCCTCGCTATAACAGCCCTCCATCGCGAAGACATTCGTCCAGTCGTCTAAGACTATTCCGCCATTGTTCTTGATCGCGAGCATCCAACGATCCTTGTCCTTCTCCCAGTTGTCGTTGTTTGGGCTCAGGGTGACGACGAAGCCGGTCTTCGCAAGGAATTTGCGAGTGCCTTTGACAGATCCACCACTTGCCATGGTGGACTTCGAAGAGTCAGGGCTATACATCGACATCTTGGGTCGCACGATGGGCCATATGGTCTCCATGGAGAGTGTACGGTGGGCCCATTCGCTCAGCAATGTCCGGGAAGCGATGCGGATCCGCTGCACCTCAGTCGGGACCTGATCGAGTTCATCGCCAGTGTCGACCTCTACCAAGACTGGGTCGTCTGGACCACTATCCCCGCACTCGACAACCATGCCCGTCTGGTTATCGTCGATGATCAAGACGTGGTCGCCCACTCGCAGCTGGCAAAGCCGCATCTTCGAGAGATCAACAGTGTCTTGCGTGTTATCATCAAAGTGGACGATATAGCGTGGGGGGACGGTGGAGACAAGGGAATGCACGGTGCCGGAATAGTAATGGCCATCGTTTTTCCACAGGGCGAAGACCCTCGTGGCGGTGGACGGGCCACTCTTGACGGTGGAAGATGTCTTCAACTTCTTGACCGATCGGACCACCGGAGTCGCCGACTTGTTGCTTCTCGTCGACGCCCTGGGCACCATCTTCTTGGGGGGTCGTTTACGCTTAGAAGTAGGCTCCGACACGGAGGGTGGAGCACTCTCCTCGTCCACGTCCATCTGGTCGTCGTCTGCCAACTCTGTGGACTGTTCTCCGTCCGAGTCGGGGATGAGAGCCTCCACATCCTTGCTCACCGCCGTTTCTCCCTCGGATGATTCCTCGACAGGCAACGCTCGGGATCTCTTAGCAAACGCAGGGGTTGTAGAACGCGACTTGGAACGCGTCTTGAGCCCAACCGCAAGCGAAGGTGCCTTCTTCTTACGAGTGGCAGCAATCCCTGATGGCACCTCAGACGCGACCTCGGTATTTGCAGCATCCTGGCGAGGATTCGACGAAGGAACAATGCTCGTTTCCCAGGACCGTCCTTGACGAGCCGGCCCGTCTCCAGACTTGGATGCAGCCTGCACACGACCCCGACCAGTCGTCTTCTTTTCGGTAACAGGTTCCTTGATCACAGCATTCTTGGAGCGAGACGTCGAACCTTTCGAGGCCTTTGGGGTGGGCTCGACCACGACCTTCTCCTTCTCTTTACCCTTCTGTTTCCGAGTGAGCTGGGGGGCGGCAGCGAGCGGGATGTCATCTTCGCCCTCCTCACTCTCCGACTGCCCACGCTCCAGAGCCACCGACTCCGGTACGACGTCTTCTTCAACATCCTTGTCGGCCTTCGAAGCTTGCCTCCCTTTGCTGGCACGTCTGGGTGTGGTGGGCAGCGGAGTCGGGGGCGGGGACAAAATCCGAGAATTGCGTCGCACACCGCCCTCTGGCGCATCTGAATCAGGGACGACCTCAGACCGGGGGACGTCTGCGGGTCGCCTGGGCATGTTAAGTTGCCGGCGGCGAGGGGGTGGAGAGGGAGCGGGAGCTGGAATGCTGGTGAGGGCACTGCCGTGCACAGCGACATCTGATGGCTGCGTGTCCTGCACCAGCGGTCTGGGGGTCGTCGAGCCCGTCACGTCATCGCTATCTCCGCTGCCTTCTTGCTGGAGAGCAGCGAACCCAAGATACCGCCGTCTCTTGTCAGGATGGATGAGGGCCGCGAGACCGCGCGGCACAGTTGTGGTCGCCGTGCTAGTTGAAGGAGTGGTCTGTGCGCCAAAGGAAAAGCGCGCTTGTCCGAAAGGATTGTGAGAGTCGTCGACGCTATTGATGCCTGTAGAAGGGCCGCTCTCGTGCACGGGGAAGCCCGCAGAATCCGACAATTGGGTGGGCTCGTCGTCGACTTGAGTGGCGATCTGAGTGGCAACCTGAGTGGCAATCTGGGTCGCAATGTCCGGCTCTGGATTCGGCGCATACGGGTCCAAGTTCAATAATTGTTGATATGACGGAGAAGGCTGTGTAGACTTGTCGGGGGAGGAAGGCCTGGAGATACCCCCGCCATCTTCCATCCCTGTAGGACTTCGAACGCGATAGTTGTCAAATTCGAGAGTGGAATTCTGGGCCTGACCTGGGGGGAACATATCCAACATCTGCGTGTCGCCATCTTGTTGAGAGGTGTCCGACCTCTGAGTCTCTCCGAGCCGTTGAGACTGTGATGGAGTACGAGCATCTTGCGAATGTGAAGGATCTGACGGAGTTCCCGCTACCAGTATCTGTCCGGGAGGACTGGAGGGAGGGACGATGCGCCGATAGCTCCACATGCTGGACACTCTAGAGGAAGACAGTGGAGGCGAGGACGTGTCGTCTATACTCTCATCTCTCCCAAATTCTGACAAAGGCATGTTAAAAGCTTTTGAGTTGGCGACAAAGAGCTGCGCAGGGTCCTCGCATGGCAATGGAGCCGCAAATGAATCCTGAGATGAAGGGGATGGAGATCTTTGTCTTTTGGCTCGTGTCAATGGCTGCGCGGGTGCCGACCTCGTGCCGGGAACGTCAGGTCGAGTGTGTGGCGCGCCATGAGGAGATGGAATGGGAGAGACAAAGGAGACTGCCTTCTTATCCCTGGTTCCCAGAACGTTCGGGTTGACCAATGGAGCGCGACAGAAGGCATTCTGTGCCACTGGCCGGGAATCCTGCATGGGTACAGCGGCAATCCGCGAAGGACGTGTAGGCGAGTGGCTCGCATCGCGTGCGGACAAATCTAGAGCTCCGGTAGGAGTTTTGACAGGTGGAGGAGATGACGATGGGACTGGGGAACTGGGAACACCTCGAGACCTCTCCCATGAAGTGGGTGTGTTCTCCTTCTGTGATCCCTCCCCGTCATACTGACCCTCTACCTGAGACTCGGTTTGTGTCATAGCCAGTCCATGGAAATGGTATTGCGGGTGTGGGCTCTTTGCGCTGGTGGTAGACGTGGAAGATCCCTGCAACGGAAAAGAGTTGCCTCCGCTCCCGTGCGCAACCGCCGGGTCATGTGGGTTTGGGCTGGTTATATCTCTGCGTAAGACGGTGCGCAAGAGCTGGCTAGCTTGTGATTCGTCGCTCCTGTGAGGAAGAGAGCGAGCATATCAGTCACAGTCTTCCGCATTTTCGGTGTACAGCAGACTTCACCTAGACTCGTCGGAAGGCTGCATCGTGAAGCGTAGAGCGCGTTTAAGGCGACACAAACGTAAGGGGCTGCAATATGACGAGTTAGTCGACCGTCGGACAGCGCGGATGCGGTCTAGCGGTGCCGATTCGGTGAGAGGGAATGCGTTCTACAAGCGTGACGGGTGGCCTCTATATCACTGGCACAAGAGAGGGCCCACCAAAACAAGTATGTGAGAGGCAGATGGCCAGGTGGGGGAGGAGGATGGTGCGGAGACGCGGTCGAGCTGGGCCCGGGAGAGAGAGATGCAGTCGCGACGCGGACACCAATTAGCGCTTCGCTTCTGGTCACGGGACGTGGTCCGGGGTACCGCATGCGGCAAGTCGAACTGAGTCTGAGCTCTCGCCATCTCCGCCAGTCAGTGCTGGTCGCTGCAGTCTGTCCTCTCTTCCTTCCTAGTCGCTCTTTATCCGCCACTTTCCTTCATGGGTCATACCACTCTCAATTCTAGTCGTACCGCGCGCAAGGTGATCATGCACAGAAAACAGGATCTATGGCTCGTGCCCTTGTCGAGCGATCTGGGCGAAAAACAGCAGAAGGACGTGGACCAAGATGAGCCCAAGGATGTGGTCACCCATCACTTCAAAGTACATACCGCCGAGGCCACGACGCCGAAGCCCACCTCGAGCAAGGTCCTCCCCAAACCGGCTTCTGATGTAGACATCCATGCTGTTCCCAACCCCATCCCCGACACCGGATTGACCACTTCCATCCGCCCCTCTGTGGCCTCCGCTACCCAACAAAGCTTCAGTCCCTTCAATCCCTTGCCCTCCAGCACGCCGCCCCCTGGTGCTTCGTTCGGTGCAGGTTTCTCCCCCCTCCCGCTCCTGGCCTCGTTCGCTGCCACGACGTCTATGGCAACAGTCTCGTCAACTCTGAGTCTCTCTGGGAAACCTTCGGTGTCATCTGGATCTGGACAACACCAAGATTCTCCGTCTCAGCCGCCGAAGCATCTTCCTACTGTCATAATCGTCCTCATTACTATTGGGATTGCATTCCTCCTTCTGGGTGTCTACGTCTCGTATCGAATGTGTACCCGACCTCGGAAACATACTCGTCCTACGCCATCCCTGCCTATTCTTCAGGATGATTACCCAGAAAAAGAGGCCGGTGATGAGGAATCCTTTTTTGGCGGCAAAGAGAGGGTGTCCGGAAGAGAGAGTAATGCCTTGTGGACTTGGACCCAATACTCGCAGCCGTCGTCTCTGTACAAGCCTCCGTCTGCCACCCTTGGGAATCAAGGCAAGCCCGCCGTCTCTCCTCGCCAGGCCAACTACGAGCAGACCAAGGCGCCTCATACATCCTTCAACGCAAAGACTGGCGGTCCTTTTGCTGCTCCTATCGCTAGGGTACCTCCTCCGCCCCTCCGCAGGTGCCGAGCGCTCCTACACGGGCAGGAAGGAGAGTCTCTGTCATGTCGGCGTCTGTCTATCCTGGATCTCCTCAGTCGACGCGGACCGCTCATGACGTTGGACTTGCTTTTGGTGGAGCATCTCCTCTTACTGCCGACGGAACGCCTGTGCTCCAGCGCAGTAACACGAAGTCTTCTCCCGGGCGGCTCGCAAAGAACAGGAGAAGCATGCGGTATAGTGTCTACGACAGGACACAGAGCACAGACATGGGCGAAGCAGGCACAGACGCGTATGGCGGAGCGCAAGTCATGTCTCCGACGCCATCACCTCCCAAGGTCGTCCTCACGAGGTCACATTCCGTGCAGGGCCGTGCTCGTGTCCAGGCGCCCTATGCCCCTGGTTCGCTGCTGCGTGCATCCTCAACCGTGTCTGCCTTCGGGAGCGCCGAAAACCCCTTCAACGACTCGCAGTATATCCTTCCTCCACTTTCCCCAGCACTCAAGTCGGACGCTCTCAGAGAGCAAGACACGAAGGCGCTAACGTCCGCGCTCGGTCTTGCGAGCCCTACCCCGCTCTCGCCTCACCTCACGCTGTACCCGGACGACTCTGTCACGCTCGCCGGGACGCGTCGGCAGTCGCGTGTCGGAGGCCTTGGCAGGCCGCGTAGCAGCACGCTGAGCCCGGGCATGGAGGCGAGCGCGCGGCTGGGCCACCTGATGCTTGAAGATTTCAACAGCATGGCATCGCTGCCGTCTGCGCGCACGGTGGCTGGCACGGCAGAGAACCCTGCGCCGGCTCGAACGAAGAGCACGCGGAAGAGGGCCGACGAAAAGCCCCCGCGCGTGCCCTCGCCCCCGCCGATGCCGTCCCTCGCACAGATGGCGATGGCGCACACGCACGGCGAGGAGTTCGCGGATTATAGGAGTCCGACGTACAGCATCTATGGATTGTACGAGGCAGAGAGGAAGAGCCACATTCCTGGCGGAGGCGGCTATTGACACTGCATCTCCACTATACAATAGACGGACTGTTCACCTATAGATTTGTACCTCTACATCCTCTGTTGTATATCACTTGTAGCACATAGACATCCACAACGTGTAACTTGATATTTTCAATTTGCTCCTACGGCGGCGTATCACGTGATAGGATGTTGAATTCATCCATCCCGTCGTCAAGTTCGTTCCCGCTGTGGTCAATTTGAAACTTCGGCAGCCAAGATTAAGCTTAAGCTTCAAATTTCAAGGCTCGCAATGCCTCGCATGCTTCTCAGAGGCAGACGTTCATATTCCATCTTCTCGCGCGCTGCGGACCGTGCCTCCCGGGCCCGCTCAAGGGAAGATTGGAGTTTGCACTCCGTAGATTTGTGTATCTCGTGTGAGTAGCACTAGTTTATTTTGATACTGCAGGGCACTAAAGTCACCCTAGTATTGACGTCGACTTTGCTGCCGAGGCGCTGAGTTGATCACAAGCACTAGAGCGCTCGCAGGTCCAAGATACTCACGTATCTTGTTGCCAACAGTACGGTCTTCATCGTAGAAATTGATCTTGCTACAGTGCTGCACGTAAGCCTTCTCTTCCTCCAAAACGTTCAGTGGCCTGAAGACACCACAGGGTCTTGTTGCGCGTGTATGCTTTACTGCTTCCTGGAAGATGCATCGGATGCTGTACCACCGGAGGCGTTTCTCCAAGCCATACTGGGATGCCATGGGCTAGTCTGTCCCAAATCGCAAACCACCTGCGTCCTGCGCTGTCCATGAGACCTCTTGGGAAACCACGTTCTCAGCGTACCCGCAGGAGTATTGCGCTACACTAGAACTCCGCCTTGTGAACGCAACATAACTTCGTACGAGTCCCGTCTGGCTGCATGTTGAGATTCTCTTTTGGTTTCACGTCTCACTCCGTCTGGGCAACTGGCCGCTGCCGTGGGCATGCCAACAGTGACACTGCTTTTTTTGCATGTCGTCGGCCTTAATACATGGACGAACCGAGGGGCTTAGTGATTGGTGAGTTTTTTTTTCAGTATCTCAGTATTGATGTTCTCGTGAAATGTATTAAAGGGAGTTTGTCACTGTTCTCAGGGGTGTCCTTCGATGTATCGATAGTGACCAAGCACACTTTCTGGAAGTTGACGGATGTGTTGGGGGGACAGAGGACAAGAGTTTGTGAAGGTGGAGAGAAAAGGGGGCCACTGGACGAATGTATATAAACCATGTGTAGAGCCGAACGTTGTAGCCGCTTACCACCATCATCGCGCTGAGAGGCAATTGTTTCCTGATTGCGACGACGACACGGCCTTGTTTGTGTTTTTGCCGCGGCCATCTGCTCAGACAGGGCTCTCACACTGACGGCCATGGCGTCTGTCGAGAGTGTCCCCGCGTACATGTTGCCCGGAGTCCCGGTCGTGCAGCCGCCCCATCTCGAGGGCGATCCGACCTTGGCCACAGAGGTCCTTCCAGGACCACCCCCGCTCGTCTCTGTTCAGCAGGCAGGTTTGCCCAGACGAGACCACAAAAAATCCGTCACCGTATTGTCGTATCTGCCTGTGTCTGACCCCGGCACTACGTATTCGGGACACATGGTAACCCCCATGGCGTCGACGACGGAAATCGATGGCTCTCGACGGAAGCGAGCGAGACTGGACAAGGGGTGAGTCCCCCGCACTTTCTGACCCGACAACGCCGATTCTGACTGTTGTTCTCCTTCTCTGTGCTCTTGTCGCCCTGGTTGCCGTCTCGAAAATCCGTTTCTCACCCTGCATTTGTGGCCGTTGCCGCCCGTCTCGTCTGACCGCGCAGTTCTGCGACGAGCAGAGCCCAGCGCGCTTCGGCTCGCAATTTGGGCGCTGCTGCTCCCGCTTCGGACCCAGTCCTGCCTGCGGAGACGATGGCCTCGTCATCACAGCTCATTCCCGACTCAGACCCGCCTATGGCTCCACTCGATTCTGACGACCCCGCGTTGTCGCGCTCACATTCACTGCTCAACGCAGAAGACGAGTCACCGCCTATCAGCAATCACAGAAGGAGCCACGCCCCCCGGAAAGACAAAGGAAAGGGAAAGGAGAGGGACGGGGCTATTAGAGTGAAAGAGGAGCCATCTGCTGTGTCTTTGGCTGCGACGGATGCTGTTCCGGCTTTGGTGAGTGTGGTACTTTCGCCTGGCGGACTCTCCTCATTTCGTGGCAGTCGAATGAAGATCATTGCTCTTCTTGTCGGTCTTTCGGATCTCTGGTCTACTGTGACGGGTGCCCCAGAGCGTTTCACCTGTGGTGTCTTAATCCACCGATGGAAGCGATTGATCTGCCAGAAGGAGACGCTAGATGGTTTTGTCCCTCTTGTGCCATTCAACAGGTTCGTGTTATTCCAATTCTTTGACTCTAGCTACATTGACTCAATTGGTGGTCAGAAACCAAAGCCGAAACCTATCACAGCGTTGAAGTTTATGTCTCCTCTCGTTGAACAGTTGGAGTCGAGCATTCCAGTTGAGTTTCAGCTGCCTCAAGATATCAGAACTTATTTCAAAGATGGTATGGTTCCTGGCCTAAGGAGCGTGGCGTCGTTGACTAAGATGCATATTCAGTCGCAACAGGGCCGAGGGGTAACTACGTTGATGGTTCCGAGATCCGGCAGCCACGTCTGAAGTACGTGGAATCGGGTTGTCTCTGCACAGATGTCCGTCTAATTAGTATCGCAGCCGGCATGGCCAACTCGAGGATCGCGACCCGTATCGCCTGAAAGACAGGAATGGGGACCCCGTGCTGTGCTTCCGGTGTGGGATTTCTGCGCTCCCTCCAGGCACAACGACTTCACCCCCAGCAGCCAAACGTGCCAGGAGAGAGACGAAGAGTGCCAGCTTGAATGAGAGTGGCAGATGCATCGTCTCCTGTGACTATTGTCACCTCCACTGGCACTTAGATTGCCTCGAACCTCCTCTTGCGTATATGCCAGTATGGAGCAAAAAGTGGATGTGTCCAAACCACGCCGACAGAACACTGGTAAGCGATAGTTCAAATCGCATGCGATAAGACTGACGACGTGACCTTAGCAACCCAAATGTCGCATTCCGAGGACCAATGCAACACCCATAGAGATTACCAGACCCCACCAACGCAACAACGGGAACATTGAGATCTCTCATCCTGAAAGTGCTCCTGTTGTCGTACCGACCAAGATCGCCGTGGATGAAGTTCTTATTAACGGGCGACGGTATCGAGTTCCCGAGAAGATCATCACCCTGGACTTCTGGGATAAGTTGGGGCGAGTACGCGATCAGACCGAAGAGTGAGTGAATTACGTTGACATATTCTTTCATTGATGATTGACTATCATATTGCAGACATTCGGACCAGTCAAGTGCATTGTCATCACCGTTGACATCCTTAAGTTCCCTGGACGAAATTGAGGATGTGTCCTCGTTCAATCCTTCCGCTCCGCTATTCAGTATGGAGGACGTTCAAGCTGCACATGTAAGACATCCGTCGTCTTTCCGTAGACTCGCTGAAATTGATGGACTCTACAGCTATTATGTGGTCTGCAGCTTCAACGGAACTTGTTTGTGCCCCGACGAGGGCCCAACGGTGCCCTGAACGGATTGCACATCACTTCACTAGTGGAATCGGATGCTCAGACGGACCCTGATAGCGGGTCTCCGACTGAAGCAAGGGCGGGTGTTTATATAAATGGCAATGGCACGTCGAAGGTGAGAGGGATCATGTCGCATGTCAATATTCGAAGACTCACACTCTCACGAACAGAAGCGTCCTGCTGGCACTCAAGGCAAGGCTTCTACCAGCGATGCGGGTGAACCATCTCGGGGCCGTCGCACGACCACTCTTCGTCAACACCCTAAACAGTTCGGCGAAGACGAGACCGCGCCTATGGATGTGGATTCCGCCCCGGCTACTTCCACCAGGACGCGGCGGTCCTACAACCGGAGGTCCGATATCAGAAAGGGAACATCGCAAGATCCCGCAGCTACTGTTGACCTTCAGCCGCAGCCGAATGGTTCCTCGGTTGCAGGTGGCTCCGACTCTGTAGGCGATCCGACACTGGCGGACTTATCTTCAGCCTCGACTTCAACAAGGCCGAGGAGAACTCGTGTACCGACCCGTCGGAAGCTTTCTCCTGTCCTTACCAGTGGTGCCCCTGTCATTCAGGACGGTAATGTCCTAGAGGACCCCGATACCGTCAGCGTTGCGGAGCCGGCATCATCAGATATCTCTGTGTCAACTGCCAAGAGAAGAAAGTCCGTTAGTCGTCGAAGGCCCGTTAAGAAGGAAGTTATACCTCCTCCCGCCATTACCAGGGCGATCACTCCCCCTCCTACCAAGGCGGTTGCGCCTCCCTCCCCTGGGCCGTCTACGGCAAAGGCTACAGAGCCCGTCCCTTCTGCTACTCCCTCGCTCAAGATACGGTTACCCCGTCTCGGAAGCCTCAACCTGCCTCCCGCTCCCTCAACATCGGCGGCCGCTAGAAGCACCTCTCCATCGCGACCTGCAGCCCAGAAATCCTCTTCGAAGTCTCGTACACGTCGTCCTCGACGTCGGCAAACGTCCACATCGATGTCTTTCAGTGGCACGCCTATCGCGAATGAGGCGAGCTCATCGTTGACTATCGAGGGCTGAGATGGGAATGTGAGTACAGCCACGCGACAGAGGCATCCCGCCGCAGTCTCCGTATACTATAGTCACATCTGATCTTATACCATCGTCGTGCATGTTGTGAATAGTGTAACTCCCTGTAATCGCGAGTGAAACACAGAGGGATTATCGTCTCTTGAGTACGGTGATATGCTGGGTGTCGGTCGACACCTTACTCTCTTTCCTACATACCATATCAGCTAAATACTGTAGTCTGCTCCAAGTCAATCATTCCAAGGGCTCGAATTTCTGTGGTTTACAACAGCCAAGCTTGTCAAGATATTGGGGCCTCATGATCTGGAGCCTCTTAAATTTAAAGTGTAAGGAAGCTGAAGGAACTGCGTGCGATGATGCTACTTATTAGCCGCAACCTCCATGTTACGGTATGGTACCGAGATTGAACAGCTTGCAATTCCGCCATCTCGTCCCAGCTCATCTCTCGAAGAAGGAGATGGGACCCTAGAATCTATTCGTCTGCCAGGATATGACCTATGGTTCACCTTCGTACGCCTGAATACCGTAGTCATATCTATAAGGAGTGGGACGAGGGGGTCAGTGTGGCGCGCGTAGCGCGCGTGGAAAGCACATGGAGCGCACATGGAGCGCACGCGGAGCGCACGCGGAGCGCACGCCAACCACGTTCGCCACATGGCGTCCACGCGCGCTGCCCACGTCCCATTCCAAGGGCCAGGCAGGTCACGGGCCAGCGCGCGCGTCAAGTCCGAATCGGGAAGGATAACAATACTTACCTGTATATTCACAAATAAATGCCTGCAGACCACAAATATACTTCCATCAAAGCTGTCCACTGTAAATGTCTGCCACCTCAGCATAAAAATGGGACCATAGGCACATGCCAGACACTCCAGAAAGTCATTGAACAAATGTTTCACCTGTGGATCTCAATTGCAACATCCAACTGGCTTAAGTTGAATTTTCCAGTGTCCAGTGCTCCAGCTCATTTGTCACAACACTATTTTTATATTTTATCTCTTCTATTACAGCTACATAAAATATACATTCAATGATGAAGCCATGGGAAGATTTACATTGACATGCAAAACATGTAGCTTCTTCTCTTCCATATATAGGGAAACTGGGAAGTAAAATTCATAGGACTTGCAATGTTTGTGACATTGTCTCTTCTCAATCAAACTGCAGTCATACAATATTCAAAACACCATGCTGTAATAAAGCCACGGGAACATCTACATTGCTTGAATTCAATGACACAAACTAATTTACATCTTGGATTGAAGACATGACCACAGGAAAACCATAGACTCTTTGTAGACTTGGCCCTAAGTGATGTGAAGTTCCACATCAATGCACAGCAAAGCCATGCAATACAACATAAAGTATAGTCACAGGAAAAATAAAACATAGCCACAGGAAAACATAGCCACAAGCAAAAATACAGCTATGGGAAAAATAAAACATAGCCACAGGAAAAATACAGCTACGGGAAAAATACAGCTACAGGAAAATATACTCATGGGAAACAACATCATGATAGCCTCTGGATACAAACAGGAAAAAACATAGTGATGGAAAACAACACAGTCTCAGAAAACAACATGACCACAGGAAACTATATAATCATGGGATACAACACTGTCATGGAAAATTACATAGCCACGGGAAACAAGACAATCACGGGAAAATTGAACTATATAGCCACAGGAAACAACATAGTCATGGGAAACACAATAATCTGTTGTATATATAAATCTCCAAGACCATTAATGCATGGCGAAGCCATGCACACACTATTACCACTGAATGGACTCGGGCTGATCGAGATTCTGGTGCACAGATCAAAACGGTCCACGTTGTCCCTACTTTGCTGGACTGCAATAATTTTATACGGGCATTATCGGACACTTTACAGATTTTTCGCCCTGTAGCAGGTCGTCTGTGTAGACACGGGGGCGATTGGACAGTAAGCAATTCAAACATTGACATCGTCGTGCACTCGGGCCCGTTTCTCTGCATGTGAAGCTTTGCTGATACGACTACAGATCCTGTTGACTGATGCAACAATTCCAGTCGAGATTGAACGCAGGCCCTCTGCACAGCTGCAGTTCAAACAACCTTGGGTTGTCCAGGATGATATAGCTCAATATTTGCATTCTCAGCCTGCGGGGGACGTCACAAAGGACCAGCCTCTTCTGCGCATGAAATTAGTCCTCACAAATGAAAATACTGTCATTGGGGTCTCGTGGCATCATACTCTCGGTATGCGATCTCATGAGGTTGTTCCGTACCGCATCGATCAAGCTCTTATTTTTCTTTGAGGCTATAGGAGATGGGACTGCTCTAATCCGCTTTATGCAACATCTATCTCAAGCGTACCAGGGTCTGCCGCCCTTGCACCCGTTGCCTACGTTCTCCAAATACTATCCTTCGCCTCCACCCGCACAGCTCGTCGAAAATTTCAAGCCGATGATGCCCCATCTCGTGCACACATATCCTCTTTCGCAGATTGGTGCGCAGTACGCGAAGATGCATCACAACCTGGGTCGCATAGACATTCGCGTCAACAAGGACAAGCTTCGCCGACTGCGCTCGAGGGTCCTCGACAAATCTCCCGCAGACGACCCAGCCGACAGAGTGTCCACGCAAGACTGTTTGACCGCTTATATCGCTACAGTACTCGACCGATGTCTGGACACACCTATCCGCACAGTGACTAATGCTGCTAGCGTGAGTGTTCTGTGTTCTCGAAACGTACTTCTTCTGAGCTTTTGTTTATGTTCGGTAGTATCGAGACGTCTTTGCACCATTCATCGACCGCGATACTCTGGGGAACGCTATCTACGTTGTAAGCCACGCGTCGCGCTTCCTTTCGCGAGACGGGTCTTGAGGCTTCTATTGATATGCACAGACACGATGTTCCATCGAGAGCAGGGAATGTAGTCCGAGTCTCTGTGAAATCGCAATGGCCTTGCGGCAGACCCTTAAGCAGTACCGAGATCCAGCTTTCGTAGAAGGCTGGATATCAGTCGCAAGCCTTCTCATGCTGTCCGCCGCAAACGACGACAGAGGGCTGTTCTTTGCCAGCCCTCCTGGGAGCATGTCTATCAATGCACAAGCAGCGTGGGTGCTCCGACCTGCTGCGCATCGATATCCGGACGATAATTCGTCTGTTTGTTCTAGATTGGATTGGCACGCTGCGCACTTTGGCTTTCGCGGGAAGACGCGCTTCTTCACTTCTGGTGTCAACGACCGGTATCTGCGGGTCTTTCGCTCGAACCCTGTACAAAGCGCGAATGGCTCATGGGTGGATCACGGTTCTGACGAGATGCTGGACATCTGCTTTGCGGTTCCAAGTCAGTTCCAGGTACGCGTGACAGAGATGATTGCAAACGAAATCGGGTCACCAACCTTCCCGGACAATATTGATATAACTCGCCGGACGTGCCAGTAGAGAAGTACATCGTCGATCATATGTAGTGGTTTAGAATGAGACATTTGCTACGTTACAAGATACCCATGGCAACGCTTACGGTGCCCTCTAAGAACATCTAATACCGCGATACTGTACAGAAAACGCACCCATATAATACTGCCGCGCGCCTCTATAATGACATGTCGGTCGCCGGCTCGTAGGTCACTTGATACGGCGTCTTCTCGACCTCGACGTCCGCGTCCTTCTCGTCGAGCTTCTCGCTGCGGTCCACGCTGCTCTCCACGTCGCACTGCACATCCGCAAGGCGCGATGCGGCGAACTCGCGCGCAAGCAGCTCGCGCGGCATGTTCTGGTCGACATTCTTCGGTGGGAAGACATACGACACGGCGACGTACACAACGCCAGCGGTAACGGCGCTGACGTACCAGCCGATGTCGTCCGCACGCTGCGCGCCGTAGGGCACTTTGACGCCAAACGTGCCGATGAACCCGACGAAGGGGATCATCATCCCGCACAGGTACGCGAAGACGGCGTTGAGGTTGAAGCCGTGCCAGTACATGTACGGCGCGCCGGAAGCGGAGCTGTACGCGTCCATGATGCGGATGTTCCCGCGGCGCACGATCCAGTAGTCCGTGATCATGATTGCGGCGGTGGGCCCCATGAAAATACCGTAGCCGTCGAGGAAGGCGAGGAAACCATTGGCGGATGCGAGGATCTTCCAGGGCATGAGCGCGAGCGAGACGATGCAGCAGAACCACATGCCGCGCGAGAGGTTGAAGAACGTCGGGAAGAGTGCGGTCACGTCGCTGCCGAACGGGAGCAGGTTCGCGCCGAGGATCGCGCCAAAGTTGAAGAGCGCGGAGCAGAAGGCGACGAGGAAGACGGCGAGACGCGTCTTGCCGCTGAAGTCGCGCTCGAGAATCGCGTCAAAGACGTCCCACTGATTCCAGATAGTGACCCCCCAAGCGCTCTGGAGACAGGAGGTGCCGAAGATACCGATCGTGCCACCCTAACGTGATAACTGTCAGTATCGGATGGAACTTGTCTGAGACTGCATGCGCCTCACGAGAGCTGCCGGGAAAGGCACAAAGAGGATGTGCGTCCACATCGTAGCTTCGGGATTGGTTGCATAGCGTGCGAAGTCCGGCATGTTTGCAATGAAGGTTGACTACAGGTTTTTGTAGGTCAGCGACGAATCACTGTGTTCATGCAGGGAGGAATACGGACCCAGTTTCCCATGGCAGAGTTGATGGAGCCAACGAAAAGCCAGGCAAGAGCAGCACCCTTCGGCGGAGTGACTCCTGCGAGGGCTACGTTCGACGCAAGATGACCTTTGCTTTGCATCAAGCAGTAGATGAGGAGGCCAAATACGGAAGGCGGGAGGGTCCACGCCTTGAGGGTGTACAGCCACCGAAGCTTGTAAGGTCGAAGGGAGCAGAATGGCAGCTCGATGGCCCAGAAGATGAGGAATCCGATGAAGCGTTGCAGGGTGGTCCCAACAGAATCCGGAAACTGTACGCCAAGATTGTTCCACTTGTTGCCGACGATGCAATTCAGCATGGTAGAGACGAATGCGCCACCCTGGAAGTCTGGTGGGTGTGGCGATGAGGATACGAGTGTACAGAGGCCAAGGAGGAGACATACTGAGAACAGATACCCAGAGCATGGCGCAGACGCCACGGGCGAGTACAGGCCAGTAGTGGCCGTACATACCGAAGCATGTGCGGAGGAGTACAGGATAGCCGACGTGGTAGTTGGCAGCGGCGCGGGAGTTAAAGGCCATGCAAAGACCTGCGACGGTGGCGGCAACCCAGACGACGATTAGCGCCTCCCACCAAGCAAGACCGACACCGACGAAGCTGGAGCCAAGTGTCCTGGGCCGATCGAATAAGACTAGAGAGAAGGAGAAGGACGAAGAATGCTCACCAATTGCCAAAACCCATTCCGAACCAGAAGGTGCAGAAGTGGTACCAGCGCCAGTTGACCATATGGGGCGGGGATGGCTTGAGGTCCTCGTTGGTCCATGAATGGGCTGCATGAGCGTTTCCCTCTGTATGGACATACTGGAGGAAGGCCTCCTTGGAAGCGAATGCGCCATGAAGCCTGCGGGCCCAGCCACGGACGGGTTGGATGATGACACGGTTGACGGGGTTAACAACCATAGCAGCACGGTGAGACGACGAAGGTGGGCAATGGAGCACCGGAGAAGGAACTCAGCCAGGATGTGGGCTTTATTGCGCATGCCGGAGAGCGCATCAGGAACGAAGAGCGCACTCGAGACGATAACGGGATGGAGATAAGTGGACGGGAGGTAGTCCGAGTTGTAGGCCGGGGCGAATGTTGCCTGCGATAGCGTCTATCAGTGTACGGTTGACATGTTCAGCCTGTCGGGACTTATGCAACGAACACCTTTGTCTCTGATAAGACCGGCCAATACTTGCTGACCAGTGCCTGCATTTAATCACAATTTATTCGACTCACCAGGGCATGTTGACGGTAGTGGCGGCGACACTTCATTTCGCTGGCGCCAATCAGCGATCTCGCCTAGATCTCGGCCACCGCGCTGTCCAGTGTCGAGTCGACTACTACGTCGTGAGTCCACGCGTGAACCATGTCTTCTCTCCAGAGTCTTGTCCAGGAATGGCTTCGCATGGATCAAGTATGAACGCGTTGAATCAGACGCACCTCCGTCCGCTGACGGCAATCGCTCATCAGAACGAAGCAACACGCAAGGAGATTCAGCTTTTACTCGCCAATGCAGACACAGACGAGCTGGAGAAACGTATGCGGTAATGAGCACCCGTCCGCCACATCACTAAACTGCAAATGCTAATGGCTGCTGGACTGTCTCCAGATCGCGCATAGAGTTCGGCACCGCAGGTACGTCTTTCCCAGCTTGGTTTGGGAGAGACCTCGTTTCATCTACGATATCCAGGACTGAGAGGACGGATGGAAGCGGGTTGGTCCCGCATGAACGATTTGATAGTGATTCAGGCCTCTCAGGTCTTACACTCTGCCAGCCCTCTTGTCTTCGTGTGTTTTCTGACCATGGCAATCCTACCAGGGTTTCTGTGCGTACGTGTTAAAGCATATCTATGATGCTTCCGACAGAGGCGTTGTCGTCGCACATGATCATCGCCACAATTCCGAACGGTGGGCCATTCTGACCGCTGCCGCGTTCATTTCCACCGGAGTGAAAGTGTACCTACACAAAGGCCTAGTGCACACCCCAATGTACGTCAATATCCCGCCCAGTGCATAATGCAGCATCCCCAATACTGCGCAGGGTACCTTTCAGTGTCAAGAGGCTGAACGCAGCCTGCGGTGTAATGATCACAGGTCCGTCGTTCATCCAGCATATACACGCCTACTGACAAGGGAGTATGCAGCGAGCCATAATCCGAAGGTAGGCGAGCCTTGCCTCTGCCAGATGTTGATGCAATAACAAAATCTGAAGCAAGACAACGGTTACAAAGTGAGCGTGCACTCGTCGCAATTTCAATGCCTGTCATTAACACGGCATTTGAGGTATACTGGGAAAATGCCGTGCAGGTGAGGACAGCACATTTGTAGCAACATGACGCATTGACACGCCCCGGTAGATTATCGAACCACATGACAAGGGAATTTCAGAGTCGATCAAGCAGAACCTCGAGCCCAAAACGTGGGATGTATCCAGTGTCGCTTCGTCCCCACTTTGTGTAGACCGGACGGCCGAGATGCGCGAGGCGTATTTTGCCTCTCTCTCAACTCTATGTCTTCGACAGTGAGTTCCAAAGTACACGCTCATTCACATGTACACCTCACAGCACAGCATTGCCTAGGTCCGACAATGCGGCCTCGCCGCTCAAGTTCGTGAACACGTCCATGCATGGCGTCAGTGACCCGTTCATGCAAACCGCGTTTGCCGAGTTCGGCTTCCCTGCCTTCGTCCCTGTCCCAGAGCAACAGCAACCTGATCCCGAGTTTCCCACCGTTAAGTTTCCAAATCCCGAGGAAAAGGGTGATGCTGTTTTCTACCTACTTCAGTGTGCCCTCGTATTCTTATGCCAATATTTCGCAGGCGCACTAGTACGCCTGTTGCGAAGAGACGACCAGATCCATCCCTGATGTTGTTCATTCATCCAGGATCTCGCAATCAGGATCGCAGACAGGCATGCTGCAGACTACATTCTGGCGCAGGACCCGGATTCCGATCGCTTTGCTGCGGTTGAGCGAAGGTCTGTGCCACGCTGCGTGTCGGGATGTTTGACGAACGATATTCCATCACAGGTCCGATGGGTCTTTCATCGCATTCACTGGGGACCAGCTCGGCACGTTGTTCGCGAGCGCCGTGTTGGAGCAGTACAAGGCATCCGGCAAGCCCCTTCGTACGTCCGCGTGTCTGCGTTTACAGCCTCTGGCTGACCACCTAACAGACAGGCTCGCGATGGTCGCGAGCACCGTCAGCTCCAAGATGATCGGGACCATGGCGGCTGCGGAAGGGTTCAAGTTTGAGGAGTGTCTGACCGGTGTGCAGCGTCCCGATTTGTGATGCCTATTCTTTACATAACGTCGTGGACTAGGGTTCAAATTCATCGGAAACACTGCACTACGGCTCGTTCAGGAAGGCTATGAAGTCCCGTTCGGCTATGAGGAGGCCATAGGCTTCATGTTTGGGTCTGAGATCAGAGACAAGGACGGGGTTGCTGCTAGCGTATGCTCTATTGCGGTCACAGTAAATGCTACACTGATATATTTGCAGATGGTATTCGCAGAACTGGTAACAGCACTACGTCTGCGGGGGAAGACAGCTAGCTCTCACCTGCAAGAGTTATACGAACGGTGAATTCGATGTCCTGAGCTGGTATTATTTGACTCATGTCTGCGCAGCTACGGCTACTTCCAGGTATATTTTACGCCGTCCGAAGGAGCTTCGTTTGTTGAGCTCGCCTTACCCAGACGAGCAATAGCTATTTCATCTGCAACGACCCTCCCACCATCGACCGGATCTTCGCCCGCATCCGCAACTTCGACGGCACCGTGCGTATGTGCCTTTCCAGCGGTGGCAATGCCTGATATCGTCCGCATTCAAGGGCACCTCGGACAAGCCCAGCTATCCGCGCACCATCGCGGGCCTCATGGTGACGTACGTGCGCGATCTGACGCTCTGGTACGACAGCGCTTCCCCGACGCACACGCCCGCGCTCCCGCGCTCGTCAGGGCACATGGTGCAGTTCCAAGCTGAGTCTATCGCCGACGGGACGCGCATCACGCTGACGACACGGTACGTCGTTCCCTATGGTAGAGAAGCGTGTGCACTGACATAAAACTTGTGCCGGGCACTCCAGGACGAGTGGGACGGAACCGAAGGTGCGTATCGTGCCTGACCTCGGCACGCGGCACGTAGATTAACTTGGTGGCGGCAGATCAAGTACTACTTGGAGGGAAGTGGGAAGGATGCAGAGGCAGTCCGTCAGCTTCTTCCGCGTGTCGTCGCGGAGTTGGCAGAGGTATGGATGGAGGCACGGAAGAATGGCCTGGGGCGTTCGTGAGCCCCAACCTAAGCGAGGTGTCATTCCGACCGTTTAGCACCTCCTGTCTCGTCCAAAGCCATTCAGACACAGAGCCTGAGGGAGATTGGCGTACCGGAAGACGGCATTGTGCCGTGTCGTGCTGTTCCTGTATGCACTGTGTGCCTTGTGGAAAATCTAGACAATTGACTGAGCTATGATAACTGTCCCTCGTCGGACTGTTTGCCTGGGCGTATTGATTGAGACTTCAACAGAGTTCGCAGATTGACCTGTTGATAAAGCGGACATGGTGCCCGATTACAGGGCCTCACTTTAATCTCGGTGACCTATGCTGATCCGCCAGGCCCGTCAGATAGTCTTTGTCGCCCCTTTCGCCCCAGGTGTACAGCTCACTTCATGTACCCGATAAGCCTGCCAGCTGATTCACTCATGTGCGTGCGTGCGGGCCTGGTGATACAGATGATAGTAACCAAGCATGATGGTGATATGAATGAATGTGCACAGGGTATGGAAATGCATGACGGTTCCGCTAATAATATAGGAGAGATCGTAAGGAAAGGAAGGGGAGATGATGGAACCAATAGATCATCGCCGTAGAGTTTGGCCCAGCTACAATCAGATGTCAGTGGACTGCAACAGCAAACATGAGCGAGCGAACTGACATTCTTCCGTTGCTGCCCAAGCCAACTAGTAGGTCCTGGTCGACTCTGCTGGCTCCCCAGATGATCTCGGGCCATTTTCATGCCCGTAGTATGAATGATGCTAAGCATCAGTGTTTGTTCACGCCGGTATCGCGTGATCAGATCTGCTCGTTGGCGCTGACGGAGAGAAAGTGGGTGTTAATAGATGACGAGTTAGGGTGAATCGGGACAGCATCCAAACCTTCTCTCGTGTCACCTCTTCCTCAAGAACCTTGATGTGCGAACGATAGCTGCCTTCTGCCTCGTCGAAGGAGCCCTAAACACGACAATGAGTTGCTGGCTTCAAGTGTGACCGCGAAACTAAACTTACCGAGGATGACGCGAGTCCACCTTTCTTGGCGTGCTCTTCCTTGAAGAGCTTGTCTTGTTCCTTGATGAACTGTAGGAGGCTTAGCATCACAGTTGTGCACAAGTCACATATAACTTACAACTCTCGCTTTCAACAATTTCTCTTGAGCAGTCTTATAATGCTCCTTGAGATTGATGTTCTCCTCGTGCAGGCTGAGCAACCGAGCCTTGATGTCTTCCGGGACATCCTTGCCCGATAATGACGCCCGTAGATCGCTGCAAGAGCAGTGATCAGTCTCACGGCCCCTAACTTCGTAGGTGCCACGTACCCGATTGCGCGCTCGCGCTGCAGCATGCGATCTCGCTGGTCAATACCCTCGCTCTGCAGGTTGACCTTCTCCATTAGCAAGAGATTAATCTGCTCGAGCTGCATCTTGTTCTTGTCCGAAAGCTCCCTGATCTGGTTGAGCAGGTTCTGAACCTCGGTCTCGAGACCCGATTTATCTTCGTTCACCGACTCGCGCAATGTCGCGAGAATTTCGAGTTGGTCCTTGTTGACGAGATTGACTGTGCGACCGGGGGTAAGACACATACTGCAGTATAACGGCAAAGCGGGACGCACGATCAGACTTAGCGATAGTCAATTCCTTGACCTGGGTCTCAAACTTGACTTCTAGCTCAGTATGATCTTTCCGTAGAGCATCAAGTTCATCGACGGTCTCGTTTAGTCTCTGGCGCAGTGCAATTGCAGCCTCCGCACTGCCGAATGGTCATCGTCAGTCAACCAAAATCGTGAGGGAGAGACACTCACCCATCACCCATTGACTTGCCGCTGCGGATCTCCTCGAGATTGTTCTGTAGTACGAGTTGCTCCCTGTGGGCAGCAAGGTAGTCTGCCTCATAACGAGCCTTCATGCGGTTGGCATCTTCGAGCAAGTTCTCCAGCACGAGAACGCGACTGGCGTCCGCCTCGTTCTTCTTAACCGCCTGAAGCTCCCGCTGCAACTTCCTGATCTGCAACTTGAGGTCCGTCATTGTCGTGCCTGCGATAGCTGAGTCCAGCTCCTCGCCCAAGCCCTGTACTTCCGCGTCGTCGTCTTCCTCATCACGCGCCTCACGTTCCGCTCCTGTAAGCTCTGCCTCCGTAAACTCTGACATGTCGCCTGTGCCGTCTCCGTTCGAAAGGGCGCGTGCACGTGCACGACTTTGAGAAGTTGTAAGCGGGCGATTCGACGAAAGCTCGAGCTCCCGCACGCGCTCCTGATACAGCTCTAGCGTCTCCGAATCTTTCGCTCGTTCCTCTACGGCGACCTTGAGCTTCCCCTTCGTTTGCTCGAGTTCAAACTTGAGTGCGTCTAGTTCTTTGTTTCGTGCAGATGATTTCGTCTCGAGCTCTGCGATTTGTGTCTTGTACGAGTCCATCAGAGGGCGGAAGGCCGCGACTTTGCGGTATTCTTCTTCTAGTGAGGCGTTCTGGTCGACGAGATCCGCATTCTGCTTCTCAAGCGCCTGAAGGAAGGCAGGTCAAAAGGACGTTCAATAGCGGTAGGTAGGGCCGATGACCGACCTTGACGTGCTGTCGTAGATCAGCTCCTTCCTGGAGCTTCTTCTTGTACTTCTCCATCACGTTCTCCGTCTTCTGCAACTTGTCGGCGGCGTGACGGTACCTGGATTCGAACATATGAATGGCATCCGCCTGCGTCTCAACGGCTCACTTACTCATCGACCTGATCCTTCAGACGCGTGGCTTCGTCTGCCTTTACCTGGAGCTCATCAACTTTACGTGTCAGGTCAGTCACCAGCGACGTGTGCTTGTCAAGTTCTGATTCTGCCATGGCAAGATTGTCCTCGCTCTTCTGGCTGACATGCTCCTCAGACATAAGTCGTGGCGCGAGGATATACGTGGACGGTTGCTCACAGTTCAGTCCGAAGACGGTCGATCTCCGCACGCATCATCGCGTCACCCCGGCTGTCCGTCCGCTTGCTGTCTGCGTCACGCTGCGCCTGCCTAAGCTGCGCCAGGGCATCTTCCTTCTCGGACACGGCGTCGTCGAGGCTACTTTGCAGTGTCCGATGCTCCTCCATCAGCGTTTGGTACACTTTCTCCAGCGTCTCCTTCTCCGACAGGATGCGGCTGCGCTCGGACTGGATCTGGTAGTAGTGGTCGTCCCTGTCCTGTACCTTAGTATGATCGCCGCGTGTTGATCGGGGATGTACGTACTCTGTCATGCTGACTTCGCCGATGCTCGTATGTTCCTTCACCTTGACCTTGGCCATGACCTAGTGCTGCATCGTCAGCACCAGCATACACACGCATGCAACACTTGGCACGGGCTCACCTGCTCAATGACGCGCATGAGGGCGTGCTGCTCACTCTCAGTGAGGCTTTGGATCTTCTCGATGATCTCCTTGTTCTTCTCGCACTGCACGGCGATCGCAATGGTCAGACGGCACATGATGAGCGTCGCGCTGAGATTGTGGTCCTTGGCGACGGCCTGAAGGTCCGGCACCTCGAGTGCGCTGGTCGGCTGGTGCAGGACGTCGGAGAAGTACTGCGTCATGAGGCGGTAGAGGCGCTTCAGCGAGCTGAAACGGAGCACCCAGTTGTCCGAGGGCGCAGCGGAGGGGCGAGATGGCTGCCGGAAGTAGTCGGTATCGCTGCAGGCATAGTGGCGTCAGTATTTTCGGTAGAATAGACAGGGTGTTTTTGCGACGTACACGAGAGAAAGAATCTCGAAGAGGGCGGCGCCATCTGAGAGGTCAGAGACAGTGGTTACGGGCCTGGTGAGGTCGAATGTCGCAAAAAACGAGAAGAAGGCGTTCAGTTCCTTCCGCTGGGCGTCCGACATGGCGTGTGCTCCAACAAGAGAGGTCAATGGCAGCCAGGCCTAGCAGATCGTATGAGCGGGTGTGGTCGTTGTCCGGAACGATGAGCAGCATCAAAGCAGCATCCCACGCGTCGCAGCGCATGCATGCGGATACGCGACGAGCGCCTCTGTGCTGCCGCGGTACGTTCAGCTTGCGTTCAGCCATGACTCGCTGCTTGGTACCCTCCCCATTTGCTCGCAGGTCAGAATCGACACCGAGTGCAGACCGCGGCAGTACTTGTTAGGCTCCATGGCATCCGCAGCTACTGTACTCCTCGACGGCAGTGTTCTCGAAGGCGGTGGCCAGCTCCTTCGCAATGCCATCGCGCTCTCCGCCCTGTTCAAGCGTCCCATATCCATCGAGAACATCCGGCACAGCCGCAAGCCACCGGGACTTAAGCCACAGCATGCCGCAGGTCAGTATGCTGGTTGTTTTTGGTGTATCTGCTTATGAATTGACCAACTCCTCGCCGCTCAGGCCTCCGCCTTGTCAGTGAGATTTGCTCCGGGAAGCTCACGGGATGCGAGCATGGCTCCTGCTCGATAGATTTCTACCCAGGAGCCATCCAGCTCTCCAAGCCCTACATCGCCGACCCCCAAACGGCAGGCTCGACGACGCTCCTCCTTCAGGTCGCGCTCCCGTGCCTCGTCTTCGCCCCCCCTTCGTCCCACACCGTCGCGCCGACCGTGCTCACCCTGCGTGGCGGGACGAACGCGCTACAGGCGCCGCAGATTGACTACACCACGCGCGTCCTCCTGCCTTTCCTCGTGCGCCACTTCCGGCTGCGCATCGATCTTGACATCCTCACGCGCGGGTTCTTCCCCCGCGGAGGTGGCGAGGTGCGTGTCTCTGTACCGCCGCGCGACACGCCTCTCCCAGCCGTACAGCTCACGGAGCGCGGGCCGCTCACCGCCGTCGCCGGGCGCGCATATGTTGCGGGTCTGCCTGCACACGTTGCGCACGCCATGCGCGATGCCGCGACTAATGCACTCGTGCATGCGGGCGTAGATCGGGGGATCATTGACATCGCAGCGGTACGCGAACGTGACCAGGACGTGGTGGGGGCGGGGTCGGGAATCGTTCTATGGGCGGAGACGGCAGGCGGATGTGTGTTGGGCGGGAGCGCAGTGGGATCGAAGAAGCTGAAGCCGGAGGCTGTTGCGGAGGAGGCGGTCAAGGAGCTCACGACCAATCTTGCGCACGGGGGATGCGTCGATGAGTACTTGCAGGTGTGTCGAGGATTCTGTTGGACCCCGTGAGATTAATACCTATTCCTCACTTTGTTCTAGGATCAAATCATCATCTTTATAGCGCTCGCGCAAGGGAGATCGACGATAAAGACAGGTCCGCTCACGTTGCACACGAAGTATGGTCTCACCGTATCGCACCGGGGCCTTTCTGACATTGGTCCACAGGACTGCAATATGGGTTGCAGAACAGTTGACAGGAGCCAAGTTCTTTGTGGATGAAAACTCGGAAGCAGCAACGACGATACAGTGTGATGGTGTAGGTTATACGGTGGGCAACTAGGTAAAGGTAGGTTTGGACGATGAACATGTTACAATTGTACAACGGCCCCCAAACACCGACGCGACCATTCGAGGCGCACTTCACAGTCCCTTACGGCGCGAGATGAGCGGCAGGGCTTCCATGGGCGCGCGCGTGGAGGGCCTGCTCCGGCGGAAGAGTGCGGTGATGGAAGTCCCCAATGCAAAAAAGCGCAATTTCCTGTCAAGAGTGAGGCATCCCAGTGAGTGAATCTCTCGTATTGCAACTTGAGGGACATACCGCTGTGTCCGGGACTTGGTAGTCATGGGGAGGACGCGCTTCTGCTTCCTGTCCTTTGACACTTTGGGACGTGTTGGGGTGGTGTCGGGCTCGTCCGCAGCGTACCTGGAGCCGAAGTACATCATGAACGAAGTGGACATGTCGGCTATTATTCGAAGAAAGTGAGGACGTCAGGGATATTAGATCTGGATGATCACGCACCGCCCATGTTTTCCGTGTTTGCGGGGATCATCTTGAGGACAGGGCGTGTTGGGAGGTATGTGATTATGAAAAATATGAATGAAGGAGAGACCGCGGGGGCAAACGCAGAATGCCCTGCCGCGATGAAGAGGGGAATGAGGAGCAGAAGCCGGAGGCCGCCTATAAGGCTGGTGCACCGCCACAATTGAGCCCGAGTTGGATCTAGCTCCGGATCTGATGTATGCTAAACGTGGCTGTCACGCGTCACAGTCACAGTCACCGCCGCGTCTGTGGCGCGCCGCGGCTGCCATCGATCATCTCTCCGCCGTCCACGTCCTTCGAGGTCGCCTTGCACACCTACGAGCTGCCGTCCGCCGTCGCGCAAAATGGGTCTAGTATACCGCGTCGACGCTCTACGCTATCCAACAGCCGCCTTGCAGGAGCTATACAGCGAGTCCGATGGTGCCAACGCCGACAACTTTCCCCGCCTAGTGTCGGATCACTTCGAACGCGTCTTCCGCACGTCCGACGCGTTTAAGGAGGTACGTACTTCCGAGTTTGACTTGACCGTTAGATACATTCTATTGTAGATCCCGACACTCGACGTGCTTCATCCGCCCGACACTTTCCCGGACCGTGCCCTTGTCCGTTTCCGCGCTATGGTCCAGGACACGTCCCCATCTGCGGAAATATACCTCTCCGAGTCCTCAGCCGGTGGACTCGGCGGGTGGGGACTCAGTCCGGTCACGACCGAAGGCAGTGACGACATCAAGTATTCGGAGACCACGGTTCTCTGGGCTGTAAACGTCCCTGGTGAATCTGCTTGGAGTGCCGAGGAGCTTGATGGTACTGAATCGCGTATGAATCCCCAATCTTTTCCGTTATACAACCTTTCTCAACCATTATAACATATCAGACCAAGAGAGGCAAGCGTCCGCATCTTCCACGCAGGCGCTGGTACACAAGTACCCATTTCCATCCCTTCCACATATTGGCGTGCAAGTAAAGGTGCGTAAGCACGTCGATAGATTTTGTACTGCAAAATATTGATACAGTCTTAGCTATACGACAGGGATGACCTAGACAGGTTCAAAGCAACCGACATAGTCACTTTCGTTGGCATCTTGAGCACTGATCCGTCAGTATCTTGTCTGACCACGACTTAATTGCACTAACATTGACCGTGTCGCCCATTTCCTTTGTTTCAGCCTAAGTACAACTCTCGACAGCCCCGTAGACGTACCTACCCTGCATGTTCTCTTCTCCCGCACTCATTCGCATGGGCTCCTCTGCCGGCGATATCCTCGTCCAGAGGCACCGCTGTCCACAGACGGTACGAGTGCAACATATCAGACTCCTGCACGCACACGAGAGAACCTCATTGCGTGGATTGCGGACGAGGCGTTAGGTGGAGACCGTGAGGCAGCCGATTGGGTGCTCCTTACCTGCATTGCCCGCGTGTGAGTCATCATCCCTCCGGACACGGATTGCAGTACTCACATTACTCAAGCCAATCACGCAACCCGCCACTCCTCCCACCTTCGCTCACCCTCGCTCACTTCCCGCCCCCGCCGGCGGTCCCGTCGACCGGCACGCCACTGGATGCTCCCGTGCCGACGCTCTCAGCGATCCTATCGCTACTCCTTCCTCTCGCTCACACGCTACCGCTTTCTCTCAGCATGCTCAACTCATCCGCATTCATGCCTGAGAGTAAGGAGGAAGACCTGCACTCAGGCAGGCTGCAGCTCCCACGAGGCACAGTGCTTCTCGTAACCGAGGGCGGTGTTCAAGAAGGGAAGCTCATTGACCGCGGTATGTGCTTCGGTCCATTCATTTCCAGATCTTGCCCGACTCACTGTGTGCCACACAGGTGTACGAAATGTGCAGGCGCTGCAGGAGGTGCTCTCCGCACAGACGCTCGCGTATGTCTTCCCGTTCTCGCAGTTCACATTCCACACGGATATCAGCTGTGTCGTGCTCAGCGAGGGCAGCAAGAGTGTGTTCTTCAAGGTACGCCCACGCTCCCGGGCCTTGGGTATCGTATATCGGCATCTGATGAATTGTTCCCCGTCGTGCATTGCAGACGGACCTATCTGTTCCGCTCAAATATGCTGCTTCGCCTGCAGCGGTCTCCTCACTATACAAGCCCGTGGAGGACATTGTACTGCCGCCACCCGCACAGCTTGAAGCATTCCGTGACCTTGTGGTGGGCGCGCGTGCAGGGAAGGTAGGAGTGTGCGAGGAGACGTCCGAGGTGCGTTCCTCCCCGATTGTAAGACACTCGTATCCCAAAGCTGAGTGCACGGTGCACAGTACATTCAACGCGACTTTGTGAGAGAGCGGCAGCGAGATAAGACAGTCACATCGGAGGACCTTATCCGGCGCATGACCGTCGCAAAGTACGTGCAACCTGGTGGCCCTGTGCTGGTACTGAGCTGTATCGTCTGTACAGACTATATGCCTTGTCGAAGCATGAGACAAACCTCAGTGTGGATATGTGGGAGCGTGCCAAGTCGTTCGATGAGCGTAGACGAGCGCGGCTGGTGTAATTGACACGCTGAGATGATAGTCACATTATTGTATCATACATACTGTTCTGCCACTGTAGCATGATTACTTCTCGCTACACAAGGTGAACACCATGCGTCCCTTCGAGCTGTGCGTATCCTTTCTAACGTGTTCCCATTTCCTGGACACCTGCAGAAAAAAAGAAAATAAATATTGAGACCCGTAGGTCTACCACTCCGGGAAAGCGTGTCATCCTTGTGCAGGGGCCATGCTAATCTTCTCTGTATCGTTCCAATTTTTTCGTATGTCACCCCGAAGGGGACAGTCAATTGTTGGTGTGCTGTAAGCTGACTAGTGGACTTGTGTATTTTGTTGAGCCCGCGGGTGCATCACGTGCACCCGTCGACGCGCCGCAGCGCCGCGGCCGTCCGAGCTGTGCTCATCGCGCGTTCACTTCCTTCATATCTTCCTTCACTATCCGATTTTCTTCTGCGGGACATGGCCAACGTCCATGACCCAGTAGCGTTTACAGTATATGGCTGGGTTGTTTGCTCGTGGCTTCTCATAGTTTCGTTCCAGGTAAGTTATGTCTGCACAGTACAGGCAGTTACTGTGCATTGATTCACACGTCTGTAGGTATTTCGTCTGACGTCTTTTGTTTCGGGCAAATGACAGACACCCTTCTAGTACGGCTACCACATCTCCGCACTCAACCAGATCCAGGCCGTTCTGACTTGTCGCGACGCCGTGGATCCCGGCGCGCCCTCTGTGCACTATGGACTGCCTACTTGTATCCCCATGTCGGATGCTACGTTCTCCCTGGTCACTTCGGTGTACACTGTCGGTGGTCTTCTTGGGAGCCTGGGCGCGAACCTCGTTATGGACCGCTGGGGCAGAAAAGGCGCAACTCTCGCGAGCGCCATTGCTATGGCTGCAGGTCCAGCACTCATGGGCGTTGCTTCTACGTTGGGCCCCCTGGCCTTCGGACGGTGAGTACATAGCGCATGCAGCCAGTCGGTTCCTCACATTAGAACCAGTCTCATTACTGGCATTGGAGCTGGCATTGGTCTATGCGTTGGACCAATCTTCTTGTCCGAGATATCCCCAGTGAAGATAAGGGGCGCCGTTGGTGTGTAGTTCCGAGTTCCACATCGGACCCGGCCAGTATTTATATGTCGTTGTAGGTGTGCTGACGCAGTTTGCAATCGTTATTGGCATCATGATCACTCAGGCAATGGGCCTCCAGCTTGCTACTCCCCGCCAGTGGCGACTTGTGTTACTCTTCTCCGCAGCGCTGTCTGTCGCACAGCTCCTCGTCGCTCCCATGATGATCGAGTCGCCGACGTGGCTCAATAGGCAAGGCTTATTGCAGCAGAAGGACGCTACTTCCCGCAGGATCTGGAAGAGCTCCCAAACCATGAGAGGTATTGACCGCCATGACTGTGAACTTTGTGTGGTGCACTGACATTTGATAATTAGCAGCATCTAACTTCGACACCGAGGATCCGCTCTTGAATTCTGGGGACATAGATGCAGAGACTGCAGCAGACGACGAGAGCCTCAAGGACGCGGACGTGCATGAAGCAGCTATCTCGGTTCCTCGTCTTTTAGTGGCGAAGGAACTTCGCAGACCCCTCACGATTGTGTGTTTCTCAATGCTATGTCAACAATTGTCTGGTCGGTATTCACGCGTTTGCATGCAGTCCATCTTATGACTAACTTTTCATTTATAGGTGTGAACGCAGGTAGTTTCATGTCGATATTGCACAATTTGCAGCCATTAAAGTTTCTTCAGTCCTGTACTACAGCAACGACATCCTCTCGAAGGCTATACCTGATCTTGGGCCCTATGTCTCACTGGGAATTACGATTGTCAACTTCTTGACGACGGCAGCACCCATCTTCCTCATCGACGTCTGTCTAATGTCCTTGTGTGCACGAAGTCGACACTGACACGACGGTGATTCTGGTATGCTATAGCGTCTCGGACGCAAACAACTATTGTCTGCCTCGGCTGGAGGGGCCTTCATTTCGTTGCTTTGTGTTGGATACGGGCTGAATTCTGGCCTGACCACATTGGCAAGCATCGCTATCTTGACATTTGTAGCGTATGTCCAGTCAAGATACTACCGCCGTGTCGATTGCTGAGAATTTCTCCGTAGCTCTTTCGCAATCGGCATTGGCCCTGTGCCATTCGTCATGATTCCTGAGGTCTCTCCTCATCGCGTGGGTCCTATTACTTTGTTGACTGACACGGATGTCTGACGATGAGAGCAGGCCGTTTCCGCGCTGTCGTCCGTCGGGCTGTCACTCAACTGTAAGCATCTCACATCCGGCACTCTGGGATCTCTAAACGTGTTGCATAGGGGTTGCCAACTTCCTCGTGGGCTTGGTCTTCTTGCCACTTCGCAATCTCTTGTCTCACGGAGACCCGATGAACGAAGGCCGGGTATTCTATGTCTTCGCTGCGCTGTTGTTCTTCTGCACGTTCGTTCTTCTCCGGGTTTACAAAGGGTAGCGGACCTGTTGATCGCAGTTCAGGGTGATATAATCATAGCATCGTATTATTGTATCATAGTCATCGCCGCCGCATTCCGATCGTTTCATTCTTCCTTGCTCAGGCTGCGATGAAACCGGGCGCCGAGTTACGTAAGCGACACTAGTATGGTGGGCGTGACTACGCCGAGCGGTCAACAGTGCCGAGACACCTCACCCAGCCGTGAATACCGCATAGTCCACCTCCTCTTTTACGAACGCCGTCCACCATCGCAGACAGCGTCCATGGCGATCTTCAGACGCAACAAGGGCTCGAGCGAGAACGGTGAGGCGCCAAAGAAGGAGAAGGGGAGCTGGAGACGACCAGCCAGTGAGTCGCACATGCGGACTATGCCTTCTCCCCTAACAAATTGCATGCATGATCAGATACTGCGTTCAAGCAGCAGCGACTGAAGGCGTGGCAGCCTATTCTTACCCCGAAGACTGTCCTCCCCACTCTCTTCATTATTGGTATCGTTTTCGCGCCGATCGGTGGGCTCTTGATATGGGGAAGCGGTTTGGTGCGCCTTGCCTGACGATTCACGCTTGTGTGGACGACTCATTTGTCGGTCACGCACAGGTCAGTGAGATGACGTTCGACTATACGCAGTGCCAAAACCAGGCTGCGTCTCCATCTGCAACCCAGCTCAACTGGGTGAATATGCCGAGCTCCAGCTACAATTACAAACTGCGGTCATCCGCCTCGAGCGCTACCTACACAGCACCTCAATTCGCGTTCGTGGATAGCTCAAATGACACAACCATAGACGTCTCGGAGCGGCAGCAGTGCTTCATTCAATTCGACGTCCCCATCGACCTCGACCCCACGGTCCTTCTCTATTACAAGCTCACAAACTTCTACCAGAACCATCGCCGATATGTGAACAGTCTCGATCAGAACCAACTGAAGGGCTCATATGTCAGCGCGAAGGCGCTGAACAGTGGGGAATGTAGCCCTCTCGCGACTAATACCGACCATCTGATCTTCTATCCCTGTGGCTTGATCGCCAATTCTGTTTTCAACGGTCAGTCGTGCCTATGGCTGGCCATCACACTGTTAATGCTGGTGTAGATACATTCTCGGGTCTTACCCTGGTGGACTCGTCGACGACGTACAACTTCTCCGAGTCGGGCATTGCATGGCCAGGAGAAGCCAAGAAGTATGCCGCCTCCCCTGCGTACAATCTTTCCGAAATTGTCCCTCCGCCGAATTGGACGCTGCGCTATCCCAGCGGCTATTCCAACTCTACGCCTCCGCCCGACTTGAAGAGTGACGAGCATTTCCAGAACTGGATGCGCACTGCGGGCTTGCCGACATTCACAAAGCTATACGGGCGCAACGACGACACGACGCTTGCCCATGGTCGATACATGATTTCCGTGAACCTTAGTATGTTGCCTTCCCAGCCGTCCGAGGATCCCGCGCTGACCACGGTTGCCAGACTTCCCGGTCCTCCCGTACTCGGGCACGAAGTCTATCGTGATCTCGACGGTCTCGTGGATTGGTGGCAAGAACCCCTTCCTAGGCTGGGCGTACATCGCATCCGCCGCGCTGTTGGTATTCCTGGCGGTGATTGGGACGATCCGGCATATGGTCAGACCGAGGTATGTCCTGCAGTCCGGCAGTCAAGGGAGTGTGCTCATCGCTACTTGCAGGAAATTGGGAGACATGTCGCTCCTGTCGTGGAATCGGTGATCTGGGCTCTGTTCTGTATTTATGCTGGACTATCATTCGAGTTGTAATACGCAGGCTTTTGTCCAGAAGGCCTACATGATATAATGAATGCTATGATGTATCTTCTGCGTCGATAAGATAGGCAGAATGCACGATGGGTGTCCTGACATCTACATTGTGACATACGATGTTGAACGTTGAACGCTGCACCCGCGGGCTCAACACATTGCACAAATCTGCTACCCGTCACTCAACTCACCCACCAGTTTATGTCCCCTTCGGGGTGACATACGAAAAAATTGGAACGATACAGAGAAGATTAGCATGGCCCCTGCACAAGGATGACACGCTTTCCCGGAGTGGTAGACCTACGGGTCTCAATATTTATTTTTCTTCCTTCCTTAGGCCTCATGATACGGGTTGTATCGGAGTGTACTTGACCCTCTGCTATGGCCCGCGGCCGCTAGCGCTGTCGACAGTGGCATGCGTAAAATTCGAGCAGTTCTTTGGTTCACATACTACCCGGCAAACGTGCAACTGCGTTACTGTAAGCTCAGGTCTTTACATCCTTGATCAGAATTACTCTCAAGCAGTTGCGGACGAGATGGTATTCAGTGAATGCCTGAATGTCAATGGTGCTTGATCGACTACAGTACTATAGACAACCCGGGAGACCAGAGCCCGAGTCGAGGCCGTCGTGAAGCAGCCTCTACTGTGCAGTGTTGTCGTTAACCCAGTCAGACCCCGTCAGTCAAGAAGGTCAAGTCAAGGCATCGAAAGAATCAGTCGACGCTTGACGCCTCAAGGTGTACGGCCCGGATGTATTGATAAGCTGAGCCTGTACTACTTCGGGACTACGTGGCATACAAGCCGATTAAATGAAATATAATTACAGTGGTCCATTCGATGTCCCTGCATCCGCTGTGCGTACGCCCGATGTAAACGTAGTCGAGGTGGGGTGAATAGCTGGGGTATCTGCACTCTGTGCCGCCTGTACAGTGTCATAATATTCGATTTCTTGCTCCAGATTTCGCATCCCCCCGTGCCAGAAGAAGTCGATGTGGGGTGTATCCGTGGTATTCAGAGTGTCTGATACAGGATACAAGAACAACTTACTAAGGGGGATCTTGGTGATGTGTGAGGGTAAGGGAGCCTGATCGGAAGGCAGTGTCGAGGACAAGGGAAGGACCAGTGGGCCGTCTTCGGGCCCATCTGCTTCATCGGAAGCACGGCGTGCGTCTGCTCGGAGTTGCTCACCAAGTTCGCGAAAAGAGGCGGAGCCCACGCTGCTCAATTCCGATTCCCCGCCGGTTTCAACGTGAACACTCGCGGGTGCGGGAACTGCTGGCCAGTCCTGGCCAAGCTTGCGCTTTCGGTGTGCACCGGTTGTCAGCCCCGCATGGGCATGGTCTTTTTTGATGTCCATCTTGAAGACTGCAGTCTTGTGAACTTTCTCCGGGGACAGGCGGCTGCGACGTTTGGTGTGTGTGATCCCGAACTCGCTGAACACGCGCTCACAGCCAGCTGAGTTTGCGATGATACTCAGAAGTCGAATAGCAAGCCTGATGATGCCGTTTCGCCCAGGGCAGATCTCATCATTTGAGCTGTCGACTGACGACCATAGGAGAACAAGGTCGATATCCTGCAGAAAATGTTCAGCCTACAGACTTCGCAGTGCAGGTGGAGTGCCTCATACCTTTGATTCATCTGCTGCCATGCGCCGATGATCCTCAAGCCCTAACTCCTCCCCCGTAAACTCCTCTCGCTCATTTGAGTAGTCCACCAGCGCGCGCATGAAATCCAGATTAGGTTGCACACCAAAAACGCGAAGGAATGTACGTTTTGCTATGTTGTACGTTGCCGTGGGAGTGAGGGCGGTGCGCGAGAAGCAGCGACCACGGATGTATGGATTAAAGAAGGTCGCCATGATAAAAACTTCCTGGTCAGCCTGTCGCCATCGCATCTCCAGGCTGCCAATGATCTTGGCACGAACACTGACCTCGGTATTTGTGCTATTGTAGATACGGAACAGATTGGCGAGGGTGAGTAGAACATGGTCGAGGCGTGTGTGTGCGGCTTGGGTGACATTGGCGGCAATCGCGAGAGGCTCAAGGTGAGTACGGATTCTGTGACGGTTTCAGAAAAAGCTGATTCATGTAACAAAATGAACAGGTGCGTACCGAAAGAGCTGCTGCCAAAACAGTTCATCTTTCACAATATCAAGGATTTCATTCGCCTTTGCCTTCACCTCGGTAGTCTTTCCCGCGCATATCAAGAGCTGTTCGGTATGTCGTGCACAGCATATCTTCATTGCCACCGATAATTTGACTAAGCGTGTAATAGCGCAGAAGTGAGTTGTCCAGCGCGTGATTACAGGGAGGATGAGGGCGAGGATCCGTTCATGGTCGGGGTACGTCCGTTTTTGCTCAAGCCGAAAGAGGTCAAGAGCAGTCCCATGGTTATTGAACCACTTGATAATATCTAGGGCGCAGGTGATGGTTTTCAAGATATCTGGCAGCCCGAGATAGTCGCCGACAACGAGGTTCATTTGATGTGCCCAGCAGAGACAAGTGATAATCCATGGCATGGATATCTTCAGAAGACGTCGCATCTTCTTTCCGTCCGGGCCATCATCCGTACACCACCCAATAGTCTTGACACCGTATGTCTCTGACATGTAGCTGATATCAGAGACGACTAACTCATGGAGTCTGTCCCCCGTCTTCGGTTCCCCTGTCATGTCGTGCGTCCGAACAAGGTGCGTCTGTCAAATTATGAATTGAGCTGATGCATCTTCCCTGCATGTCATTTCCTAGTTTGCGACTTACCTCATTCTGGACAGTCATCACAGACGTGACGATCGACGTCTTGGCAACATTCTTCCATCCATCACACTGCCCTGTTGCCATCTTTCCCTGCACTCGGACCTTCGTCTTCAACTGCACATCCTCAACTGCGTGGTCCAGATAGATACCGGATAAGGCCCGACGATCTGGTACAGTAGACCCGGGAATCCATCTCTCCATGAATAAGTGCATTTCGGGATTGTCTGCCATGTTCCACGACATCCCGCATGCCGTGAACATGCGGCATAGGTCCTTCGCAAAGTTCTGCTGCTGAGAAGATGACCACTCTGGGGTGGGTAGCTCTCCGACTCGGAGATTAGAGCTACTCGATGTCTTTGCTCGTTTGAGAGGGTGTCCTGAGCTAATTTCGTAAGGGAGTATTGGTAGGATGGGGAGAGCCTGCAATGGGGTGAGAGGAGTAACTGGGCCACTCGACATGGTTGACAGAAGTGTTGGAATAGCAGGTGGTACCGTGTTCGGAGGAACATTCTCCGAATTCTTTGCTGCCTGCTGGGCTGCGGCAAGGTGTTTGGCTTCACGGAGGTCGCTTTCACTGATCAGAGGGCAGAGGTTTGCATGCTTTACCATAGCCTTCCAATGGCCCTTTACGGGGGTGATGTTGGCGAGAGCTGTAAGTCCAAGTCCATTTACGACATGCACTTTGTATAGATGCTGAGATGGGCTCACCAAGATTCAGTAGCTCTCCTGGGTCTCGCGGTGTAGGCAAGAGCCCTGCAACAACATTTACTCTGTCTGCCGCCTGGTTGGTTTCGACATGCGATTTTATGCAGCTAGTGCACCAAGCATTCTGGTAAGTGTGGTTGTGTAGATAGAGAGATTTGTTCGCATAGAAGAGCTTCCACCACTCAGATTTTTCTGGCATACTAGGAAGTAGCAACAAGACAGTTGCTCATTAAACAGCAAAATTTTGCGCAGAGGTTGCCAGCGGCTGACATCACTCAAGCCGAGGCTGCCATGCTCGGGTAGCAGAACTTCGCCTGATGCGGCGTACAGTTTCGTAACCTCTCTATCGCAGATCTGACATTTGTTACCTAGTTTATTATGGAATGTTTTGTGTAATGTAAGGGGTTGGACATGTGATCTTGACGTTCTTGACTCCGTCTGACGGCCGAGTCAATCAACGAGTCAAGCAAGATTTATTGACATTTGTTGACAGTGTCAGGTTGACTCTGCCAACACTGCTACTGTGCTTCGACCGCGATCTTCTTAGCATCCTCAGGCTCGGCGAATTGGACCTTTGCACGACCGATGGTGAAGCTGTGGTGGCTGGTCGCGAAAGCATCACTAGCAATCAGTCTGACATCTACTTTGGCTATGGCCCTCGACGCACAAGAAGTCTTCGGCACGATTGTTGAGGAAGGATGGCGCGTGTCGGTGTCGCAAGACTGGGATGTGAGTGGGCAGACTCAGGCTCATGCTGGGTGTTGTGTTGATGTACGGCAGGTGCTGGGCCCGTTCCCGATCCACGCGAGGGAGCAACACTTCCTCTCGCCGTCGTACCCTCTCAACCGTGAATACACGCGCTTCTGTCTGCTCTTGTGCGTAAGACAGATGGAACTGAATTCTAGTGTTCACATTAGTGTCGGAGGCGATTGACCTGGAGGCGAGCTTTTCGTCGGCATATGCGGACGACGGGAACGTTGGATGGACCACTGCACGCTCAAACGACGACGGTGTTCTCAACGTGTCCTTTCCCAACATACGGTAGAATCCCTCACACTCAGTTGACCAACCTTTCATAACAATTTCAACCAGGTGGTCATCCCTGCGCGAGTATGAGGGGTGGGCTGCACTGCAATATCACTCTGTTCTGCGAACGAAAGTTACTGTGTATCCGCCGTCAGGACCTCCGGAGGCATCGATCTCGCCCCCACATTTACTCGTCGACATATTGCAGGGGTCATTCTTCACCGTTCTCCCTTCTGAACCCAAGGAATCTGTCATAGTCCCGACATGGTATGCAGGCAACATCTACGCCTTGGAGAGATCACCTCCTCAGACAGTGATCCTTCCAATTCCACCGTCTGAGACGTCGCCAACGTCATACGACCTGTTCGTGAGCGGAGATTATGAGGTACTTCGTATTTTTGTGCCTTCCCTGTTTGCCTATCCGTTGTGTCTTAGATTAGACTCTTCGGAGACCCGGCATTCAACGGCAATGGCGTGCCCGTGCTGTCTATCACTCTCGCTGTCGCGATCGAGCCGGAGACGGCAGCTGGCGTAGTGGTTCGGGAGGCGTCGCATGATGTCTGGTGCGACTTTGTGGACGGATGGCCGTTCGGCGACGCGGTAGGTGTCGGGCTCCGCAGCGTTTCTGGTTGGTGGGACGTCCACAACCTTACCCTCGCAGAGGGCTTGTCCGAGGTAGGCTTTCCTGTAGGCTACACTCATGTATTGACACACGACTCAAATAACTTTGGCAGCATATAGGCATTGAACTAGTACGGAGTGTTCGTCTTGCTCCGACACAAACACGCATTGTTCCCGTCCGTTTGACGCAAGGTGGCCCTTTCCATGGGACAGAGATAAGATTCAACCTGCATCTCGTCTCTGGAACGTCCAAGGCCATTATTCCGATCACACTTCCGATCACGCACCACCCACAATGGTCTGCGTCGTCCTTTCCTTCCGGCGGAATCAAGACGTCCTACTTCTATGCCTCGTCCATACCTACTGCATTCCTTGTTATTCCGCCGGAAGAGCAGAACATTGACGAACCTCGACCAGCTGTCTTGGCCCTGCGTTCGTCTGAATTGACATCATGGCAGATTAACCTCTCATCGTGCATTTATTCAGATGGTTCCGGGGTCGACATCTTCGCTGCGCCATTCTGGATCAGTGCGCTTCCCCGCCAGACTCGCAGCTGGCTTATCATTCCCAGCGGGCGTACGTCATGGGTACGTCTCGTAGATCCATTGCTGCCTGCACTCGATACGAATATGATTTACAGGGTCTTGATTGGCACGGGCCGAGCGTTCAGAACGAATGGGGCGCAGTCGACTCGCTCTTCACCATCCTCAACAGCAGGGAAGCATGGCGCCCGTGGGTTCTAGCGGAGCACTCCCGCGTGCTAGTGCTTGGACACTCGAATGGCGGGCAAGGCTCTTGGTACGTCGCAGCACGGTATCCAGATAGGGTAGTCGCTGGTACGTATGCATGTACTCTGAAAGTCACGACGGCATCTCAAAAATACGGCTTCGGAAAGCCATACCTGCAGCGGCATTCATAAAAATGCAGACATATGTCCCGCTCTCCCAGTCCAGGTGCGCCCTATTGTTGTCGTGTGACAAAGTGTATACCCATGTCACACCCGGCGCAGGGCTGCGCACTTCATCGATCCCGCCGTGCGCGCCATCCTCGAGTCTTCCTTTACTCCGGACGACAATGACCTCTTCCTCTCTAACGTCGCCGATATGCCGATCCTTGCAATACATGGGTATGTCCACTGCAGTACAATTTCCTGTGTGATGATAGGCTGCGCTCTTCGAACTGGACTACAGGTCACGTTCGAAAGCAATGGTCCTTTTCATTAGCGTATAAAATGCTCTTTGTCCTATCAATTTGCAGAGCCAGGCCATTCGACAGCATATACTGACATCCTTGACCAGGGGTGATGACGAGAACGTCCCGACCTGGCACAGCCGTGCCTATGTCGACACGCTCAAGACCTGGAATCCACATGCCAATGTAATGTGCGTATCTTCTCATCCTGCCGCGTTCTGAACCAGTGAACAGGCCTCACAGGTACCGCGAAGATCCTGGCCAGCCGCACTTTTACCCATCTGTGTTTGCGAATGGGCACGTTCAGTCGTTCATGCGCAATATCCTTGCGCGCGAGTTTGGTCAACAGCCTGACACGGGTACATCTCTTGTGCGGACATTCACGCTCACTGTAGCGGCCCCCGCCGAGAGCGGACCCCTTCACGGGTGGCGAATACATGCCTTGCACGTGCCTGGTCGGTGAGTAGCTGTGATTCGCCTGGGGGGATGCGGTTAATGAGAATTGGGCCAGGCTCGCGCGGCTCGCGGTGGACGAGCAGGATGGCGTGGTGGAGGCACGCACAACGAATGTCCTCGTGTTCTCCATCGCGCGCCTCGCACTCCTGCGGGGCGCCCGGCTCAGCGTAGACGGCATGTCCGTGCCCTTCGACCTGGATGATTCTGGCGACTCTGGCGAGCTATTCTTCTCGCACGAGGGCGGGTCCTGGAAGGTGAGCCTCTGCATGGTATGTTTGGTTGTAATTTGACCGCCTGCAGGCGCTCGCAGATGGTGCGAATGTCCACATCCCCCGGGCCGGGCGGCTTTCTGCGATCCTTACCTCCGCCACACCGCTCACCATCGTCGTACCCACCGCGCATTCTCGCGTGCTTTCCGCTGCGACGCGCATCGCTCATGCCCTCAATGTGTATCATAAGCTTGACGCAGAGATTGTCGACGACAACACGGCCATGCGCCGACTTGGTGCGGGCGCTGTCGGTTTGGGCAACATTGTCGTGCTTGGCGGCGCGAAGGGCGTATTCCTCCGCGCTGTATTAGAACAGCATAAGACGCCATTCACACTCAAAGACGAGAAGCTGTATCTAAGAGATCGTCCGCTTGACCACCAGGCAAACACGGCTCTGTTTTACATCCGCATCCGAGCAACCCGACGGGGTTGATGCTATTCATATATGCCACCAACGACGCGGGACTGGAAAAGGGCATGCGTCTCTTTCCCATACGCACAGGTGTCGCATGTCCGGACTGGATGGTGCTAGGGAACGCACCGACGTGCTAGGGGCCGGTGGTATAGAAGGTGCTGGGTATGCACACACACATCTGCTTTCTCATATTACAACTAACATACACCTTCCAGGGTTTGGGGAAATAACTGGGAGTGGAGCGAGGCAATGTCGACACTCTGAGCGAGACATGAGTCGTTCTAAATTATGGCGAAGTATGTATGTGTGATACATCAATGTCGAATATACAGAAACACATTTATGGTAAGCAGTACTAGCAGCAACGTGGTTCCGCGAGCCCGACCCTAAGCAAAGTTCGAGTCATCACGTATGCCTTTTGTAACAATGGCGAGAGGGAAAATCGTGTTACAATACAGTGTGCGATGAGACAAAACCCAAAGACCAGGAGAGAGGAGAGGTGTCACGATAATATATATCACAGATAGCGAGGGCGATAGCGGGTGAGCAGGGGAGTCTACGATTGAAAGATGGACCGTGCAACCTGTCAAGTCCAGTCGGTGAAATGCGTCGCGTGTAGAGAATTAAAGACCTACAGTCTCGAGGAGTAGGGTAACTTCCGGAGCGATGCGGATGAACTCCTGGCTCCAGAAGTCGTACTTCGGGTTGCGGAGCAGCTCAATAAACGTGACTAGGGCGCCCCACGGGTGTGGACGATGTACAAGGAAGCGCTCCAAGAGTACCTTTGTCATCACCTCCCGGAACTGATCGACTTTGACCTCCAGGAACAGATACAGCATCAGGGAACTGAACCAGTGCGTGTGAGCGTTTGGGTATCGCAGATGCAGGACCATCGAGCTGAGCAAGTGGTGTTGGCCTGCACATAACGTCAGTGCTGATACAGTGGCCTGTCATGAAAAGTATCCTCACCTTCGACATCCATGTTCGTCGCAAGATAATGAAGGGTTACAACACCTGGGTCACTTGCAACAAACAATGAACTTCCGCTCTTCGCTTTGGCCTGTGCAACGGAAGATACTCCAATGTACATGACGAGGGAGTTGAGTAACGACATATTGTACGCGTCGGGAGATCCTTCCGCAACGCCTGTCGTATGCAGACGCTCCTTCAAGGAAGGGAGGAAGGAGGGCGATCCACGACCAAGTAGGTATTGATCCAGGAACATCCGAAGATCGCCCGTTTTGAGTCCGGACGCAAAGTCCGACAGGATTGGCGGAATGGGCCCCATCTCTGGAATTGACTCGAAATCCATATTGCGCAGATGGGGATCGGGGAGGCTGATGGTAGGAGGAAAGGCACTGAGGACGATGTTGCGGAGCTGGATGCAACGCGGAGGGATCACATCGCAGAGGGTGAAGTAATACTCGCTAAGGAACTCGGGGAAGTCGTGCAGTAGCACCAAGAGTAGTCTGAGAGAACCGCGGTATAGATCCCGTGACGCAGGCTGAAGATCTGCAACCTTCAAAAATGGCGTCAAAAATTTAAACAGCGATAGCAGAAGCTTGTAGAACGCCGACCACCCCTACGACGGAAATTTAGTCAAACAAAATTTCTTGTATGCGCATGAATCGTACCTCGCGATTCTCAGAGAGCAGCAACTTTGGCATGAACAATCGGTGGGAGATCAAACTCATCCACGAGAAGGCAAACCCGGGGAAGTAAGTCGGTTGGAGTGAGCTGAAGGTGTCACTGTATAACTTCGTCAGTGGTGCGAGGGAACTTAAGGAACAAGGAACGCACCCGATGGCCAGCAACAACTGGAAATAGGCTGATCCCAAACTGGCCTCGAGGGTGTGCAAGTCGTTCAACAAGCTGCAGAAGAATCGGAAGAATGGCTTCTGTTGGAAAGAGGGACCCTGTTCTTCGTGCATGTTGGCCAGAACCAGGACGAATATCGAGAGAATCTTCGTCAAGTAATGAACTTTGGCTTGATCGTTGTTGATACCAGATGCATCGCCGTGATACTTGATGATATACACAATCAACCTGGACATGGCATCCAGCGCTTGGAAGGCGAATCCGTATTCTCCCGCTTGCACACATTTGAGGTAGCTACTAACACTAGACTCCGCGCAGACACGGAAGAAGAAGGACGACACATCCTCGACTTTGAGAATCCCCTGCTTGGTCAGCTGTGTAATGAATGGTACAAACGACTTCTCGGGGGAGTGAGATCGTTGGAAGATGGTGACCCATTGTTGGAACCAGATGAAGAGCTTCTCTCTGAGTTGTTCCGTCTCAGGCTTAACCGAGGGTTGCTGCACTACTTGGCTATCAGGGATGACCTGTGCAGGAGGTCGCCGTACCCCACGGAGATCATCCAACAATCTGTGTACCCTAAACGCCAGTGTCAGACGTATCCTAATGAAGAAGAGCCGACACTCACTCCTCGTTGGCCTTACCCTGCTGGGCAAGTAGATTGAGGTAGTCGAGGGTGAAGCCAAACTGGGCCTGTGTAGCGATCTGCGGGTCGCTTGATAGACACTCCCGGATCAATTCCGCCGCAAATGTTTGTAAGGTTGGTCGAGGATCTCCGAACAAGAATTTCGCAAGCTGTTGATCCTGCTGAACGACATTGACCAGGCCTCCTCGCAACAAAGTGACCGTCACAGGGACGTTAAATTTCCGCTGCCAATGAGTCAGCACGATAAGTGTGGACTCGCGAATGAAGTCATTACCTCGTCTTCCGCATATATTAACCACGTTATCGCTTCTTTGGCAACATCTTCAAATGAATGACAAAGCTGATCCAAGAGAGCAACATAGATCTCGCGTCCAAGTTGAGACGGAGTCTTGTACAACAATTGTACAATCTTCTGGGACATCAGAAGGGGAGTCCGATGACGCTCGACGGAATCAGCAGCAAGGAAGAGAATCTGGCGGACTAGCCGGCGAACTTCATGCGTAGATGGCAGAGCGGCGAGAGACTGGATAGGAAGTTGAAGCAATACTGCTTCGAGTTCCTTCACCATAGCCTGATAGACCGATCAGTCTCAAGAGGTCTATAACAAATAGTTCACTCACATGGAAGCGCTCCATGGCATCCAAATGACTGAGCAATTGATGGCCTTGTGTAGTCTGCTCGGGCACAGGCGAAGGGGAATACAGGGATGCCGGAAGGTGGTCATTACGAGGATACGAAACCGTAGAGTTCGGTCTACTCGTGAACAGCCGACGCTTGGGATCCATGGCTGAAGGGTCATGAGCCAGGAATTGAGAGATAAGCCCGTCCATGTTCGCAAAATCCTCGTAGACAGCGGCCTGAATTGGCTGGATACCATTGGGTTTGATACGAAGTGGCTCAGGGAGTGAGCCAATGAAGCCACTCTGAGGAGCGGATGGATCATAGAACGGATGACCAGGCTGTTGCTGAAGACACGAAGTCAGTCGAAGCTCGCAGACGCATTGGGATAATTCAACAGACCTCACGATGTCGTCGACGGACCTCGTAGGCCGCAGCGAAACCGTCGTCAACATCCAGAATAGCACGGTCCATAGCGGCTTTTTCAATCGCTTGACACGCTAAATCCAGGTTGTCTTGGACAATTGTAACCAACATGCGGTCGGAGAACATTTGCTGATGTAAGAATACTAGTCAGAACACTTTTCTGGAATACGAAATGGTCGCGTACTTCATTGAAGCCGAACTCAGTCAGGAAATGCCGAATATGACTCCCCAGGTTGCCCTTCAGTGGCTCCTTGCAAGTAACCAAAGCAAGGCTTCCGGCGAGCTTCTGTGCCATGAGATGACCGGCCTTACGCAGTTTGTCCTCATTTGCCTCTGTGACGAAGTCCTTGGCAACGAGCTCTCTCGTAGAGATACCTGCGATCGTGACAGAGCGCTCGACGACAGGCAGGATGATCTATGGAAAGCGTTGAGCTAGATGAAGAGCAATCAATGGTCAAAGCGATACTTACTTCTCGTACAGCTCGGTCAATAGCCATCTGGACTGCCCGCTTGAAAGTCGGGTTAGTGTTCAACGGAGCCAACTGCGAGTTGATCGTAACGAGCGGGAGAATGCTAGAAAGGATGTTCTCGATGTGCGCATCGAGCACACGCTGAGTGTCAGATGGACTGGCAGGACCCATAGGCAACACCTGACCATCGCCTTGCATCTGAGCGGGATCGTATCCTCCCATGGGGAGCGAATCAATGTCTCCGACATAATCTGGCAGGGGAGGGCCAGCCAGGGTGTCGTTCAGCGGTCGGCTGCGCAACACTGTAGTAACCTGCACAGTGTCCAAGTCGATATCGAGGCACTTGCAGAGCATCTCAATCTCGAACTTTTGGTTGAGCTTTAGTTCAGCGAAGTGGTACAGCTCTGCGAGAAGACTGATTACGGCCATGAGCCAGGGGTTCGGGGGCTTGAAGACTTTCGATTTGGCGCAGGGCTTGAGCGTTTCACAGACAAACGGTATTGCTACGATGAGTCGGCCATTATCGTATCCCTCGATGAGGAGATCCTTGAAAGAAAGATTCCTGTGTTTGATAGGGCGATCGCGGGCCAGTGTGATCATGCCCAACCAGGACGCAATGTTCTTCAAGATTGTGCGTTCGGAAGCAGATTGCATAGTCTTCTCTGAATTCAGCAACGCCGCGGACTTGATCAGGGTCTCGTGCTGAATGAGGGGAGAGAGAGGAAAGTTGTCGAGAGCGTCGAGGAATCTCAGGTATAGCTGCTGGTTGTTAGGCTCTGTGCTGACCCGCTGATCGACAAGGTAATGCGCGAACCACCGACAGTATTGTTCCTGGAATTGATCTCGCATATCGGCCAACTTGGAGTCGAAATTCGATGGCGCTAAATTGTTGACGATGAACAGAATCTTGTCTGTAACTTCCTCCGGTGGAACGTCCGTTTCCCCTTCGAGCCGGTCGGGTTGAATCGCTGTGAAGACAGGGACGGGATCTGGAGCAGGGAGGACGATTAATGTGCGAAGGTCAACAGTAGCGCCGCTGTCATCCCCGGCATTGGCAATAGCACGTTGGATACTGGCTGCAAGGCCTGGCTGCGCCTCGAGAAGATGAGGGATACGGAGCAACGCCTGACATAACGGCTGCCATTCCGACAGACGTGACTCGAATCGCGCAAGAGCCTGTATCCCGAACTTGAAGAGATTCGTGTCCGGAGGGCAGTTCAGCGCATCGAGGACGTAGCGAATTGCGATGCCGAGGGGTATATAGTCGACTAATTGGTATTGGATGAGCGATCCGAACAAGTATCCAGTCATGGCAAGCTCGCGCGGAGGATAGAAGGATTGGAAGAATTTGTATTCATCGAAGAGGAAGTGTAGCATGCATGAGAAGATCTCGTGGTCGCGAGAATTCGTCGAAGCTTTGTTGCGTTGGAGCAACCCGATCACGTCGTCAATGGTAATTTGTTCATCATACATCTGCTTATAGATACCATCGACTTCGGCCTCGATCTCGGGGGAGTAGCTGACGACCGAAAATCCGGGTTCGGCGTCGGACCCAGGTACGAGGTTCATTAAGCGAGGGTGGATCTGCAAACAGGCATTCCGCACTTCCAAACAGTAGTCCACGTCACTTTCGTGCATGATACTGGAGCTTTTCAAGAAGACCCCATCAGACTCCATACAACTGCAAAAGTGAAATATTCTCACCTGTTGCGCAGTACACGGAGGAATATGGTAATGGTCTGAGGGTTGAGGGGCATGGTGCGGTGTTCAACGGCTGGATCTGAAACTCTTGTCGCTTTCTCGCTCTCCATCTTCAAATCCAGGAAAGCAATGACGGAATGAAGGAAATCCGCGCCATGAGCAGTAACATTATCCATGAGCCACTTGTCAAGGTTCAGATACTCTCGACGAGAGGCCAGAGCTGCGACATCCAAAGCGAACGTAAACGGGCGGACTTCAAGAAGGGATTCCAATATCTGTGATGCACCAATTATGAGTGCTGCGCACACTCAGTTGACCGTAGTCTAAGACTGACCTTGAGATCCTGAGCCACATCAAGAATCCTGGTGATATTCAGAGGGCTCTCCTCGTAGAAGTCTCGGAAAGCATCCGTAAGATACGAGGGCTTAATCTGCCATATCCGCATGAACACAAGTTGGTGATTCGGGTGGCCCGCCAGGAACATTGACAGCAATCTCTGTGAATACTCCAACCGAATCTCGCCCCACGAATTTTGCTGCACCACCTGTCAGAGATATTCGTACAGTTCTGTGCAACATTCACTCACCGGCGGTACCTGGAGGAGGCCCATATGAACGAGCTCAGCACTAATCTTGACAGCCTTGTCCAGCATCTCTCGCACAAAATTCCTAACGTCAAGAGACTCCGAATCCGCGAGCCGAACGAGCACTTCGAAGAGGTCCAGCGAATTCCAAGTGTGCCCCTGGACATTAGCCGCAAGAGACTTGATGGTCGGACTGGCCGCAGAAACATCCTCGACAGTTACAATTCTGTGTCCGGGAAGAGAGACGAAGTTGAACGTGTCAGCGGGAAGAGAAAGCAAGGCATCTAGCAGCCGTAGCTGATACAATGGGTTTGCCCACGTCTGCCAGAACCCCGTGACCGCGTGCGTCTCCGCCTCGCGCGGACAGTTCAACAAAATGGCAATTAGCAATTTGAGCGTTGCGGTATCAACGCCCTGGCGATCAGGCCAGTCGAAAGCCTTGATCACACTGGCCCAATCGAGGTTCGCATTCTGCCCCAAAGTTAGCACTACTTCTAGTTGAGCAAAGGTCCACTTACGAGACCGCTCAGCGCTCTCACGAGAGACCCAACATCGCACAGCGCCGTCCCTTCCGATGCCAGTCGAGCAAGGTTAGACACTATCTCGATGACTTGAACATCGACTGGGGGATTGGCTTCCGAGATGCCGAACCTCGCCAGAAGAGCGCGAACAACGTCAGAATCGTTGGTGATGTCCGTGCCCAGCTGGACTAGTGCCTGGACCAGGGACGTTCCCGGCGGGAGGCTGATATAACACATACATATGAGGAATGTACTGCAGCAATTGTGGCGCGCACGCACCTCAACGTGGGGAAAATGCGCTGCAATACTGGTGCAACCATTTCGGAGCCATACTTCGCTTGTGCCGCAGCAATGAGAGCCTGCCGTTGAGTAGCGTCCAAAATGGGTGCATCCAGAGGCGGTTCGGAGAGGAGGTTCGACAGCAGCTTCGCCACTTGGTTCGGCGACAAGTCCGCGTGATCAAATGAGGGATGCTGACACAGTGCAAGAACAGCATTTTCAAAGTCCATGCGGATGATGTTGGCTGCCTGAGCTGCAAACCCCTCCCGAGTAGGAGCCGCGGCAATAGATGACGCCAGAACCAACCTCTCCAGCGGACGAAGCCCCACACGATCCGCGAACCTCACCAGATCGAAATGTCGGAAGATGTCACCCTCCCCCTTATCGATCCCATCGCGAAAGCGGTCTGCCAAGAAGGGGTCGCGTGCGAGACGCTGAGTCTCTTGCACGAGGAGGCGGAAGGTAAGAGATGTCGAGGTGTCGAATGCGGAGGGGGTTGCTGTTGACGACAGTCGACCATGAGAATGCACGATGAGGCGCCGGATGAAGTGGAGGTAGGTGTCAATTCCATGTTGCTCAGACAGCTGAGCGTATGCAACGCGCCAAGTTCAGCGTGGTCAGAGGGCAAATCTGAAGCTGAGCATGTAAGCGCAACGCACCGAGCGGATTTCCATCTGATTCCTGTCAAAGTTCTCCTCCGTGAGGGTGGAGAGGAGGAAGACGATCTGGGCTTTGACGATGGTATGTATATTCGGGTTGGCAGGGTTGTCCATGACTGGTGTCCGGACGCGAGTCGAAGCCTCCGTCGAGCGTCGGCCGACGCCTCCAGCACTGGAAGCCGTTTTTGAAGATGAGAGGGGGGGAGCGACGAAATAATTCAGGTGCGAGATGCACCTTTACCGCCTTGAACGGTGAGCGCGGAGAGCTTCCTCAACTCTCGCTGAAGGGGACGCGCATCCAATCAAGCTCCGCCTCAATCCGTGTGGCGGACATCATGACGGCGCTGCGCCGGCGCAGTGGACTGCAGGCATAATTGCACAACTTGTACATACCCAACGGGACATGCCCAATTAAATTGCTACAAGTACAGACCATGTCATAAGGGTCCCAATGATTCTGTGCTAAAACCCGAACGAAATAAGTCCGAACAGTGCAAGCCCCGAAAGTAACAAAGTTATCGAAGCTCTCGAATGAGAATATGCAGCATTAGCACCTTGTGCCATCTGCCCACTGGCTGTAACGTCTACATTCCCGCAAATGCCTGACCCTTTCAAGGTCGAGCTGGGAATGAAGATACCAGGAACACCACCCTTGCTGTATTCCATCGCGAGGGTGCCGTTGCTGCCAACAACGTACTCCTTACAGCTGACGATCCTGTGGAGAAGAATCGTCAGAGACATAGTCCTGCGCTCTTGAATCAACTCACTCCGTCGTCACAAGGGAATTCTGGAATGGAGTATACACGGCGACGCTGACATTAGCGGGCTGGCCGAGAGAGTATGCTCAGACGTTAAATGGCATCTAATGGTCATTTTGAACTGGGCGCACCGGGGAGCCAACGTTGGTCAGAATGGTCACGACTTCGCCCTTGAGGAGGCCAATACCGTGGGTGTCAGCCGTCAACAGCTCGGCCGAAGAATGCAGCCAGCCAGATGTGCCGTTCACCAGGAAGTTGCGGAACTGAAGGCGGGTAAATCAGTATTAAAGATCTTCCGATCAGCATCAATATGAAAACCTTATTAAGAGTAGTAACGAGCTGATATGTAGTCGTGTTGGAGTAGTTTGAGGGCCACAAAGGCTCACGGTTCCACTGAAAATCCAGTTACGTCAGTGAGTGATACCAACGGTCCCAAATCATCATACCGGGTCTGAGTTTCCATGGAAGCCCTGCTCCTGGCCGTAGTACACGATGGGAATGCTATTTATTCCCATCAGTAAATGCCCCCTGCAGCTGAAACAACGAAGCAACTGACCCATCCGACATGAAGTTGAAAATCATGGCGTTGTAGAGACTTTGCGGGTCAACTGACAAGTTAGCCCATCGTGGCACATCTTGGTCTTCAAGGAAGTTTCCTAGCAGGCCAGTATCCTGATCCAAAGTCAACAGCAGCTGTCAAGATGACTCGACAAATCTTACCTTGAAGAGAGTCTTGGACTGAGCCATGGTGTCCGCAACGGCACTAGTATTGAGAGCACCAGGAATAGCAAATGCGGCCACCAATGAGTCATACATTGGGTAGTTCAGAACGGAATCCAATGCATCGGATCCTTGGAATTCTGCCACGTTCCTAAAGACAATCGAGTTCGCGACAATCGGAGACGGGATTGATGTAAAACATACGCAACGTCGCCATCAAATACCTCACCGATACAGAAGACACCGGCAGCGGCGCAAAAGACAGGCCAGAAGGGCTTGTCAACGTGCCTTGGGAGAGGGCTAAGTTAAGAAGAACAGAAAAGTAAAACTTGATTCACATACTTTGCGGCTGCAAGGTATCACAGCGTTAACAATAAATCTCAAGACAAGCATGCAAGCCAACTGGTGCTCACCATCAATACGAAGACCATCGATGTTGTATTCGCTGACCAAAGACTGGATCCAGCTGGTGTAGCCTGTGACGACGGAGTTGTCTTCCGTGTTGAGGTCTGGCAGGTATACGGATGTGTCTCCAAGCCAGCAGTCTTGTTCACTTGTCAGATTGTTCCAGTCGATAGGGCAGTAAGGATGGTATTGTGACTACGACACATATCAGCAGTGAGGGAGACTAGAGCGGGACAGGAGACCGACCTGCTCCTGGAAATAGAAGGTCGACAAGTCCGGGGTGGCTGAAAGTGCCATGACGTTGTTGACGACAACGTCTACCATCAAGTACCTGAAACGTATTAGGGAAATTTACCACTGTCAATCTCGACTTGGGACCTACATGCCACGGCGATGAAGCTCGTTAGAGAGCGCCTTGAGGTCGTCGGAGGTACCGAATCGGTCGTTCAGTTTGGCGACATCGGCGATCCAGTAACCGTGATAGGCATCGCCGTACGGGGTACGAGGGCCCTCGTAATTCTGCGATACAGGACTAATCCAGACTGGAAGATCAACCAGGTCAAAATGCTCATTCGTTGTGAGTGTGCAGTGGGTGCTAACACGCACTGGCAGTGAATCCTGCGTGCTGGATGTAATCCAGGTTCTCGCGGATAGTGTTCCAGGTCCCTCCACACCAAGTTTGGGCACCCGGGTTACAGTTGGTGGTGTCAGCCCCAGCCGGAAGAGCAAAGCGGTCCGTGATGATCCTATTTTTGGGATTCTATTTGTGCAGGTTGAGAGAGGGAAAGTCTACGGACGCACTGGTATATTGATCGGCCTCGCCATTGCTCCGCCGTGGCAGCACACACAGTGCGGAGGAGAGTGATGAAAAAGAGCGTACTCAGAAGAGAGTGCATGGCTTCACGAAGAAGTGAAAACTAGCGAGACAAGGTTACCGGTCCACAGGCGGAGGGAAAGATTGTGGGTGCCACGAAAGAGTGAGGATCGTGGCAGAGTGGGTATAGTGGGGACCTGGCCTGAGGAGGGTGAACGAAGGTCTGCAAGTAACGAGAGGACGGATGAGAAAAGCGGCTGACGTTAAAACGACGGGACGCAAACGGGACGTTCGATTGCAATGCGGCACCAGAACGATCCCGGTCGCATGACCAGAGAAGCCTATAACCGCGTGCAGCAGGATCTAGTGTATCGCATGATGCATCTCCTGATTTGGTGCGAGGGCCACATATGTTTGGAAAGAAGAGGACGAGGCCAAGCCTGGCTGTTCGGACGCTGTTCAGGAATGCACACGCGCGTGTGGATGTGGGACTGCAGAACGCCTGCATAATATCCACGCTCGGGGGACGTGGACACGGATTTAATTCCAATATGGCTGGAAGTACGGAGGATGTCTGGTCACAATCAATTTTTGTGGCGGGATGATCGAAAAGTCCGCCGTCAGATCGTTGTCGAGAGGGCTCGCTCGGCCAGCCTTGACCGTGCAGGTGACCGGTGGCCATGAGGCCGACTCGGATGTGCCACGACTCTCCGCCGTCCGTGCTGTGCTCAGAATGTCGGGAAAACATATGGAGGGAATGAATTGTAGTGTCTTTGAATCGTCCAGCTAACCTAAGCTTCAGCGCTTCAGCTGTCAACGGAACCAGAAAATGGCGCAAGTCGATCGGCACGTGGACGTCTCCCGCCGGAACAGGCAGGCTGAGGCAGGACCCCCGAATATGGTAGGGGAGGCCTGACCGTGTTCCGGACGATTTTTTGAGATTTTGGACCCCTATGCCTGCTCTAATCCGGACGTTTGGGGGTATAGAGCCCGACCGGGCCTGATCCCATATCCGGACACTCGAGTAGGGCAGCCACAAAGGCCTGCCCGAGGTCCGGACGAACGGAGGGAGGAATGATAGGTTCCTGTGAAAATATTTCTGAACTCACCACCCCGCTGCCCAATCCAGCCGCTTTTAGACGTTGACTACAGCTGTACCGTTGATCTTCAATCTCAAGCTGCCGCTTCCAGTAGTAATCTGGACACCGTCGTGCATGGTCGTTGACCGGCTCTTGCCGACAACTCACGTGCTGTGTAAAAACAAGAAGAAATTGGTACAAATGACCAATGGCTCGAAGAGAGGGCACTGCAGGGCATCTACAGGTAGCTCCTTGCCATTTTCCGCTGTAACTGATGTCGTCTCGATGCCTAACTGGTGCATCCAGAGAAAAATTCTATGTTTTATATGCCTGATCACCAAATCCGGACAATTTCCCAAGATTGATAGGCCTGCTGGAGTATCCGGACGAAAAATTTGAAATCATGGCGAGGCCTGATTTAATCCGGACCTTTGGGGGGGTTTTTGGGCACTTTTTACCGGACATTTTCGGCCAGATTTCGCAGATTCTGATCAGGCCTTCCCACCTATATTCGGGGGTCCTGCTGAGGCTCTGCCGCCTGTGGACCTTTCATCCTCGCGGCCATCCTTGATATACGACATGTCTGGCAGACAGGGCGGAAAGGCCAAGCCTCTCAAGGTGATTTGCATCTGCTCTGCTCATCCTCGCTTTGCCATCCATCCTGACACCCGTCAAAGGCACCAAAGAAAGACAAGAAGGAGCCTGACGAGGAGGATGTTGCCTTCCAGCAGAGAAAGAAGCAGGAAGAGGCCGCTCTGAAGGCGGCGCGTGACAAAGGTTCGTCCATCAGTCTCTCCCCCATAACATGTCCCTTATTCGTCGCACAGCTGCAAAGGGTGAGCGCTAGCCTGACATGCGTCTACTAACACTGACCATGAACACACAACAGGAGGTGCCCCCGTGGGAGGAGGGATCAAGAAGTATGTCGGACCTCAGAATTGATATGTACGCAAGTTTTCACTGACGCTCCACAGGTCTGGCAAGAAGTAGTCGGCGAATGGTGTGCTTGCTGCTGTACAACAGTTTCATGTATGGAAGTCGAGCATCTGTTCAAATTGGCAAATTTTTTGGTCTTAGTATAAGCTTCATATTGCGATCTCTGCGGAGGCATGACGTTGGGTTATCCATGGACATGAACATGGCACAACTCAAGCTTGAACACCGTTTGGTCGGGTGGCTCATCACACTCGCGAATTTAATCAACGCTGCCTTCGACTGCGAAAAGTAACTAAGAGCACCAACGATCAACGCAAGTACTGCCAACTGAGCTTCACAGAGCCTCAGCACCACACCACCCTCAACTTCCAACTTCCAACTTTCATCCACACGTTTACCAGACTGGTGCAGGATTGATGGCGGCAGGCCTAGGGGGCGCCAAAATCGTCGAGATGTCGAACGACATTGAGGCAGACCTGGAGTGCACGGACGACCTGCTACTCTCTGTCGATGACGAGCGCGAGTGTGTCCTCTCCTTGCGCAGCATCCTCTCCGCCGGCGACGGGGACCGTGATCTATCTCCGTCACTGGAACCTGATCCGGCCGAAGTGGGCGAGCTCGAGCCGCTACTATATCCGCGGCTCATGGGGATCATGAATGGTAGCAGTTGGGCGGGCGTCATGTACGAATCCACAGGCTCTGGCGCGGAGGCGCGTGAACGGGGGACGGGGCCCGTCTGGACAACATGTGCTGCTGGATTGAATGCCGGACGGGGGATTGACGGGAGCGTGTGTCTGGGCTTTCCGCGGGCCGGGAGAGGGCCAGTGACGAGGCGGAGAGGTGTGGGTGGGGCGCGACGGGGATGCATACGTCCGTCCTTGCAGCGGGAAGACGGAAAATGAAAGGCCTGGAATGAAAGAATGTGGCTAGAATGACCAGACCAGTGGTTGTTAGAGAGCGACGAAGAACATGCTATCCGAATGCGCTAGAGCACCCACGTTATTTATCGTCGACGGCAAAGCACTAATCTGTCCAACGCGTAAATCTATGGCCTGTGGCTTTGTTGATGCTCAAGTTGGAACAAAAACAGACAGCAATCGGATCAACCGACGACTGATCTGGGGAAAAAGAAAGAAAGAAAAGAAAAGCGAAAGCAGCGAAGGGACGAGGTATCAAACCTGGTCGAGGAAACATAGCGCCCCCGCCTCTCAAAAGCTAGTACGGGATCACGTAAGCGCAAGTGCACAGCTTTCCAAGCGAGGTTCCTTGATGGAATGCCGATGGCGAACCGCCCAGCCTCGGACGTTGTGAGCAGTTTACGGTCGAGCCTCTTGTGCACATGTACAGAGTGAATTGATATGACGGCCCAGAAATCCAGTGGCTGAGAGTCCCAGACGGTATATGAACATGCGAGAGAAGACAACAAACATGGGACCCAAGATACATGGTGCCAGCTACGCTGTCAACTCGTCAACAGGCCGATAGTGTTTCAAGAGCTGGACTTTGAAATCTAGAGACACAACTATTGAATGAGACCTCCCGAAGAAGACAGTCAATGAAACAGCGAGAATCACGTGCCTTCTGGTGAATCCCACAAGTTAGCAGCATCAGGGTTCAAAGGGGATGCGTTGTTTGGTTCTGATCAACCATACACGTCGTTAGAACGAATCGTCAGTCGGACGAACAATTGTGGCGCACCCCCAAGGAGAGATTGAAGGGACAGCAAGATCGTTTGCACGCTATACACCGCCGACCACTTATCCTGCGCGTGGAGATAATTTAGAGTGAATCCACGACTAACAAGGAGACACACTACCTGCAGAATGTCTAGGCAAATGGCACCGCCTCCGATGTCCACGTTTGGATGGAAGCATGGCGTATCGAACTTGATGGCAGGCGCGGCGTAGGGATAGTTCGAAGGGAATGAGATTGATATTTTGAAAGTCAAGCCAGCGTAGATCTGCGCGGGTTGAGATCACACAAGTGAGGTAATTGTGGCCAAAGACGTACAGTGCCTGCTGGTCCTTCGATTGTGCCCGCCCACTCGAAAAGGTTGGCATCAGATTTAGGGAAGGCTGACTGAGGTTGCTGGGTGTTAGTCATGTTGCAGGCGCCGTAGAGTGGCGTAGGCTTACGATGCCGGGGGAAGAAGACATCTGCGAAGCGGCCGGATTAGAGAAGAATAGGACATGGCAAATGACGACCGCTCACCATCAGCGTCATCAGTTCGCTGCTGAGACTAGAAGGACATCGTTCGCCCCAGCGATTAAAATGAAACGAGTGAACACACGCACCGTTTCGTCACACTTCCGGCACTCTCGCTCCCGGAGCCAGATATGGCGGCCTTCTGCGTGCTGCGAGTGGCCAAAGAAGCGGTGATCTGATCCATGTTAAGAAGAGTACAGTATGACAAGGACAGCAAGAAGAGAGATGGATGGGACAAGATGCGGAATGCGGAGGTGGTGGTGGTGTTCGGTTCAGACAAGCGTGACTTTTTGAACGCGTCGGCGGGCCAGCGTCACGTGGACGGCGGCGGAGTGCGAACATGTGGCTGGGGAGGGTGACGTAAGCAACGATGACAGGCCGGGTCCCACGGCAAGGGTCAGCGCGGACACCATTGCCTGCGCAGACCGACCAAGCTCGTCTGCACACTTCATCTGTGTCTCCGACGTCCATAACAGCGCCAGCGTGCGCCATGTCCAAGTTTACCCCCTCGCCCCAGGAAGTCTTCCTCGTCAACCAGATATTCGCACAGGCAGATACCCAGAAGCTCGGCGTCGTCACCGGAGACGCCGCGGTCAAGATATTCAACGGCACCAATCTCTCCCCGTCCATCCTCGCAGAAGTTTGGAATCTTGCAGATGAAGACAACAACGGCGTATTGACGCGTAAGGGTGTTGCCGTGGCTGTTCGTTTGCTCGGGCATGCTCAGAGGGGAGAGAAGGTCACTGAAGCCTTGATTCACAAACGTGAGCAGCGCCCGACATATTGACCGAGCAGCGTGCTCAGGCGCGTCAATGTAGCCGCTCCTGTTCCGACCATTGACGGACTCACTCCTCCACTTTTCCCGCAAACTACTGGTGTTCCTTTACCCAAGTCACCACCTCCCGGTCTCCCTCCGCTCACAGCGCAAGACAGGGCTAAGTTCATGAAGCTCTTCATCGGATGTGGCCCGAATAATGGACTTCTTAGTGGTGAGTCGAAGTCGACGCCCTATCTCGTGATGTGTGTACCATCCCATATACTCAGGCGAGAAGGCGCGCGACGTTTTTGTCAAATCCAAGCTTCCAGTCGACAAGTTGTCCCAGATATGGTATGTCACGTTTACGGAATACTCGAGCACTAGCCAATGACGATTGGGCAGGAATCTAGCAGATACCAAGGGACGCGGCGTGTTGGACGCGACAGATTTCACCATTGCCATGTATCTCATACAGGCATCCATGTCTGGCCAAGTCCAGTTTCTACCCACGACACTCCCTCCAGGATTATATGGACAAGCCGCTGGGGAATCGGGGTTCAAGACCGTGGCTGTACATGCCACGGGTGAGAGCGGGTCGTTCAGTCCAGCTAGTAATAGTTCGTTCTCTGGACGCCCAACCAGTACGATCCAGCCACAATTCACCGGTTCGACCACTATCTTGCAACCCCAGATGACAGGCCAGGCCAGGCAGTCACCAGCCCCTCAGTTGCCTACTCGTTCGGCGCTTGCTAATGTTGCTCCGGCTTTCCCATTCCTGCAGCAGCAGAGTACCGGGCATGCACAACAATGGGATGTGACGTCCGCAGAGAAAGCTAGTGCAGATATATTCTTCCACGGACTTGATACGCAGAAGAAGGGCTATATCGAAGGCGAAATTGCGGTACCGTTCATGTTACAGTCCGAGCTATCAGAAGATGTGCTTGCTCATATCTGGTGGGTGTTATCTCATATATTGTTTTTCAAGGGCTCGAATTAATTATTATGCGTTCCTTTTAGGGATTTGGCTGATTTGAACAACGATGGACGTTTAACCCGCGACGGTTTTGCGGTTGCGCTCCACCTGATCCAAGGAAAGCTCGCGGGAAAGGAAGTTCCCGCAAGCATCCCAATGACGTTGATTCCTCCTTCAATGCGAACTCAACCACCTGCGTCTGTAATGCCATCTCAACCTTCCGTTCAAGACTCGATCCGCGATCTCATCTGGGATGATTCACCACCAACATCTGCGACATTCTCTCAGCAGCCACCCCCTGTACTCCAGCCTCAAAGCACAGGGACAGTACCCCTCCGTCAGGCCACGTTAGCTTCCCCTCCTCAGCGATCACAGTCTATGGATCCCTTTGCCAGTTCGCCCTTTGGTGTCAGTGGTCGTGAGTTAATGCTAGCATATACCACCTATTTGTGTATTGACTTGCCTCTCGCGATACCAGCATCAGTTCATAAGGATTTACTTGGCGATGACGACGAGCCGGCAGCGACTTCACCGCCGTTGCAAGACCAGTCAGCTGAAATAGGCAATGTCAAGAACCAACTCGGCTCGACGAACAGATCTCTCGAGACGGCGACGACAGAGCGCCAGAATATCGAGCGCGTACTCGCTGAACAGGCCGCCCAGCTTTCTGCCTTGCAGACGCAGTTGTCATCCGCCAAAGCTGCCTATGAGACGGAGACCCGCCTGCTCGGTACGTTGCGCGAGCGGTATGCTTCACAGACGGCAGAGATACAGAAGAGCCGTGAAGAGCTTATCCATGCAGAAAGTGACCTGAGCGCTCTGCGAGTCGAGAAGGCAGAGATTGAGGGCGCAGTCCTCCGCGACAAGGAGGAGGTTCGTGATCTGCAGCGCAAGATGACGGAGGTCGGGATGCAGATGGAAACGCTGAAGGTTGGCATCGAGAAGGCGAAGAAGGAGGCGAAGCAGCAGAAGGGCCTTCTGGCAATCGCGAAAAAGCAGCTAGCGACTCGAGAAGCAGAGCGCACCAAAGTGGAGAAAGAACGTGAAGAAGCGCAGAGAGAGGCGCAGACAGCGACGACAGAACGGGAAGAGGCCGAGGTCGAGCTTGCCAAGGAGGTGCCCGCGCCATTGACGAAGGGACCCGACGTGACCGGTGCTGCTTCCCCGGATATCCTGGCATTGGCAGTTGCCCAACCCCTGCCGGCAACTCCTGAAATATCGTCCCCTACGGCATCTGTCATGAGCGGCAAGAGCAACAACCCTTTTGAGAGGGTTGCCTTGGCTTCTGGACCTCAATCACGTTCGCAATCACCATTCCTTCCCTTCACTAGCTCAAGCGTCCTTCCTACTTCGCCTGCCATCCTTGCTGAGCCGTTAGCAGACTCAAGTGTTCCGACACCCTCGAATCCTTTCCGCTTTTCGGACGTTTTCAATACAGACGAGACACAGGAAGTGCCTGCGGCACCTACAGGTGCGGGAGAAATAGCGTTCGTAGCCCCTGCTAAAGAGGGACCGTCAACGACTCCTTCCCCTCTGGCTATTGGTGATTTAGATGTTCTTTCACCGACCGGCACCGAAATGTTCAGTACGCCTCTGGGAACAGCCAGTGTTCCTACCAACGACGCTAGTCCTGCGGAGATTGTGGAGAGTTCAACTGCTCGTTTTCCTTCATTGGATACCGTAGCTGCAGATGCAGCCGCTCCCGCTCCGCAAACAGAGCTCCCGCCTAGCGAGGCTCTGTCCGAGAATGTTGAGCGGCAGACGGACCTCGATCACCAGCTTCGAGAGCTCGAGGTGGACGAATCTGAGTCAGATAGTGATAGCTCTGATGAAGATAACGAACCACTCTCCAACGTTAAGGACAGACTTTCGGTGGATCTTATTCAGAAACCAGCCAATGGTTCTGCTCACCCTCCTGCTACTCCTTTCCAACCACCAGAACTCTCCGCTTTTGATGATTCTTTCAGTGTCATGACGGCAGTGGGATCCGTGCCCGCTATATCTTCCCCTGGCTCGTCAACGCCCATGCAGATCCAATCTTCTACTGCTCCAGGACCTTCTTCTGTAACACACGACTTATTCGACAGTGCTTTCGCCCTTCCGCCACCGCCAAAGCAACCTCCCATCGTCGAATCCCCGCCCGCAGAAGTGCCAGCCCCCCAGGCGAATGGCACCGCTGAAGAACCCGCTGCCGATGTTAACGACTTTGACGAAGCTATGGGAAAACTGTCCAACAGTAGCAACGCAACTTCTCAGTTCTCACAATTCAGTTTTGACTCTGCCTTCGATGACAATTTCGATTTCGCAGCAGCGACCGCAGCCGTCAAACCGCCTTCTCCTGCGAACGGAAGCGCCCAACATGCCTCCGCAGTGGCTCCACCTCAGAATGATGGGTTTGACAACATATTTCTAAGGCAGCCAAGTGGGAATGCGGCTCCAGTTGCTGCACCTGTGGACCCTCCTACCTTCGGACGGCCCGCAGCTGAACCTAAATCCATCTCGTTTGACGACGCGTTTGGCGCCGGGACGTCCGACAACCATGCTGCCTCTGGTCAATCCGGCCCCGGGAACGGCTCGCACGCGATGTCATTCGACGATGCTTTTGGGGGTAATACCTCTGACGCCCTGGCACTCGACAGCACTTTCGGAGGTCCTGTTCAACAATCTCCTGCCGGTCTATCTGCACAGTCTAACAAGTCTAGTGCTCCATTCCCGACAACGTCTCCTCCGTTGTCACCAAATGCTCGGGCGGCGTCGCCAGAATATGCTGCGCGAAGGTCGATCTCTCCGCCTTTACGCCAGACGTCACCACCCCCTCGACATTCCTCCCCCAAGCCTCGTCCGTCGACAGCTTCGTCAGACAAGGTGCCACCAACTGTCAGACATTCCAAGTTGAGCGTGAGTGATACTGAGGCCGAATCTCGAACTTGCCTTAAACATGTTATTCCAGATCCGCTTGCCGTTTGGTAGGAAGAAAAAGACTCATGACGCACCGCCTCTTCCCTCGACCCTCTCACAACAAGTGGTGGAAGATCCGACACCGGCAGTAGAAGACGATGTCGAAGCGGTCAAACAACTCTGCGGTATGGGCTTCAGCAGAACGCAGGCTGTCACAGCCCTTGAGCTGCACGGATATGATGTTCAGCGGGCGCTCAATAGCTTACTTGGTCCGTCGAAGCTGCCTGTTGTTGATAGCAAGACTCACGCGCTTGTCCTCACAGGTCAATAATGGTGCACGACACCGAATAGTTTACTAGTTCTATACTACATCGGCTCTATTATTGTTCCTTCACCAGGCTCGTTAACCCTCGTTTGGATACTATTATGGAACATCCTACACTCCTTTTCACTCCTTGTTCCTCATTCTACCACTGGAACGACATACCAATGAAAAGAGATAGCCTTGTCTACATTATCTGCACGTCCGCATCGGGCCGTTCATTGCTGGCACGCGGTGGGTTGTTCCGCCGCGTGTGTGAATGCAAATGAATTGCGAACATGTGAATGATGGACCGTCTTAGACATGTACGCCTGCCATGATGGGACGTCGTGATGTGCGCATATGTCTGAGTGCGTCGTGTGAGCCATCCTGTTCCCGGCACTACCTTTGACATCGCTCGCCCACAATCTTGATGCATCACACCGGATTGTCGTAATCTTAAGCCCATTGTCTACGATTCGTTGTTCAGCTGGTCGAACTGCAGTCGTCCTTCCCCAGAGACCGCACATTTGATCAAGTTTCTGGACCTCTCATGCCTACGTTTGAGCTAATTGCCCTAGGCTGTGGTATGTTCTCTGAGGATTGTCCATAATGTGTATTGAGATTCTTTAGGTGGCGGACCTAGTGAACATAATTTATCATCGTAAGACTCAGTGGACTATTCCTATTCATTGTTCGTCTGACATTGGCCTCCTGCAGTTATGTATTCAAACCTTGGGATGCGCACTGGAGAAAGGCACAATTGCTTTGGATGCGGGTGCATACGCATGGTCAGCGCTGGTTAACGCGGTTCTAATTACTGGTGCGAAGGTTCAGGAATCGGTGCGCTCGGTCGCCTTCTGCAGATCACGCCAGATCTGTTCGGTCACCGACCTGCCGATGTCGACAATGGTTCACCGGAGTATTCAGCAACGGAAGTGTATTCCTGGATTCGGTAAGAGCAGGCTGCATATGATGTCTCTGAATTTCGAAACCCATCCAATATTTTCGAACACAGATGTTTCTTGGTCACACACTCTCACTTGGACCATATAAACAGTCTCATTCTCTCTGCCGGCGCCCTCGGAGGCTCTCGCAGGCAAGTCTTTGGAGCACACCACACACTGAAGGACATCGAGGGAATATTTTCCGATCGGATATGGCCTAAGCTCGCATCTTGGGACGAGGACGTAACGTTTCCATTACAACTGAAACCGTAAGCTCCAGCACGCTCCATTGTAAAATGTATCTGATCTGTAAGTCGACAGGCTTTCTACCGATGAATACGCGACGATATCTGACAATGTCTCAGTTCGTATGATGCCCCTCAGTCATGGCCACAACGATACCCTCGGCACTTACAAATGTGCAGCTTTCTTCATACGACATGATCCCAGCAACCGCGAGTTCCTCTTTTTCGGTGACGTCGAGCCGGACAGCATAGCTGTCAGTCCGAAGAATCGAGATGTGTGGAACGCGGCTGCTCCCAAGATCCCAGGGAGTCTTGATGCGATTTTCATCGAGTGTTCATGGCCGTCCGGGAGAACGGACGAAACACTTTACGGTCATCTTAGTCCCGAGCATCTCGCCGCAGAGCTCATCAGTCTGGCACATGCAGTCGCTGATGCAAGGAAGGAGGAAGTGGAAGGGCGTGGGCAGGACGGATACGAGTCTGGACGGGCGCGGAAAAGGCAGAGACGAGAGCCTATACCACCGCCTCATCATGGTGCACTTCGAGGAGTTCGCATCTACATCATACACTGCAAGGATGATCTTCACGGCATTTACGATCGACCAGTCAACCACATTATTGCGGACCAAGTTCGGAATCTGGTGAAGGACCTCGAAGTCGAGATTATTGCAGTCGATCAAGGAATGCAAATATGTACGTGTTCTTCTGATAGACGGGAGTCCTAATACTAACGTACGTTCTTACACCAGCTATTTAGCTGTAGTACCCCTACCCACTGACATATCGACGATCTTCATGCCATGACCATGACCGAGCGACTGCGTCGCCCCAGCTGTATATCTAGCCACTGTAGCATTATATCTCAATTTCTCGTCACCATAGATTCCGCTTTTACCAGCCGACGTTACACTCCCAATAATGATTATTCGCGGTCGTAATGATCGTAGCGAGGTATATACGATGTACAGACGAAAGACAAAGCAAGCTCGTAATCAGTCTATCATGACATGAGACAGGTATCGCCCTTGCATGTCGGTCGCAAGACAAACTACTAGGCGGATGAAACGTTGACAATCATGACGAAGCATATAGTTTGACAACACCGTCTGCGCCCGCACTTGCCATGATGGGCAGCGTCGGGTGAAACTCGACATCGAGCACACCCTCTCGCGCCTTTTCCCGGTGGCTAGTGATTTCCTGCACGCATGCCCGGGAACCAAGGATGTCCCAGAACCGCACGGAGCAGTCATGGCTGCCTGACACCAACGCAAAGCCTGCGGCATCAATAGAGACCGACGTCACGCCGTCGAGGTGGGCCAGCATCGAGTGTGTGCATTGCCCTGCCAATACGATGATCAGAACAATTTTCAGAATGAGGATCAACAGTCTCACCCGTCACGATGTCGAATATCCTGATATGTTTGTCCTCGTGCGCGGTTACAAGGAGCGGCATTGTAGGATGTGATGCAATGCTGTTGACCTGCGCAGAAGGAGCATCGTCTGCCAGTCCTGGTTAGACGATATCCAAAACCATATCATGAAGCAACCCACCATCACTCGCTTCAGCTTGCAACCGTGATAGCTCCTTTCCGCTTTCGAGGTCGAAGATCTTGATGACCGCATTCTGGTAAGCAACGGCCACCTTCTTCAGGTCCGTCTTGATAGCTTCTACAGCTGTCGCGCCCGGAGCATCACCCTCGCCGAGGAGATCTGCTTGAGGCTCTAAGCCATCATAAGACCAGGATAACTTTAGCGAGCCACCACCCGACGGTCCGCTGACATCCCAAACCTTGACCGCACCCTCAGCGCCGCAACTGATCAGCGTGCCCTCGTCACGGACAAGCGCTAGATCCCATACAGCGTCGGTGTGACCAATGAGTTCTCCTCGCGCACGGGTAGCGTCATACGGCGCATACGTCGTGTGGGAGGCGGGAGGAAGTGCCCATATGCGGATCGACGAGTCGAGTGAAGCAGAGTATAAGAGTTGCTTGGAAGGAGCATGGACAAGGCGTGTAATCGCGGCCGAATGCCCGCGAAGTGTCAGTTGTGGCTCGACTTCCGTGGTAGGTCGCGACCTGCAAGGGAATCGCAGTATGAGTTTCTGGACGTCGTATCACCCTGATGGATACGCACGCAGATGAGGCGAGGCCAGCGAGGTCAACCCGCCAGATTTTCACCGTGGTATCATCACCACCGGTTGCAAGACACAGCTCCGTAGGGTGAAAGGCCAGCGCTCGCACAGCATCGAGATGACTGAGGAGTAAGTTAGCAATGAGACGCATCGCAAGTCATCGGAGCTAATCAACTAACTTCCGGAGTGTCCGTTTCGCCTTCCAAACCTTTCCACCTTCGCTCTCTCCGATAACACTCGACTCCTCGTCTTCAATCTCTGCTTCCTCCTCCTTGACCTCTTCCTCCTCCTCGTGCGTGCGGCGTTCCCATGATGCTGCACCGCTCACCAGCATGCCTGCTTGGGCAGACCTATCCAACCTCGCCTGCTCCGCCGTGTCGTGTGATATCCGCAACTTCTCCTTCCAATCATCATCCGGCCGGAATATCGCAGTGAGCTGTTGAGGCTCTCCATCTCCCTCTTTCTTCTCGCCATCTGTCTGCTGTCCCGATGATGGCACCGACTGCGGTTGCTGCCCTAACTGTTGCTGTTGTTGCTGTTGCAACTGCTGGGCAAGAGGGCCAGATGGTCCCTGTGGATGTTGCTGTGACACAAGCAATCCAGGACCGGGAAGGTTACCACGCTCCAAGGGGTTGACCTGAGGGCCGGTGACCGCAGGAGCAGATGAAGGGCCATTCATCATGCCAATACCGTTGAGGACAGGGAAGTCCTTTCCCACCTCCGGCATGATCTTCCGTGGTCGACCATTGAAACCCATTTGCTCGAACGGAGCGACGTTGGGTAGCTGTAACGGAAGTGTAGAGTTGTTCAGCAGGGGGCGGTTAGGGAGGGGATTCATGGCTTGTGGAGAAGTTAGATACGAGACTTCCTGCAGACACCTGTGGCACCCATCGTGTTATGAGAAATACATCCAGGACGGTGAAAGCGACGCACTGCTTAAGATAGTCTCTACTCCGCGCTCTACTCTTTGGATCTCGCCCAGGGGGAGGCTTTCCCAGCGTGCCGATGAGGCCAGCGGAAGGACCATTGGCCACAGACCATGCAGGGCCACCCACCCAAGTCTGAGGCCTACTCGGGGGTCCATTGGAAGATATACCATTCGGTACGGAGCCTGTAGACACCGTGGACATTCGGTCGGTAGGTATTCGGTCGGTCGGTAGTGGGGAGTCTACAACTGGTGCGTAAAGACCGGCATATAGTGAAGTTGGAAAACAAGACACACCTTCACTACGAGGAGAACTGCCACTGCTGCCTTCCTTGTGACTGTATGCATCGTCTTTTTGAGAAGGCTGGCCCATGTGAGACTGTAGAGTCGCAAGTTTCGTAGGCGGAACAGACTGCGAGGCTGGTTGAGCCAACTGCTTCGACCTGGACGACGACACGTCAAAGGTTGTGCGAGTAGACGAAAACATCAACGTACCGCTCCATGCGAAGGGCATACTCGAGCATTTTGATGCGGCGCATGAGGTCCAGCTTGACATTGTCGAAAGACCGCCGCTCACCCTCAAGGAGGGCTATCCGGGCCTTGGGGCGCGACGAGACTGAGGAACGCGTCGAGTACACACAAAATACGGAGTCTTACCCGCATCTCTGCACGCTCAATCTCCCATTCGTTGCGGTCGCGTTCGTACCTGCGCCATTCTGTCTGGAGAAAATGGAGGACGTTGGAAAGTGTCAAGTCCTGGCCGCTTTGCGGAGGGAGAGGGATTTCGGAGGGCTGGGGACCTTGCTGTTGCTGAGGGAGCTGCTGCTGCTGTTGCTGCTGACTCTGGAGGGGTCTGTTCTGAGTTACGGTGCCCAACATGGGGAGCTGGATGGTGGGATGGAGGGACTGAGGTTGGAAGGACGGAGGCTTTGAGTTGATGCGTGAAGCCGCGTTGATCATCCTATCACCTGTTTGGACCAAACAATCTCCAGCAGACGCTCCAAGTCGCCGCCGCCGTCGTCAACAGTGCCGAAACAACTTGTTCTTGCAGAGGCCGCCAGCACCCTCAATTCCACTTTCGAACTTCTCTCCCGCTGATTTTACACTGCCTCGTTGTCGCAAATCTCAATTTACGTAAATGGCCTCGCTCATCACATCCTACTTCTTTCCGAGCGCGTAACAACGTACACATGCACTTTCTAATGAACAGAGTCCTTCAAGGGCTATAGGGAGGAGGCGGTGTGTCACCTCGCGTTACCTCAGGTGGCCGTCGTCGTGGCGGAAGCGGCGGTGGCCCAGGATCTGCCGGGGAGGACGAGCGCAACGACTCTGGTAACAGCATCGGAAGCTCCTTCCCTCGCAGCTTCTCTCGGACGAGGTGCATGGCGACCGCAAATTCATGGCGTGTCAAACGACCGTCGCCATTTATATCTGCTAGGTCCCTAAATTTGCGACGTCAGCGCCGTTGCAGCATGGGAGGTCGACAGCAGGAGGCGATTATGCATTCGTTCGATCGACGTACCATATTCTTGCCATGACACCTGCTGGGAGCTTCGACTTTTCAAAGAATGGGCCCGCAACATCGTCTTCGATGTACTCTTTCCGCCATGGATCAAGGGTATCAAAGAACGCATCATAACGCGCTCTGTCAGTCTGGGGAATGTCCAAGCGGAATGGCCTGCCATTTGGAAATTCTGACGTCTGCTGCATCGAGAAAGACCGTGTGTGAAGTCCCGCGAGCGATGGGGATGTGGGAGGAGTGCGAAACACAGATCCGAGCCCATTGGTAACCTGTCTAACAACTGGCGGAGATGAAGATGTGCCTTGGGAGGCCAAGACATGCATAGGCGACGATGGGGGCAACAGTGAAGGGTTGATGCTTAAATGTAGACCGGAGCTGCTAGCGACTGCACTGGGTAGTATGCTTCTTGGGACAAACGAGGTCGGAAATTCCAGACTACCGCGATTCGTCAGCTGGAAAGACGCATCAGTAAATGAACCATTCTGTAGATGGATAACATACTGAATCGGCAGCATGCAGGGACTGTGCCGGTGAATGAATTTCATGAAGTTCAGAAGAAGGAGGGATATGTGACTGTGGGAGTGATAACGGCAGTTCTTTCCCGCTCCTCTTCAGTTGAACAAAATACAAAGCGACAGCAAATTCGTCTCGTGTGAGAAATCCATGCATTCCCGTATCCGAGAGTTCCCTGGTATCAGTGCAATGCATTAGATACTGCACCGAACGCATCTGCATCGACAGAGGCAGACACGAGAGGAAAAATTACACGCACCAGATGCGTCCGAGAACATCTACTGGTAGACCTGATCGGGACAAAAATGTACCTGCGGCATCACCTGCTACGTGCCCCTTCTTTTGCGGATCCAGGGTCTCGAAGATTTGATCCGACTTAGCTTTCAAAGCTGGAGTGATGCCCCACTGCAGTATAGGACTGTATAACTCTGCACGGCTTTGAGTTGCATTCTGCGACACAGGTAATACACAGGACGACGTCGACGGTCCGCTGATACTTTGCGCCGAAAAACTCGAGGAAGGCATGGCTGCAGCGTTCTCGTAGAAGTACGCAGGGAGAGAAGCAGGTACCTCAGTGAGCTGTCCTTTCATAACGGCTTGTACGAGATACATGGCGACCACAAAATCTCCTTGGTCAAGGAAGCCGCGATGTCTGGCATCTGCGAGGTCCCTGCAATAGGTAGGCATGAGTCTGCAGAGTGTGGAGATCGTTCAAGGCCGCGGCAGACCAGATTTTGGACAGCATTGTGGGCGCCAGTTTGGACATCAAAAGTATATCCCGAGCTTGTGATCCTTGGAAAACCCCAGGTAAGAAAGCGACATAATTGGGATTCTTCTAACGCTCACCGCTCAATGATCCGTCCTTTGAACCATAGGTCTTGAAGAGCCGCAGGAACTTTGCCTTGTCCTGATCTGTGAGTGGTGGTAATTCCGCAGTGCTTGGGATAGGACCGGGGTGAGGGAGGGCATCAATATGAGCGAGACGACCAGCTGGGTGCGACAGAGTGAGAAGATGGACATTCTTCCAACGCCTGACGAATCGCACGTTTGCAACAGAGCGCCTTGTTGACCGGTGTTCCCTCTTGCGCGTACCCGATGAGCCGCACGGCGATTCCGACACCTCGGCGGTCAAGACCTCCGTTTTTGTTCTCATCTGCAATGTCCCAAACCTTGGCTAATGTAGAGGTTGGCAATCCCGATCCGGCTAGGATCTTGACGGCGGCGGATGCGCTTACTAGCCCAGAATGTCCTGGATCACCAACCAGGAAGATCCGACTGACAAGAGCAGACTCGTTATGAGTAGCAGCAAAGTCCTCGGTTCTCGGCTCAAGCTATGCATTGCATTAGGGAAGAAGAGATCGAAGGTGACCTCACGCACCAGCTGTTCATGTACCTCCGCCTCATTCGCAACCCGCTCCGAGTCGTCATACATCCTCAGAGCCTCGACTAGCTCCTCGTTCGCAGCCAAGAGTTCTTTTAACAATCGTTCCTCGATGGTCAACACTGAAGACCAAGTCGTTTGACGAGATCTTTCAGCCTCGGCTGTTGCCCATGCAATCTGCGAGAGAATGAGAACTTGCGATTCACGACATCTTGTGAAGAACTCCTAGAGATTGACGAGCGCATGAGATGAGCTATGCTGTCGTGCACTCCTATCAACACACCTGAATTATGTCCCCGCCAAGATCCTCTGGCTTCGCGTAGACGAGTGCCTCGTAAAGAAGCCCCGCGTTTCCTCGCCCAGCTCTGCAAGCATTGAGCAGGCGATTGATACCTTCTTCTGCCAGACCCGAATTCGTAGCAAGATTGGGTGACTCCCGAAGGACAGGCACAGCTGAAGGATCAGCGAACATCTGCTGGTACTGCATCGTGAACTTGCGCCGGCCCCTCACTGGCGATGTCGCTAGGAGTCGGGCTTGGTGAACTGGGGAGAAAGCAAGCAGTCCGCAGCCAGAGAAAGGTCATGGCCGTCTATATGATGCTGCGGCATCCACGCGAGTAAACTTTGTTGTGCACGAGAAGCCTCTCAGGGATTGTTTGGGCGTATCAGGACCATCTCATGGTCTCTGCGATGAATAGAATGGGGAGGGCAAATATTGTATCGATTGATAGTAGTACGCGGCGGTTGTGAATAAAAATGAAAAGAAAGGGAGAAGCCGTGGATGTTTTGCGCTTGATCCAGGCGTCCATCTTCTGTTCTGCTTGTCTGCATTGTCGTTTGCTCGCTATACCGTCCTCCGTCATTTCAGTCTTACGACTCTTCTTCACGACCGTCTTTGTATCTTCTAACTGCAATTGCAATCTCCCCCAGCGCGACCGCCAGACATCATGACCAGCTCTTCTTCCACACCGGATATCGCCTCCCTGTCGCTCTCTTCCAGGCCCTCCCAGCAACGTCTTCATGACACTTACGACTACGAAGGCACCGCCAGCGGCAATGGCAGACCCCAATACCACTACTCCACGTCTCCTCCTATTCCGGCACAGTCCCAGTACAATCCCCTCACCATGAACCAGTCTCCCCTCAAGAACAAGGCGGTACGCGGAGGTCTTCCTACTGTACGACCATCTTCTCAATCTCACATAACACCCGCTCATGCATTGTATCTGTACAGCAATGGCTCGATAATTCAGTTGGCATGGCAGATAGCCGTTCTCTCTCTCCTCCCAATAATTCGGATTTGTCCTCATCCGGGGGCTCACCGCCCTTGGGAAACATGCATGCCCCCCCAATGACCCCAGGCACGCCTAATCCAGGCGCAGATGATGAGATCATACCCACTGCCATTGTCATCAAGAACATACCTTTCAACGTCAAGCGCGAGACACTTCTTGATATCATCGTATGTGCCACCTACCGACTCTGAACCTTCAGATTCACATTTCCTCATGCATCATCCAGGCATCGTTGGCCATCCCCACACCATACGCGTTCAACTATCACCTAGACCAGTCAGGTCAGTTCCGCGGCCTGGCATTTGCCAATTTTCGCCAGGCTGTCGACGCCGACGCGGTGGTCGCGGCTCTCAATGGCTTTGACGTACAAGGCCGCAAGCTGCGCGTCGAATACAAAAAGGTATTGCAGGCAGGCGAGAAGGAACGCATCGAAAGAGAAAAGGCCATACGGCGCATGCGCTCCATGCAACTTGAGAAGGAACAGGCGGCGATGTCCTCGCCCTACGACGAGTTCGGGCCCATTGTGCCTCCTCCGTTTTCCCCTCAGCGTTCATTCTCGGGATCAAGTGCATACCCAAACCAGCCGCCCTTCACCCCGCCCCAGTTACCCCAGATGCCCACTCCTCAGCCCTATCCCGCTGCGACTCCCCCCTTGCCGCCCGTCACTCCGCTCTCGGCCGTGACTGTGAAGTCGCCGTCGACTGAGCTCGATCTGAACGACCCGTCCACGTTGGAGATTTATTCTCGCATCCTGCTCTTCAAGGACGATCGCATGCGGGACGAACTCGCTTTCTCTCGGACTCTTTCACCCAAGCAAAGGAGGGTCGTTCATCTTGTCGCCCAGAAGCTGGGAGTGTACCATTACTCGGTTGGCGAGGGCGAGGAGAGATACGCAGTGGTCACCCGTATAGATCCTGCAGGAGTGCGTTTGTTCTCAGTTTGGCTCTTGAGAAACAGATACTGACGTGACACATGATACTACAACCGTGATCAGCAACAAGGCCCGCGGCAGACTCTCACACGTGCACCGTCTTCCTACTTGTCGCCGACGTCTCCGCAGGTGCCGAATTCCTTGCGCGTGAAGAAGTCCATGCCGGACATGAAGAGTCTGCAAGCTCAGGCACCTCGTTTGAACACACGCGCATCTAATGGCAATATCCGCGAAGGTTATGCTACCATCGCATCACCGTCCCGCCGCTCCCCTGGCGGTTTCGCGTCACTATTTGCCAACGGGGGTGCGTTCGGGAACAGTATCCCCCCGGTACCAAGTCTCCCTTCCAGTGTGACCGGAGTAGTGAATGGCGGCGGTATGGATAGTCCTGGCGGGGTGGTCCGTCAGCCTCGCGGACCTGGTGTAGGAGGATTTGAATCTAGACGGGAGAGGCGCGAGAGCCAGTCCCGGAGCGGGTTCGAGGCACGGTCGCACGAGCCGCTGGAGATTTAAATTGGTATGCATCGCAGCTGACGAGTTCTATCTTAAGGTCGATCAGGACGGATTGTGACGTTTCTCCCCGTAGTCTCCTTTTCGCGACACATACTCGACACTCTCGTTTCTGCCGCTCTCGATCCCGCACTTTCCATTTTTTTCATTGCCCTGCTTGTGTGGCCAGCCGGTAATTTGTGCTTCAGATGATCTACTTAATTGAGCCAAGGCCTTGTCCTGCAGCGCACGATAACCGCTTTTCTCGATCAGCAGTCCTGTTTACATCCTGCCACCTACTCATGTCATAGTTCTTCTGCCCATGCATATTATGCTTGTCTCTTGTTCTGTCTTTGCACTACAATACTTTTGTTTGGTTGTACGATTGTCGCAGAACTAGAGTACGGTGAAGTTGGTATATATTTAGGATGGTCAGGATGGTCCTGAGATAATGATATTCTGGCCATATGGTTATGTATTACTAAATGCATTAGTTTTACAAGCCTGTGCACGTGCATCGCGCGCGTCCTACTTTTTTGTGGCAACGGTCGCCCGCCACCGCGCGCCGTATGCCCAGTTCTTACGTCGTCCGTGCAGCGTTCTTCGCCGTTGGGGCGGTCGTCGGTGGCGGCGTAGTCTCCGTCGTCGGCGCGAGAAGGCAACAACCAGTGATTCTACCCCCTCCATCCATCCTTGAGGTCCAGGATGGAAAGACGAGCATATCCGCTTCCTCCACCCTCGTCACAACTGGTTCGCATATGTTGAAATATGGGAATCCTGGTGTGTGCTCTGCGCTATTGATTGGTTTGTGTAGCAATGACACGGCCGTCCCCAATTGTATAGGGCCCATTGCGGACCAGTTGGTGCGGAAAGCATATGTTGCGGGTTATGACAGGCGCTTGAGGCATCCGTCGTGGGTAAGTCTCGGCGTGATACGACCTGCCTAACAATTCCCTCTGAGAGCGCAATCTGAACAGACAGCGGAACATCTGACGCTGGCATCTCTCGGAAAGTCTGCGGCTGGATCGCTGTCGCCGGCGAGTGAACCGGGAAACAGGTCTCAGTCGTCGTTTTCTGAAGACGATTCGATTCCTTCGCAATTCCGAGCTAAGCTGCAGGACTATTTCAGAAGTGGCTATGACCGTGGACACATGTGCGTCTTCAGACCTCAACCTCAATATTTGTATGCCTTCTACTTATTATACAGCATGCAGGGTTCCTGCCGCTGACGCGAAAATATCGCAGGTGGGCACAATGCGGGCATTTGGATCGACGCCAACCGATACTTATCTTGACAGACTGCTATGGACGAGACCTTCATCTTGACCAACATCGCCCCCCAAGTGGGCGTCGGATTTAATCGACACTGTGCGTCCTTCTCCGCAGTAATCGTTCTTATTCTCAATCTTGTGTGTTGCATTCAGATTGGGCATATTTGGAAGATTGGTGCCGTCGATTGACAGCGTCCTTCTCCGATGTCTACGTCTTCACAATCCCTCTCTATCTGCCAAAGCTTGATACGGACGGCAAGTGGCGAGTGGTAAGCCATTACTATGATTATGATTGCGCATGCCAGTGGGACTTTGATGGCGTCTCTAGACACACGAGGTCATCGGGTCACCACCGAACATCTCTGTCCCTACCCACTTCGCGAAGGTAATCCTTGCAGCGAAACCTTCCTCACCGTCAACGCCGCACATACAGGAGATTGCTACCGGCGCATTTGTACTGCCGAATGCACCAATCCCTGACGAAACCAAGCTCGAGAACTTCGTCGTGCCTAGTACGTGACCCTGCCTCGTTGATTACCACCAGACAGCCAGTGTTAGACTGACACATTTTGATAGTCGAGACCGTGGAGCGCGCGTCAGGACTCGCATTGTTCTCAGACGGTATAAAGGCATCGTCGAAGCACATTTGCAAGGCAGTCAAATGTGAAGTGGTCGTTAGGAGGTTCGACGAGGCACAAAAACGACCAGAGATGCGCCGAACAGTTTCTGCTCCACGTTAGCATTAGTTCTCGTAGATCACGACTAAGCCTGCAAGTCTGGGGTTGCAATGTCATTTGGAATACACTTCAACCAGTGCTTCCCATGTGCTCTTCACTAGTATCGGAGCTGATGAGCATGTATTATATCAGAAGTCAGATAGCATGTCCTTGACACCGGTCCAGTACCCCTTGTCTACTCGAGGTTCAATCTCCTCTTTTGTGAGCCATGCAAAATCCAGAATATTCCCGTCCGGACGCACTTGACCTGCCAGAACGTGTGCCTTGTAGAAGAACACATAAGTCTGAGAGTAAAGAAGATATTGTGAGATTATGCGACGGAGGATAGACGCGGCTACTGACCTGTGCTGGGAGCACATTGGGCGTTGATGGTTGCGGCATCTCGTACACACCCACAGGTTTACGGCTCACGATCCAGGTGTCCATATTCGAGCCACACTCGGCAATAAGATCCCTCTCAGCAGCCTGACCGCGTATACATTCAGTGATTGAGATATGGTGCACCAACGCTAGGCCACATACCTCATGGAGCAGCTCATCCTGCGTGAGTCCTCCTTGTGGGAACCTCCAGACGGCATTGCCTGCGTGGTCCTTGCCGTTCACCAAAAGGTACAGGTTCCGCTCCCCTTGTCTGTCTAGACTCCGGGCGTCGCCCTTCTCGTCCGCCTCATGTATCCGCGGCATAGGATCCTCCTCCTTGGAATGAACGACGACTTCGGGCGTACCAGCCGCGCCCGCAATCACAGAGGATTCCAAGGATAGATCACCCGCGACATTACTCTTCTTGAAGACGGGTCCTCCAAAGGCTGCGCGCTCGCGCTCCTTTTCTTCCTCAACAAATTGTCCCTCGAGGAGTGAACCTGGCTTGAAGTAGAATTCAGATTGAAACGGGTTGAACAACGCGCGCTGAATGCGCGAGTGGTAGGCGTAATAGGCGCGCTCAAATGGGGTTGGAGTGCGCGTGAGGAAGGGGGAGCGATTCAAAATGATCCCGGTGTTGATGATGGGTTTGAGAGAATCCTGGTTGGAGGTGAGGTTTGGTCGGGGGGATGAATGCGACGAGTCGGTGACAGTAGCTAGCGAGCGCATTCGAGAGCGCGAACATGACGCTGAGACAAAGTCAGAGGCAGATCCACGCAGTAAGGAAACAACAAACCTTTAGCCTGTCTGCCTGCAGGGCCACATCTGGCAAACATTGGTGCGAGAGAGCGTGGACTGCAACGCCGTGTCCGATTCAGAAAACACGCAGACCTCTCACGTGCTACAGTACACTGCCAAGCGCCCAAGCGCTCTTCGTTCGTATACCTGCACCCGCTCCTTCAAGTTCTACTTGCCATTCGTAATGTCTATATCTCTGGTGTCGAATGCGTACTTGGACGAGAATTCAGCAAAAATACGCGCGAAGGCAGTTCCATGGGAGGTGTGGTCTTCATGTGCTCGTGGTTAGACGTATAATTCACGCATGCCGAACCCACAGGGGTACCAACGCGCCGGTCTTATCACGCAGGAGGAGCTTGCACTCATCAAAAAGGTCGACAGACAGCCCAGAGCCAAGACTGAGTCTCTACTCTTGTCCGACGGCCAGTCGTACGCTGCGCTCTATCTCCGCCTCCTCAAGACTCTGCAGAGGGTTGACACCCAGCAATGCATTCTAGTGCTCATCGCGGACGCCTTAGCTGGTTCGTGCACCTATTTTCTATCACGAAACGTGAAAGCATTGGCTCACGTCATGATTAAGATCACGACGAACGAATACAGCTTTTCACGAGAGCTACCCGAACCGATTCGGAACTACCGTATGAACCTCTACTACGGTACAGTTGGTCCCTAATCATTTTTTCCTATAATGACAACTTGGCCTATCAGGCTGTTGGAGACGCAAGACGACTTCGTTCAGTTGAAAGCGATCCAGATTCTGACGGTGCTGCTCAGGTTCGACCATATCTTATTCACCGCTCCCAACATACTCACATATGATAATGGGTAGCTCAGAGTCTGCGCCACTGCACGTCCAGCAGTTACAACCATTCATCAATGCTCTTGCTGCTTTCGTTGCGAGTTCCTCTTTACACAAACGTGACGTCGCGGTTCAGTGTCTAGAAGCTGTTTTACCACGTCCCGAATGCAGAAAGGCTATGTGGACCAACCTTCTACTCATTTCCGGGTGCGTTCAGTAGCCGGTTTGCAGCAATCTTCCAAACCAATAACAACGGAAATACCAGACTTGTCGACATCTTGAGGCACAATCCGGGGCCTCAAATGAGTTATCAGGTCGGCTTCTGTATCTGGCTGCTCACCTTTGAGCAAGAAGTAGCGGAACAGATCAACGTGTAAGTTGTCTTCTGTTGAAAACAAAGTTTGATCACTCATCCTTATGACGATCGGAATGCAGGAAGTACGATATCATACCCTTGCTCATCGACATCGCTCAAGCCGCAATCAAGGAGAAGGTTATTCGCGTAATCGTGGCTACTTTTCGAGTTGCGTAAGATTTTCGTCTCGTTGAGCATCAAACATCTGAACTTGTTGTACAGAATCTAGTCTCCAAGGCGCCTTCTGCCAACTTGCCAGCTATGCTAGTTGCTCAGCTTCTTCCGTTCGCCAAAAATCTGTCAACACGAAAATGGTCGGACGAAGATATCGTCGAAGATGTACAATATCTTCGTGACGAACTCAACGCCAACTTCGAAAGCCTCACGTATGTTCGAGTGTTCGATATTTGTCAAGGGTCTTAATTGAGAGCTTGTGTGCAGGACATATGACGAGTACAGCTCCGAGTTGACGTCGGGACATCTGTCATGGACTCCGGTGCATGATTCCGACATATTCTGGAAGGAGAATGCCACGAAGCTAAACAACGAGGACTATGGCCAATTGAAGTAGGTTCAGGCACACTTATTCCGTCTGTGTTTGTTCTGAGAAGCTGCGACTTTCTTCCCAGGGCCTTGATCAGGCTTTTGAAAGAATCGAGTGATCCCACAATTCTTGCTGTTGCAGCTCATGATATCGGTCAGTATGTGAAGCACTATGAACGGGGGAAGATGTAAGTGATGTGTCCTGTAGTCCCAGAGCTTATTATTGACTGTCTCACTGACTGGACAGAGTCCTCACGGAACTTGGTGGTAAGACAAGAGTGATGGAACTCATGTCTCATCAGAATTCAGATGTTCGTTACCAGGCACTGCTTTCTGTGCAACGACTGGTTAGTCATCCCTGGGCAGCTGTGTAAATTAGAATACACTGGCAGTGACTGGGGTGTAGTTGTAACAAATCAGGACCTTTCCCGGGGCCTCGAGTGTACCCAGTCTCTAATATTCAGAGGCCATCTACGGTGCATACATCGAGGTGAGAGGAAAAGTGTCAAGGTCTACAGTGATGTGGCAGCCAAGAGTGGGGCGAGATCTGAATCGTCAACACTGACCTCAGTGACAGGTGGGTAGGACCCGGTGTCCGGTGTCCCGTTTTCAGCCACCGGCGTGCTACTTTCACTATTTCTGTAAATTATGAGTTCACGGCTGGTTGCACACATTTTGACACTCGGGATCGCACACTGAAGCACAAAGGAACCCTCCCTGCGCTTGTTGTAGGTAGAAACATTTGAAACCCGTGCTCCAAGGAGCAAGGATTCATCGCCGAGGCCACGTGAGTTCACGTGCATCAGGAAAACCTAACTTTTCCTTGTTGTACTTAGTGAACTTTTTGAACTTTTTATAAAAATTTATGTGGTTTAAAACCAAATTTAGAGTCATAAGCTCACCAAAAAAGTGCAACAAGTCCATCAGGGAATATGGCTTGTGGACCTTTAGTACTTATTTTGAACTTATAGCTGATAAGCTCACAATAAGCTCATAAAAAGTTCAGAATAAGCTCACAAGGAAAATTCAGGTTTTCCTGATGTGATGGGTGCGCTTGCGTGTTGACGCACGCCGTGTGGCCAACGTCCAACTTGGTCGCGACCACCCTCTATGCTTGCCGTTCTTCTCGACCCTTAACCGTCTCTTTCTGTATAATGAATAGCTCTTACTCTGCTATAATCCAAGACTCCGAGGTTGCAACTAATCATGACTCGGACGAACCCACTCTCGGTGCGACACCGCCACCTGCCAGTGGCATACACCTCCCTACTGCAGCAGCGGCGCTGCCGGACACCATATACAACGCACACATAGACCCCCTATATCACCTCTCTAATTCCAGCTTTGGAATAGCCTCCCCTTCATATAATTCAGCCCTCAGCCCTCTCACAGACCTCCGTGGCCTCGATAATCCTATTGCCAGTGAATCATATCCCTTATCCCATTTCTACGACGGTGTACTAGGCGAGAATCAAACTCACCCAAACCTCAATATTTCCTCGACTACATTTGATCCCCATGGCCTATCATATCCATATCTCTCTGGCAATAGTACCTCGAGCTCGACCTTCCTATCCCCGCTTGCCGCATCTGCCGTATTGACTACAGGCCCCTATACTCCCACAGAATTTGGTGAAAACTTCGCAGAGTTCTCGCGAACTGTGTCGTATGAGGTATGTCCATTTCGAACTTACGAGCTCGCCAGATAACCAAACTCAATGCGTGTCGCAACCCATCCCTACTCCACACTCCACACTCTCATTTATGACATCCTCGTCGTCATCAACACACCCTTCAGTTCCATCCGAACGCAACTCTCGGCAATTAGCTCGGGAGAACCTCAAGTGGGATTTACGTGACGGGAAGACTCACGTTCAGTGCCCTGAATGCAATACATGGATCACGACGGGCTCTTCAAAACAGAACATCGGTCCTCTCTCGAGCCACATCGGTAGCAGCAAATGCAAACGTGCTCGTCCGAGCGTGGCGGAGGCGTCAGAAGCTGTTAAGGCACGTGACACTCGGACAGCGTTATTTGCGTCTCGCGCCAGCAATATCACTGCTGGACCAAGACCGCCACCACTCTCTCAGGCTCAGGCTCTCCATCGTTCCATGCCGCTACTGCAATCTTCGCCAGGCGGAGACTCAGACCTGCCCACTGGCAACTCATTGTCTCATCCGAGTACTACAGCTTTGCAGCCTCAGTCTGATGTTGCACGCCCAGCCGAACACACTCACGCGTGTCCCGGAATTCGGCTGGACTGGCCACTGCCTCATCTCTACGCGACTTATCCATGGCAACGTCATGACTCCTCATCCACCCTTCACGGGTACCACATCTCCGCCGTCCGGAATCGTGGAACCGAGTTCTGGATTCGATCCAACAGCTGCAACTTGACAACACTTTCCACTGCTGGGCAAGCTTGCGCGGCATGTCTCGAGACGATCCCAACAGTTGCACACTTCACGTGTGTTACCAGCCATGCTGAACCACATACCGACCCGAAATATCTCAGCTCGGAGCAGCTGATATGTCGTATCAGAGACTGGGATGGTACTATTCAAAGCCTCAAGCTACAGGTACGTTTTTTTATGTTTCCCATGCTGGATCCAATCATGCTCATGTTATTCGCATCGTCTTCAGAATCTTAATCTGGCGCGCCGGTGCGCATCGGTGCTGTGACAACTGGACAATTGCAAACACTTCGTAATGGCTGTAGCGACAGGCAATGTTCCACGGTTTCAACAACTCGTCCGTCAGGGGCTCAATGAGAGAGTAAGTGTCTCGCAGCTTGTCAGCCGCCTCTCAGAGACCGTCGCCGGACTATACCAATGTCGGAGTTATGATCAATCAGACCTCGACGTCTTGCTATTGGTATTGCGACTCGGTGGACAAAAATTACTATACGCTATGAGTCAGCACATCGCTCTCCCCTCGATCCGAGCTCTTCGACACCGTGGCAAGTTCATGCGCCTTATGCCATCGCTCGGTGTACCTACATCAGAGGAGATCAAGTTCAATCTCTCGGAACTGTTTGGACATCAACCTACACCTCGGACACCAGAGAATCATGGCTTGGATGGTCCGCTGGAGCCTCCTGCAGCCTGTTCAACCACCACAAATTGGGCATCATTTCGATCTGGGATGTCAGTGTTTTGGGATGAGATCAATGAGGAGGATGTGGCTTGCTACTTTCCCCACCTCGATTCTGTTGGAGGCCTTTGTCGCGAACATTCGTGTCACGTTAACACGCGCTTGACGACACTCGATAACACAATTAACATGGCAAAGTCACTCGACAACGGTACAGTACATTACGGAAAAGAGGCCTCTGTCATCGCTCTCAGCTCATTCAGTGCCACGCTCCGCGGTGCATTCCCAGTTATTGCCAGTCCGACATGCAAGCGCGAGACTCCGGAGGAGTCTGGCCGTCTTCTGCAAACGGTATTGACAGCTTGGAAGCAAACCTACGCGGCTCATCTGGGACCGATATGGTCCTTTGCATCTGACGGAGATGCCAGACGACGGGCCATGGTCTATCACGAGTTCATGAGGAAGAAGATCGAACCATCGCATCAGCTATACAAGTATCTAGGACAGATGCCTGGCCTGAACCTGGAGGTCGGGGAGGACAATGTGACGGGAGATTTTGACTGGAAGCACGAGATCAAACGTAAGTGCCTTTTATACATAAGTCGTGGACATTGAATTGACAACATACTACGCTTGGTTTGATCATTCAATCAATGTAGGGGGTGGACGACTACTCCGCACGGCTGATGGCTTCCAAATCGGTCGCATCATCATCAACTCTACCATCCTAGCCCAGCACTTGTGACGTAGCAGCTTCAGTGACGATGAAGTGAATCGCCTCATGAATCCCGCCAATGCGCAAGATGTGCCACGTGCTATCAAATTACTACGTGCCGTGAGCGCAATCACTGCAGAACCAAGCGACGGCCCCATAGTGAACCAGGAGGCCTCACATATCTCGGTTTATGGCGAAATGTTCGCCGCCTTCATGGAACCATTCATACAACCTACCTGGAGCCTGACCGAGCAGGTCGAGTCTTTGAGCAAACACGCACACATGTCGTTTTCATTGTTCCACCTTCATTGCATCAACGCCATGCCCTACCAGCTCTATGGTGATATACAGGTGACAATCAAGAATGTCATGTTCTGCACAGCAAAGCAGCAGGAGCTCAATGGTAGTCATCCATTCTATCTGTTTTGGACAGGCGACGACAGGCTCGAGAACTTGTTTGGACGTGTGTGCATGCAAGGTGGGCACAACCCAAATTTCTCATTCAAGCAGTTACTCAATCGTTTGGGAGCCGCGGTCGATATAAGTCATGTATACGAGCAGTTGCCTTGGCTCGATGCTGGTCATCGACGTCTCAAAGTCACTAGGACGGAGCATGCAGATCACCTGAATCCCGAATCATGGACTGGCAATGTTATCGCTGACAGTGTTAATCTGCAGACTGCCTGGGCAAACGGACAGCAAGCCGCCACTCGTGCACTTGCCCGCGTCGACATTATACCCGACTATGACAACCTGTTTGATCCAGGCTGGGTTCGAGACTTGCTCAAACCGTTTGGAGACGGCAAGTATCCAGGTGTATCCACGGAGCCCGATCGATCGTTGGAACTTGAATGTCAAGATCCTGTGACTCTCACCCCCGATTTGACATCTACTGGCAGCTCTGATGAGTTGGATACTACGGGGAAACAATTTGGACTTGCTCCAGTTATCCCTCTCACTTTGCAGCTGTCCTCTGCCCCATCAGCTCCGGATACCGAAGCTCGAGACGATGACACCCCACTTCTGGGTGGCGAGTCCATTCACCCTGACGTGGGTGTCATCCTTCAAGTTGCAATTGATGACACTGCTTTGGTCCCTGTGGCGCCTTCCGCTTGTGCCGACAGCAACAATTGCGGCATCAATCTCAAAGACGTCTTGGAGGATTCAGAGCCGCTGGAACGATCTCTACCCTCGCCGCCTACGATTGCTGCGACTTTCACACCTTGGTTGCTCATTGGGCAGAAAAAGATACACAAGGCATCAATTTGTCAATTGCTAATCACGCCTGAGTATGCACGCAAATCTCACGAACGTATCTTACGTGTCCGCGGATACACATCAGATGGCAAACCCTACGATTTCAATAGTTTCAGCCTCCTCAACCCAGATACCTTCTTTGTCGGTGATTTGTTCACAACACTCATTGTCTGCGATGACACTGTAAGTCTTGCAATCCTGAAGTGTATTGCCATCGAGGAGAAGAACACTCGGACTGACCACGTTCAATGCTCGAGTATGGCCCATTCTGCAGCAGGCATCAAACTGACGGGACAAATCCTCCAAATGTGGCCGGTACAGGCTTCCGGTGCATCGCGGCCTGATACTTCAGACTCGTCGACTTCCTACTTGGTCGAGAATGCAGATGTCACTGCAGGCCGCAGTTCATGGATGTGGAACGGGACCTTCGTGAAGCTCGACCTCGGCACTACATCAGGCTCAAGCACGGGTAAGGCCGCTCGCAAAATGCTTGCAGTCAAGCTGTCAAGTTATCTTTGCGAAGCGATCAATCCAAATGTCGAAGACGCGACGGGCCACCTCGCACAAAACAACCTCAACACAACAAATCAGCTTCGGCTGACCTGGGAAATCCCCAACGACACTCTTCAAGTCCTCATCGAAAGATTATGGACCAACACGGAGAAGATGCGGGCTGTTTCTCTCTTGCCCATCTTTCGTGTGAATGATGAGTTTCCCTATCAAGATGCCCACAGTGAGTACTAGTTATTGTTCAATTGTATTTGTATTCATCGGCAATGTAGACAGGTTTACGTTGTCATCCGTTGCCGGCTCTGCTGTACTCAGTGCGCAGCGTGTGACAGAGAACCCCAAGTTCCACTGTTATCTCTGCCACGCTGCGTTGGACCAACGGAAAGCACGTTCACATGTCGGTGAGCATCTTCTCAAGGCAACGAGACGTGTTCCCGACGATCTGAAAGGCAACGAGGTGAGCATGATGTTGATCTCCGAGTCCTGTGGTAACATTCCTAACATACATTATCACCAGATCGGACCTATGCCTATGCCTTGTGGCTTCTGCGGACGTTCGGGAATCACTCAATGTGCTAGTGTTTTTCTGACAAAGGGCAAGTCACCACAGGCCGTCAGTGAATGTCAACATGCTGTCACATTCCGGTACGCTCCTAGTCTCACATCAACAACCACGACGCCGAGCACGAATGTGCCAATCCTATGCGAGATCCCCGGGTGCACAAGCGTCGTTGGGAAGCTCCTAACGGCTGTATGGAAGTACAACATTCGAGAGCACATACGGAAATTCCATCCCGGGTATGCTTCTAGTGATCTCGCCGAAGGTGCCCCTCTACCCCCGACAATGCTACGGGCCATGTTCATCTCGCGCGACGAGGAACTGCGGCTTGGCATTCCAGCAGACAAAATTCCCGAGAAGAATGAACCGGACCTTCCTAGTGGTGAGTTGTCCCAGGGAGCCAGCATACTCGGCCGCTGCAAACGGACCGTGGAGAGTGTTGTGGGGGCTATAACTTCGGAAAAGCGACAACGACATCGCTAGACATGTTATAATCATTTGGACAATTGTATCTATAGCTATACTGTACACTCTTTCTATGTGGACTATCCTCTTTACTACGACACCCAGTAGAACACGTCAAGAACGCATCACGACTTGGAGCGATCACGCAACGATCGCGCCTGTCCTAATGCGTACATGCTGTCCCTCAGCACGACCTTATCGGGAAGGTGGAGGGTACCTATCCCGGTTCTCGGGGTCCCTGAAATTATCAGAGGTCCGTGTCTGAAATTATGATCCTGCCCCACTCTTAGTGGCAGCCGTCCTATATGGGGTGGCTGGCAAATATGCATAAATAGAGTAAGATAAGATACAATAACCCAAATATAGTAATAGTGGGAAGGAGCCGAAACCGACTTGTTACAGTAGTGGTTTTTGCATTTGAGGTCACATCAATTCAGTGTGTTTTAGTTGGCTTGAATACATGTCCTGGGTCCAAATAAATCAGAAAGTCTCATTTAATTTGTTTTGGATGTTTCCACTGATATAAACAACAGAAATTAGATTGAAAGTCAAATCAATAATGTGACCTCTCACATTGTATATTTGTATGACATATGAAACACTGTATGAACATATGGTAAATGCATTGTCTAGGGCATTTAAAAGGCACATCATACAGTGTCTCATTTGTCTCACAGTTTGGAGGCTTGGACTCCTTCCAAAAAGGGAAATACTCAATAAATCAGAATATACTATCCCTTACCTGTCACCCAGCAGGACCCAACATTCGGCGGTCACGCAAAAGTAATGGTCTGTCACTACAGCCGCATTCAGAGTCCGCTCGGCAGACCCTTGAGTCGGCACCCGCATTGACTTGCACAATACTGAGTGTTCTATGAGATTAAAACTACTATAGTGATACTTTAAACTATGTACTGTAAAATGTGGATTATGAGGTTCTGTGATGTAGTTATGAATCCGTGGCTTCAGAGACTAAGAGAAGCAGAGTCCGAAGTGAAGGTGCCAGTGTTCTGGGAATACAAGTCGTAATGATCATTGCGTGGAAAAGGACTGGGTTGATTAGGCATCAACTGTGGCATGAGTGCTGCATATGCAGGGAATTCGAGGTAGTCAGTACTGGAAAAATTAACATGTGAGTAGATATAACAGACCTTGTTTAAATGACATCCAAAACTGCAACGAGGAAGATGGCAAACCCACCGGAAATGCACTTTGAGGGACCACAGAGGCTGGATGATGTGGTGCCGTACCTGGAAACACCATCAACAGGCAGCCTCTGAGTCCTGCCAGTAAAACAAGACACTCCGAGTCCAAGATGTCAACACATTAACGTGACTTGCTGCATTGACACATCAGTGGCTGTTAGGCGTGAATCAAGCTCCGCCACGGCTTGAGTCAGCAGATGACGGACAGGTGTGACAACAGGAGCTCTTGCAACAACAAGAGGGACTCATGAACTAAGCATCATATGAAGAAATTGTAACCTCATCTGAGGTGCAGATAGTGTTGTGCATAGCCTGGCTTGGCCCGAAAGCCCTGGCCTTGGCCTGGCTTCTGGTGGCTCGGGCCTCTACACATCTCCAGCCAGACCCTAAGGTTGGGCTTGAGTCAGGCCCTGGCTTGGCTCGGGCTCAGGCCATGGCTCATTATATGGTAGCATGTATATTACAAAATGAGAATACAATATATCTATTTGTCCAAGTCGTCCTCTTCTGCATCAGACTCCAACTCAATCATAAGTTCAAGCTCATGATCGGGCTCTTTCCCTTTACCACCGGCCTCTTCTGGTTTCAAGTCCTCATCAGTCTTGGAAACTTGCAGTGCTTCCTCTGTAACAGAAGATGGCCCTACCTCCCGAAAGAACAAATCCCGTCGGATAGCACACTTCAAAGCCTGCAGTGCCTCAACAACATCGCCCTTCAAACGGTTGCACCATTTTGTAATGGTGATCCCGGCGCTTGAGAAAGCGCGTTCACTTGATACGGAGGTCGCCATAATGGCCAGGTAGTCACAGGCAAGTGACACCCATGTTGGGAAGTGATGGGAATTGAGCTGAGAATAGAGTCCGTGAGCGAATTCCAATGTGCATACAAAAACATGAGAAACATACTCCCCACCAGTGCATGGTAGTCATGTCTTCATCAATGTCCTCATTGAGATCTACGTACCACTTGTATTCCTTCTCCCATAAGATTGCCGAAGAGACAGGCACATTTGTTGGAGCTGCTGTGGGCGCTGTGGCTGGGTGCGTGTCTTTGTATTCCGAATCAGACAACTGGGCCATTGCAGAAGGGCGTGTGCACCGCTTATTGCTGCCTGTTTTAGGTCGTATTGAAGATGTCACATCCGCTAATATGAGGGATCCATGTAGCTCATTGAACCGTTGTTTAAACTGTCAGAGTTCAGACTTGGATTCAGCAGAGTTCTTGACACCGGAGATAATCAAAGACTCGGACATACAATCTTTTTCACGAGAGTCTCAACACGGACTTGAAGTACTGCACTTCAGTTCTTCTTGAAGTGCAAAAAGCATTGGGAAGGTTCCAGAACTAAGTGATGGTGAGCTCCCAAGAACTACAGATAGAAGATCAGTTATCGGACACACCTATTGAGAACACGTAGGCGTCATTTTCACTGGTCCTGTCGTAGTATTCTTGTAACTTGTCCAGGCCCGCCTGTAAACCAACTTCAAAACACTCATATGCTCCGTCATCGTGACGTGCAGTCCACACTGAGTGCAATTCCTCGAATGCGGGGAGCCCGAGATGTAAAGCCGGCTCACATTTCGAGGAAAAGCGCTGCTGACAGCAGTCAGCTGTCTGCCAGTGGATGAGTAGTATGAGTCAGTTCATGTTTATATGATTTCTTTTTAGACATACCTTGAGCACTCTCTGAAACATCTTGACTCTCCTCCACCGCGGCCCACTCTGTGTCTGATGGAAGAATGCTTTGCTGGATTTCTTGTCTTTGGTGTTTCGTGCAAGCTCTGTCACGAATCAATTGACATGCTAGAGAGACAAGTCAGTATGCAAAGTTATGGTGCAACCACTAGTGTAAGCGTACCATGCGCGTACACCTGATTGAGCATCATGTAGGTAGATGACCATTGGACCTTCATGTCAATAATAAGGGTCTTGATGTCCTTCGAAAGTATGCCTGCAGAAGATTGAATATCCCGGAACCTTTCTTTCCGTTGACTAGATGAACGCTCCTGCACATTAATTGACAGTTCTCAGTTCCGGCAGTGATAACTATGTATTGTATATATACCTTTGCAGAAATTGCACGAACAAGGCCAACCTCATCACATTTGAGTCCGGAGGTGTCTGGTACATGCTCCTGCGGATTCTCCGGGTTGTAGTATGGTGACTTGTTTTGTGCGGAGAGCAGTGCCTGCGTAGCTAGGTTAATGATATGGGCAAGACAGCTAGTTCACACGAAGATAAGTCTGAAGATCAGTGCCTGAAATAGAAGAGTACAGTCGAGCAGCTTGAGCTTACCCAATCTTCCATGCTTTTGAATCAAACAACATCTTATACTTCTTCTTCATCCATTTGGAAAGTTCCTCCATCATGGTGTTGTTCAATGCATTGTCGCACGTCACCATGAAGATCTACCGAGTGCGGAGAGGCATCAGTAAAAATGTACAACACTACACCCCACTTGGTCCTTACATGTTCTGCTATTCCAACGCGCTCCGCAATCTTGAATAGTGCTTGTCCAAGTCGCCTGCCATTGTGTGAATGATTCAATCGGACAAAGCCAATCAGGGCACCCTCCAATTTCCACTCGTTTGATGATTTGGCCTCAATCCAGTGTGTGGTGACTGCAAAGTATCCATCAACATTGCTGGCCTGCCAAGCATCACATGTCAAAGAAATCTTCCCAGTCACCGTGGATCCCTGCGAAAAATATGAGGGAGAGATCCCAAGTTATAGTCAGAACCATACACACATTCAGACACTTCTTGAGATCACGCAAGTACTTGTAGAACATGCCTACAATCTCTCAGCGTGTGACTCGGCGGTCAGGAATTGTAACACCATTTTTCACACGAGCTGCAAAGTCAATCATCTTTCTGAATGATGGATGCTCGAGTGCGCTCAGTGGCTTGTACTTCATCAGACAACATTCCGAGCTTTAGAGACATAGTGCCATACCTGGTCTGTGTTGATCAGCCACTGAATGGCTACCTCATGGAAACCTTCATCAGAGTACGCAACTACACATTTCTTGGGAGCCTCAGGCCGAACATGTTCATCAAGAGTTCCTTGATCATTCTTCTTCTGCGCTTTCCGGGCTTTCACATCTTCAGCAAGCATAGAAGTGAAATCATTTTGGGTACACCATTTGCAGTAGTCACCCTGGGTACACATTGATATCACTAAGTTATATGACTAGTTTAGGTTCCCGATGAATCGTACCTTGTGGAAGGCCATCAAGTGACATTGTGACGTGGATGTGTCTATGACAGTCGTCTCCCTACACACCCATTTTTAGAAGAGAGATCAAACAGATGAAATGTGTCACGTTCCCAGAACATCCTGTTGAGATCATGAGAGTCGTCGTGGAAGACCTTTCAGAGAGTGAAATCGTATATCTGTGAAGGCTTTTCCGAGAGGTATCTGGTGTGGGTCTGACGCTGATACGCTAGCGAACCAGACAACCACTGGTGCAGTTGTGATGCTCAACCCGGAGGGCTAACACACTAACACACAGTAATCCTGTATCCTACCAGACATGAAGGTGCGAGTGGGGGCTGCAAGGTCTCGACACAGCGAACAGGAAGGGAGATGGGCGAACAAGCTCCGAAGTGCGCGAATACTGGGGACTACAGTCACACTTTGAGGAGAGACTGTAGATATATAATAGCTAGTAGCACTGGGTGCGAAGCAGCGCAGATCGGCAGGCTGGTGTTAATTCGGATAGCGGATATACGAGACAAGAGACGACGGCGATGATGCAAAGACGATTGGTACTTAACGATATTTCGAGACACGGCTCGCAAAGTTCGACGACAAAGACTAATACGTTGTTCGGAGCTATTGGTGACGTGTGACGTTCGGGCAGACTGTGATCTGAGCAGTGGGGTGTGAATTGCTGGTCGCCAGTAGAATACATGAAGGTATTTAAGTCGTAGGTAAAGCCAAAACTGCAACGAAGTCCGAATCATACACACACGGTACCTAACTGTCCGACATGCGAAGCGAAGGGTGAACATACGGTGCGAACAGGGGATCATAGCCAAGCCGATGGTGAAACATGAGCGAAACCATCAAATGGCCAATGATACGGAGCGAACGAGTCCGACGCGTCCTAGGGTGTCCTGATCGGGGGCGGGATAACCATTAAGAAGACAGCCGGAAGGGGCAGTACACCGGGAGTGGGATCACTATCTCGGCGAAGCTGGGGGACCGTGCCGAAAGGCGCATCAAAGGGCGGACAACACATTCTAGATCATGGGGCCCGCACAGCCTTCGTGATGCGTGGTGCTTGATTTGCTCGGACGTGTACCGGGATCATGTGTTGTGGGCAAAGGGCAGTGGCGCCCGGCATCTTGGCATCGGAGTCGATCGGAGGCGCGGAGCTCGTCAGAGCATGCAGCGACTAAATGCGAAGTGCGAACATGCGTTCGGCATGTCCGTTTGGAGCGAGCACGCAGCAAAGGGTCGGAGGGTCCTGTGAACAGTCGTGGGGACTTGTAGCGGAAGTCGAGCGAATGCGAAGAGCGTCAATGGTGCCGTAGAGGACAGGCGTGGAGCTCTGGCGGCAGAGCGGTGGGAATAATGACGTCGAACAGTGCCGCGGTGAACACGAGTGCGAACGGCGAACCACGGGATCGTGGACAATGGTGAACGGAGGTTCGAAACGTGTGTTCGGTGCGTTTCCGCAGCCGAAAAGAGCGGGGTGCGTATCAACGCGTGGAGCTCCGAACCATATCCCCCCGTTGACGTCGGCTTCTGATCCATTCAGCTTCCTCAAACATGATCTCATAGTCTTTTTGCATCCTCGGAGTGCCTGCCTCAACCAGCTGAACTCTGGCTTTCCCAAAGGCAGACTGATATGGCCTTTGCAGTCTTGTGCGCCATCAGCCACCCAGGCCTGGGTTGTCCTCCCGAAGATCCGTCAATCAGTGTGCTGCGGTATCTCCTGGATGTCAAGAAGTGCTGCTATGAAGATGGTTCATGCCTCAGACCATTCACCGCACAATAGGTGCATTTTCATGTGATTGCACGTGGCCCCTGCAGAATCATGCTGCTCGCTGTGGAATCACACTGGTTGGAGATGCAGGTAGTGTTATCAGATGTATAGGATTACTATCACGACAATGCGAGTGACTACGGTAGATAAAATGAGTGTTGTGTATAGGTGTGGATTAAAGTGGGGTCGTAGAATGTCATGGACAAAGAGATGTAGCCAGTGATCAACACAAATGAAAGACAGCAAAACGAGCAGGAGATGGAACACAGGATCATAGAATCAATAGTTGTTGTTGTTGTCAATGAACAATCCGCATGCGGCACTGTCCGTGATGTTCTGCGTGCGGCTGACATTGGAGTCGGTTGACACCCCCTCCCCCAGAATGTGCGCATAGCCGTACTTCTCAAGATCCTCCTTCAGGATCTGCGTGAAAAACCTGGAATATTGAACCGAGTCAGCAATAGAAACAATGGTGCAATGAACATAGTACACACACTGTTGTTGTTGTTGTCATGGTCTCACAGTTCTCGCACAACAGCGAGCTGAGTGTCAACGAAGACCCAGTAACCGCCAGCCGGTTCCAAGCGCAGCTGCTTCAGCATCTCCAGCAGTAGCTTGCACTTCAAAAGACTATTGAGTAATGTTGAATAGACGGCAGCAGTACAACATACCAAAAATGCGATCCGAGCGCACATCTGCACAATAACAGTGATTTTGGTGGCGGCATACTTTGCAGCAATGGCCTCGCAAAGCTGTACAATGTTCAGACCAACGGGGTTGACCGGTCTCTTCTTGGGAACCTTGGGCAAGGTCTGTTTGCTGTTGCCGTCACGGTGAGCGGCAGTCAATATCTCGGGACCTAAAGAAAGAGTGATCTGTTTCGGTATCATGATGTTAGCCTGTGACTAGTTAGACAACAAACTCGGAGGTGATTATAGAGAATCATAGTGATACGCACAAGCTCTCTAATATCCGCGTGGCGATCTGTGAGACAGGTCGCGATCCTCTTCATGACAAGGTCGCATTTGTATTTGTCAGTCCTCACTTCCTTCATGTAACCCCATGTGGGATGCTTCTCGAGAATGCCTTATCAATGTTTGGTTGTGAGAGACCTGCAAGACTCAGGCAGAACATACCTGGACTATTTTGATAGCACTGAGAGGATTAGTGACCTTTCCAAGATACGATGGCAATAGATGGGACAAGAGCACAGCAAGAGCATATTGATCAACCTTGTCCTGTTACACGGGACACTGTCAGACCCGGGTAAGTATCTCAAGCACGAAAACCACTCACAGACCTTTAACGTCTTCGGCAGGTCCCACTGAGAATCAGTTGGCTGGATAACATCCATGTGCTTGTTGAGCTTCAGCAATTGCACGCTCATCCATATGCTGCGCTGCTGTGACAAAAGCTAAACAAAAATAAGACAGTTTGTAATTATTGTCACGGTAAGTTGTCAATAGGCGACATTGTGCTCGAACACACCTTTGCAACCTTGTCAAGTTCTTGCGCGCCAGCCTTTTTCAGATGGATATGGTGAGCTGCCATCACAGCATATTGTGTAAGGTCTTCGGTTGCAGGCCACTTGGTGGCTGGATGAAAGGTCCCGAGGGCTTCTGTGCTCTGAGACGAGCTGCTCTCGGATGGAGATTGAGGAAGGCCCGAAGATTCGCTGGCAATAGAAACTTGAAGCTCAGCATCAGGTAATAGGATTGACAGTTCTGAGTCAGTGTTCGACGGGGCTGAAGCTGAAAAATCAAAGTCAAAGCAAAGACTTGGAGGCCCAGTCATGATCAGAATATGAAATAAAAGAGTGGATAACATGGAGGGAAGGAAGAGACAATGAGAGAACACAAGCGAGAAAAAAGAAAACATCAGCAGGGCAATCACGTGGGAAGATTGTCGCAGCAGGTTGAATGGACATTGGTGCGACTGCAAAGTTCAATTTAAAACATGGCTCCAGTCAGAGGCTCACCGCGCGATGGAGGTTTGTTGTAACCTGGTTCAATAATTTGGAGTGTTAATTTGAACTCTAGAAGTCTTTGAAATGATTCCTGGAGAGACCACCCGCGTAAAGTGCATTCCATGCACAAACATATACCGTGGAGCAACCATGACACTCATCCAAAGGAGCGGGATATCAAGCTATCTAAAGGAGCGGGATATCAAGCTATCTAAAGATGAAGAAGCATATAAGTGCGACAAGCATGCCTGGAACCGAACGCACAGTTGGACCTTTGCCAGATTTCCATCCAGCACCTCTGGCTCTGCCCGTCCCACCTGTGAATCTACTACTGGCCGATTACTTCATGGACACCGACGATACAGGAAGCTCGCACCTGAAGCCCGACACAGATGTACCTGGCTCCGATCCATTCGCAGAGGTGTATATGGATGAAGACAGCAAGTATGTGGACTACAATGGGAGCAAGATCATGTTTTCTGCAGGCACGACGAGATCTGATAAAGATACACATGATCTCATGCAGCAATTGGATAACATACGAAACGACCAGATCATTGAGGAGCGCAACATTGAGACAGACATGACCGTACCGGATATTGTTGCAGCTATGCATGCCATGGGTGAGACAAGTCAGCCACTGGCAGATATCGGGACTCACAGTTGTAACCCAGGCATCGAAGACTCAGATAAAAAAAACGAAGATGATATCGAGCATATGTTTGATGATCTGGAACCAATCAGGAAGAATTCTGATTGAAGTCCCTATGAGTCTAAGATGGTAAGAAAGAGGAGTTCAAGTCAGTGCCGTCTGGAGTACTTACCGATCATACAGATGTTTATGCTTGATCTGCTCGACAGCTTGCCCTGACTGTGCCTTTCTGATGACCACATGAAGACACTTCTGTGGGTCATGAAGAAATGTGACACACCTGATGTGCCATCATTCTCCGCCCTGAGAAAAAGGCAGCTAGAGGTCGCACACGAAGTTCCCATTGAGACAAAGCAACATGAGTCTTCGCAATCCAATATTTTCTATACAAATGTTCCGTCCAAAACAGTTAAATTGGTACGCTCGGGTGCCTCTTGTCATACTCCGACTGCCATGTTTTACCATATTCTAGGACTTTGCAAATCCCCTTGTGTGACTGCACATTCAAGTATATCCTGAAGTCGGATGCCCAGTGTCAGAATTCTATCACGGAGAGAAATGGCAGCATACAAAAGAAGAAGAATTAGACTTGAATCAGCTGATGTGGGCAGATTGGACGAACGCACCACACAAACACTTCTATATCAAGGAACTTGCGGAGGTGCAGGATGGGTGACTTGTGATTCCTCTCAAATGGGTGGTGAATAGTAAGGCTGAGTGCTTTGATGGATATTTGGTTAAATACAATGCAATGGTGCGTGGTAATTTGTGATTCCGTCGCACTCGTGTGCCAAGCTAACTGAAGATGCGGTCAGCACAACTTGTTCGAGATACATGACAAAGAGCTTATCCGCTTGTAAGCTACCAAATTATCTGCCAATTACTTCGACCTAAAGGAACGAGGTTGTAGCTTCAAATTCCCAGGTTTGATGATTCTCTTGGCTATCGGACTTGCAGTGTTTTGGTCTGATGTCAGTGCTCCTCCAGACTATGCACCAAAATGGCTACACAAAATGCCACACCCAATGCGTAGCACCGCAAACGGCCGGCCAACGTTCACCATACGCTGATACTCTAGCAAACCAGACAACCACTGGTGAAGTCGAGATGCTAAACCCAGAGGGCTAACACACTGCTAACACACAGCAATCCTGTATCCTACCAGATGTGAAGGTGCAAGTGGGGGCCGCAAGGTCTCGACACAGCAAACGGAAGGGGAATGGGCGAAGGAGCTCCGAAGGGCGCAAACACCGGAGACTACGGTCTCACTCAGAAGAGAGACTGTAGATATATACCAGTTAGTAGCACGGAGCGCGAAGTAGCGCAGGGTGGAATGCTAGGGTTAGTTTGAGTAGTGGATATACGAGGCAAATGATGATGACAATAATGCGAAGACGATTGGTACCTAACGATATTTCGAGACATGGCTCGCGAAGTTCAACAATAAAGGCTAATACAATGTTCGGAGCTATTGGCGATGTGTGACGTTCGGGCAGTCTGAGATCTGAGCAGTGGGGTGTAAATTGCTGAAGTGCAAGTAGAATACATGAAGGTATTTAAGGTGTAGCGAAAGCCAAAACAGCGATGAAGTCCAAATCACGAGTGTGCAGTAGCTAAGTATGTGACATGTGAAGATAGGGTGAACATATGGTGCAAACAGGAGATTATAGCCAAGCCAACGGTGAAACATGAGCGAACACACCAAATGTCCAATGATATGGAGCAAACGAGTCCGACACGTCCAAGGACGTCCTGATCGAGGGCGGAATAACCATTAAGAAGACAGCCGGAAGGGGTGATACACCGGTAGTGAGATCGCTATCTCGGCGGAGCTGAGGAGCCGTGCCGAAGGGCGCATCAAAGGGCGGATGGCGCATTCGGGACATGCAGGCTGCACAGCCTTCAGGATGCTTGGCGCGTGATCCCGCCGAGTGAGTTTCAGGATCATGTGTTGTGGGCAAAGGGCAGCGGAGCACGGTGTCTTGGCATCGGGGGAGTTCGGGGGCACGGAGCATGTCGGAGCGTGCAAGAACTGAATGCAAAATGCGAACGTACGTTCGGCATGGCCATTTGGTGCAAGCACACAGCAAAGGGTCGGAGGGTCGTGTGAACAGTCATGGAGACTTGTAGCAGAAGTCGGGCAAATGTGAAGAGCACTGGTGGTGCCGTAGATGACAGATGCAGAGCTTTGGTGGCGGAGTGGTGGGAATAATGACATTGTGCAGTGCTGTGGCAAACACGAGTGCGAACAGCGAATCACGAGAACATGGACAATGGTGAACGGAGGTTCGAAACATGTGTTCTGTGCGTTTCCGCAGCCGAAAAGAGCGGGGCTCGTATCAACGCATGATGTGCTGGAGCGACAACGTATCTGGCAACAAGACAAAGCAATTCAATGCCCATACCAATGTATACCTTGCGAATGTCAACCTTCCACACCAGAAACTGCAACAAGAATATTTCATCAAATTCTGTTCCACGTCGCAACATGCTTCATCCTCGGAGCAGATGGACACTGTTCTGTCGGACACATGAGTCTACAAATCATTGTATGGCCTTGCTATTCACATACCATGCACTTGAATCGTAGTGGTGAAGAGCGCTGGCATAGTGCATACAGTTGAACTGTAGCCTGGAACAAGAGATCCTGTTCTGCATCATTGTCCATGTCTTACCGGCAGACAATCCACAGCAATACGAACATTGCTCACATATTGGAGGCAATGGGAACTATTCCTGCCGACACTGCACAGCTGGAGGAACAGCGGAGGTACGAGAAACCAATGCAGGCTACGAGAGAATGTTTTCAGTGAGAAGTCTGATTTTGTGACAAGAGAGGAGACAGATGCTGACCACACACTCAATTATGCTTGCAGCCAGACAATCCTCTTTGCGGCCATGCTGAAATCGTTGAAGAGATTTGACAGCTGCTTTTTGCTGCCGGACTTGGAGTACAGGATGACATTGACGGCATGCAGACACGAAGCAGGGTCAAGGATAAGACCGCACAGCACTGGATCAATATTGTTATAGCGAGAGCGCGCACTGAGCAGACTGCTCGACTGTCTAACGTTGTTACAAGGGACACCCGGCTCCAAATCCTCGCTTGACAGGAGATAATTGCAAAGCTGTCAAAGCGGAAATAAAACATCAGATTCAGCTTGAATGTCATGAGTGGCTCATCGTGCAACCTCCATCTCGTTATGATGCCCTTCCAGAGGACTCACATTCGTACATATTGTCAGTATGTTCTCACTGATCTAATGTCATGTTTAGCTCTTTGTGACGGTAACACCACACGACCTGATGACCATTTCAACATACTCTTTTCTCGTCCTCGGACTCTGAACCCAACCGTCGACACACCTGGAGAGATTTTACACACCTTTTTGCTCGGAGGTGTAAAATATGTCTGGCACAAGACAACCAGTGGGTGGGACAAGAAAAAGGATCAAATCTTCGCAATCCAACTCCAAACGTCATCTGTGGATGGCCTTCTTCTTTCTCCAGTTCGAAGCAACTATATTATGCAGTACAAGAACTCTTTAGTAGGACGACACTTCAAGATCTTGCAACAAGTCGGTGTCTTCCATCTTCATGGCGGTATGTGCTCAGATCTTGTCGTGGATCTTTGGAAGGCAAGCAGAGAGCTCAGTGCAATGCTCTGGTATCATAGCATACAGAACATGGCAGATTATTTGGTATGTTAATGTCATGGTAGTAATTCACACAGGACCCTTGTAGGCATCATACTAATCTGATGCTTATGCAGGCCGATCTCAAAGTCCTCATCAACAATCTCCTCAATGTCTGGGCCGTCATTGACCCGAACCATATACTTACAAAATTGAAGCTCCATGTTCTCCCTCATCTTGTTGAAGACATACAACACTTTGGACCTGCTGTCTTATATTCCACCGAGATATTTGAGTGCTGGAATGCAATCTTCCGGTTCTGTAGTATCCTGTTGAATCATCAGGCACCGAGCCGTGACATCGCTATCACCTTGGCCGGCATGGAACACTTCAAACACTTGGTCAGTGGTGGATGGTGGTGTGGTGCAGATGGTCAGTACATTCACTCTGGCGAGAAAGTCCGTACCTTTTTGCAGTCAAATCCCACTTTACAGTGTCAGCTTGGGTGGGTGCATCCGGTGAATGTGACCGCAGGTAAGCAGGGATTGCACTCCTTCATAATAGTCCTTGTATTCACATTTCCGATACAGGAACTGTGAAGCCAGAGTCAGAGGTGAAACAGGCGACTTCAATCTGGCACAT